>CM070744.1:23595673-24220013 GCA_036346245.1 Bonia amplexicaulis
CGGCAACGCACGAGCACGCGCACGTCCACACGAAGAGGGAAGCCAGCGCGAGTGGCAGCGCAGGAGGCATGCGGCGTCCCACCTACAATTGCCTGCCGCTGCGCACGGTCAGCCACCCACATCACAGCGCCACCGCCACCGCCACTGCCACCGTATGCCGATCTACTAGTTCGCTAGTTGTACGCTGGTGCCGTGCCGGTAACGACGACACCTAGAAAAGCCGCTTTGCGGCCTAGTTCTAGGAAGCCCATATGGCTCCGTGATAGGGTGAGGCGGACACGGGCTGGGCTTCTTTAGGTGCTAAGATTGGGTCTAGCAGGAAAGCCGGATTAAAACTGGCCAATTTTTTTTTCATCCAAGAACTTTTGCTCAGGACCAGCTCCGCGACGAACTGGCAAAAATGATGGGAATCCTGATCTAGAACAAATGACGGGAATCCTTGGTATGGTTTTTGCTTCCATACTACTTGGAACAAACGAGAATTAGTTTTGACTCGGTTAGAATTTGGTCAGCACAGAAGCAGATGAAGCTGGTGAAATCTGCGTGCCTCGTTTACTCAGAAATACTTCTAGACGGCATGCTGGTTCCATGTCCTGTCAAATCAGACAGTCCTACTTGTAAGCTTGTAGTTTGTCTTTTGTTTGATCTGAAGCAGTGAGGTTCTGAACATGACTTTGATTTGGGTCGAAACAATTACCTTACCTAAACAGAACCTAGAGATCTCAGAATGATTTAGAAACGCAACAGGTTCCGCGCATGTTTCAGAACAACTTATGCATCAGTCAAACTGCATCATGCTATGTTATTTCCTATTTGCGACTTCACCCAACGCCTGCATGATCAAAACAAAAACCTTCTGGAAGTAAGGGGGGCATCTACCAACAGAAGAAGTTCAGTGATGCCTCGAGATACCCGTTGACGGCTTACTCGCTCATGCCAAATGTGTGATTCAAACGCTTGAGCTGGGCTGCTGGATACCAAAATCTCTATCCTTTGATTTTGTTCCTGCGAGGGAGATCTTGTCGCTGGCACGTCTACAAAAAGTTTCTCTTGATCACATAATAAAACCCTCCACTTGCGCATCATTTTTTATCAAGTCTCTGAATACTATCAGTATTAAATCACCCTGTGCTATGTACGCCTTTCGTTATGCAATGAAGCAAACAGAGATGACCAAAGTTAAAACAGTGCCAGAAAAGTTCATACGACACAAACATGTTTCAAATATTTGAGTTGGAAAAGATTTCGTTCACAGATCAATTTGGCTTGTGGGGCTTGGTTACTTACATGCAATACACATCAAATGGCAGCTCGAGACTGTTCTGTTAGATAACAGCAAGGGCTGCTACCTTATGCAGTCCAATGAGATTCCCGGTGTCCACGCCTTCACGGCACATTAATTTTAAATCTACAGCTAATTTCTGGGTTTGGATTATTAAGTATGGCTGTTAACCTGCCATGAGACGTCGGCATTGTGATAGTTACTGCTGCTTCTGCCTTGAAGATTAGGCTGTTTTGAATCATTGTTAGCCTCTCTGTCTGAACAAGCTAAGAATAATTGGAACTTTCAGGCATGGCTCCGCAAACATAAATAGCTACTATATTATTGTTTCATTAGATCAATTTGGCTCGTGGGGCTTGGTTTCTTACATGCAATACACATAAAATGGCAACTCGAGACTGTTCTGTCAGATAACAGCTAGGACTGCTACCTTATGCAGTCCAATGAGATTCCCGGTGTCCACGGCACATTAATTTTAAATCTGTAGCGAATTTCTGGGTTTGGATTATTAAGTGCGGCTGTTAACCTGCCGTGAGACATATCGGCATTGTGACAGTATGCTGCTTCTGCCTTGAAGACTAGGCTGTTTTGAATCATTGTTAGCCTCTCTGTCTGAACAAGCTAAGAATAATTGGAACTTTCAGGCATGGCTCCGCAAACATTTTTATGTACATAGCTACTATATTCTTGTTTCATTAGACATGCATGGGCTGATTTGCACACAACACATGGGTAGATGACTAACCACATGGGAAACGAATAACCAAAGCACAAAACCCCCCTTTGCATGGATTAGGGCATCAGGAGTGTATAAGGTCGCAATGGGTTTTAAAGTGGGTCCCACCTAATTGTTAAGGTCGACTCGTTATGTTTGAGGCCACCGTTCGGCTGTAACAATGGTCACATTCGGCAGTAAAAAAATTGCATTTTAATGCTTGTGGTTATTGGTAGTTGGCTGGTAGAGGAGAGAGAACAACATGATTAAAAGAAAATTGTATTTCAATGCTTGTGGCCAGGTCTTTAGCTTAAGGACTGGACTTAAGTCTTTTTTGTTTATAGCCTGCTTAAGATCAACCCTGTAATGTATAAGGTCGACCTTAAGGTGACTTATGACCTCCTATTTTCATACACTACGGATGCACTTAGAGGTAGTACTCGGTAATGACTGTACTTCTAGCTAGGGAGGTGTATCCTAACACTAGACTAAGTATATGCTTTTTCCATCATTTGCTTTTGTCCCTAAGAGACCTAAAAATATGACAATCTTGTGTTTAGCTGGAAGAACCAAACCGCCCAGAGATAAAAAAGGGTCAGCTCTTAGGGATGAGCTGGACGTGAAAGCCATCTGGGAAGCCGAGGCCAGGGGTTCGGACTATGTTTCCTCCTTTTACCGTTCTCCATCTGAAATAAGGATGTGGAATAATTGTTCAGATTTCGTCTTTTCACAGGATAGGATAGGCAGAGATATCGCCATATTTAGTAGTGAGAAATTGTACCTGTATTTTGTAACCAAACAGTGGATGAATGTTGTCATCAAAACTTTGGTGAGATCAGTTCCAACGCAGAACCGAACCCCACCTCCGAAGGCCATGAAATGCTTCGTTCCACCGGTGATTTCAGGCTTGCCCTGTTCAGATAAAGACCAATTTAGAACCTATATTTCAATGTGAATATTCCTTTTTAATGTGGAAAATGCATGTGATGCTTCGCGTTGCAGGACAAATGCAACAAGCCTACTAGAAACAGAAGATATTGTTCTACTATGTGTTCTTATTTTGTATCCTCAATGCAAACATGCACTACTCATTAAGTACCGCATCGCTCGTAATCTGGGAGTGCCCCACAATCTGACTTGACAATGCCCATTTAGACTCAATCACCCACCTGGATGCAGTGAACCTGAGCGCAACTTGTTACCGCATCCAAATATTTTTGTCCTAGATAGGCAAGGCAGCTTGCTGTTCAAAACATTAATGCATTGTACTTTTGTTTGAGAACTAAGATTGCATTGTACTTTGTCCTATATTTCATTTTTTTCCTTTTACTTGGAATAGGTGAAATAGCCCATAAGCTTCACCTAACGGATCGAGATACTGTCGGGTTAGAACCCTAAACCTTAAACATGCAAGTAAACAATGGTCAGAAATCAATGTGGCTTACTGCAATTAAACGCTTTGTGTGTTCATTTTTCCCGCTTAATAGATGAGGTTGCTTCTTGTTGCTTGTTGTTCATGAGTTACAAGTTACAACCATGTAGGCATGTACATCTCTTGCCATTTTGACCTCCTTGTTAAACTACTAATCTACTAGGCAGGGAAGTTTGTGTGATGGTTCGGGATTTCAAACCCTGCATGGACACCAACCGAATTCCTTCTTGATCTTTGTAGCCAAGTTGGTACTTGGGATCAGAACCTTGCATTCTTATACTAATCTCTCTGTTAATAATTGGAACTTTGCATGGTGAGACTTGTTGAGAGGAGAATATATGTAAGTTCGTTGCATGAGCAGATCAGACCATCAGACTTCCTACATCCTAGATAACAAACATTAAACAAAAGGCCTTGAACAAACTGAACGACCAAACTCCATGACTTGAACGGCCATTCATCTTAGCACGACGGATCGAACCCTAACCTACGCGTAAACGTATAGTCGTCGAGAGATGCATCCGGCACGAAAGAAGCAGAATACTGGTTACTGAAGATCAGATTAAGAAGACGAACCTGCCACCGCCATGGATTGAACGCCAGCGGGTCTTCGTATATCTCAGGGTTTAAGTGCACTGCCGGTGGACACACCATGATACCCCATCCTGCTGGAATTGTGTAGCCTGTGCCAAAGTTAGCAAATACAGCGCAAAGTTAAGCTTGATACAACTTGCTAAAGAGAATCTTTTCTTGTAAGAGATGCCATGTGCACGATGGTATTCGTGTCGTGATGTGTGTACCTTTGATCTCAACATCTTGCAAGGCCTTCCGAAAAATTCCAGGCACGATGTTTGCGAGTCTTACGATCTCCATTATGACCTTCGTAAAAGAAAGGGGCGTCAGTTTCAGTGCTTCCGAATTCAGAAACCGCGCTACAGCGGCATCTACAAGAACACAACACGACTTGCAACTGCCTAAAGAATTAACTGTGGTAAATTCAGGTGGTTAAATTTTGATTCCCTTACTCTTTCTTTTCTTCCTTACTTGTTTGGTGAAATTAAACAGGCTTGTTCAAGGAAGTTCTTATAGTTAACTAAGATTATCTATCACCATCGAAGATTGGGCCTTGTACTAATAGCTTGCAATAGCTTGCAATTGGCCACTGGCTTAATCTCATTATTCCCAAGATAGGAGAGTAGTAATACTACTAATAGTATCTTAACAACAAGGCAAAATGCACTAGCTAAGCTAGGAGCGCACTAGTCCAGGTTAGGCTCACCTGAGATGTGAACGTCATCGATCTGTACTCGGCCCATGTGATGCCGGCATCCGGGTCCTTCCTGTTCCTGATAATCGCTTCGTGCTCCTCCTGCTCAAGCAACAAGATTAATTTTTCCATCAGTTTTTCTTCCTTGCTCTGATGAATTACTTAGCTCGTCTCACTGAGTGAAGAACAGTAACTAACCCTTAGCGCGTCGACGACGTTGGGGTTCTCGGTGAGGAGATTGACGCCGAGGGTGAGGGCCAGCGCAGTGGTCTCGAAGCTGGCGAAGAGGAGCACGAACATGAGGTCCAGCGCGATGGTCTCCGTCAGAAGCGGCTTCTCCCTCCTGAGTTCCTGGATCACGTGGTCGAAGAAGTCCTCGCACTGCCTCTCCGGATCGGCCATCCTCTCCTTCATCATGCTCTTGAGCACCTTCATCGCGTTCTTCCTCCCCTGCAGCCACGCAATTTAAAAGTTTTAGTATCACTGTTGTTCAAGCAGGAATATTACACTTTTTGATGGAAATATACACCAAATTATTGGACCAGTATATTCCTTGAGGTTTATGCAATGCATGTGCGCAGCTATAGGGCTAAGTACATCTGTGCGTGCCTATTACTTTAGTGGCTTCGCATGTGCAAACTGTCCACAACTGGTGCAATTTGAAGCTTTGCTTTGTGCTAATGTTAATCCACAGTTGCTACCGCTGAAGATAGAAATTCATACGCAACTGTGTCGTGGGCATACCTCCATGCATTCATGATAGGCCGTGCCGGGGATGTTCACGGGGAAGGATATCAAGCCGCGAATGAACGCCAAAAAATTCTTCCTCAGATTCTCCGACGACTTGGACGGGTCGTAGCCGATCAGCTTCTTGGCAGTAAGATCAAATATCATCTGAATAAAGAACCTGCATTAATCATCCATGCATCGAACATACCACAAATGCATGCAGCACGGTGATCTTACGGTGGAGAGTCCTTCTTTGAGCTCGACGCTGGGCTGCGCGGCCCACGAGGCGAGGCTGCCGCGGCACGCGGCGTCCGTCTCGGCTAGGAGCACCGCCTTGAGGTTCTCCTGGCCGTAGAGCCGGAGCACGAGGGTCTTGAGGTACTTGTACATGAAGCCGTGCAGGGAGCCGACGTTGTCTCGGCCGAAGATCTCGGTGAAGGTGTCCGGGTACCAGCTCTCGAACAGCTTCCCCTCCTGCTGGAACACGTAGTGGTTCAGGTCCGGGTCCGCCGACACCACCACCGGCCGCCCCACGATGCTCGTCTTGAAGATACTCCCGTACCTGCACCACGACAACGCCGGCAACAATGTCACAAACGCAACAAGGTGCATGGCTGAAGTGTAAAAGATAGCTAGCATCGTGCACGCCATTGTGCGCATGGTTCTTGTACGCTACCTCTTCACCCTCTCCTTGATGAAGGGGGAGAGGTCGCAGGTCGGGTTCGGTGCGAAGAACTGCATCGTCTCGCCAATGAGAGGGATGCCCATGGAGCCCGGCGGAAGCCTACCGCCGTTTGATTTGGGGTTGCTCCACCTGTACACCCAGTGGAGGAGGGCAACGACGAGTGCCAATGCTGCGCCCCAGAGAGCTATATAGGCCATGGAAGCCATGGCCTCCGAGGTGACAAGAAAGTTCGCGTTATATATTCTTGGGGAGAGAGGGGTGGTGGTGGTGAGGCGGAGAGAAGCTAACTGAAGATATGGCTGCATGTGCGGAGGGAGGGAGGGAGAGCAGGAGGATCGCAAGGGAGGAGGGGTTATGGGTGGGTTTGTGGGTGTGTGAGCTAGGGGATTGCCTTATATAAAGGTTATAAAGGTGTTAAGCCACCATGCGGCAAGGCATGGCCTCAAACAAAGAAAGGGAAGCAAAATTGCGTATATCCCTCTTATTGTTTGTTATTTACAACGCAGTCCTTTTCATGCTGGTAAAAGTACTTAATCTAAGCCATCTTGGTATATAGTTTAGGACTGGCAGTGTTTAGGGCCCGTGTTTAGTTGTTGGATTGTTGCTACCTTTGTTGTATTGATCCTAAAATCATCCTATAGTTGATTATCCTAAAAGCTAACAACTACAGACAGTGTTATCACAGATGATTCAAAACCATCATCACAGACAGTTCCTGAAACGTCTGCGTTTATATGTCAGTGATAATAGGTGGTTATCACAGACGGCTCCCACACCGTCTGTGATAACTTACAATACAGACGATTTTTCAGAAAAACCACCTGTAATACTCGACTATCACCGACGATTTTTTATAAAACCGTCTGTGATATTCGACTATCACAGATAGTTTTTAATAACAATCGTCTGTGATATTCGACTATCACAGACGATTTTTGTTATTAACCGTCTGTGATGTGAACCATAATATCGTTCATGTATCTATACATAAGGAAAGAGTAATGACGTTTATCGGTATGACGTAAATGTAGAACTTCATTGTACAGTACACTTACAGTGTCCAACATCGTAGAAGTGAGGCGTCGAGTTCGTCGAGATTGAATAGTAAGAATAAGTCTTCGAATGTTACGACGAAGTAGCCCGAGTTGTGGAGCAAATGCGCCTCCGTGTATCTCACAGTGAATCCACTGTACCGGTTTGGCTTCATGTTGGACCTCTGCATGTACCAGGTATGCAATGTATTGCAAACCAGACCAAGCTGGGGTAATTGTGACTCGAGGACCAACGACACTGCTAGAATAAACTTCCATGGCTCGGGACGCGCCTTAATCTTCTTCGCTTGAGTCTTAGAGCCTCGCTTATGATACAATTTTGGCGGCGTCTCCACGGGAGCCGATGCAACATGCTTCAGAATCGGAGCTGGAGGTGGAGCCACCGGAGCCGATGTGACAGGTCCAAGGTGATGTCCGTCTTGGGCCACTAGATGTGGATATCGTGGCACGGACGAGTCGAGGGCGATATCCCTCTTGGGCCACTGGATGAATGTGTGGATGGCACCCCCTAATGTCGTAATCTCTTCGTTTGGTGGCTTCTCAAGAGGGACGGTTTTGAAAACATCGTTAATCATATCTACCTGAACCTTTATGAAATCGGTCTCTACTTGTACACCGTGCACCAGCATCCCTGATAGCCATGGATACGCCATCCCCCCCAGCATCAATGGGAATGAAGCCAACAAGCCCGACTTTGAGGATGCAAGGCGTGGGCTCCTACATAACAATACAAGATGAGCTAAGGCATCCATCAAAGATATCTATGTAGCATTCTAAAGAGGTACATTACTTGGATGTCGTCGATAGGTAAGTGGGCGTCGCTATGTTCAGTAATTGGCGTTGATGCGCAGCTACTGCGATGTTGAGGGGGGCTGGGTATAGTAGTAACAAGGGTGAGTTGCGGTTGGTTGCGTACTTGTCTCAGTTTTCCTCAATGAATCTATCTCTCCTCGAAGTGAGGCAGTCTGCTCTTGAAGTGAGGCAGATAGTTGTTCCTTAAGTTGTGCATGAAGCTCATGTTTTATTTGTTTGTTGCGGTAGGCCTTAGATCTCTTCCTACTCCTATATGTCTCGGAGTCATTTAAAAATCCGTGCCTCCAAGATACGTAAACCCCCAAGCCTCATGTACGACCTGATGCTCCTTGTTTCCCAGGGCCTGTGATAGTACATCTCTCTCACTGTATTCTTGAAAGGAGTCTTAAGAAGATTCAGTAGTCAATGATTGCTGCAAGAGGCAATCATGTTATTTTTGAACGCATGAAGTTCAAGAGATATTAACAACTATGTAGTTTAAAATATCTTACCAGGCATTATGACACTTCCTCGTCTGCGGGGTTTTTGAAAGAGACACCCGAAGACGTGGTTAATGACCCCGCTCTTAACCAGTTTCGGGCGCGCTCGTTTGCGATCCTGGCAAATGGTGGGGAGGCATCCGATCGGAGTGCGACCTTGTCCTGCATCCTCCACTGCGGAATTTTACCCGTGTACCCAGCGGTGCCGAGTCTGTGAGGGTGAGTGTTTTTTTACTGGAGAGCCTTGTGTGCCGTACGTTGTTGTTCAAATTCGATCGTTATCTTCATCTACACAAAGGCCTCCCATGTTCCCGGCACACGAAAGGATACCGCGTGAAGGGCGTGAGATCCTTGGGCATGTACTGCGTGACAAGTGTGCTCTTAAAATTCTTCCATGCTTTTCCCATTACGAGGAGTGACTGCCATTGCAAGAGTCCCTGTACTTCTGCTGAGATCTCGAACGAATTTGTAATTTCCTCCTATAGCTGATTTTTCTACTCCTTTGCCAAATCCTTCTAACTTGTTATGGTGATGGGGACCCTTTGCCTTCCAATTATCCTGTAGGTAGTCCGAAATGATGCCGCTGCTTTCTTCGGTTGCAGAGGGACCCCATCCGGAGAGACCACCGTGATGGTCATTCGACCTTCTGGCCTTTTCGATACTTCTCGGCCACGCTTAGTTATCCCAATCTTGAGAGCATGAGACCCAGATGATGACGACAATGACTGTGTGGATGTCATATCTCTTATAAGAAAAAACTAAGTGTAGTGAGCTATGGGCGTAAACAAAGTTCTATGAATCAAATTACACGCGCCAGTGTTTCAAGCTCATTGAACCTGATACACTGGAGTGTATAACTTGCTTCATGCCCTTTGAAGGTCTATGTGGCACATATTATTACTACAAGGTCCCTTTAGAATAGTAACATGCTATTCTAAATAATCTTATAGCTAACAAGTGAAGCATATATCATGAAGTACCAAAGGTTAAGACCACAAATTAGCCAACTACTAAAGATCACAAAACAAATTAGCCAACTACTGAAGATCACAAAGCAAATTAGCCAACTATTGAGACACACCACAAGATTGACAAATGACAGTAATAGTAAAAATTTAGAGCTCAAGCTTGAATATCCAATTTTAGTATTAGATCTTGTAGCTAACAAGTGAAGCATATATCATAAAGTACTAAATGTCATAAAATAATTTAGCCATCTACTGAAGATCACAAAACAAATTAGCTAACTATTGAGACAGACCACAAGATAGACAAATGAGGGAGAGGCGAACAACGTCAGGAAGGAGAGGTGGCGGCGTGAGGTTGAGGCGACCGGCATCGCGAGGGAGAGACGGCCGGTGTCGCGAGGGAGAGGCGGCCGACGTTGGGAGGGAGAGACAGCGTCGCGCGCGAGTTATGCGTCAGATCTAGCAAAACCTAGAAGTGACGGAGTGAGTGAGGACACTGCGAGTAGAACCTATTGGGAAATATTTATAGGGAAATTACCACAGATGGTTCATTTAAGGAACTGCCTATGATAATACTATCACAGACGGTTCTTTTATGGAACCGTCTGTGATAATTCTATCACAGACGGTTCTATAAAACCGTTCTATAAAAGAACCGTCTGTGATATTCGACATATCACAATAGAACCGTATGTGATAGTGTCATCACAGACGATTTCTTTCGATAAACCGCGTGTGATAGTTCGCTCCATCTAGCACCCGAAAAAATCATGCTGGCCATGCAATATTATGAAAAACGCAAACATAATCATAAATATAATTATTTCTTAGTTTCTAAGTCAATTACAATTACAATGGAATATAGTTCCATAATTACATGCCGGGTTTCCTAATTATAATTACATTGCAACAATTTTTAAATAGGTCCTGGCTTTGTGGGATCATTTATTACACTTGGCTATTTCCTTTTAAATAAAGTCCTTCACGATGATCGACATGCATATATCTTACTTCATCGCCTTGTTCTTCTCTATGTGTATGACATCGATACAATTGCGAGCTTCTAAGTGCTCCCAATAAGACAAATCCCAAAATATTGACCTCTCCTTCCATATGTTGTTCCGACAGACGCTCAATTTATGTCCCTTTCCTAGCACAACGTTGATATCCTTGACCATATCATACACATCTTTCCCACTAAAAGGCATTGGTACCGAGTCATCCTCTTTTTTTTTCCGTCAAATTGTTTCTTCATCTTGCGGTATGGGTGATACTTTGAAAGAAACCTACGGTGACGCATGTACACAGTTTTGCACGAGTTGTTCGAGCACACACTCTTGGTATAATCTAAGCAGTGCGGACAGGTTTTGACTCCTTTTGTACTCAACCCTGATAAGTTAACAAGGGCAAGAAAAATCATTAATGGTGTAGAACAACATGACGCGTAGAGTGAAGTTCTCTCGTTTATCCGCATCCCATACATGTACCCCTTCGTTCCATAGTATTGTAAGATCTTCCACCAATGGTGCTACGTACACATCAATATCGTTCCCATGTTGCTTCGGCCTTTGGATAAGTAGTGATATCAAAATATACCTCTACTTCATACACAGCCAAAGAGGAAGGTTGCACATGCACGGAGTCACGGGCCAGGTGCTATGTCGGTTGCTCATGTTACCAAAATGATTTATTCCATCTGTACTCAGCCCAAATCTTATATTCCTCGGTTCCACACAAAAATCTACAAACATCCTATAGATATTCCTCCACTGGGCAGAATTAGCAATGTGTCTTATCATTCCATCTTTCTTAGGCTCCTCTAGTGCCAACACATCAATCTTGCTTCCGTGCGGTTTGCAAAGAAACGCTTCAAACGGGGAATTACAGGAAGATACCACAACACCTTAGCAGGAGGTTCTTGCTTCACCTCGATACCCTTCCCATCATCACACCTTAGGCTCCTCGATGCTTTGCACACCGGACAAACATGTAAGCTAACATACTCTTTACGGCACATGATACAATCATTCGGACATGTATGTATTCTTTCTACTTCCATTCTCAATGGACAAATAATCTTTTTGGCTTGGTAGGTGGTTCTTGGCAACACACTTCTCTCTGGAAACATGTCTGCTAGGAGACCTAATAATGCAGTGAAACTCTTGTCGGACCAACCGTTGTTTGCCTTCAATTTCAGCAGTTTTAGAACTGATGATAACCTCGTGTATTATGACTTGCAGCCCGGGAACAAAGGTTTCTTTGAGTCCTCTATCAAGCCCTCGAATTATCAAACTCTCTCTCACTATAGTTCCCTTCTGCATCATGTAGCATCTGATCCAGATTGTCATCCTACGACCTATCCTCATGATCGAAAGCACAGTCCAAAACCGGCATATCGTTGTCTCCCTCGACGATGTCATAACTATCTTCTTGTGTACTTTTGTCTTCACCGTGACCGGTCCAATATTTATACCCCTTTCTGAAACCCATTTGAATCAAGTGAGCTTCGATCTACGCTGAGTTGCTAAACATCTTTAGATTATCACAATCAATGTATGGACAATACATATATTCCATCCCCTTCTTTCACATATCCAACTCGGCCGCTCTTCTAAACGTAGACACACCATTAATGTACTCTTCACTCACACGGTTCTCAATGTATATCCAGCTTTGGTCCATCTACGCTACATATGTAACAAATGAGTGTCAAAAACGATTATTAGCACTACTATATAGCAAATCAGACTAGTTATACTTACACATGACATCTATATTACGTAGGTAGCTAGCTAGCCACATATTCATGATACAATAATATTAAGTAAGAATATATTGAAGTGAACCACGAGTACTTACCCATTCTGAAATTGAGCAAAATAACATTATCTTTCTAAACCTAGCTAGCTAGATCTAAACAAAAATCTATCTATCATCTCTTTCAATTACAAAGCATATAAGTTATTAGAAGCAATTGAGTACTAAACTCTGATCACTAAGAAGACGTATATATATCTACAAGTGATATGTTTTCACCAAACTCCCTAAAGCCGGCCGCCTTGCTCCACCGATGCAGCGCAATGAAGACATATCGATCTGTGTCGAGACCACGTACGCACAATATTTAACAGCACATATTATCCCAGACGGTTCCAACCACAAACGGTCTGTGATATCAATATATCACAGACCGTTCGTATTAATAACCATCTGTGATAATTCACAGACGGTTATTTATGTAAACTATCTGTGATCTCCGCAATATCACAAACGATTTGTTATAAAAACCGTCTGTCATGTCCAGAATATCAGAGACGGTTTTTTATATGAACCGTCTGTGATGTCCTAAACTTTCATAGACGGTTCTTAACATGAACCGTCTGTGATGTCCCACTTATCACATACGGTTCGTGTTAAGAACCGTCTGTGATAATTTTACAGACGGTTACTAACACGAATCGTCTGTGATGTCTCAATTATCACAGACGGTTCGTGTTAATAACCATCTGTAAAATTATCACAGACGGTTGCTGTATAAATCGTATGTGATAGTTTAAGCACAGACGGTTCCGTATGAACCGTTTGTGATCATGGCCCTTGTTTAGTTGTTGGATTGTTGCTAGTTTTGTTGTGTTGATCCTAAAATCTTCCTATAGTTGAAGCAAAATTGACACACTCATCATGCAAGGATGAAATGTTCATGATAAATGAACATTTCTGGTTTCATTTGAGGGCACCTCATGATCTTTACATCGAACTGTTGACCTTTGGAAATCATCCCCATAAGAACCACCTTTTTTCTTTGTTCTCTGTGCAAATCTTCATTTTCAGAAGAAAGTATAGTACTTAATTTCCTTCTTGAGAAGCACATATTTTTTTGAGGGCTAGAAGTACATATTCGAATGGTGTCCTCTTTTGCCATATTAGTCCATTCTGACAAACCGGTAAACCTACGAAATTTGGCATAAATGTCAATGCCTCTCATATATACTCTCTGTCACAGAAAAGTAGATCTACATCTACCATCAAGTCTAGTAGTTTACATTCAAGGCGACTTAGACAGAATCAAGTCTAGTAGTTTACATTCAAGGCGACTTATATTCTGTCGGAAGCATAAGGGGCATGAATGTAATTTGAACTGTATGGAAGGATGGCCGTGCAACGTTCTCTTTCTATTTAGGGGGTGTTTGAAACGGCTTCAGCTTCTAAAAGCCAGAAGCCGAATCAAACACCCCCTGCGAGAAGCGGCTTTATATTGTTGGCTTTAAGAAGCCACTTCAGTGTCAGCTTTGACGAGCGGTGGCCCGGGAGGCATAGCCAATGGACAAAACGGGTTGGTGGGACCTTAGGGAGGAGATGGGTGGTGGCATCGCAGTTGTCGTGCATAGTGGCAACGTTGGTGACGCAGGCCTAGTGGCAAAGGCGGAGGTGGAGACGGATGGTGGCGACAACATTTCGGTGGGGTTCTGTGAAGGCGAGGTGAGCACATGGTAGAATGTGGTATGGGGAAGACAATGTTGAGGTTGATGATGGCAGTAGCTCACCAGCGGCAATGAAATCTGCGAGACGAGAAAGACGACTCGATTCCGGCGAATGACTATGAGAGAATGCAATTTAACTGAGCGTGATAATTGGCAGGAATGTGGAACAAATCGTGATGTAGTTGAGTTCGACGGAAGCTCACCAGATATGGAGATTGGGTGGCAGCTGGAGCTCGACAAGATGGTGGCGGTGGCAGCACTCCATGGTGATACATCGGCCAAATTGAAGCGGGGAAAAGGTAGAGGGGATACATTTGATGCTATGTATTGAGTTGCATGCACCAACCAGTTCACTCAAAAGCTTAAGCTGATGAGGAAAGGTGGGCAATTCACTTATACTTCAACACTCCCCCTCACGTGTAGGCTCCCTTAGGTCTAATACGTGGAATAGAAGTGGACTGCAATTAATTTTTTTTAATTGCGTCAGCCAGGTCTTGAACTCCTGACCTCTTGGCTCTGATACCATATTGAGTTGTATGCACCAACCAGTTCACCCAAAAGCTTAAGCTGATGAGGAAAGGTGGGCAATTCATTTATACTTTAACACTATGGATGCAAAGGATTGTGGAGATGCTCACTAAGCACGATGAATTTAACGGCGGCGATGATTTGGACGGCGACGGGGAGACAGCCCAAATCCGGTGATGAGCTGCGAGAGAGATCAAATTCATTGAGAGGAAAGTTAGAGGTGATCCTGGAATACAAAGTGACACGAAAGATTTTGTGACAACTTAACCGAAGACGGCGGAACAGGTGGTGGTGAGGCGGCTGGCTAACTAAAAGCCGAATGAGCCCAGCCAACCAGTCTAAATAAAAGCCAAATCAAACACCAAACTTCTAATTTCAGCCGCTTATACTTCTAGCTGCTACTATTCCAACACAGTTCAAAGCGAAAAGCTCCAGCCAAAAATCATAAGCTCCAACTGTTTCAAATGCCCACTTAGTACACGGGGTTGCGGTGGGGGAGCTAGTGTTTTGGACTTTTGGCGATTCCTCTGGTCGCCCCAATTGGCTGTTGAGAGCTGGCTCTAATTGGTTAAGGATATATATAGAAAAAACAGCAAAGTATTGCCCGATGTGTCTCCAGTCCATGGATTATTCTGCTCTCCCTGTCTCAGACGATGCCTTTGTTTATGGAAGGGAGTGGGATATTCCATCCGAGTGTGATATTTCAGCCTCAAGCCCTCAACTTCAGGTGAGGACACTGTATACTACAGCACATTTTGGTGTGAAATGGGAGCAGTAGCAGTTTAACAGCTATTACTTGCAGCTGGTGAAATAACATCTCAACATTACATATATAACTTCAGATATCTAACATCTGCAGGTTATCTGAAATGTAGCATACATGCAAAGTACATTATACTCTGTTACTTATCTTGCACTTTTTCCAGGGCTCACAGTGAAGTATGTGAACTTGGCGTGTAAGAAACTGAACCTTTTATTTTGTGATTCGTGGCCTACGTATCACAAAATCAAACGGATTTGAATATTCACCGACACGCCAAACTGTGTAATTGGACGTGAATCAACAGTTGAACTTTTCTGAACCTAGCCAAACTTTCTTTCTTTTCTTGGCTGCATAAATATGTGTCACAATCTAAGCTCTATACTTGTTCTGCTTAATTATTAATAGCATACTATTCCCCTAAAAAAAAGTAATAGTATACTATTCCACCAGCTAGCTAGACAGTATAGATTTAAGTTGTTTGCTCTAAACTGTTCTATCCAGATTGCTAGCCTGAATACAGCCCAGAAACTAGCACCGGAACAAAATATATCAGATAAATCCGATCTCCGAATCTTCCTGGAAACATCAGCAAAGTCGGTCCCGAACGCTGCATTGCACGCATAAATTAGTCAGATGTGTGACATGGCTGGTGATGTTCTGTGGTTGTCCATTTCCAGAATTTTATACAGGAGTTTTGCCATTTGATGCATTGTTAACGAAAAGTACCCTTCAAGAAAAGGCCACTTTTAAGCACACCTACAAGAAGAGGAGACAAGGAAAGGGCCATTTCCAAACAAGCACTGTCTGAACTTTCTGCAGCATATGTCCAAATTCAGGAAGGATAAGAGCCAGAATTCAAACAGTTTTTCATGCAGTTGCTGGAATCTTTGCTGGCACAATGCTCATTTTAGTTTGTTTTCCCTGCCTTTTTTCTAGTCTTTTTTGATGCGCTGGAGCTCTTATTCTGGTCGCATTTTCTACTCCCAGTGCAAGCACCTTTGCAACAAGCGTGCGTGTTCCTGCACGCATGTGGGTACAGATCATCTGGCTCCGTATGGGAGGTACGGAACAGCGGGGGCGCACACGTACTACACGAGTGGCCCGTACCGCGAGTAACATGACAAACAGCGAAACATAAGAAATGGCCAAATGGGCTTCCCCACTGGTATTAATAAATTGTAAAGAACAATAAGATCCAAATCATGGAGTGATGCAGAGTTATAGGAGTATTATTAGGGAAGTAATCGGGTCGAATTCGGATGTATATTATTCATATCATGTTCTAACCTATATTTTTTTTTCTCGGATTTAGAATCGGATACAATAAAGCCATATACGAATATAAATTCTAAGTATTCAGAGTATCGAATATGGTGTCATCAGGACAAATACATGACCGTTTCGAATCGAAAACAGATAATATAGATGGATAGTATGTGCATACATAAAGGAATATACACTGAACCATACCACAAACACTTTAAGCCTTCAACTAGCAATAAATTCATCTAGATTACTTAAGTACTATAATTGACACAACACAAGTTCAACATGAGTGATAAATTCATACATAAATTTAAAATCGATAAATTCATACATAAGTTCTAAAACCGATAAATTCATACGCAAGTTTAACATAAACGAGGAGGATTGGTAGTGACTGGCCAGAGTGCCTGGATTCTAGAGTTAGATTAGGACTTGAGTAAAATCTAGGCTGGTTGGTGGCAATGACGGTTGATGGCCTGGGTTGGTTGGGTACTAACTTGCTTGTTGGATATTCAGGCGAATAGTATCCGATTTACCGTTTACCGATGCTATTCGGTCGGATTTTAGTTCCCCCAATTTTGCTACCGTATCCGGCAACAATTATCCGGTATTGATCGAATTCAGTACCAGATACTAAATTATCTTTCTGTATTTGGTATCGACTGGATTCGATATCGGATCAGTTAGGATTAACTGTACTGTTTGCACCTCTAAGTACTATGGACCGGAGAAGAATCAAAATTAAGAGAGCCGTGGCCTTCTTGAGCAGCACTGTAAATGTTATCCGGATGGCCGCTCTCGTGCATGTCTCTTGCGGCTTCCCGAGTTGCAATTCCAGCCTGATCATTGTGCTCTTCTAGGACAGCAGAGGAAGACAAGGCCACTGGATTGAAGAATAAATCAAATAACACAATGCCGGAGAAATGAAATTAGTAGTTTCTGTATTAGATCGTGTTGAAGTTTGATCCAAATTCTACTGTATCCGTGTAGCTACATTGTCTTATGCCAGACGTGACATGACTGGTGTCAGGGCCATGTGCAAACTGTATCAGACGTGATGACAACCTGTAGCAACCGACTATGATTTGGTTTTGTTGAGAGATGGTCCCTGCGCCATCTCAAGTCCATGACAACATCGTCTTTACTACACACATTAGGGAATCTACCCTAGACGAGGTTCGCGGACTAACCCCGAATGGAGTCCAGAGTCTACCCCAGACGAAGTCCGCGTCATCTCGGACGGGGTCCAGGGTGACCAAGACAGAGCCCAAAGACCGACCTTGGGCAAGATCCGGAGGCCACCACAGATGATGTCCAGAGTCTCCTCTGGATGAGGTTTGCACCACCCCAGACGAGGTCCAGGGGCCTACTCAAGATGAAATCCAGATGCCAACCTCGGGCAGAGTCTGGGAGCAACCCTAAGCGAAGTTCGTGGACCGGCCTTAGAGTCCCTTGGACACGGCGGGTCGACCATGCAAGCCTTGATGAGTCGACTATGCAAGCCTCGTCGCCTCGACGAGTCGACCATGCAAGCCTTGATGAATCGACCATGAAACGTTCGAGTGCGTATCTCCTCACCTCGAAGGCCTGCCTTTGGTGAGTTGAGAACTCCTCGCGAGGTCACACATAAGGCGAGCTGAGTACCTAGCACTTCGGTGCATGCTCACTCGCACCACATGCGATCCATCCGCGAGTCGGTTAATAGGTGCTTCGGTGCACACTTTCTTATCTCACATGCAACTCATCAGTCTCTAGTACTTCGTGCCTCAACGCACTCCTGGTTATTATGTTAATTCACCTAGCAAGGGGCAACACTCCACAATGGCTTTGCCTCCGTGTGATATGACTCAATATACAGGGCATTCTCTTGACCAAACTCAGTCTGATCTATCGGCATCTCCTCAGTTTGTGCACCCGTTGGATTGATCGCTTTACATCGACAAGTGCCAACGTGTCATCTTGGCGCGGTGTGATTAGCCTTGAGGGCCATCCCTCGACAAAGCATAGCTTCGTGTTGGGCACTCTTTGCTTCATAGGCCACATCTCCGTAAACCGAGCACGTGCCACGCTCCCAATTTTCTGGCGTCGTGCCTCAATTGGTTGAGCAGACAATGGCTTAGTGCATATCTCCTCACCTTGAGGGTCAAGTCTCATCAGGCTAGTCCCGGGTATACTCGCCGACCTTGAACATCTCGGTGTGTTGGTATGCATCGATCGATCACATCTCCATATGTCGTCAAACTCACTGTCACCAATCATCGGATCTAGATTTAGCCGATTCAGAATCTTCTATGATATTAATATACTATTATCTGAATTAGTAGATAGTGCTCATAGATATATTACTGAATCATCTTATACAAAGGAGAAACCGTATCATTCAAATTAAGGCAGGCAAAAAAGAAAAAAAAAGAAAAACAGGCAAGCGGTCAGCGCCAGAAACCAAGAGCAAGGAACCCGAGCAGAGGTGTCCAAGCTGTCAGAGAGCGCGCGGCAGAACCAGTCGATCTTCTGCCAGCGGAAAGAAAAGAAAAGGCGAAGGCTCAGAACCCGAGCAGAGGTGTCCAAGCTGTTGCTGACTTTGTGTGCTTTTCGGCAAAATTTGTTACATGCGCCAAACAGTATACCAGGATATTTTCAGCTGCCTCACAATATTACTTTATTATAGTGATTTACTTTTATATATTCACGGTTTTTTTCACAAAGATTTTTCATGTTAAATCTGTATCTCGTATTCTCTTAATCATCTATTTTTGCCGTACGTTTTATAACCGATGGCAAGTCTGGTGTAGTGCGGATTGTAACACACGAATTTCATGTGAATTTTCCAGGAAACTACTATAAAATTGTTGAAAATATGGATAATATTTTAATTTTAAATTTTATTAGGAAACAAATATAATAAACTAGTGATGCAAAACCCACAACTAATAGCAGGCTATTCATCATACTTCAGAATATACACAAGGAAAGTATAGTATCAAAGTCGAACAAACGTGCGAACGACTTACTATTGGGCTTTATAAAGAACAGGAAGCGGCACATGCTTGATACAGTGCAGAACGTAGACGATGCAGTGCAGGAGCGAATGCGCAAATGCGCTACCCAAAAACCTTATTGTCGCCCCGTGCAGGTGCTCTCTGTGGCAATGGTTGAGAGATGGCCGATCTGCCTCTTTCCAGGTGCACGCCGAGAAGAAATGTTGGTGAGGTTCAGACGGCGCAGCACAACAGCATAAGTTCACAGAGAAGAAAGTATAAAAAGAATGGAGGTGAAATGCTCTGTTCTTTTCCTGGACGTCTCCAGGCCCTTATAAGGATGTTACAGTTATTCACTATTAACTGCTGCGATTAAAACATAATTATTCACTGATAACTACCTAATCAAATCACATATTAAGCAGTATTATCTCACTGGTAACTGCCCTATTATTCACTAGTAACTGATAACATTCAAATCAAATAATGATAATTAAGCAGTCTCCTGATCAGTTAAAAGGTGAGATATGATATATGGTTCAACAAAAAAAAGGTGGACTTGGTCTTCCAAGTGGCATACCACATCACGACACGATCGCGCGTTGCAAGTCACAAGTCACGCGATTTTCACGCAAAAATGCGCGAATACGCGTGCGGGTGCTTGCGTGTGTGTAATTAGCCAAAGCCCTCCACATGCCATCCCTATCCATGTGTCACATGATTCAAGGAATGGCAAGGGTTTCACCTGATAAATTAGTCTCCTCCACCTTATCTTAGAATTATGGTACTAAACTTTGCATATTTTAGAATTATACGAAATGTGCCTCACTAAAATAGGCCTATTTCTAACAATTCCCCACCAATTCTAAAGCAAGAAGCAAAAAGATATCAAAGATATTATGCTGAAATACTGTTAATATACAATCTTTTAGTGTGAGTCCCGTAGGGTTGAACTTGCACATAGAATGACAAGATTCATTTTCTCACAGCTGATGAATGGACTATACCTTGAATTTACAGCTTTTCGTGATCAGATTTCACTTGAAATCTCAAATGATACTAAGTTGCTAATGAACAACGCTTAAACGGAGCGTTATATGGTTATGCTCTCTTATCTATTCATAAGCTTTCTAGGGAATGCCCCGTTCTCGTGAACTGCGATCACACAGTTAGGCTCAAGTAGGTTGTTTATTAGGATATGGGTACAATGAATGTGTAATCTCTTGTTACATTATCAACTTATTTTTTCTCATTGCCTAAGTCACGAGATCTCCGATCACGAAAATATGTGTTACCATGATGATGTAACTCAAATGGGCCGTATTCCCATGTCCATAAATGCAACGGAAATCGCTTTTCGTGCTAACCCTTTTGTAAAAGGGTCTGCTAGATTTTCTCAATGTGAATATAGTTCAGAGCAATTACTCTGGAGTTTCTTAGTTTTCTAACAGATTTAAGGCTACGTTTCACATGTCTAGATGGTTTCATATTATCAGTTTTCTCACAAGTCACGTGAAAATGTGCGCATACGTGCGTGCGCGTATGTGTAATTAGTCAAAGCCCTCCTCGTGCCATCCTCATCCACGTATCATATGATTCAAGGAATGGTAAAGGCTCTACCTAATAAATTGATCTGCTCTATCTTGTCTTAACAATATGGTATTAAACTATATACTCTTTAGAATTACACAACATGGGCCTCAGGCCTATTTCTAACAAAAATTCCTAGCCAATTCTCTGTGCTAAAATGCTAGAAACATGTGGCCAAAGTAATAATGTGGAGCATGTGCTAACACAAAATGCTAATATATAAGAAAACGATAACCCAAACAACTAATTTATGACTAACCTCTGATGCATATGTACACCTAATTATGCAGCGATGACGTATGCATACTTAAAATGAAAAGTTCAGCAAGTGTGATTGTGCGGCCCAGAACGAGGAGCAACACGCTTCCGGGGAATAAACAAAATCGTACGTACTCTAGCATTTCTTCTTGCACTTTTCAGCAGCTAACCAAGACGATGGGTAGTAGCCAGATCGATCCGTTGAGATGCGTGCTACCGCAAATCATTCAGTCCCCGGCGAATATTTCCAGTTCATTTCGCTCATCAAGGGTCGCGTTGAGACAGCACCGAAGCCTTCCGATCCAAGCAGTGGCGTCATGACTTCATCATCCCATCTCCGAGAAGACGGTCCACGGAATGCAAGCAGGATAGATTAATTAACTGCAGCATGAGCAGGGCGTGGTGGGTTAACATAATGCTGTTCCAATTCCAAGCCCTAATTCCATCGCCTTTGTTTAAACGGATCGTAGTTCGCGTGGCACGTTAATTAACCACAGCCGCAAAGAAGTTGAAAAAATCGAGTCTAGATTCCTGCGGATTCGACTTGACGAGGCAGAGGCGACGACCCGATCTGTTCCTCGATCCCAACCACCGAATGTGTAAGCAAAAAATGCGCGAAAAGGCATCGACAGCAAGAGATGCAGAAAGCTTCTTCTGATCGAAATAAGGAAAAGATCTAGGGAAAGAATATTTGGAGCAGATCAATGCCACAAATGTATGTTTATATATATTCGAAGGGCACATAGAATTGCAGCTGGATCATAGTCAGTCTGCAGTCCTCAGGGTTTTGAAAACCGGCTTTAAGATTTTATCGGAGGCCCGATAACCGATAATTGAAAAAAATTGAAATTTTTGAATCAAAGTTTAAAGCCGAAAATTAGTTGAAAGTATCAGCCGAAATTTTTGAAAATAATTTTCGACAAAAATTTCTTCTATATTTGATAAAATTCATACAAAACAAAAATTTTAAAGCTGATTTAAAATTGTACAAGGGTGCCGATACAGCTGATAAAACCGATAATTGGCCGAAACCCATGGCAGCCAGACAAGTGGTTCTAAAGTGCATGCATGTATGACCGGTCCAATCGATAAACGCGTAAACGGCTAATGCAACTCGCCAATGCAACATTCCAAGGCATGATGAAAGGGGTGGTCCGAACTGCCAGCCAGCCAGCCAGCCGTAGGAACGTGGCATTATTTCTATTTTCGATCATACGTATTGGAGGAGGCTGTTGGAGCTCCCACCGACAGAAGAATACACGGTCCTCGTCAGCAACGTCGATAAAACACGTCTATTGTGCCTGCTCTGCCAGTGCCCAAATTAAGGTGCCGATTTGTTGAACTGAAATAAGCTGATTTATGATTAAAATTGTACTATAGTTAATTAAAATTATATTATAACTGATGGTGGTTTATTTTACATAACTAAATTTAAAATAAAAAACAGTTTAGCCTATCACGGACAACGTAAACGAATACGAGAAAAAAAACAGGTAAAAAAAATCAAAAAAGCTAAAAAATAAAAAAATACAAAATTTAGAAATAGTGAAAAATAAGTAGAAGCTCAAGCCGAAATGGATCCCTAATTTCTTCACTTTTCTTTGGCAAAACAAATCTTTCGCAGAGCAGAGCGTGTCTCCCAAAAGAAACAAAATTCCAAACATGTACTTTTTCAGGCCACCAAACTCCGTGCAAATGGATGACAGCTGCTGCCTGCTGGAGAGGTGGCATATGAGTGAGACAGTGACGCTATACGTAGTACATACAATACTGAGTACCCAACCCACCAAACCAGTATACTTGTATGAATTAAGGCCCCGCTCGTTTTGGCTTCAGTTTCTGGCTTCTGGCTTATTTTTTACTATTTATAATTTCATCTTTTTCTGAACTTTTGACTTTTTTGAGCTTTTTTTCCGGTTCTTTTTTTTGCCGTATACGTTTGCGTTGTTTGTGATGGGCTAACATATTTTTTAATATTTTTTAATTTTTTAAATTTAATTATGTTAAATAAGTCTCTGTCAGCTACAGTGTTTTTTCAGCCAGCTACAGTGCTTTTCAGCCATAAGCCACCAAAAATAAGCCAGAATGATCAGCACCTAAACAAGGCATTACACCCACGCAACAGAGGTGTGTTCATCCACATTGGAACTAAAAACAACAAAACCACTATTCTGACATTTTATTAGATGTTTGTTAATCTTACACCAACTACTTTGCTCTTTCTTGTGAAACTTCTCGGCAACATCTACGACAGAAGATTTGAGAAAGACATTCTGGGGATTGTTTGGTTCACGACAAAAAATGGTCAAATCCATCGTGAGTTGTGGCATGCCAGGTTTTGTGGGGATATGTCTAGAAGTATTACATTATGGCGCAAAAATCATTATTCAAGGATAGCCATTTTGCACACTATGTTCATGCATTCCAAACAAATCAAGTAGCCGCCTCTAGCTAATCATGAAGATTTCTAGATAACAAGATGTACGGAAAAATTGTTACCCCTAAGACCCGTCTCGAACACAAAAATTTTATAGAAAATTTCTATAGGGTTTGGACAAATTGTAGCATTCCAAACACGGGCCGCCCCGCTCCAACTGTCTTATAAGGTGTGGTTTTTGACTTTTTTTATACTGTAGTAACTGAAAATACACTGTAACGATTATTAGTTTTTCTAAGTAATTAAATTAAAAGATATTATATCATCACGGATAATAAAAAGAATAAAGAAAAATGAAAAAAAATCGAAAAAACAATTAAGAAACCAAAAACTAAAGGCGTTTAGAGAGAGCCTAAATATAACCCACATCCTTTTCTAACAGAAGGCAACAGCTGCAAGCCTGCAATATCCCCGTAGTCCATTGCCCCCTACAAGTCGGTAGTTAAACTAGTGACACTAGGCAAGTGCAAGCTGATGCCTGATAAACAAAATGATCATCACGTACTTGCCCGTGATCTTGTTGAGATTGCATGACACGAGCTAATGATAAGGCAAAAAAAAAAAAAACTTCGTTTGTCATGTTTCATCTCTTGCCGCGCTCGGTTCCTTTGGTCAGTAGCAGAAGGATCTCTCCCAGATTTGAGAAGGCTAGGTTAGATTAGATAGTTGACTATACCGGGGAACCGTTTGGGTTTAGGCACAAATCTTGCGGATGTTCTGCTGATCCAGCCTCCAACCTGTAGCACAGCACTGCGATTAGGACGGCTCAACAAAACGGCGCGTTTCATAGGGCACACGCACTGTTCCCGTTATGCTGACGCGCGTGAATTCGGCGCCTCGCCTCTCCGCGTTGCAGGCTTGCAGCATTGCTCACGAGCTCATTGGATTTCCGGCGATGGCTTATGACTGTGTTTAATAGTTTTTGTTTATGTTTTTTGAGATGATAAAAATGCTGATGTAGATATTATACATAGTTTTAGACTCAAAAAGCCATTTAGAATCTATTTCAAAAAAATATCCTATTTATTTTGCTTTTTTAGAGAAACCAAGAGTCTAAAAAATTGCCATTGTTTGGTGCACTACCTAGCCACGTTAGGGTTCATGCGATATTACTTCTAATATGCTGCGAATTTCACCATAACAAATGTATGGTCGTCTTTGTATTTTTTACCTGTCATATGATGTTGGAGAGAGGGTGCAACTAGTAGCAGAGCTCAATTGAACATGTCTGTTCATTTCGTCTTGAGTTTCTGACTTATTTTTTACTATTAATAAATTTCGTTATTTTTTAAACTTTTGGTTTTTTTGCCGGTTCTTTTTTTCCCGTATTCGTTTATGTTGTTCGTGATGAGCTAAACTATTTTTTCTATTTTAATTTTTTTTAAAATTTAATTACGCCAAATAAGTCATCTTCAACTACAGTGTAATTTTAGCCATCTACAGTGTAATTTCAGCCATAAGCTCTTCTTAATTTTATCTTTTTCTTATTTTTGGTATATTTTTAAGGTTTTTTGACTTTTTTTTTCTCTTGTTCCTTTATATTATCCATAATAATATAATTTTTTTAAATTTAATTACGCTAAAAACTACCAGTAGCGTTTAAAGTATCAAATAAGCTAAAAGCTAACTTTTAAGACCAAAATACAGTATTTTGCATGCATGCATGATGCTTCCCGTTCCTAGCCCTTGAAGCAATAGAGAAACACAGAACTAATTCAAAAGTTAACACGGGCACAACTCCCAAGTCCCAAACTTAGTGGAGATCCAAAGCAAGCAACGTGCCTGTGAACTCAAGGAAGGTCTAAAATATTTCTGGAACATCAAGATATTAGGTATACTTTTTAGACTCCGGTTTATATTTTTTAAATGTGGATTTTAATTTAATGAATAGTGCTTGCTGATAGAAACCAAAAATCGCTGAAAAACCAAAACGGATAAGATCACTGTTGAAAAGCATGTACAAACTCAGTAAAACACGACGAACAGCATGGTACTTAATATATTAAAGATTAGCACTTTTCTAGGGGACGCCACAATAATATTGTCAGGTAAACAGATTTTTTAAGGAAGAGATTTTCTCCTATGCTTGGAAGTTACGAGAACGTTCATTGCGTATAATCCAACGTCTTTTAGTTAAAGGTACTTGGGAAGGCACCTAAGTTCTGAACTTACGAGACATATATCAACTTAAAAATAGGGTGGAAGGTTAAATAGATAATTTACTTCACAAGCCAAATTAGAGAGAGAAGACCAAAAGAAGCCTTTATCCCGGCCAGGCCATCGGATGCTTAATTTGGTAGGCTTTTATGGCAAAAACCAACAGAAGAACCACTAATGGCGGCGGAAGGATTCAAGGAGAATGAGCACTTGAATCGGGTTACAAACTCGTCGTGAACATCATGCGGCTCATGTGATTCCATCAGCAACGTGTAGAGGCCCTCCTAGCTATATTTACTTTGAATACTATGCAATCCCAAAAGTCCAAAACGAAAAACCCAGGATCATGCATGAGATTGATCGACGAGTTCTCTCCATGCGCAGCAAACAGAGCTTCTGCACTTCCATCTCTCCCATGGCCGACGTCTGGTTCAATTCCCCCTATCCTTGACGGCGCAAATGCCAATTTCTTGCCGCAGATGAGCATCCATTCTTTCTTCCACGTTATAATTATAATTTAATTTCCGTACAAATTCCTAAGTAAAATCTCTAAATAAATATAATTCAGAATATAAAAATGGCAATTGGATTTGTATACGAATTCCAACAAAAAATAACTAAAATATGGAATAAAATAAAATAGCAATTTGAGTTCGATACAAATTCTAAAGTAAAATCCCTAAATAACTTTAATTCAGAATAAAAATTAAGAAAAAATTAGCAATTGGATTTTATGAATTTCAACCAAAAACAATTGAAATTCAGAATAAAAAATAAAAAAAATTCAATTCGATTTCCATACAAATTTCAAAGTAAAACACTCAAATAACTAAAATTTGAATAGATTAAATAGATTAGCAATTTGACTTGTATATGAACTCAATTTAAAAAACTAAAATTTTAAATAAAAATAAAAGTTATAACGAGGATGGCACAAATAGTGTCGAAGGAGATAACAAAAAAGTGAAATGGTGTTGATTAGTTTTGCAAGAAGACATTGACCCACAAAGAAGAGAAGAGTCGAGGTGGGAGCAGTGGAGATGAGGACAATGTCGTGCTACTCACATTAGTTATTTGACAAGGACAATGTTGTGCTGCTTGCGAAAGCCATTGAAGATAAAAGTTAGAGTAGAAGGAGCTAAGGGCCACGATGACGAGTGGTGAGTGTGAACATTGTTGAAGAAGTCAGTGACTAAATAAGCTTGATGATGGGGAAGTCTTGGCAGAGAGGAGATGAAAGCTTCGCAATGAAAACGAGCTATAGATGATATGGGACTATCGGGTAGATAGGAGTACACCATCGCTTCACCATATCATTAGAAAATGATTAGAGCACATATAACAGCATCAATAAAGATGAAAGGTTGCCACAGTTAGTGAGGAAGCCACAACGTTGAGTTGGCCAACGTCGAAGAAGAGGAGTGATCGGCACGGGAGAAGAGAACATCGAGTATGTATACATCATGCATATGTACATATATGCATGCATCCGTATAAATAGAAGCACGAACATACAGAAGCGCAGGCGCAAAGAGTTCAGAGTAGAGATGGCGCAACCGTAGGGAATAGGTTCGGGGTCACCGAAGAGAGCGTGATGGGTGTCCCTGGCAGAGAATTAATGACGGTTGCATGTGTATTCATGTTTGATGTCACAATATTCAACATTAAGCAATGATTAGAGAGAAGTAGAAGATAACTATACGATAGAGTATTGCATTGGAAATAGTAGTAGCTAAGAGGGATCAATCAAGAATTGAGCTTGTTGTTAGATGTTGAAGCAAAAAAGTTATGGCGATGAGAAGATATAGAAGACACATAGTTTGGTGGGGCAACCGACGTGTGGAGGAAGATAAGTTTAAGATAGGTCGCCCATGGTGCATCGGTGTATGCGTGAGTAAGGTACTTTAATACCATAAAAACTAATAAGATAAAATAGAGGTATATGTGCATGCATACATTTTAAAAAAGAGTAACTAATGGAGAAAGAATATGGGCATGCAATATTCTATTGTGATTTGCAATGTTTATGATATCTTAAAAATATAAATAGTATATAAGATACGTAAATATATTCTCAAATATCTAAGTTATATCACCATGCACCGACACCAGTGCCCCCCACACGGCTTAGCTCACTGCCCAGTGAGGACTTCGTCTGCTTCGATGGCTCTGCCGCTTCAGTGATGTTCCTAGTGAGGATTCCACTTGCTTTACTGGCTTCCACCTCAGCAGGCGCAAAGAGTGCGCCAATGCTAGTGGCCCTCGCACGGCTCAGCTCACTGCATAGAGGCAATGCTTAAACATGATGAGCATATGGTGCTTTGGCATGTGTACCACCAGGGAGTCTACCGCTTTGGTGACATCCTCGGTGAGGACTTTACCTGCTTCAACGACTTCGCCACTTCAGCGATGTCCTCCATGAGGACTCCATTGGCTTCTCTGGCTCTAGCCTTGGCTGACACAAAGCATGTGCCGTCATTGCATAGAGGTAGCGCTTTGGCATGGTGAGCATATGGTGCTTCGGCGCATGTCCTACCAAGGAGTCTGTCACTTTGGTGACATCTCTGGTGAGGACTTCACCCACTTTGACGGCTCCATCGCATGCCCTCCGCAAGTGCTATTTTTAGAGGAAGAGGAATGATGGCCCGGCCTCTTTACCTCAATGTGTGTTAGCACCTCCCTCAGGCCCTGTCGCTTGCCTTTCGAGGGCCCTATTTTTGGAGGTAGGGGAACGACGGTCCGATCTCCCTACCTCCATGTGCTTTAGCACCCCCTTGGGCCACACTGCTTGCCCTCCGTGAGCGATGTTTTTGGAGATAGGAGAATGATTGTCTAGCCTCCCTTATTTCACACATGGCGTCATTCATCCCTTTGCGCCACCGTAGGATTTTTTTCGCCCTAGCGAACACACCAACGTGGCTGAAGGGGGAACGATACTAGGCAAGTTGAAAAGGCAGCAACAAGGTGAGTGTTGCATGGTGTTTGATCGTTGGTAAGGCACAGAGACACGACCTCAAGAGCACAAGCACAGGTACACAGGAAGACAAAAGCGGAGACTCGCCTCCTACCTCATAGACATCACCTCGGCGAGGCAGTTGTACCTCGATAGCTCCACCTCTATGTGCTGCCTGCTTCGGAGGTATGACCTCGACGGGATGGTAGCAGCTTCGTTGTGGGACTTCGTCACCTACCTCGGCCACGGCAGGGCGGCTCCACCTCTACGTGCCAACTGCTTTGGAGGTATGGCCTCGATGGGATAACTATGACTTCGTCGTGGGATTTTGTCGCCTGCCTAGTAGGCATCATCTCGGTAGGGTGACTCTAACTTAACGGCTTAGCCTCTATGTGCCACCTGCTTTGGACGCACAGTCTCGATGGCCCCATCATAGGACTCACCGCCTGCCTCGTAGGAAACACCTCCGCATGGTGTCTCTGCCTCTACGTGCCACCCATCTCGAAAGGCATGGTCTCTGTAGAGCGGTTGCATCTTTATCAAGGGAAGCGACGCTGTTCTACATGGTTTTGGACATACAGACCCCCCCGAAGGGCTGGGGCAATTGTTTTCGCTAGCTTGCCCCCGGGGACCTTCGAACTTGCTATCGAGAGTACTGTTGTGAGGGCTCCTGGCCCCTTGGGCCATCTGGATTGTTTAGTGGGCCTAGAGTAAACCCGAGAGCATGGTATTGTACATATAAGAGATTTTACCTGTATACCCTCACCCTGTGTGATTATTAAGGGGCAGGATGGGTATTTTGCTATCCTGCCTCCACTTATATATAAAGAGCCCTAAGAGGGTAATGTGAGGGGGGATGGGACTCTTAACATTTTTCCTAACAACATGTCTCTCCAGTGGTGTTGCTTTCTAGCTCCCCTGTTTATATGTCCCATCCTCGGTCGCCTCCTCCTCCCCACCTCCCGACCTCCCGACCCCTCCCACTTCCCCCATCCCCGCCGCTTCCTCCTCCGCCCACCTCCCGGTCGGGCATCCCTCTTTGTGCCATGTCGGTACAGCCCGCTACGTGGCGTGTCTATATTGTACTTGAGCCGTACCAGACCAGACTAGGATGAATAAGTTCAGTCCAACTCCTAGCTATACTTCCGAGCCTGGCCAGCGTTTTCTTAGAGTACGATTTTTTTCAAGCTTACACGAAGAGTGGAGTGATACGGCCGTGGGGCCAAGTTAAAAGTTTAGCTTAGCGCGGCCGTAAGTCCACTTAAAGGCCTGGCAAAGGGAGCGTTTTTAATGATGAAACGTTAACGTTAATAAAAAAATCTAATGAGATGTTTCTGCCCAGGATCGAACTGGGGGCCTTCAGTGTGTAAGACGAACGTGATAACCACTACACCGCAGCAACAGCGTTGTTCAAACATGCATCAAATTTATATTTATATGTACGAACATAATTATACTAACTGAATACGTGGAAGATCTCCCACAGACCGCTCGCTTTATAAATCTACATGCGAAGGGCGCATGTCAGCAAGTAGTATATAGCTGTGTAATTAACCTAGATGTTCATGATATGGAGGCAGAGGAAGCCTTACTTTTGTCAGCATAATGTGCTGACTTGTAATGTAGACATCTATATATTGTGGTGCTATCCATTGATATAGACTGGTGATTGCTCTTACTACACTGACGTTTTCAGACACACACAAACTAACAGGCCAGACATATGATGTGTTCCTACACACCTATAGTACACGCAATAAAGTGATGAGCTCACACTTTACTTGATGCAGTAATGGAATATCTCACAGATACGTAATTTCATTAGGTCCTATGAATGAGTTGGATGTGATAGCCTTGCGGGAACATAATCTCTGAGATGCGTAATACATCCCCACCTTTGATCTGCTTCCATCTACTCAGAGAATTAGAAATGCATATCAGATTATATATCAGTGAGTTTCACGAGCAATAGATACAAACCACCATATGCAATATATACCTGTATTTGGACACCAAGATGTGGAGGAAAAGTGCAATGAAAAGCTTGCTGAACTCTGCCCCGAGGCAAAGCCTTATGCCTCCTCCGAATGGCATGAAATTCCTTACTAGCGTGCCTCGCTTGGTCTCATCCTGTATTTGCCTTTGGCGTTAGTATGTTAAACTGAAAACATTATGATATACCAAAGTATAAAACAATCGACAGATATAATAATAATTATAATTTAAGAGCTAAATAATGAAATTGTTAAACCGTTTGTCACTGACCATCCACCTCCATGGATTGAATTTGAGTGGATCTTCGAACAATTTTGGGTTCAGATGAACTGCCATGGGACTAATCATGACTAGCCACCCGGCTGGAATTGTGTAGCCTGCATAAGAAATTAACCATCCAATAGCCAATTGCATCGCGTAATTCTAAGTACTACTTATCAGTAATAGGCTATACACGCTAGAAAGTTTGGTAGTTTGTGTAAGAATTGTACCATTCACTTGCACATCTGTTAGAGTTTTCCTGAAAATTCCAGGTGCGACGTTGCTAATTCGCGTAATCTCATTCATAACCTTCAGGTAAAACAAACTCAATTGAGTTAACAAAAAAACATCAAAAGCATCACTGTAATAATGTTGAAAAACAGTAGTATAAATTAAGGTCAAATCACCTGAGTAGTGAATGTCAAGGACTTGTACTCTTCCCATGTGAACCCAGAATTCACATCCTCTCGTTTCTTCAGTATGGTTTCATGCTCCTCCTGGAAGGATGCAATTTTTTTCAGGATTTAATTCAAGTGTTCACCAATTTTAATATTTGTGCCTATCTTTTCCCAAAGAGAACTATTCATATGTACGTGGAACGACAAACCTTGAGTGCTTCGACAACTTTAGGATTGTCAGTGAGAAACTTAAAAGCTACAGTGAGGGTAGCTGATAGAGTTGCAAAGCTGGTAAATAAGAGCGCAGCAAGTGCATCTATAGCAAAATTCTCATCTATTACTGGCTTTTCACTGTATAGTTCTTCAACAAGTAGGTCAACAAGGTCGCCGTATTTTTTCCCAGGTGCACTTAGCCTCTGTTTCAGTAGATCAGTCAGTGTCTTCTGCACATTTCTCCTTCCCTGTGAGCAAAAGCGCCAGTAACTGAATCACCATAACTTGTTTAAGTTCAGGGTCCTAAATAATATTCAGAGAGTAGGTATTTCATAAAGTGAATGAATTGATCCTAATCGAGCTACTTGTACACTAACGTACCTGCATGCATCGGTAAAACGACGTCCCTGGAAAATATATCGGGAAGGAGACCATCCCCTGGAAGAACTCCTGAAAGTTCTTTCTCAGTTCTCTTGACTTGGTGTGATCGAGGCCGATCAACTTCTTAGCGACCAGATCAAAGATCATCTGCGACGTACAGATCAGATATAGAAAAACATCACCATCATTTGTGAGTCAGACATGATCCCTGCACGCAGTGTGTGCCGGACCGAAAAGTACGATCGATCGTTGTATCATATAGTATTACAGTCTGTAATACTTAGTCGTTTACTTACGTCTGATATGCCGTCCTGCACCTCGATGCTGGGTTTCGCGGCCCAAAACGCAAAGCTCTCTCTCATGGCGTCCTCCAGTTCTCGAACAAGCACTTCTTTCAGGTTTTCGGGACCGAAGAGCTTGGCCGCGAAGCTCCGGAGGAATTTGTGAACGGTGCCGTTGTACGTGGTGAGGCTCTTCTTGCCGAAGATGGTGTTTGCCGTCTCGGGGTACCAGCTCCGGAACAACTTGCCCTCTTGCTGAAATATGAACCGGTTCACCTCCGGATCAAGGGAAACAACCAGAGGCTGCCCCACCAAACTTGTCTTGAAGACCGGACCGTACCTGACAGTGGTGACATGAAACTCAGTAGACAATCAGCATGGCCTAAAGTAAGAGCGCTGCTGCATCGTGCATATGAACAGGAGCGATTTTTTTAGCAAGTGATTTATACGACCAAATTAATCTAGGTCCTCCTATATGAGGATGAGATTTGGTAGGAACAAATTGTACTCTCACCTCTTCAGTCTTTGCTTGTAGTAGCTCGGGATGTCTATAGAAGGGCTTGCTTTGAAGAATTGGAAGGTCTCACCAACAATAGGAAAACCCATGGAGCCAGGAGGAAGAATTCCATTGCATGGGGGATTCATCCATTTGTACACCCAGTGTATCAGCCATCCGAAAACAAGTGTAACACCACAGAGAGCAGCATATGGAACTAGCAACATTACCAAGCGCTAGTATGGATATTAACACATGCAGAAGAGATCTCGATCTATGAGTTTATATAGAAAAATGTGACTGTGCATTGCTGGTTAATCTAGATTTTTTATTGATGCAAATTGCAATTATCAATGCCGAATTAATCTGGATATTTTTATGAGTGCAAATCCAATGACTACATGGGTTTGTTTACATGCACGGAAGCATTTGAATGAGACGCGAGGGTATATTTTTTGGACCGCTAAATGCAGCAACTAAAGATGCCGATTGTTATATGGCGTTGCCATTAAAAGGATTGCATTCTCCTGCTCTAGTTGTGACTATAAGCGAATCCTTCAGTCTTTCTTGTCTGCGATACCTAAATAACTCAACTCATACCAAGTCTTGGGAAAGATGTAGGTCTGTTTGGTTGATTGCTAAAAAACAACTTCCTAGGAGAAGTGCGACACTCTTTTTATATTTTTAGTGCTAAAATCAGATATATATCGACATATACCATGTTCTTGTCTGGACAAGTGGGGCACGTCTAACTATGTCTCTCTATTAAATTTCACAAATTGCACTGCTGCGAATCAAACAAGATGGTAACAAACCGAGCCAAGCACTGCTACTGAAGAATGAAGAACTGATCTGGAGTAGCTAAGCTGTAGCTCTGCTTGAACTGATCTCGAGTGTAGCTAAGCTGTAGCTCTGATTGAACTGACCTGAGTGTAGCTACGCTGTAGCTCTGTTTTTTTTTTTTGAAAGCGGGCAAGGGGCTTGCCTTCTATTAATTCAAAGAGAGTTCAAAATAATGACAAAAAGAGAAAGAGGGGCCCGGGGGGCAACAGCAGCCAGGTGGCCAGGAGGTGGCCACCATAGCCAAAGGAAAACTAGGTTGTTATAGGGATGATTGAGAGGCCCGTGAGCTTAGAAGCTTTCGCAAGCACGTAGGCTACAGCCTCCTCCTTAATTGCGGTGATCAAGGGTATGGTGCAGTCATGGTCGCACGGAACACCTGGCATTACACTCCTTCCAAATATGCCAAGAGATAAGCATTACTAACGCTGTTATTGCCTTACGGGATGTTCTAGGCTTAATCACCACAGATTCCCACCATCCCCGAATTGAATAGCAAGCTCTCCAGGATGTTGGGTTCATGTTGGGTTCAATCAATCACAAGCAGTCGAAAGCGCTACGAAGGTCCAATTCTTCTTGGGTAGCGGCACTCGACCAGGAGGTGAGTGGCATACTCAGGCGCTTGTCTACAAAGTGGACAAGTGTGGTGGTTGGGCCAGCCCTACGTGCTGAGGCGGTCCGCCATTCATAACCTGTTTTGAATGGCTAGCCAAGCAAAGATTTTGCATTATTGTGGTGCCCATGTCTTCCAGACCAGTGTTAGTGATATACTCTGGAGGCAATCATGGAGATGATTGTATCACTTCTGTGTTCATGATCTTTTGAATAATATGTTATTTTGTCTCTTAAATAAATGTCTTTCATATTGATTAACAAATATATGACTTGTTCGTGGAACTCTTTATTCATGTTTTGATGTTATTCTAAATTATCCCTAATCTTATATCATTGTGTAAGATAATTATGATTTATAGATCAGCACATGTATTGATTAATGATTACATTTCACAGAACATATATAGAATATCAAATCAATAATATGGACACATACTAGAGAACATGATATTGGATTGACCCACCATGAAACACTACGAAAATTGTTATATCCTTAAGTGTCATCAGTTGGTCTCATACATAGTGTATGTAAGATTCGTCATTATTTTCTACATGTGTAATAGTTTACTTAGGGGTTACCAAACACTACTCCGTGAATGGGTGATCATAAATATAGCTTTCAGGTTTATTATGAAACATACGGAGAAATATAAGCGATCAAGATATAATTTGTCCCTCATATATAACAGGAGAGATATCTTTAGACCCCTCAATGTAGTTGAATTAAGAAATTGTATAGCCATACTGAATGTGGTTGATGAGTTAATCACAATTGAGTAATCCACTACAGGTTTGAGTGAAGGATCGAGCTATCATAGGATGGCATGTTTCTCGCCTTGAGTTTGATCTGGTACCATGAGTTAAAGGGATCGGTATATAAGTACTATATATGTTCGTCCAATATGATCTTTGGCTGAGTTCTTTTTCATTTATAGCTTGTGGCTTATGACTTATGCTACAGTAACTAGCTTTCAAACAATGCGTTTTTTTCAAGCCGAGGTCAACAGAATGATTATAGTAAACACTGTATTGAATTCACTACCTCTCACGAATAGGCAGAATTCAAAAATTTAAGCCATTTCACCGCAAAACAGAGTTACACTCGAGTTAGAAAGTCCTAAAACCATCAAGCACCATCTCACCCAGCAATGTCGAAATAACAACAGTATACATTATTGTCATGTCACCTGAATAGTGAACGTTCTCATTAAAAAAACAGTGAACGTTAAGGACTTGTACTCCTCCCATTTGAGCCCAGAATTCCCGTCCTTTCGGTTCTTTAGTATTGCTTCGTTCTCCCCCTGAGGAACGTGTAAGTTCTTAGGATTTTGCTTTGTAAACATGGGATGTGTGCACAAAATGATGGTGACCTCTATGTTCTAAATGCAAATATTTATGCATTTCAACGGTTTGAATATTTGCACGTCAATCCTTCTTTTTTAACAAAACTACCAATATTAGCTGTATATATATATATATATATATAAAACAACCAACCTTGAGAGCGTCGACAACTTCTGGGTTGTCACTGAGGAACCTGAAAGGTACAGAGAGTATTGGCGATAGTGTTGCGTAGCTGGTGAACAATAATGCAGAAAGCGCATCAGTAGCAAGGTTCTCATCTATTGATGGCTCTTCACTCCGCAGTTCTTCAACAAGTAGGTCAAGAAGGTGGCCGTATTTTTTCTCAGGTGTACTTAACCTCTCTGTCAATGTATCCGTCAGTTCTTTTGTGCATTTTCCCTTCCCTGCACACAGAATGATTAGGACAGAACCACCACAAAGTCTGAAAGTTACTTTGGAACAGAGGTAGTAAACTAGTAATACGCAGCCTAGAACTACTCCGGAGTTTGGACATTGATATACCTGCATCCATCGGTAAAATGCTGTCCCAGGGAAATAGATTGGGAAGGAGAACAACCCCCTGAAAAACGCATCAAAGTTCTTTCTCATTTCTCTTGACTTGATGGAATCGAAATCAATCAGCTTCTTAGTTACCAGATCAAAGATAATCTGCAAGGAAAGCGCAGCAAAACACAAATCGCAATTATGTAGAAACCTGATAGACGATGGTGCCTAGGGAAATGTCTACAATGGACACCAATTGCTGTAGTTACTCTCGCACTTACATCTGATGCGCCATCGCGCACCTCGATGCTAGGTTTTGTGGCCCATGTTGCAAAGCTCTCTCTTACGGCGTTCTCCAGTTCAGGAAGGAGCACTTCTTTCAGATTTTCGAGGCCGAATAATGTGGAAGCGAATCTCCGAATGAACTTGTGAGTCGTGCCTTGGAACGCTTCGATGCTCTTCTTGGCATCTATGATGTTGCCTTTGGGCTGACATCTCAATTGCCTTTTAGTTATATTAGATAAATAAAATTTTATATAGAGGAGAGAAAATAAGAAGAGATAAAATGTTGTGAAATTATGCAAGAGACAACTTGAGATCGCAAACCAACACAAATAGTGAGAGAGTGTGAGATAGGAAGTTATGATGAAAATAGTATAAAATAGTTAAAGAAATAATTTATTATTGAAGATATTGTCTCTAGTGTTATTTTTAGATGATATAAAAGTTTTAGACAATCTTAAAAGACAAACTATTTTACATACCTTATGGTACCAAATCCGAAACAACTTGCCCTCTTGCGGAAGTACAAATCGGTTGAACTCCGGGTCACTGAAAATAACCAGAGGCTGCCCCAATAAGCTTACTCGACTTCAACGACTGGTTTGGCCAAATCCGCGCCAATCCTAGGGTCAATACGGAATAGGAAACCATTGCTATTTGAGCAGTTAGAGAATCGAAATTCCACTCATTTAGAAATCGATCGATGAATGTCGACAGTCAAGGCTAAGAAGATTTTCCAGACCAACCAACAAAGTGGGATATTCTTTGGACCGTTTTGGAGTCTGTTCAGGAGCTCCTTCAGCGCTCGGGGATTGACGTCGGACTGGAGTCGGCTGGACTCAAGTCAGCAGAAGAGTGAACTTTCTATTTTTCGGTAAATCCTAAAACCGGACCTTACCTAAGATTGATGATAACAGTAATCTTTTAGGCCTCGTCGGGTACTCCGCAAAATATTATGTAACACCCCAACCCAATCTCTGAGCTCGGAGTGCTACCAATACACACTTACCGTCTTAAAATTTGCACTGCTATTAAAAATTATGGTAGCATCTCCCCTATTTATACAACTACAGACAGAAAACAATAAACATATATAGAACATAATACATTAAAGAACTAATACCATAACCACAATAACCATATCATGATAAGACTTAGGGCTTCACGCCCATGTATGTTCGAGACCACAAGCTCGAAAATATACTATAACAAAACAACAAACCACATAAGACAGGCATACAGAAACATCACTGACACAAGAACCTCGTTCTCTACTTTACGCAAAAGGGAATTGACCACGTCCCAGCATTCCTACAACATTCCCAATAGGGATGGACTTACAGTAGTTTATAGGTGTTCAGCTGAACACCTAAAATTTTTAGAAAAATCTTAGTATATAAAGATATTATATATATATATATATATATATATATATATATATATATATATATATATATATATAAAAGTTATATTGGTATCATATGAGTCCCAAGCCAGCACTGGCCGTCTGGCCTCGCAGCGTGGGCCTGGCCCATTGCGGCGTTTCGCGCCGATCGACCGTCTATGGCTGTGTGGCGCTGTGGACCTGTGGTAGTGCGGTTGATCCCCCCAATTCCTTTGCGGCTATCTAACCCTAACTAACAGCTTCACCTCCACCTCCACTCCACGCGCTCCACGGTGGACGGGTGGCCTGCTCCTCCTGCAGCGGCGTAGCGCGCGCATCCTCGCCTCGAATTCCTCCGCCGGCACGTGCGCTCCGACTCCAGCTGCAGCTCCAGTCTCCACACGCTTCAGCCAATCAGCCGGCTATGGACTCCCCCCTCATGGCGCCGCCGCATAACCCCCGCCGACCCTAGAAGCGCCCCGCCATCTCCGACCAGCAGCGCCGCCACGACCTCGCCCTCCATGCCCAGTCCGCCCGCCGCGCCGACGCCCAGGCTTGCGCGCGCAGCCTCGCCTTCCTCCCTACTCACCCCATCCTCTGCCCACCAACCACCCTCCCCTGATGCCCACGATGACCGCTATCATAAGCCCACCATCGCTGACATGGCCATGGCCGCACCCAAGCTCCGCGGCTCCGATGCGCGCCGCTGAACCACCACATCATGCTCCCCGAGTGGATGGTCGACGCCCCTCCCCAGCTCGCCCGCGACTGGTCCACCCCCCTCCTCCTTTCGATTCGATTTGCCGCTAGATTCTTCCAAAGATTACATTATTTTTCCCTTCTCCTGACATTAATACAATCTAAATTGTCATACCTTTGCCTTGTTAGTTCAACTTGAATTCTAGCAGCCGTGTATCATGTATGCTTCTAATTTATAAATACACCTTGTTAGTCTACTCTTGCAAGCTGTAACATCGTACTAGTATTAGCATTACACTGAGTGAGTTACAAAGGAAGGATGGACATTGGCATTGCTGGAACAATTTCTCTGTATATATGTAGGCATGTTTTTGCCAGGCCTGCCGGCAAATGGTGTTTGGTCGTGTCGTCTAATGGCATGACAAATAGCAGGCTCCGTAATTAGCGGATAATTTTCTTCTGACCGGTCAATCGAAGGGCCTGTTTGTTTCAGCTGGTGAGTATCCAGCTAGTCAGAATCTGGAGAAGCTAGATAACCCCAGCTTCTGGCTACTAGTTCATTTTCTGGATTCTGTAGCTTCTGGCTACTTAGAATCTGGATGAAAATCTGGACTGTTTGTTTGAGCTGCAGATTCTAGGAGTAGCTGCAGTTGCCAGAAGCTGAAACAAACAGGCCCGAAGGCTAGTGGAGCAAATATAGAAGGGATAAATAGGTATCCGGCATTATCCGTGTCTGACTTCGACTCGAAGGAAAAAATACATAATATGATACGGAATGAGTGATATCCGTCTGTATATGTCAAGTGATACGAGGAAATCTGTTGTGACTTTCCTTAGGAACAAAATAACAGATAGGTGGATTGCCGCATCTAAATAGGCGGAAATTATTAATCGCTCTTCCTTGGACATCTCGACAATTAGTCCCACCGTGTTCGCTCCTATTGCACTCTTACTGTCCAATGTCCTATATAGAGGTGCAAAAGAAGCAGATAAGTTCCGTCTGACCGATCGTTTGAAGACTTGTGGAACGAATATGTAATGGAGAAATGGGTATCCGACACTATTCGTATCTGACTCTGACTCTGAAAAAATACGAAATAAGATACATGATGAGCGATATATGTCTGTATTCGCTCCAATTACACCCCTATCCGTAATGGATCCATTCTTCACCAATTCCCTTCCACCCTGCCCAGTGGATCAAAGAGGGACATCTCTGGCCCAGCAAGTTCCTACTCTATCCTCGACTGCATATTTCGTGAGGCAAACAGTTTTTCACTTTGGAGCACCAGCTGCTTCATCCTTGCACTCCTTTAGGTCTGTTTCTAATCTTGTGTTGCCGCCTTGTGTTCTTGTGCTGCAGCCTGATGAAACATACTATATCATTTATATGATTTGTTGGCGAGGCTATTCCCTGTATGATTGCACCGCCGAGTTCAGGTTTTTCTGGTTAAACTCCAAGCTCATGGAGACTTCTGCCGGTGATCCTCCATCAACATACCATCGGTATAGATTCAGTGCCGTCCCTATATATGAGTGCACGCTTGAGGATCTTTCAGCTTATTCGGGAAGCACACGTTATGTCAAAGATGGTTTGCTGTTTTACAAGTAACCCCGTTTTTACCTTTATTAATATTTTTCTGTTAGCTATGTACACATATTTGCTAACTGCCTTTACGCATTACACTCACCATCGCTAACTCTGGTGCCAGCTACTGCTTCACTGCATCCCCTAATAATTTTTGTTGGCCTTGTTTCTTCGTGTGCTATCAGGTTGTGTTGGGAGTTGCAAGAGAGGATGGAAAGCTAATTAGTTCTGATGACCCTCCAGTTGTATTTGGTAGTAGTTTGGGATGTTAGTGCTCACCTCTTCAATCTTAATTTGTAGTAGTTTGGGATGTCCAAGGAAGGGCATGTTTTGAAAATTTGGAAGATCTCACCAACAAAAGGGAAGCCCATGGAACCATGAGGAAGAATCCCATTGCATGGGGGGTTCACCCACTTGTATACCCAGTGTATAAAAAAACCATCCTATGATGAGTGTAACACCACAGAGAGCTGCATATGGATATGGTCCTAGCAAAATCTCCATCTCTGTGTACTAGCTAGCTAGTAAGCCTAGTATGGATCAGGTTTATAGCTAGCTTTGCGTTGCACATACATGAGAGATATCTAGGTGTTTATTTAGGAAAATGTCCTGCATGCGTACTATCAGTTGAACCTGAATTTTATTTGATGCAAGTTGCTGTCACGGACTGCTGGGTTGGGGCTGCGAGATGGGCTGCAACAATACCTCGAACTGGATTATGGTCCATTGTGGTCAGGTGTGTGGCTATAAAAGCAGCACTGAAGGCGAACAAAGGAGATCGAACCAGAACTGAAGCCGAGTGCTACTACTCCCTCTTCATCTATCTGAACTGTTCCTCTGTATCCTCTCTTCTTCTTCCTCCCAAATCCAGGCCCAAATCCCCTCAGTTCTCCTCTAATCCTTCCCAATTCTCTCCAGTTACTTTGTAATTTGTATCCAGTTATTAAGGACCGTAACAGTTGCAACTATACATATCGATTGAATTTGGTTATTCTTATTAGAAAGCGTAGATTAGTAGGCTTGTGTATAGGTGAGACGCCATATTAAGCTGGTGGTTTTTTCCTAATTTCTTGGCACATTTTTTTTGTCTGCTAGCAATAGTGTAAACCAAACTTGTTCATTTTTTTTCCTAATCAGGCTTAGATCCAGTCAACCAAAGGTGTTCAACAAGATTGATTCAAATCTCGGCTTGGACGAGGCTTGGCACCAGTGCTTCATTAAGTAAGCACTTCGGTGGCTAAGCATGGTTGGTTTTGACTAACAATTGTTTATCTTTATAATGGTTCGACTGGGGAAGGATAGTGACAGAAGATTCGTTTTGAGAAAACACTTTCACCAAAATCATGATTTTAGTGGTTGTTACCATCTTACTCTGATGATATAAAGTTAATGGCTCTCTTCTTTTTTGTTTATAGCTTAGTTTTCGACAGCAACTAGCTTTCAAACATAGTATCTTTTTAAGATATAATCTATAAATCGATTATAGTAGATATTGTCCTAACTTCATCTATATCGGCTAAATTCGCGTGTGAGTAGGCTCTCGCGAACAGTCAGAATTTAAAATTTGAAGTCAAAAATCATGGTCCAAAAGAACTCTCCATCAATGTCATTGATATGTGGTCATAAGGTCCACTTGTCTATCTTATATGCTTATATGCGATGATATTTTCTAATTTATACATCTTTGTGATGATACCGAGCAAATTTTTTCCAAAATTTTCCGTGTCACATAATAAACGCCGAGAGTGTCACGGTCACTTTGTCAGTATTAGCACTCGGTCTCACCCCCACAAAGAAGTATATAGAGAGAGATTGTCTGTCTTGTCATCTTTCTTAACTTGCTAGTTGCTATTCGAATCCAGCTACTAGTATTATCAAATTTTTTTAGTGGGCTACTAGTATTATCATAGGCTTGGATTCTCGCGCCAGTTGGAGTACTGCAACTGGGCCAATCTGCACGCGTGAGCCGCTCGGGACACCCAATTTTGCGGCTCCGTCCTCACGAAATCACGAGTGGGCTGGTTGAAGGGGCGTGGCGTGGGTGTGCATGAATTGCAACTCGGCAACGGCAGCACGCAGTACTGTTCTTTTCTAAAGAAAACTGCATGGCCATGTTCTCTGTGACATTCTGATCGATGTTGAACAGCGGAACTTATTCAAATTGCATTTTTCTCATACATACATTCGACCTGCTTTATTTAATTATTAGACATGCATGCAAGTTGCTTGCGACAAAGTACACATGAAGGCCGTGTTTTCTTGTACCAACAGCCATGGGAGTCTTCCATGGGTCATCAGTTTATCTGGCCCTTGGGAATGATCTGGATGTGATAGCCCTTCGGGAACACAATCTCCGATACGCGTAGCACGTCCCCTCCTTTGATCTCCTTCCATCTGCCCAGAGAATTAGCAGTGGGGGGAACAAATTTTGATTCAATGTACTGATACGAATCTTTGAGACAGCAGTTACCTGTACTTGGTCACCAAGGTGTGGAGGAAAAGTGCGATCTGAATCCTGCTGAACTCTGCTCCCACGCAAAGCCTTATGCCGCCTCCGAATGGCATGAAGTTCTTCAGCAGAGTGCTCCTCTTTGCCTCGTCCTGCAATTTTGGATTAAGTGCATTCTTGTGTCAACGCAAATCTGTGTTAGTATGCGAACCTACATCGTGTTATTTGAATCGTCACTCCGATTTCTTTTTTTCTGAATATAGCACTCTGTCTGATGTTCTGTCAGTTTGAGCTTTTATAATACCCCGTCAATGCATTACTTGTCTATGGTGTTGCAGGATGGAGAAGAAATTGGAAAATTTGTCACCAACCTGCCACCTCCATGGGTTGAAGGTGAGGGGATCTTCAAACAATTCTGGGTTCAGATGAACCGCCATGGGGCTAATCATGACCAGCCAACCGGCGGGAATCGTGTAGCCTGCGTCAGGAATGAAACATTTTTCAATAACTAGTATAATCTCGCGACTTGTTCCAAGGCTGTGACTACTGGCTACCTTCTTTGATGTACTAGTGAAATTGGTTATACATTTGAGCAGATGATGAACTGTCTAAGCGGAGAGTACCTTTGACTTGCACGTCTGTTAGTGTTTTTCTGAAAATTCCAGGGGCCACGTTACTGAGGCGAGCTATCTCATTCATAACCTGCAGGAAATTGTGCATACACACGAAAATATGTGACAGAAATTGTGGTTGTAGGACTAAAACCGTGCTTTTCTGACTAGTGAATTCAAGGTATAAACGAAATAAAACCTGAGTAGTGAATGTCATGGACTTGTACTCCTCCCATGTGATCCCAGAATTCACGTCCTCTCTTTTCTTCAGGATAGCTTCATGCTCCTCCTGCAAGAAGGTAATAAGCTTTATCTACTGCTACTATCCTTGCTGTTTAACCATTCAAATTCAAGTATTTAACATAGTCAAAGCTACTGACAATTAGCACAATATCGACAAATTCGTAGGAGCAAGTGCAGGAAAAGCAGTAAAATCCACTTGTAGGAGTAGGAGGACAAACAGCTAACCGTGAGTGCTTCTACTACGTTGGGGTGATCGGTGAGGAACTTCATAGCGACCGTGAGAGATGACGATATCGTCGCGAAGCTGGCGAACAAGAGAGCGGCCACTAGGTCTACAGCAAATTTCTCATCTATTATTCCCCTTCCACTCTGTAGCTCATCAACCACCTCATCTAAAAAATCATCTTGTCGCTTTTCAGGTGTACTGATCCTTTCTTTCAGTACGTCCTTCAGTACCTTCTGCACGTTTTTCCTTCCCTGCAGAAGCATCAAGGACAAAATATTTTATTTAGTTTTTTTTCTTTGTTGCATCCTCTGTGTTTGTGAAGCTTAATTAACAGGTACCTAAAAGTAAATCTGGTTGTTGATCTGCATAAAAATAGTATTTATTATACCTTTATGCACCCGTAGAATGTTGTCCCAGGGAAATACAACGGGAAGGAGATCAAACCCTGGAAGAAAGCATCGAAGTTCTTTCTCAGCTTCCTTGACCTCTCGGGGTCGAAACCAATCAACTTCTTGGCCGTCAAATCAAAGATCATCTGCATGGCAGGAAGGCAAAGAAACTCTTTTGGTGTCACGACGCATGACTGCCACTTACCAATGTATGAAGACATGGCGCAGTACGAAGCATGCGGCTGCAGAAACTACGTGTTCTAGCCTGAAATTAACTTACGTTGGCCACCGCGTCCTTCACCTCGATGCTAGGCTCCGTGGCCCACGCCGCGATGCTCTGCCTCACGTTGCACTCCATCTCGGCGAGGAGCTTGTCCCTGAGGTTCTCGAGGCCGAAGAGCCTGGACGCGAAGCTCCGGGTGTACTTGTGGACGGAGCCGTCGTAGGAGGCGATGCTCTCCCTGCCGAAGATGTAGTTGGTCGTGTCCGGGTACCAGCTCCGGAACAGCCTGCCTTCTTGCTGGAAGACGAAGCGGTTCACCTCGGCGTCCATGGAGACCACCACAGGCTGCCCCACCAGGCTTGTCTTGAACAACGGGCCGTACCTGCGCAGATGGAGAAAATGTTGGTTGAGGACGGTGGATCACCGGTCACGTACAGTTTACAGAGAACCCATTCCTGCACAAGCGTGACTTGCCGATCTGCCCGGCACGTTCTCTTTGCCCCCGCATGCTTGCTACCCTCAAAAGTTCATCAACTCTAGCTCACGGCAAGTATTCGGCTTCGGCCGCAACGTGCATAGTCGATCGATCTCTGCGTCATCGTAATTTTTTGAAGCTAGCTAGTTGGTCCTTGTTAAGGCATGCATTGCAGCCAACCTAGCTTGGAACTAAGCATTTTTGTGGTATTTGGTAAGTTGTGCATATATATTGTACTAGTCATTTTCAGTCTACTTTTGTCATTTTCAGTCTACTTTTGAAGTATGATGTAGTACTTGCTTAATTACCTTTTCAGCCTTTGCTTGTAGAAGCCTGGGACATCTAGAGAAGGGCTTGGCTTGAAGAACTGGAAGGTCTCGCCAACAACAGGGAAGCCCATGGAGCCAGGAGGGAGCCTCCCATTGTTGCATGGGGGATTCATCCATTTGCATACACAGTATACGAGCCACGCTACAACAACTGCAAAGCCACAGAGAGATGCATATGGCACTTGCAAACCCTCCATCTCAAACTAGTGTGATATGTATTATGGGTGAGAGTAGCTTCTAGCTTTGCACGCATAGGATAGAGTGAGAGAGAGAGAGAGAGCTGTAGGCCGGTGTTTATATAGGCAACAAGTGCTCTCCCAGCCGTGCGTCGCGCCGTCGTCCGGGTCCCTGGTTTTACTTCACGTTGATCATGATATCACTTCACTCTAGCAATTGGACTGGTACTATTGCATATTTACTTAACACCTAAATGAAGAGACTAGTATAAATACTTAATTAACTGCAGAAAAATAACTGAACAGCAACACTTTTACACAGCAACTGTTATTGTATGAAACGATATACTGGCATTGTACAAAGACTGAAACAATATACTAGTATCTTACAGAGACTTCTGATAAAAAGCATCAGCTGTAAATAGCATTTCTATGCTTTTCTACTGGAGCAGGAGGTAAATAGACCTTTGATTAGTTTCTCTGTCTGATTTGGATGTGGTAACCATCGGGAATTCTAGCCCCGGAGTGCGGACTATCTTGCCGCCCCCCAGTTGTATCCACCTGAAATATTGTGAAGCATTGGGAGGTACTAATATGGTTACTTGTTTTGCATACAAAAGCAACGTGATTTTTTTTCATGAGTTAAACATTAAGATCCACAAACCTTAAACCTTGAAGGGTTGAAGGTGAGGGGATCTGGGTAAATATCTGGGTTCAAGTGCACTGTTGGAGGGCAGACCATCACTCCCCATCCTGCTGGAATTGTGTATCCTGTCACCAATAATGTTTGTCATTGGAAAACTATTGAGTTACTGCATGCCCCTCCTATTTTGGTTGATTAATTGTACATAAGTTTTGAGATAGTAACATCAGGATATAATGTTTGGTTTTGGATGTACGATCAGTGCCGTACAGCAATAGATAGGACCATAGGACGACCTCACCTTTGCACTGTATATCTTTCAGCGCCCTTCTGAAAATGACAGGCGTAGAGCTGTCCAAGTGGGCCGGGCCTAACCGTGCCGGCCCGCGGTTCGGTACTGTTGGCTCGGCCCGAGCACGGCATGGCCTGTTTTGCTAATGGGCCGTGCATGGGCAGAGACCGCGGCACGCCGGGCCGGTACGACACAGCCCGTTGCCAATGGTCGCAAACGGGCCGTGCTGGCACGGCACGACCCGGCTAATATAGTCGTTTTTTGACCGTTAGTGTGTAAAAAAATCAAAAAGTAGCAAAAAATTCAAAAAAAAATAAAATTTTTTCTATAAATAGGGGCCATCCGGACTTCATTTTTCCCACCTCAAACCTCACTCTCATCTCTTTATTTAGCTATGAAAAATCCAGTATTGTCTGCGCAAATTTATAAAATTAGTGAGAAATTCGTGTGAAATTCAAAAAATTCAAAAATCTTCAAATAATTTTCTGTGAGCTGCAAAAGAGGTAAGAATGCTGTCTTATTTAAATTTTTTTGCTTTTATTTATTTATTTGTTGATTCAATAGTAAGTTAATTGTTTTGCCACTTGCCACCGACTTATTCCACTGTATCCTCTCTTCTTCTTCCTCCCAAATCCAGGCCCAAATCCCCTCAGTTCTCCTCTAATCCTTCCCAATTCTCTCCAATTACTTTGTAATTTGTATCCAGTTATCAAGGACCGTAACAGTTGCAACTATACATATCGATTGAATTTGGTTATTCTTATTAGAAAGCGTAGATTAGTAGGCTTTTGTATAGGTGAGACGCCATATTAAGCTGGTGGTTTTTTCCTAATTTCTTGGCACATTTTTTTTTGTCTGCTAGCAATAGTGTAAACCAAACTTGTTCATTTTTTTTCCTAATCAGGCTTAGATCCAGTCAACCAAAGGTGTTCAATAAGATTGATTCAACTCTCGGCTTGGCACCAGTGCTTCATTAAGCAAGCACTTCGGTGGCTAAGCATGGTTGGTTTTGACTAACAATTGTTTATCTTTATAATGGTTCGACTGGGGAAGGATAGTGACAGAAGATTCGTTTTGAGAAAACACTTTCACCAAAATCATGATTTTAGTGGTTGTTACCATCTTACTCTGATGATATAAAGTTAATAGCTCTCTTCTTTTTTGTTTATAGCTTAGTTTTCGACAGCAACTAGCTTTCAAACATAGTATCTTTTTAAGATATAATCTATAAATCGATTATAGTAGACATTGTCCTAACTTCATCTATATCGGCTAAATTCGCGTGTGAGTAGGCTCTTACGAACAGTCAGAATTTAAAATTTAAAGTCAAAAATCATGGTCCAAAAGAACTCTCCATCAATGTCATTGATATGTGGTCATAAGGTCCACTTGTCTATCTTATATGCTTATATGCGATGATATTTTCTAATTTATACATCCTTGTGATGATACCGAGCTAATTTTTTCCAAAATTTTCCGTGTCACATAATAAACGCCGAGAGTGTCACGGTCACTTGGTCAGTATTAGCACTCGGTCTCACCCCCACAAAGAAGTATATAGAGAGAGATTGTCTCAGTCTTGTCATCTTTCTTAACTTGCTAGTTGCTATTCGAATCCAGCTACTAGTATTATCATAGGCTTGGATTCTCGCGCCACGTTGGAGTACTGCAACTGGGCCAATCTGCACGAGTGAGCCGCTCGGGATGGCATGAAGTTCCTCAGCAGAGTGCTCCTCTTAACCGCATCCTGCAATTTTGGATTAAGTGCATTCTTGTCTCAAACGCAAATCTGTGCTAGTATGCGAACCTACATCGTGTTATTTGAATCGTCACTCCGATTTCTTTTCTCTGAATATAGCACTCTGTCTGATGTTCTGTCAGTTTGAGCTTTTGTAATACTCCGTAAATGCATTACTTGTCTATGATGTTGCAGGATGGAGAAGAAATTGGAAAATTTGTCACCAACCTGCCACCTCCATGGGTTGAAGGTGAGGGGATCTTCAAACAATTCTGGGTTCAGATGAACTGCCATGGGGCTAATCATGACCAGCCAACCGGCGGGAATCGTGTAGCCTGCGTCAGGAATGAAACGTTTTTCAATAACTAGTATAATCTCGCGACTTGTTCCAAGGCTGTGACTACTGGCTACCTTCTTTGATGTACTAGTGAAATTGGTTATACATTTGAGCAGATGATGAATTGTCTAAGCGGAGAGTACCTTTGACTTGCACGTCTGTTAGTGTTTTTCTGAAAATTCCTGGGGCCACGCTGAAATGCCCCAAAATTTCAAACCAAAAATTTCCTATATTTTTCTTGAATTTTTGAAAACTTTCCCTTGTTGGAAAGCCTCCCTGAAATCCACCTTCCCTTTTCGGCCTTTCCGCCTCCCCTTTCCCGTTGGCGCCGTTCCCCTTTTTCGGCTTTTTCCTGCATTTTTTCCCCGCCCGCTTTCCCCTTATCTCTTCGCTGGGCTCACCGACAGGTGGACCCCGCCTGCATTTTTTCCTTTTTCAATTGAAAAATTACCGAAATGCTCTCATAAAACCAACATGAACAAGTTTGAAGATCCGTTCGATCACCATCATCAATGTCGTGTCACTTGCAGGGACGGAGGAGTGCAATGGAGGTGCTCCAGCAACTGCTGGAGGTGAGGAGATGTTTATTAAATTATTTATGTGTAAAGTCTCTAGTCGTGGTAATCCTTCATTATCAATGCAGAAATAAAAACTCTTTAATTCACGAGAATATATGCGTCAGAATTCACGATCACCAACCAAAGCCCTATCACGCTTCTAATTCCTAGCTGAAAGACTGATCGATATTAATTATCGGCATACTCTTAATTTCTCCTCATGATAAATCTTAAGCAATCAATCTATTATCAAAATATCTAATATAGAATTACAGAGATAGATGCCGATATATTTATAGGCGCCCTAACCTCATCATGCACGCACACATGGGCCGAAGACCGGTCTTTCCGAGTTGGTTCGGCCAACATATCCCAAATCAACTCCAAGTCAGCCACACGTCCAACTAACACACTCCGTAATCTATTCTCCTAATGACCGGACTCAACTGATTACACAAGGTTTCTCGGCCGACTTAATGAGTCAGTTGGGCCGGCTGCATTGATCACGCAAATTATTGACGTGACTGTGGTAGTGTGGTGAGGTCCACGCACGGCTGCATGCACATGAACAAAGTTCTCACTGCATGCATGCTTCCTTTGTGATGACTCAACAGCCTCTTGACTTATCTATTCCTTCATACGGCTGTATACATGCATCAAATCATCAGGACGATTTCGTTCCAATTTTCTCCTCTCGGGTGCATGCATAGCACCACGTAATCTGACAAAAAGACTTATATTATATGTCTTATCATAGATAATTTACCAAAATCATTAGTGTTAAATGCAATCACAAATAGTTTAGGTTTAAAAATTGTCTGTATTGCTACCAACGCTAAAAACCGTCTATAAAGAGATAATATCACAGATGGTTTATGGTGAACACCATCTGTAAAGTATCATACACGGTTTTTACCACGAATTGTCTGTGATTATCAAATATCACAGACGGTTTTTTTATTTAAACAGTATGTGATAATGAAGTTATCACAGATGGTTTGTATTAAAAACCGTCTGTGATATGTTTCTCGCCTTGCAATCCCCTAAAATTTCATAATCTTCTGTCTAAATCCGAGTAGGATTACGTTTCAAGACACCTTTAGTAAAACAGACATAACTTTTGCATACGGTATACGTTTTTGACGTTCTTGTATTCGTTGAAAAGCTAACAACGAGCCCGATAAAAAAACCAACTCATTTGCGCTAGTCGTCCTCTAAGACCCCAAAATCAGCCATCTTTGACCCTGAATTTGCATCCCAAGTTTTTTGTTTTTGTTTTTGCCTTTTTTTTTCTTAGTCTTCCCTTCGGAATTCAAGTTTTGCCTCAACTGCAAAGTTGTAGATCTCGTCGGAACCTTTCAAATGAGCATATATAAGCCATATAAAACTTAGCTATTTTATCTTTTGAGACTACCTATTTACAATGAACTGATATATTATCTTTGTGATCTACCGTCTAGCCATTATCATTGACGGTTTTAATAAGAACCATCTATAATATCTCCTGTTATCATAGATGTTTTTTGTTAAGAACCGTCTATGATGTCTCTACCATAGGCGGTTTATAATCCGAACTCTCTGTGATGCCCGGCCACGTCACCAATCCACGCATCTCCCTAGAATCCCGATATCACCAGTCCATTCTTTTCGCATCGAACGGTAGGCACCGGTCTCATCCCCACCTCTCGCCCCTTATTAACCCCCTCTTGCTACTCGAAGAACTAACACGACCAATACTACTCCAACTCGTTTGTGCGTTTGAAGGGTAGGAAGGGGTTCGATAAGGATAGTTGAAATTTCGCTTGAAATAAGATGGGAAGAAAGAGGACAATGACAGATCTGCACTATTCTAAGTCGCCGGCATCGGCAAGGGGCTGGTGACCGTGGAACCGTAGAACTTATATTTATAAAATTGTAAGTGTCTTTTTATGTATACAATGCTATATATAATTTAGATGTGGAATTTAAATTCAAATACTAGGTGGAGAGCATCCAACGATTCGGAACGACCGTGAGGCAGACAGTGAGTCTGAAAGTCACATGGAAGGCTGGGTAAGGAGTACAAATTCATGTCATTCACGTGCCAGGTTAGTCGACCAGGACAAATTGCTCACAGTGATAAGACTCTTTGTGCTGTTAAGATGGTGTCAAAATGCGACTGTGCTACAATAATCGGCACATGTGAGGCCGTCCTACAATCCTGTCTATTGCTGTACGGTGCTGATCGTACATCCAAAACCAAACATTATATATATCCTGATGTTACTACCTCAAAACTTATCTACGATTAATCAACCAAAATAGGAGGGGCAGTAACTCAATAATTTTCCAATGACAAACATTATTGGTGACAGGATACACAATTCCAGCAGGATGGGGAGTGATGGTCTGCCCTCCAACAGTGCACTTGAACCCAGATATTTACCCAGATCCCCTCACCTTCAACCCTTCAAAGGTTTAAGGTTTGTGGATCTTAATGTTCAACTCATGAAAGACAGCCCCACCTCATGTAATCATATACAGTATATTGTACCAATTTATCTAGTACAATTGTTTGACACGATGATTTTTTAGATGAGGTGGTTGATGAGCTACAGAGTGGAAGGGGAATAATAGACGAGAAATTTGCTGTAGACCTAGTGGCCGCTCTCTTGTTCGCCAGCTTCGCCACGATATCGTCATCTCTCACGGTCGCTATGAAGTTCCTCACCGACCACCCCAACGTAGTAGAGGCACTCACGGTTAGCTGTTTGTCCTCCTACTCCTACAAGTGGATTTTACTGCTTTTCCTGCACTTGCTCCTACGAATTTGTCGATGTTGCGCTAATTGTCAGCAGCTTTGACTATGTTAAATTCTTGAATTTGAATGGTTAAACGGCAAAGGTAGTAGCAGTAGATAAAGCTTTTTTCCGGAAAATTTTTGACCTCGATGGCTCCAAGCCTAGCAGCTTGTTCAAGCACCATCTGCACTCGAACAGGGTAAAAAGCCGAAGACCATACAAAAAGACACAACTTACTGTCGAGACGGCCTCGTTCAGTTCGATGGCCGGCAAGGTCGACCAAGTGCAGAGCAAGGCTGTCACCACCCTGATACGAAATTGGAATGTATCATAATGAGATCGTGATTCAACTCGTATAATCATTAGGATCGAGTAAGATTACAGTGAAATTATGATTCTAACAACAAACTATATTAACATATAAAATTTGATAGTACCTATTGCTAGTTTAAGTTGTACTAGTTTAATTTGCTTTGTTTTTGTCGTTTACATGTTATTCTAAGACAAAAAATATTATCTTTGATATATTGAACTTTAGATTATTAGTTTATTGAAAAATAATTAAATAATTTTTAAAAATCAACATTAATTTAATATAACATGAAATTGCGTACTCAAATTGCAAAATTAAATTAAAAATTCTACTATGGACTTGCATATTTAAAAAAATAATTTAATTTTATATAAAATATATATGTTTCTATAAATATGATAGAATCATAGTTATACCATCCGATCCTATGGTAAAATTCTGTCCATAGTAACGTCGTGTGGCACCGCGGCGTAACGCCATACTCCAACGTAGGGCTCACTTTGCAATGGTGGGCATCACGGCTAGCGGTTGCTTCGGAGTCGTAACTTCAGAACATGTATAATAGATTTACATCAGTTGTCTATAACAATGGTGGATCTAGAATTGCATTACGCCTCGGGCTAAACTTTAAGTACTAATGTCGTAGTTTTTGCGTCCACATCTAACATCGTAGTTTTTATACCTATATTTATGGTATTCTAAAGTACTTCAAACATACATAAATGACATCATAGTTCTAGCTCATTGCTTCAATATAAAACATAATAAGTGTCATAATATAGCAATATAGCATAGTAGTCGGAAGAGATACAATTTAAATACCTAAGTAGCAAATATTTATTCTCTATCTTAGTCCATCATTTCTTCCATCTCTTCATCAATAGTAGGAGTAGAACAAGGTCCAGAATCTACAAAGACAACATAAAAAAGTAATTCATATATGAATAAATACAAACAATATGAAGTTCACATTTGAAATAAGCTAACTTACCACTTGCACAAGAAAGTTGTTGTTGTCCACTTGTCCGTACGGCTGTGTATGTTCTCATGGTATATGTAATGCAAAATAATATAAAACATGTGTTGTCCGCGCATTTTCTCCGAAGAAAAAAGTACATATGGATGGTATTAGACGGTTGCTAATTTGGTTGGCCAAATGTAACAAAAGATAACATTAGAATGGTGAAAACAAGCATACGAACGGTTTTATTCAATTACTAATTCGGTTGGCCTATTCCCAACAAAAGAAAGCAACATCTTTAGCTATAAGCCATTAGCCTAAAAAACACTATAGTTTCAGCCATAAGATATAAATCATCAGCTAAAAAAACACAACAGTTTCAGCTATAATCCATAAATCGTTCGTGGAAAAGAATGGCCGCTTCATTTTGCTGCTAGGCCCCAACCGTTCCTGGGAATTTTCTGCTCTCGTACATACAGCAGCACGTGGACTCCGAATGGCTGATCGAAATGTCAGGTTTCTCGGACCAGATCAATGCTCGGATTCGCCAGCCTCCAGTCATATGCCGCAGAATGCATGCGTTCCAGTTGGTACTGGCGGCCTTTCTTTGGTAGGATCGTTGAAACAGCACTGCACAGCAGTACTAGGCTTGTTGCAAAGCTGACTTTCTTTTCAAGTGAATTTACTGAACTGTGTGAACTTCCTCACTACCTGAATTCATTTCTTCGTGCACTTAGGCTTATAGCCAGTCGTAGGTAATTTGCCTCACAAGATTGAAGATTTCCATCAAACAGTACTTCTCAAAATAGGACCCACCGTAATCTCACAGCTGCTCTAAGATCCAGGGCTAAGCTGGTCCCTTGTCAAAGCATCTTGCTCTACTATACCCTCTTAATTTTCAAGCAGCCACTAATCACTCCGGAGGCTAATTATCGCTATATCATACTGGATACCCCATTCATGAAGTACCAGACATGGAAAGTTTGCCATCTGATTGCTATAGCATTGCCACTAACAGCACTGGTGTTGAAGGATATTATACATTATTTATTTTTCATGTGTATCCGTGACGAAGATTCTTAACCACTACTAGCACCCTACGTAGATCCTGGAAAATCATTGGCGATGCTCAACCACTAACCACAACAGCAGCCTATTACATGCAGATCTTAGAGAGGTCACTGTTCCAAGCTCTATTATGCAGTGTTAGGTGTGCTTGGCGCTTTAGCTAGCTGTAAACTGGGACACATCACTGTACTGCCGGGAAGATATATAATGGGGAAAATCTCAGATGAGGCTTGGTAAACAGGGGACCTCCTGTTCTGTCCAAATGTTTTTATCAGTTAAATTCAATACATGCCCCAATCTCCCACCGGTCAGTGTTTGTTCTTTTGCTCCCCCTGTCCGGGACCAGTCCGTTCTATGGCCGTTGCATTGCTTTTTTTTCGTGTAATTGTGGGCGTGCCAATGGAGAATTGGAGATGGACTCTTCATTACTTTTGCAATATCTACGTTTTTTCTCTAGTTATTTTGGAACTTGACAGCTAGAGTTATTTTTCTATGGCGAATGCATGAACTGATTAACTAGTTTATGCTTCTGGTGGAAACCTCGATTTATCACCTTCTGCATGAGAACAAGATTCAAGGTTTACTGAGGTTTGTTTTGCCAGAAAACTTCAGTAATGGCTCGTTTCCGTACTGACTGGTAGGACAAAGCAGTATGGCGTGACAAGAACAAATGGGTGCTATATGTTAGAATGATCTCTCCCCGATTAGCCCAACGGCTAATCGGGCCCTTGACCCGCGCCCTGATCGGGGGCGCTCAGCCCACCTTTGGCTGACGGGCCCCTGTCGCGCTGCGCTATAAATAGAGGGTGGGGGGCTGGGGCTCTTTTCACGAGGTTGATCGCAGCCGCCACCCCACCAATATTCCCATACCGATCTAGGGAGGCGCAGTACGCGGCGGGAAGCTCCGTCGCCGTCGCCGTCGACCTCGCCGGAACAGCACCGCCACCACCGCCACCGCTTCCCCGACCGTCGCTGCCCGTGCGCAGACTTCACCAACGAACCAGCGATGGCCAACGCCTCCACGCAATCCGATGGTAACGCTTCTCACTCTACCCCTCTCTCTCAGATCCATGCACAGAAGAAGAAAAGAGAACTCCAACATTGGTATCAGAGCCATACCCGGCCGGCCGCCGTCGCGCTGCGCCCGCTTGCGCCGCCGCTGGTCGCCCGGCCGTCGTCGCGCTCCGTCCGGCCGGCCGCCTCGCGGCGCCCTGCACCGTGCGCTAGCGCAGCCGGGGCCGCTGTACCGACCGCCGCCGCCTCGGGGTCTTCGCCCACAGCCGCTCCGTCGCACGCCTGACCGCCCGCCCGCGCCGCTCGGTCGCGCGCCCGGCCGCTCGCCCGCGCCGCTCCGTTGCGCCGCGCGCCCGCGCCTTGAGGCCGCCGCCTGCCTGCTGGCCGCCTCGCCTGCGGGCTCCCGCCGCGCGCCGTGCCCGGGCTGTCGCCGTGCGCTCGCTCCGCTCGCGGCTGCCGCTGCCCCGTTCCGATTTTTTTGCGGATGAGTGGAGGGAGATTTTTTAGGAGCAATGAGTGGTGGAGAGTTTCTTTTGACCGGTCAAAGCAAGTGGGCACAAAAGATGGACAACAATGGTAGTCTGGTCCGACTAAACAATGTGGGCGTCGGTGCATATTTTTATTTTGGATATTTTTTTTTTTGATTCCGCTGCAAAAGTTAAATGATTGATTATTTTCATTATTAAATTCGAACCAACGGGGGAATTTAATTTTGAGAATTTAATAAATTTTCAGATAATTATGATATTGTTATTTTCTGATCAACGTTGATAATAACACTATTATAATTTTTAATTGATGATTTTATGCATTATTTTTATTTCTGCCCAACGGTGATGTAGATTTAATGTATAAATAAAATTGTATGTCATATTTTTGACCAACGTTAAAATAAGGCATATAATTTTGCTGTTAAAAGTATTATAATTTTTAATTGATGATTTTATGCATTATTTCTATTTCTGCCCAACGGTGATGTAGATTTAATGTATAAATAAAATTGTATGTCATATTTTTGACCAACGTTAAAATAAGGCATATAATTTTGCTGTTAAAAGTATTATAATTTTAATTGATGATTTTATGCATTATTTCTATTTCTGCCCAACGGTGATGTAGATTTAATGTGTAAACAATCAGTATGTTTTAATTTTAACCAACGTTGAAACTAAGGCATGCGCTATTGTTGTTCTCACTATATATGAATTGTGTTTTCAGGAGGATACTCTTTGATGGGCTACATCAGAGATATCCCTGTTCTCAAGGGAGACAACTATGGTGAATGGAAGAAAAGATTGATCTTGCATTCATCCTAGCCGAGGTGGACCGGTAGTCACCACACGTGTCCCACGGAGCCTATGGCACCGTGAGGATGCAAATGAGGTCGATCTTGCTTGGCGCACTGACAGAGGACTTTGCTCCCATAAAGATGTCATATGATCTTGATCATAAAGTGGGTCACCGCCAACAAGAAATGTTTGGTCGTGATAAAGAACACGATTGAGCTCGCAATTGTGGGCTCAATCGCAGAGTGTGACTTGTCACGTAGTACCTTGATAAAATAAAGAGTCGGTTCATCGCTCTTCAAAGACTTATGCTACACAACTGATTAAGCAGCTTGTGACAGAGAGGTACTCTGGTGGTGGCAGTGGCATAAGAGAGCACATACTAAGGATGAGTAACTTGGCATCCAAACTTAAACCAATGGATTTGGCTCTCAAGGATGAGTTTCTTATTCATTTGATTTTTGCTTCTTTGCCGAAAGAGTTTGACACCTTTGTTGTCAACTACAATATGCACAGAAATGGGACTTAGAAAATGCATAGTTATGTGTGTGCAAGAGGAGGAAAGATTTAAATCCTCACATGGTGGCTCTATCAACTATGTGAAGGATAACAAGAAAAGACTTTCAACAAGAACTTCTCCTCAAAGAACAAGGAAAAGCCTCTTTTCACCTCAATGAATAATTTCTCGGTGGAGAAAGATCGGTGTCTTCATTGCAAGAAAAGGGACATTACAAGAAAGATTGTCCCGATTTCTTGAAAATGATTATGTCAAAGAAAGGTGAGAACATTATTACGTTCATAAATGAATCCCTGTATGTACAATATTCAAAATCTACTTGGTGGATTGATTCAGGTGCAACTGTTCATGTTGCTAATAATTTGCAGGGATTCCGTTCGACGAGGAATACGCAAAGAAAAGAAAGATGCGTTAAAGTCGCAAATGGAGTCCAAGTCGAAGTTGAAGCCGTTGGCGATCTTTCATTAGAACTAGTGATGGCTTCACTCTTTACTTAGAGATGTTCTTTATGTTCCTCTTTACGAGGAATTTGATTAGTGTTTCATGTTTGGACAATGATGGTTATGATTGTAATTTTGGAAATGGCAAGTGTGAAATAATGTTTAATAAAGCATGTGTTGGTCTTGCCATTAAACAAGATGAGCTTTATTTATTGTCACTTCGTGAAAATGTGAATTCCGTATGTGATATGAATGAGCGTATATCCTCGTCTGAGTATACGAACAGAAAAAGAAAGAGAACTCATAATGAATCGTCAAAATTATGGCACTGTCGTTTAGGCCATATTTCGAGGGGGAGAATAGAAAGACTAGTTAAGAATGATATTCTTCCTCTATTAGAGTTCTCGACTTAGAACAATGCGAGAATGCATTAAAGGAAAATATGTAAAGAAAATTAAGAAAGACGCCAAAAGAAGCACGGAGTTCTACAAATTATTCACACGACATTTGTGGTCCCTTTTCGTGAAAAGTGTGGATGGATATGACTCGCTCATAACATTCACGATGATTACTCTCGTTATGGATATATTTATCCAATCAAAGAAAGAAATGAAGCCTTGGATAAATTCAAAATATTTAAGGCGTGTTGAAAACCAACACGATTTAAAGATTAAGATAGTCCGATCTGACCGTGGGGGGGAGTACTATGGTCGACATACCCCATATGGACAAGTTCCCGGACCTTTGCAAGGTTTTACAGAAAATGGCATAGTAGCCCAAGATTCTACACCGGCGAACCTCAAAGAAATGGAGTAGGCGAAAGACGCAACCGCACCACGATGGATATGGTGCGAAGCATGATGAGCTACTCCACACCGCCGCTGAGTTTATGGATGGAGGCGTTGAAAACCGCCATTCATATCCTCAACGAGTGCCTAGTAAGTCGGTGCCCAAAACACCGCACGAGATGTGGACGGAAGAGTTCCTCACTAAACCACTTACGTGTGGGGAAGTCCTGCGAGGCTAAAGTATTTAACCCAAACCTTGGGAAACTTGATCCCAAAACAAGAAGTTACCATTTCATTGGCTATCCCGAAAGTCAAAAGGTTTCGTTTCTCCGTCCGCAGATATACAAAGTTTGTAGAAACGAGACACTGTCTTCTTAGAGGATGAAATGATGAGGGGAGCATGGTAGCTCGAAGATTGACCTTGAAGAGAAGCGGGCGTATGCGCCCACTCCGATGATTCAAGAGCCATTCTTCGCACTACCTGCCGTCGCTACACCAACGGACAAGACAACGTGGTGCCAAGACTGTTATTGTTCCTCCTGTGGCAACAATTAATGAGAATGAAGAACATGTTCTTCGTGATCATATAGAACCAATTGCCACAGATGAGGGAGCAACAAAGACCTCAAACGTAAGATGTACCAAATATGGAGGCCCCAGAAGGTCTCAAAGAGTAAGAAGATCGACTATTTCGATGATTATCAGATTTATCATACAGAGGAATTTCAAATGGAGGATGATCCCACCTCATTTGAAGAAGCCATGAGAAGCGAAAATTCCTCAAAATGGCTTGAGGCCATGGAAGAGGAAATGAGGTCCATGAAGGCTAATAAAGTCGGGACTTGGAAATTATTCCTAAAGGAGCCAAAACAAGAGGGTCGTAAATGGGTCTACAAGACAAAGCTTGACTCCCAAGGGAATGTAGAAAGATACAAAGCGCGACTTGTGGCAAAAGGCTTTACGCAAAGAGAGGGATTGATTACAATGAGACTTTTCTCCGGTCTCATGTAAAGATTCTTCGTAATCATAATGGCATTAGTTGCACATTATGATTTAGAGTTACATCAAATGGATGTAAAGACGGCATTTCTTAATGGGGATTTGGAGGAAAATGTTTACATGGCACAACCGAAAGGTTTTGTCGTGGAAGGAAATGAAAGAATGGGATGCCGCCTAAAGAAATCGATTTATGGGTTAAAGCAAGCTTCAAGACAAGGGTACTTGAAGTTTGACAAGACAATAAGAAAATTTGGGTTTAAAGAGAATGTAGAGGACAACTGTGTTTATGCAAAGTTTAAAGATGGGAAGTTTATCTTCCTAATCCTGTATGTGGATGATATCCTACTGGCTAGTAGTGATGTTAGTCTACTATTGGAGACAAAGAAGTTTTTGTCCTCAAACTTTGATATGAAAGATCTTGGTGAAGCTTCGTTCGTTCTAGGAATCGAAATTCACCGGGATAGAAACAAGGGGTATTGGGACCGTCACAAAAGGCATACATAGAGAGTATTAAAGAAATTTGGTATGCATAAATGTAGTCCTTCACCGCACCTATAGTCAAGGGCGACGAGATATGGGGATTTTCAATGCCCCAGAACCAATATGAGATCGATCAAATGAAAGCGGTTCCATATGCTTCACCGTCGGAAGCTTGCGTATGCTCAAGTGTGTACGCATACGACTTAGCATTTGTTACCGGGTTACTTGGCGATTCGAGCAATCTCGAATAGAACATTGAAATTGATAAAGAAAGTCTTGCGTTATTTGCAAGGCACAAAAGGCCTCATGATGACATACAGAAGATCAGATTCACTCCATATAGTGGGGTATACTGATTCGATTTTGCGGAGATGATAGAAAGTCTACATCCGGATATGTATTCACTCGCGCAGAGGAGCTATATCGTGGAAAAGCTCAAAGCAAACCGTCACTACATCGTCCACAATGTATGCCGAGTTTGTAGCATGTTATGAGGCTACAGGCGGTGAACGGCTTAAGTTCATACCCGGTTTAAAAGTGGTTGACGACATCAATAGACCACTTAAGTTGTACTGCGATAATGAACCCGCAGTAACGTATGCTCACAACAATAAGTCAAGTGGTGCTGCCAAACACATTGACATAAAGTATTATGTTGTGAAAGATAAAGTTCGGGATCAAATTATAAGTCTTGAGCATATAAGTACCGCAAAGATGCTAGCGGATCCGCTTACAAAAGGCTTACCACCCAACGTGTTCAGAGAACATGTAGCCAGGCATGGGTTTAAGGAAAGCCTATGATTCCTGGACTAAAAGATGGCCCAAAAGATTAAAGTAACTATTTCGAACGTAGATGTGTATTGTAGTCATTGAATCTATCGGCGATTGACCGTGACGATGAGACATGTTCTATGCACTAACTGTGATGGAATGTAAAGGCAAAAGTAATTAAAGATAAAGTATGAGAGGAGATCAAGGGGAGAATGTTAGAATGATCTCTCCCGATTAGCCCAACGCTAATCGGGCCCTTGACCCGCTACGATCGGGCGCCACCACCCACCTTTGGTCGACGGGCCCTGTCACACAAGCGCTATAAATAGAGGGTGGGGTGGGGCTCTTTTCACGAGGTTGATCGCAGCCGCCACCCCACCAATATTCCCATACCGATCTAGGGAGGCGCAGACGCGGCGGGAAGCTCCGTCGCCGTCGCCGTCGACCTCGCCGAACAAAGACCGCCACCACCGCCACCGCTTCCCGACCGTCGCGCCTGCGCGCAGACTTCCCCGACCGTCATTGCCTGCGCGCAGACTTCACCAACGAACCAGCGATGGCCAACGCCTCACGCAATCCGATGGTAACGCTTCTCACTCTACCCCTCTCTCTCAGATCCATGCACAGAAGAAGAAAAGAGAACTCCAACACTATATTGCCAATGTCGCTTTCGGATACAGCCAACTCTTTGTCAAACTTTTGGGATATTTTCCTTGGCTTGTCTTCCACCCAGCACCGACACCGACGTTGGCAGAAGATAACGGGGAGACGCAGGCGCTGAAAAAGATATATGACCGTTTCGTTTCATTTATATAAACTTCTAGTTAATCCTACCTTCTTTCCTCTGAACATTAGTTCGACAAGGAGGCTGTTATAATGCTAGTGTGCCTATTATTCAGCTATGTTGTTAAAAATTTTGCACTTCTGACCACGATTCACCTGAAGTTAAGAGTGCAGACTGAGGCATGATACGTTCGGTGTGGAACACCAAATTTTCAACCAAATGGAAAGTCAAAGGCACAGGTTAAGTTCAGCATTACACTAACATGCCCGAGCAAGCGAAATCGTCGTGCGTGCATTTTGCACGGCGTGTATTTCATGCGGGAATGAACAGTTGGAAGTTAGGTTTCCCGTTTCCAACATCCTGTTCTTAACTAGTTAGAGGTGCATTATTAAAAGAGTCCAAAGCTGCGCTTCTTTCTATCAATAATCATAGATTCACAGTGGGGAAATCTATACTCCAGTTTTGGATCTAATTAAGTGACATTAGAACAGAAGTGTGAAATCTTATGATGAACACTTAGTAACAAAAACCAAACACTGTGCACTGGGACAAAAAATGAGACCACAATTATAATTTCTATTTACCCACTTGGCACAATTTTGGTTGTCCTATCATGTCAAAAATATTTGCAGGGTTTCCTTCTCATATGCGCCCTCTTTTACACCATAACAGAGGGCGGATCTCCATTATGTGAACTATTCCCCCAAAAGAATATCCTCCAAAAAAAACTTCAAATTCACAAGGCAAATGGTAGTGAGCCAATTATGAGATTTGCCCAATATGCAAACCATTCTGATGCTTTATTTCACGTTCTTGCTATTGTTTTTCGTCCCCGACTGTCCAGTATGTCTTCACAACAAGGAGGAGCTTCTCCCGGACGAGCGGACCATCTTCGTGATCCACGATCTGGCTATTCCATCTCATCCCGTCCGCGATGCTCTTTATCTTCACCAACATGTCGACATCATCCCTGATGATCACCGTGCCCTCCGGCCTTAGAATTCTGTCCATTTCCAGCAGAATGTTCTGCATCTCACATCTTGCAAGCAGAAGCCAAAAATATCATGAGTATTAACTGGGGTAGAACAGTATAATTCGAATTTGCCAAGTTTTTATGGGACTGGATTTTATGAATGCAGCAATATAATGGTACAGCTAACGAATCATGACAAGGCGGTTTGGTTAGGATAGACATCAAGGACAAGAACAGAAACAACTATCTAAAATAGGACAAAATTTGCAGTTCTGGACTGAATGGAGTGAATTTTACAGCAAGTTATGTTTTACCTGTCCTTGTACAGAGTGAAGACTGAATCGGCATGAATGAGGTCGTAAGTCCGGGGATAGGTTGACATGCCCTCACACCTGCAGTGAATACAGAAAGAGAAGGTTACACACACCAACAAATACAAGATCGTCATCATTGTCATAGAGGAGCCATGATTGCAGTACAAGAACTCACCAGTCTTGGTAGCTTCCAATGAGCCCACGCTCATATATTACCCCAAGATTTGTTGAATTCCCAACGGTTGGGACCATATTCATGACCCACACAGGGTCATCCACCAATGCCGCAGCGAAGCCACCAAAGCGGGCATTCATATCGAGCAAGTTGCGGTACCGGCCCTTCTGCCCAAATTGACTTATCACGGACTTGTAGTGTCCAACTCTCTTCTTCCATAACTTGTTATCTTCCACAAACATTTCATCACTGACCCCCTCAATGCTACCACTGGCAATTCTGGGTGGCACGGCAGTGAGCCTCTGAGGCCATTTCTTCAACTCACCACCAGCAACCTCCTTTATGTCACTAACCTCCGGGAGTGGAGTTATACAAGCCTCCATCTTGTTGTACCTACAATCATTGACAAGAATATGACTCGTCATGAACCATAGCGTGAGTTGGGACTTCAAAATGGATAATATCGTACTGTAAGTTATGTAACTACCAGGCAGCATCCGGATTTTTATTCGAGCAGAAGGGCGGGGACTTGATGACTTTGCGGGAGACCTTGCAGTGAATGTGATTAGTAGGTTTCTGCCAGATGGCAATGTCGCCAACCTCCTTGATCTTCTTCCAGCAGAGGCCCCTGGCAACTGCCTCGATGGCTTGCTGCTCTGCATTCAGGTCCTCGCTGGTCCTCTGCCATCCCTTCCAGTGCTTCTTCCAGTTGATTGGTGGTCCAGACAAGACCCAATAACCTCCCGGCCGCAGAATGCGATCTACCTCAATCAAGTACAGCCCATCTGCATGCCCATGTGCACATTAATTAACGAGTACGAGTAATCAACTGAAAATTCTCAACACTTCGTAGTTTGGGGGGCAATCACAATGCTACATACCGTAGAGCTGCCAGGGGATGAGGCAGCGGGAGCAGTGCGCCATGTCAAAGGCGCGGGCAGGATAGGTGAGCCGGTTGGAGGCGAGCACGCCGATCATCGCCGGCACGCCACGCTCCAGCGCAAACTGCACCTGCGCCTCGTGAGAGTCCCGCGGGGCGAAGGACATGGCCAGGATGTTGCGTGACAGTAGATACGCTCCCCAGCTTGCCACCTGCACAGAGCAACACAATGCACCGCATTGAGCAACCGGAAATCCAGATCCTTCAAGGGTGTGCTTGAATAGTGCAATCTCCCGAACAAACATATCAAAATGCCAACGCATTAGGCAACCGGAAATCCAGTTCCTACCAGGGTGCGCTTGAATAGTGATATCTCCCAAACAAACGTATCAAAATGCCCGGGTCAAAATGGGAACTATTGCTACTGTTCGGAATACGCGTGAAGACGCTATTATGAGTGACAGTGGCGCTGTGTAGAAGGCAACCCATTTCAACGACGTTACTGCACATAACACATCCACCTTCCCTCGGTCCACTTGAAGAATTTTGATCCATCAAAGATTGGAATTGCAAATACCAGGATCGACATGTCGAGCGGTAGTTGCTATGCACGTGGGGTACTTTATAAAAGGATATGAAAGGACTAATACGTAAATACTATCAAGTAACACGCAGCAGTACTGAAAACACTACAGATCTACTGCACTTGAACCGTCCTCCAGTTGTGTCTCTCTCAGAGACAGTGTGCTACAGTTCACTACAACCTGACAGGTTACACAATTCCGAGGGTTCAATGCTCTCTGATCGGGTCGGAGCAGCAGCTCCTTACCCGGCCAGACCCGTTTGCCCACCCTGAGCTGTGGGGCCCAGACTATGATCATGCAAGGGACTGAAGCTTCCAACACCCGCAAAGCAAGTCCCATTCCGGCATTCCCGAGATCTCCGTTTCCTGTTCTTACATATCCAACTAAAAATTAAGCCCCAAAATTTTCCTGACCTGTGAGTTCTTTTTTGTGCATGTCATTATCTAAAGCAAATAGGGTGTCTAAGTATGAATTGACTTACCCCGCAGCCGGTGTCGAGGGCGGTGCGGATGGATCCGTCGTGGAGGGGGATGAGCTTGCCGATGTCGTCGATGTAGGCACTGGCGCCGTGGGGGAACATGGTGCCGCCGCCAGGGAAGCGGAACTTGTCGCCGTCGACGCGGATCCAGTTTTGCACCGCCTTCTCGACGGTGAGCTCCTTGTGCGGCACGTTGGCCAGCCAGGCGACGTCGCGGCTCGCCGGCCACTGGAACGGGTTGCGGTAACCCTTCGGCGCCGGCACGAGGCACTGCAGCCGCTCGCCCTCCGACGGGCAGTGCCGCTCCCGGTACATCAGCCGGTCGCGCGGGAACCGCAGCGACCGCTCCACGTCCTCGCACGGCGTGTACTCGGAGTACTTGGCCGGGCACGCCTCGTACCTGGGCTGCGCCGTCGCGGACTCCGCATCCATCCCCTCCGCGGTGTGGTGCGCGGCGAAGTCGAGCGGCGCGGACGACGAGCCGCCGCCGCTGAGGACGTTCGGGGTGGGGGAGGCGCAGGAGACGGAGGCGGTGGTGGCGATGGAGACGGAGGAGGCGGCGCCACCTGAGGTGGCGGCGGAGAAGCCGCCGTTGTGCCAGATGCCGAGGAGGTAGGACACTGAGCAGAGCACGGCGACGGCCGCGAGGTGCAGCAGCGACGGGCGCCGGGCGGCGGCGGCGGACGAGAGGTGCAACTTCGTGGCGGGCGCACCCACCGCCATGGCGGCTCTGCTGCTGCTGCTGCGCGCTCTCCTCTGCCTCTGCCGGGTTGGGCGTTCAGACTTTGCACTACTGCCCCTGCGCCTGTGTTGTGTGCTGCTTAAAGCGCTCGCCTCCCTCGGATAGGGGTGTGGGGCTTGATTAGGTGGAGGTGTAGACGGGGGGAGGCCGAGGAGCCGATTTGATTAGCCTGGGGGATATTTACTACACGCATGCTAAGGGTTGCGCTTTGGGAATCCCTAGCTCTTTCTGCTCCGGTGTTCTTTTGAATTTTGGCAACCGGAGTGTGGTTGGCCTCCGGTTTGCCATTATTAGGTGTCAAAAGTAGGAGTATTTGCGTGTGACAGGTGTTTTTGTATTGCATGCAGCTGCAGTTTTTGCAAGGTTTAATCGGAGGGTTCACCCTACCCTATAATGGAATGGAGTGGTTCATTGTAGAATCATTCCATAAAATTGATGGCATGCCATTACTCCTCGCTTTGTACGAGACTTATGTTTATAATGTGACCATGAATCCTATTTCATTCCTCGAACCAAACAAGTGAATTATGTTGGAAGCTAAAGATCGGATGGTCCACTCACCGCTACGTAGAAACCAAGCCCTCTATAGATCCTTTTGTTCACACTCAGTTCTTCCTTGGCTGGCGTTACGGAGAAATTGCACATCTCTCTCAAAAAAAAAAGGAAAAAAAGGCACAAGGATGAATTCCTGCTCACTTCTCAATTTTTAGACTCAACCGTTTGATCTCTAGAGATTTTAATCTCTGTAGTAGGCTCAATCTCAATTTGTTTCAATAAAAACGCCGTACCTATATATATTATTTTATAAATTTTTTTGCCTAATCCGTGTTTTTAGTAGTGTTTATTTTTTTTGTTAAGGGGCATTGTTATATCTACGATGTTACGCTACATTTCGTTGTGTCCCTGTTGTGATAGAAACTGCGTTGATTGTCAACAGAAATGTGATGTTACTGATTAACTATCCTAGCAAGATTATACAGATCAAGGAGTTCCAAAATACGTATGTGAATAGTAAGATTATCTTCTTCTTTTTTCTGGTGATACCCGAGATCACACAAATTATATTGGTGGATCTTACCTTGATTCATCAATGCACACTTTCAATTACTGAATTATATAAGGAGTATCCGGTGCAAATCTCCATTTAAAACATACTCCATGACTCTATGTGAACTCATACCCTCAGCCATATTATGCTTAATTATACCAGTATATTCACAACTTCTTTTGAGAAATCATATAGACGAAAGTTGGACGCGGGTGCATGTGAGTATCAAATTGTGGATATAAATAATAAAACTAAGCAGGATGCGTGGACGGATGATGTTATTTGGTCCTTTCGGATTCATCCTAGGTTCTGAACTAGGCTGAACCTCTGAATGACCAAAAACAGATTTAAATATTGGGATAGATCGGTGGGAATTTTATACTACTCCATTACTAGCAAGAGGGAAGGGCCGACCTGCGACTGTTCGTCCTTGAGTTGAGTTGTCACTGATTTTTTTTAATGTGATTTGTAATTTTTTATTTAAATTTTTAAATTCTGACTGTTCGTTAGATAGAGAGAGTATGAAGAGCGATACTTATATATGATTTTGACCGATATTAATGAAGTTTATACAGTATATACTACAATCGACTTATAAAACTCATCTCGAAGATATATACCATTTGAAAACTAGTTATATAAATAAGCTAAAAGTCATAAACCAAAAAGAAAGAAGCCCTTGTTTTGTCGTAGCAAAGGTTGGATTCGGTGGATTGTGGAGTGGAGTTTATGAGTTTATTAAAGTCCAAGCTTTCAACTGCTATTCGTCTACGACCTTACTTTCTTAAGTAAGTTATTTTCACTTGAAGTTGGGAGCTAGATGACGAGAATATAATAATCATCTAATTATTACGTTGTTATGTTCTCCGGGTATATCCCTTATTGTTAAGGGATAGATTTCACAAAGTGGTCGTAAGTTTTTCTATGACCATTTAGTCGTAAGTCTTTCTACGACCACATAGTCGTAAACTCTTCTATGATCATCATATAGTCGTAAGTGTTTCTACGACCACCTAGCCGTAAGATCTTCTACGACTATCACATAGTCGTGAGTTCCCCTATGACCACATAGTCATAAGTTGTCCTACGACCACCCTGTTAACGACGTCCTACTTACATCGTATGGTCATCTGACAAGGCGATTAGAACGAGCTTTACTACAAAAAGCCTAATACTAGACGCCAAATCACAGACGGTTTGACAAAACCGTCTGTGACCAACACTAACACAGACGGTTTTAATTTGGACACCGTCTGTGTTGATGGCGTCGGAGAAAACGAGTATCACAGACGGTTCTTATCGATGAATCGTCTGTGATATTCCAGTATCACAAACGATTTTAATTAAAAACCGTCTGTGATAATTCGGAATTATCATAGACGGTTTTTTATTAAAAACCGTCTGTGATATGTTTCCCGCTTTGTAATTCTCTAAAATTTCACAATTTCCCGCCTGAGTCCGAGTAGGATTCAGTTTTGAGACACCTTCAGTAAAACGGGCATAACTTTTGCATACGGTGTCCGTTTTCGACGTTCTTGTACTCATTGAAAATCTAACGACGAGCCCGATCCAAAAATAACAACCGGATTGTGCCAGTCTCCCTCCAAGACCCCCAAAATCGGTCATCTTTGGACCTAAACCTGCGTCGCAAGTTTTTTGTGTCTGTTTTTGCACTTTTTCTTGGTCTTCCTTTCGGAATTTGGATTTTGTTTCAACTGCAAAGTTGTAGATCTCATCGAAACCTTTCAAATAAGTATATATAAGCCATATAAAACTTTGCTATTTTATCATTTTAGACTAGTTGTTTATATTGTATCGGTATATAAAATTTTGTGCTCTAATTCTATGACGGTTCTGGCTATAGAACCGTCTGTGATATGCATTCATCACAGACGGTTCTAGCTATAGAACGATGCTGTGATAATCGACCGGGGGCCCGTCGATCCTCCTTAACCCAATTCTAGCCAATAGAAATCCAGCAATCCTCACCCCACGGATCGTAGCTCCACCTCTTCATCCCCTATAAATAATTTCAGATTGACCCCACTGTTCTCCTCCATGTTGTGTTCTCCTCCTCTGTGATATTCTCTTCCTCTTTGTTGTTCTCCTCCTCTTTGCTTTCTCCTCCTCTGTGATATTCTCTTCCTCTTTGTTGTTCTCCTCCTCCTCCTCCTCCTCCTCCTTGACTCATACCATAATAGCCCCACGAAACAGATGATGCACAAGGCAGTGCTCAATCAACACCGACGATGGTGGGCATCAAAGACATCCACTCGTCTTGTTGCATCGAGGCGAGAAGGCCTAGGCATAGAGGATCTTTGCTTTTCTCTGTTCTTGTTGTGTTAGCTAGATGGGTAACCTATTTGTTGTTTTGGGATATTGTAATAGTAGGTTCTAATCTTAATAAAAATAAAATATGTACTGTGTTTCATACTATATTTGCTTGTTTTCATTTCAATTAATTGATTTGCGAAATGGATGTTTTATGTTTGTGAAATGAATTGAGATGTGAATTGGATGTATACATGTGCATGTTGATCTGCTTGTTTCAGAGAGCATGGCTAGCATTTCCTAAGGCTAGCCAATAAACAAAAATAGATTTAGGGGTAGAAAAGAATAGCATAGACGGTTTTTAACTAAAAACCGTCTGTGATATATCAATATCACAGATGGTTTTTCACTAAAAACCATCTATGATAGCTGATAATCACAGACGATTTTTAGTTAAAAACCGTCTGTGATTATCACCTATCACAGACGGTTTTTACTTATAAATCGTTTGTGATTATTAGCTATCACAGACGGTTTTTAGTGAAAAACCGTCTGTGATATTTACACCACGAGCGGTTCGAAACCGCCCGCCGTGATAACCTTCGATTATCATCGACCCATAAATTCGACGGTTGAAAAACATGCGTGATGATGTTTTTGAACCGTCTGTAATAGGGTTTTCTGTAGTAGTGTTTTATCCCTGATAATCGCACACAATCTCTCTTTGACAACAACCACTGCACGACGAACAGACCACCATGTCTCTCTGACAATAATTTTCGTCAGACGGTTATCTCCTGAAACATTGAGACATCTTTTGGCGCAGGACAACGGCCGTCGCCTCGTCAACTATATAAAGGTTAACGCCAGGAGGGAAGAGGAAAGGAGGACATTGTATGAGGAGATAGTGCTAGGCATTTCACATTATTTGTAGTTGTAATCAATTTCTCTCAGCAATAGCCACACAGGGTGTAGGGTTATTATTCTCCTAGAAGAAGGTCCGAACCTGTATAAAAATTCATGTGTTTCTACTCTGTATGTTCATACACCGAGTCTTCTAGAGTTTCTCTGAATCCAAACAAATCATACGTAAGATTGATATTAAAACATCAACAAAATGGGTGACAGAATGCCACGTCGGCACCATGGCATCTGTCGTAAATTCAATTGGTGACAGAGAAGTGAATCGTCAATTGAAATGACCACAAAAGGCTCCACATCTTCAATCAATACATTTCAGGGCCTGTTCTTTTCCTCCGAAGCCGGCGGCTTTTGGCTTTTGCTACAGTACCTAACTTTCAAACGAGGTATTTTCTCAAGACGGGGTCTACAGGTAAAACGATCTACACATTAAAAGCCCAACATCCGTACCATCCAAAATCGCAAGTGAGTATCTGTCTCTCGTAATCTGCAGTAAATGCACCAAAATTCGAAAATTTCAGCCAAAAGCCATAGGCCGCAGCCGAAAAGAACAGGCCCTCAAATGGCAATAATCCTACATAGAGTCCCGCGTGTCAGCAGGTCTCTGTCGTCAATTGGATTGACGACATGCCTGTGTCGTCGGTTCAATTGGCGATAGAGGTTTCGTCGCCAATTCATTTAGCGATAGAGACATGTTGACTGTCACGTGAGACTTCACGTAAGATTGACTATTTCAAGTGGTGACAAAGGTCTGTCGTCATCTAAAATGACGACAGAATATTACGTATATATTTTTAAAACAATGATATATTTTATGTAATATTAATAAAAATATATTATTTAAAAAATTTATGAGTTCTGGTAGTGCAACTTTTAGAGGGCAGAGACTAGTGAGGAGATGTATGCAACGTGGAATGTTTCCAGATTTATGTGGGATTCAAATTGTTTCTTATAAATGTCTGTAAAATTTTTTTATATTTTTTTTTGTGTTTCAGACGAGGTTTAAGTTGTAGCCATCGTTAGTCCATGGACGGAGGGGAGCTCTTCGGAAGAGAATCGGAATTTCCGACCCAAACGTATATGTATTAACCATACAGGGAGCATTAGCATGCAAATAAAAAAGTTGCTCAGAAAGAACATAAATCAGAACTCAGCTAAAAACTGTAATAGGAGCGTACGAAGTGTGTCGAGTTTGCATTTTTTAGCATGCTTTTCACAGTGACTGTGTAAGCACGAGCGTTTTATCGGCGCGGTGGGAAGAGGACAGAGAAGCGCGGGCCCACAGCCGCATACGGCGCACGGGTGGACTCTCCGCTAGAAAGACGGATCAACATCGCCCAGCGCGCGACAGGCACTCCCGCTGACATGTGGGCCGCGAACGAGATGAGGACATGGGCGAGCGTAGAAAGACCGGACTCTGCAGTCTGCGCGAGCGAGTACAGCACAATCCCCGGTTGTTTCTCGTGACAGGACGTAGCAGCAGCAGCATCCGGGGCGCGTTCTTCGTGAATCCTCCTCTCCTCGATTGCCGTCACCGTAGGGACCGCCATGTCGCCATGCTGTTCGGAGTACCGTACCGCTCCACTACGTCTGATCTCCAAGGAGTCGCAGTAACAGTAACACCAGGTGTTACATCTGTACTTGTACTTGGTACGACGACTGGATCGATCCGTCCTGTGACACTAGGACAGAGAATGGTCGGTTACTCGCTGCAGCAGCTAGCCACCAGGGTGTGGGAGCATCGGCCGATCGAATTACTGGAGGAAATGCAGTGGAAGCCCCTTCCTGAACAGTTGAAAATGGGGTTAGAGCCCGGCTGGGATAGCCCCGCCGCAAGACTGGCTACAATATGCTCCGACAACCTGTGCCTAGCTGAATTATTGACGTACGCTTTGAATGTACAAGGCGTCTCAAGTCCAAACTGTTCCTCATTGAATCGTTGCAGTATGGTGATGCGCTTCTCAATCTCTCGTCTTTAGCCAGAGCAGAGCTAGCAGGTTGTTCAGTATGTAAACTAAAAATCTTCGAGAATCGGTGCAACATTTATGCTATATTTACAACACTACTTAATGTATACTTTCTTTAACCCCCCTCCCCCCACCCACACACACACACCAGCCCACAGCAGACAGCCACCTCACTACTCAGACCACCCCAGCCATCTCCATTCTCCCCAATAGACCAATACCCCCCAATTGCCCAACCCTAATCCCTAATCCCCTCCTCTCCTCCCTAGTGGCGACGGCTCTGTTTGGCTGCTCAGCGGTTGGTGTGACGTAGAGAAGAGCAGTAGTGGGCACGCGTGGAGAGGAGGACTAGGAAGCAGAGGGGGCATGGCCCAGGAGCCGCAGCACAATGCGGCAGCACTAGGAGCCACTTGCGGCACGACGCGAGAGCAGCAGGTAGCAAGCAGCAACACATGATGCGGCACGCAACGCAACACAACAACGGCACACAATCACACTAAGTTAAGGCTTGATTCTTGATTTCGATTTGATCTGGGATTCGTGAAATGTTGTGAACTTGCGATTGGAATGTAGGAAGCACTAAAATCGGGTAATTTTTTATTTTGCTTTGGTTTGGTATTTATGGACGAGGATTGAAAGAGGTGGGGTTGGCTAGGCCTGGTGACACCCGTGGGGTTCTCGTTATAAAACTATTTTACATATTATTGGTATGTATTCTACAATTCACAAAGTATTCATAAAGATGGAAAAGATAACACCCTAAATAATGTGTGTTCGAACTTATATGTTGAATTTATGATGTGCATAAAATCATTGTATAAGACTATGAAATATGTGTGAAGTGTAGACTATTATAAAATTTCTAGCTCCGCCACTATCTTTAACAAGTGAGGAACCCCTGCTCGACTACTCGAGTGTTGTAAACATTGCAAACTGGAATGTACCCACTACTCACATTGGTTTTTAGGCTGGGTTGGATTCTTTATTACCTATGTCAGCTACTCTAGTGTCATCTTTGTGTGAGATTGAAGCAAGCTGCTAATATTAGTCAAACAGTGTTTAAAGATTCAAAAGGTAAACAACAATTTCTCCAATCATTTTGTGCAAATGTGGGGCTTTTTTTGACTTGTTGCAGGTTTCGGCATTAAGAGTACGAGCTTTTATACTGTACGGCCGCTGGGCCATTGCCAAGCTAAGCTAAGTGCTCGCTGCTCTGAAAAGGATGCCATATCATACCAAATCACACTAATTTACTATTAGCACGGGGTGCTAGAAAACTCCGTCGATGAGTAACCCGAGTGCTCGGGGGCACATGGGCTGCACAGGTTGGTCTGCGACACCCACCAGCAGAAATGGATCCAGGGACCCATCTCTTTACTGGAGTACGCTGTAACTTCAGAGTTCCAGCATCTAGTGCGTACTGGGAGTCCGGGGCAGTGGGGCTAGACACGAGAACGGCAAGCACTGACCAACTGCCGTGCCATCTTTTCACTCGGAAAGACGAGGAAGCTACCCAAAGGCCACAGCATGCACGCACGTGCTTCGTAGAGCCTGTACTGCTAATTCTGAGTTTTTTAGTGGGCCCCTTTCGGAGCAGAGTGACGGTCTCCTCGTGCATTTTTGCTAACTGTGCAAAGTAATTTACTAGCTAGTACCTGTACCCATACTTGTAAATTCAATTTAATTAAAGATTATTGTGTAGTAATAAATTTTATGTTTATTGAATATACATTATATGTGACAGGTCTGTTGAATTAAATGTTTTAGGTAAACAATCTTTTGTATAATAGTTTAATCACTTTGAGTTGAAAACAATTGGATGGGTTCTTTTAGGGCTAATGTCTTATGACTTAAATATTTGAATTCTGGCTATTCGCGGAAACAATACGCAGAGAAAAATAGTCGTATGCGATTTTAGCCGGTACAGCTGAGTTCGGTACATTCTTTATTACAATTTCCTTATTGACTCCGTTTTGAAAAACACAATTAAAAAGCTAGTTACTGTAGACAGTACAAGTATAAACCAAATTTAAGCAAAAAAAAATCCTCCCTTAAAAGGTGTTTCTTATTTAGAAAGATTTATAAAACCTACTTGTTTATCCTTTTAAATTACTATCATATATAAGTAGTCACAAGATATCCGGGTCCATGCCACAATAGAACAAGTTTGTTCAAAGTTACCTGTTCATTGGACTACGGTAAGCCGCATCAGTTGGTTGATGATAAGAAAAATACTAGGAGGAGTATATAATCAAGTCGTACTGTTCTAATCAGCACTTCTTTTATTGCGCGCAATTCGCCAACTTCACAAGACAACTCCGAAGAGTTTGGTTTCGGAACAGAGGGTGCGTGGATGAATAAAGCATATGAGTGCATGACACCGAAGAAACGACGACGCCAAACTGACCACCGCCGCGCACCTCTACAAACACGCACCGCCTTGAAGCATTCGCAAATTTTTTTTATATATTTGCTATCATCGAATGAGAGTTCCCTAGTTACGGAACGAAATTCAGGCAGCAATCAAATTTGGACAACAAAATGACGGACCTGAGCCAGGGTTCCGACGCGTCCAAAGTTTTTACAATACGACCAGCCTAGATGGGGTAGCCGGGCAGGTAGGTGTTAGCATCGGATCAGAGGAGACAAAAAGTAACGCTTCCCGGTGCACGACGGAATGAAGCTTGTACGTAGCTTCAGCGCTCGGCCAAGGAGCAGGAAAATATCCCAAGCTTGTTCAGCATTGCTCACGGGCCCATGCCTGGTTGCCTGAGACCGGAGACGCACGACGCTCGGCCCGTTACCTTCCTTCAGCTCCACCGTCCGCGTCCGTACTATCGTCATACCAGTTGCTTGCGTCAAATGGAGTGACAAAAATGGTGCCTGGAAACGAGTAATTTTCCGACCGAAGAAGAAGCAAAAGGTCGTTGCGCACATCGTTTCATTTCATTGATAGATTTCAGTTTGAGAGTCAGGGCAGGACTGAGTGAAGCTTCAGATTTAGATGCTGGATCAATCAAGTTTGATTTTCGGTTTGAATTCTGTCGAGTTCTCCCAATTTTCGTTTGTGCACCAACGCTGCGGTTTCCTGTCCAGTGACTACAGGCTGGGTTAGCTGCGGCCCACTACTTAGTTGTGGCGGACTGGGCCGACGTCGGAGATGTCAGCTGGAACTAGGCCAATACGCAAATGCGTTAGTTTTGGGGCTCCCTCATTTTTTACTTTATTTTGGCTGTTCCAAACAGCTTTTGTCTCTTGTCTTTTAGTTTTTAGAAGCTAAAATATATTTAGAACGTATTGGTTTCTTAACACAGTTTTTTCCCTTTTCTTTTGTATTGTTTTGTAGAGATATAATGATACTTTTTATTTTTCCTCATTTTTCTTTATTTTCTTTAAATGAATGTTTTAAAAAAAATTAATAACCGCTATATTGCTATTTTAGGTAAAAGCTAAAATTCAAAAGGTATAAGAAAACTCCGAATTGAATGGGACCTAATGTACATAATGGATTCCATTTTACTGCATGTTAGATCATATTATTCCGATCAGTGCTTCTTCGCTCTTGAAAGAGGAAAGTACACATTTTTAAAGCATATTAGATTTGCAGCCACCTCTTACTCCAGCACTGACAATACTGTTTTGGAATATGTCGAAACACATAGCAGCACTGCCATATTATTCGGCAATGTCAATTGGTGTGACAGGGACTCGTTAAGATTTCAGCCAATCACCGTACGCACTAACGGCTTTAAATTAACTGACAATTTCCAGAGACACCTCACAGCCCCGTCCCCGTGGCGCGGGCCATCGATCGCCGACGAAAGTGCGCAAGCCCCCACCACAGCACGGGACGGGACGGGACGGATCGGGCCAGAGCAGCAGGAGCAAAACAAGTCTACGCAGATGTGGCAGCCAAGCTTCTGTAGCAATGCACTCTAATAAATAGGAGTAGTACTGGAGAGTACTGGAGTACGAGTGAGTGTAAACGCTACATGCAGCGCTGAGGGAAGCCTTGTAGGTGCTGAATGTAAGTGAAAGAATCAAATCCCTCTCCTTTCCAGAAAAAAAAGAAGGTGCGGTAGCTCAAGTGCTCCAAAGTACTCAGTGCTCGTCTATATATTCAACTAGCTAGCCAGAGATCTTGGGGTCCAAATAATTAGGGAGTCCGTGCATGTAGGTTGCTCTACAAGTTGAACATTCGTAGTGCTACAATAATAACATTTGGAGGCTCCACTTCATTTTTCATACCTAGCATGTACCTTGGTATCTTTGTGCCTGCGCTTGGTTTGGGAGTTGGGACGGCTTGGTTTTGGCTGTGTTTGCGTAATTGAGGAGAGAGAGCACGCGGAGACAGAGATGTGGAAGGAACAGCACCGCGCACTAGTAACACAGTGCAGTACTAGCTAGTATACCCCTCGGTGACTTGGCTTTTGCGAGCGTTTTTCAGCGGCAGTGACGAGGGGTAGGGTGGGGCGGCCGGCCGGCCGGCTATAGGGGGCGTCAGTTCCAACTGATCCTCCGGTAGATCTGTCGTCTTTGTATATACTAGAAGCATAGGCGCGGCGCCACGCCGCGCCAGTCACCGTACGAAAAAAATAAAAGAGACGATAATTCGGGAGAAGTTTCTAAAAAAATCGGAGGTAAAAACGTATTTTTGGAAAAGGCAAAGGGGCTATTCGCAAAAAAAACGAGGACCTGTAAAAAAATCGGGGTAAAAACGCATTTTAAAAAAAGCAGAGGGTCTTTTTTGAAAAAACCGAAGACATGTACGTAAAAAACCGCGACCCGTGTGCAATTTCCGAAAACGCGGGGGGCCATCCTGCAAAAACGGAGGGCTCAAAAAAAACCAAAGACCTTTTCGCGAGAACCAGGGACCTGTACGTAATTTCGAGAAAACAGAGGGACTTTTCCGCAAAAACGCCTCCCCACACCGTACAAAAATTCCAAATCCACGCGGCGGGCAGAGCGTCTCGCGGGCGTCTCGCGGGGTGACGTGGGGGAGCCTCCGCGCGGAGACTCCCCCGGATGTAATAGGCGAAGTATACGCAAGATGAAAACGAGGAAAGTGATATATATGATGTATCTATAATCTGTACATTATCATTAGGGTATCTGAAGTGTATGAAAATAGAAGGTCATAAACCATTTTAAGGTTGATCTTATACATTATATGATTGATCTTAAGCATCCCATAAGTAAAAAAGGCTTGAGGCCGGTCCTCAAGCTAAAGATCTAGCTATAAGTATTAAGATACAATTTTCTTTTAATCCTGTTGTTCTCTCTCCCCCACCAACCAACTACCATCTACCACATTGGGCGATAGATATTTTTTTACTGCCGAGTGAGACCCTTGTTACAGCCGAGCAATGATCTCAAACATAACGAGTCGGCCTTAACAATTAGGTAAGACCCACCTTAAGACCCATTGCGATATATACACTTCTGATGCTCTTATAGCAAGACAGGTAAAAAATTGAAAAATTAAATGTTTATATTATATTCAATTTTCAACCAGGAAATAGAAGCATAAAACATGCCCGTATACTCACGCGGGCCCATGAACCACTTACCACTCGTTACTTCGGGCCGTCACAAGCCGGCCCCACGTCGCACGCCTCCCCTCCCGGTCGGTGCTAAGTGGAATCAGTCCACCAAGACCGTGATTACAGCAGCAGCGCTGCACGCAGCAACACCGGAGTCGAAAAGACCACCGAGCAAAGCAGCTTCTGGACCGCCGCCCCCTCCTTTCTCACTCGCCAGTCCCCGGTCGGTTCCTTGCATCTTCCCAAAACACCCCAATCTGCGCAGAGATCTCTGATCTCTCTGTATACTGGGTAAGTTTCCACTTCCAGTTCTCAAGTTCTTGCGGATTCGCCAGTTCAATTTTAATTTCGCGCATAAAATGTTCATCTTTTCGGAGTAAAATGGGTGTCAGGTGCTTGATCTGCGTCTTGTGGGGAGGGTTTGTAGTGTTAGATCCGATGCATTGCGGGCATGAATTGGTGGAACCCCATTTACATTCCGCCGATCGCTTGTTTGTCTGTTTGGTCTTTTCTCCGAGGCAGATTGTCTGTTTGTTACCGTAGAATACTCATCACGGACACTGCTTTCCTGCGGTTTGACACTAGTTGCTGCTATTTTACTTACTCTAGATTTTGATCCCGAAAGAAGGGTTTTGATCTTCAGTCTTAGTTGTACAGGGGGTTGCAGTTGTGCTCTTATAGTTGATCAGTGAGATAACGTAATGTTTGAAAATAGCAAGTTCCTTGTTATTTAGTTGGTAGAACAGTGATTACGAGGATGTGATATGTAACTCGAAACAAGTTGTTACATTTTGAGTATTTGCTGTATGTGTAATGCGGTATTATGATAGTAGTAAGGTGTGTTTGCGCAAGCCTAGCATGATCCGGCAATGTTCTACGTGCTTCCTTGTTAGGTGCTCATGAGACTGGAGGTGCTACATGATACAACAGGAAAGAGAGAAGTGGCTGTGTGTTATATGAATGCCCCTGTACCATATGTCATTGAAGAGAATTTTTGGGGATGCTTCTTTGACGATGATGTTGATCTTGCACAAGTTCTTCAAGATCAGGTTTGGTGCCATTTCATTTCTTATTTGGTTGTGCCTATGTTCCTGATTTGTGCATGTCATCATTGTCGTCATTGCTGCTGTTAGTTTATCCATAGAAATCTCAACCAAATATTCCATCCTAGGCAGTTGTCTGTCGGGGAGGATATGGTACTGTAGTCTTCTATTGTGTTGTGCATGGAAATCTCAATCAAATATTCCATCCTAGGCAGTTTAACTTGTCGTTTTTTTAAAAAAAATCTTAATAAAACAGGATCATATTTGTACAAATGTTAAATCATACATCGTAAGAAGAATGTTTCATCTTTTGGATTTACTTTTAGTAACAAATTCATGCCATGTAGAACTGGTTGAAAAATTGCAAACTGATCGCTCGTTGCTGTGCGATGCAAATAATAGTTGTTTCACCAAATATTTGTACTCTTCATTTGTTGAAGTTTTTAGGTAGGATTGTATCCTTTCCTTTGTAGTACAACAGCATAAGACAAAATGTGACAAAAGGTTCTCACTGACTTGCCTATGCTTGCACCCTGTTCAGGAAATAGTATATCAATTAATTCAAGGAAATGATGGTAGTGGTTCATCTAGAATTCATCCAGATCCTAGTTCTAGTCATGGCCGTCAATGGACATTGGATGAACGAAAATCATCAGGAGTTGCAAATTATGAGTCACAGCTAGCTGTTGATGAAGCTTTAGCTAGAGAGTTGCAAGAGATAGAGGACCAACTAGCCAATACATCAGTTGATGACAACAACATAACAGAAGGTGGTTAATTGTCTACTGGAACTCTTCTATATAATACAAGTCAATATGTTTCCTCTGGTAAATGCTAATATGTTGTTTCAAAACACCTGTTTAGGAAGAAAGTCAATAAATTCTTCAACATCCAACGGTGGCAACACTTCTGCAAGCAGATGTCCTCAGGTATTTCCTTCCAGCAATTATAGTTTCAGTCAATATGTACTTTCATCTATCCTGCCAATGTACAGGTAGTAATGGAGGATGGCATCGATCCAGACAATATGACTTATGAGGTGCGTACTGTCAAATAATTTGTTTGGCCAGTATTTTCCCTACTGTTTCATCAAGGGAATGTGCCACTGCCAGCTAAGTTTTGGTTTTATAATCTATCATTTCTGAAAGGACTTGTATGCCATATAATATTATGGATAATATATTATTAGATATTTTGTTGACGAGTACTAACAAAAATGGACTCCATTTGTTTTCCACACGTTTATCCATGTTTACTATATCGAAATTGTGCAGTTGTGCTTCAATGGATTATTTCCATTCAGGAATATATGCAAATGCAATGTTAAATAGGATGCTACATGCTACCTCTCATTTCATTTGTTGAGCCCTTTCTGTATGTCAGGAACTGCAACAATTAGGGGAAGCTATTGGTACTGAAAGCAAAGGGTTGCCAGAAGATATGATAGCACTCTTGCCGTCCTCAACATACAAAATTGGGATATTCTCAAGAAAGGAAAAACATGAGGAGTATGTTCTCGAGCCGATTAGATCACTCAATTATTCCTTTTCGTTCAGAACAAGTTTATATATTTGTGTGCAAGTGTGATGGGCAGTTATGCACAAGTTACCCACAAACATTTTACCCTATGAAACATGCTGCTTTACTGATTAATCTTGTCTAAGGTTTTTGAGCAGTATTTTTGTGATCTTAAATTGCATCCTATGACATTGTGCCATAAGCAAACTCTTTTAACACCCACTTCTGCTAATGCTTACACAAACAGATGCGTGATATGCTGTATGGCTTACAAGAACCGAGATAGGCTGACTAAATTGCCCTGTGAGCATCAGTACCATCAAACTTGTGTCACCAAATGGCTGAATATCAATAAGGTAAACTACCTTGCCTTTCCAGCTTTCCAATGTGTAGATGAGTATTTACTTGCACAGGAACTGCAGGCATTCTGGTAGTTTAAATTTCTTCTAGGGATTCTTGTAGTTTCTGTGAGTGTGACCTGATTGCTACTTTACTTGCCTTAAAATTGTTTATTGGACCTTTCATGGTTTAACCATTGTTGAACTATCATATAATACTCGGAATCCGTGTGTATTGCCTGTCATATACGCTTGCCAAGTGCGGTTTATTTTCACAAGGATAGGAAGAGAAAATCTGGCTAGAAATCTTATATATAGAAGTAGAACAAAAACTGGTACTCGAATTGGTAATGGTGAGGGGATATGCTGTAGTTCATTTTGGCTAAAAAAAACTTTTCAGAAAATAATGGTTCTGCTTCTGCATTTACTAATTTGCAAACTTGTTGATATCATTTTTCACATTTTGTCATCCTGAGATGCTTGGTCACTGATCAGCTTAGTGCCATCCATTGTGCTACCTTTGCCAGGTATGCCCAGTTTGCAATAAGGAGGTTTTTGGGTCGTAAAAGTGAACATTGCAGATTCATCTGATGGCCATTGTCAGCAGGCTTAAGTGCTGTTGTTACTTGGTTGTGCATCTCTTTATTAGCATGCTTCCTGTTGACAAAAATGCAATCCGCTATATTGTTTAAAAGAGCTTTCTGATGCCTCACCAGCAAAATAAACAAGATCGATGCTTCTGTGCTGTACTTAGCTATTCTGAGACTTCGAATCACTGGGACCTCTCAGTTTTCAGACTTGGTGCCTCGCTGTATTGTACCATATTGTAAATTAGTGATTTCGTTGTAGATTATATATACTGGTGATTAATTTCAGCATGTTGGCCCTTATTAGATTGCCATACTTCCTCTGGGGTTGCCTCTTAAGACAGTATTGTTGTGTTCTATACTTCTATAGTCTTAACAAATTTGGGCTTTGATGGTATCAGACCTGTATGGTCTCAGAACCTATGCGCTGGTCAATGGTCAGATTGCTGGGTTCTGACTTCTGAGCCAACCAGATGGGACTATCTTCTTAGCTAGAATTTTTTGGTTTTATTTGCAAGTGGTCGTTATATGCTCATGGAGCAACAACCGCCTTATGGATTGTTCTAGGATCATGAACGAAACACGGACTTCATAGATAGGATAAGATGATTTCAGAACCAGGGCATTCTACATGCAAGCAACCCATGCACGGACAAACTTGTTACTTCACCTTGTATAATGAACATAGAAATATGCCGGGAAGGAGACAACAAGCTCCCCAAAACGTTGCATCCGTCATGCTAATCAGAAAGAAAACTCCACGCACGCAGCGACCATACGCAATAAAATATGGCTAAGTCCGTAGTTAGAAAATAACCAGTTCATTTGGTTATCTTGGATCGGCTAAAGTTTATTGAACCAATCCTGACGCTTTTCTTGCCCAACTGCCGTGCCGAGTGCCGACTGCTGGCTTCAGGTATCCTATCCGGATGACGAGAGATTGTCCATGATATGTATTCATGATACTTTTTTCTCCTAATGCATTGCACCGTGGCAGCAAGCTGGGAATATCTTATATGAACCACCTAACGAAGCGACCTTGCAGAATCACAAGGGCATGCTTGGTTGCAGCCCTGGGCTCAAATGCCTGGCCGGAGACCGTGCCGGGAAACCGTCGGAGGTGTGTTTGGTTGGAAGCCTGGAGCAACGAACCACTGCCTGGAATGGTCCCTCCCGGCACCTTCGTTAGCCTGAGCCAAGCGTTAGAAATCGTGCGCCGGAGCTCCAGGCAGCAGCGAGAAGACGCAATTAATGAGTTAATCAAGCATACTTGTCTTAATGGTTTCAGCCTTTTGAGTTCTAAATTTCGGATTTTTGGCCTTTTGACCTTTTTTTTTTGGCTTTTTTGGTTTTTCTCCTCCCCACCTATTCTTTTGCATTGTCCCAAAAGATGTAAAGGCATTTTCCAATTTTTCTAAATTTTTTATTATTAATTTTCTCATTTTTTGACTAAAAAAACTAACATCCGCTACAATATTTTTATAGCCGCAATACACACAAAAAAAACCATAAGCCCCGACTTATAAATCCTTTGGAGCAGGCCTTCATAAATCTCACCATGACGCGGCGCAGATTTGTTACCGTGATATGTTTACTGGATGTATCTAACTAAACGTCTTCTAGAACTAAAGTGCAAGAACATCACTTTTTAAAAAAGGGAAATGCTAACGGCCGGACGTCCAATCCAGACGCTAGCTTCAGACGCTCGGCTGAAATATTTTTTTGTTATGTTTGCAATATTTTTTGCCTATATTTGTAATATTTTTCATTCGTATTTTTCTTGCAACAGTTTTTATTTCGTATATGCAACATTGACTTTTGTATCACATATATTTGTTGCATATGGTGATTAAAATTATTACACATATTATCCAAGAATGTTGCATCGGAGCATATAATGCGAATATTCACATTGTTCTTTCTTTTATGTTGCATATATGGCTGAGAAATATTGTAGATATAGATGAGAAATATTGTGGATAGGAATACCCACATTGTTCTTTATTTTTTGTTGCAAATATGGACAAAAAGTATTACAAATATGACAAAAACAATATTGCAGCAGAGCGCCCGGAACCGAACGCCCAGATTTGTGAACAAGCAATTTGCGGTGTTGAGTGGGATTTGTTGACTGTTGGTTGATTGAATATCTTTAGCAGTTTGACATTCCGCGGATTGAAGTGTTATTAGGAAAATAAGGGCTCAAATATATGGAAGTAGAGGGAATAGTTCTAGTTTCTTTCATGCGTTGGTTGATGGGCCTGTTCTTTTTTGCTGCGGCTTGTACCTTTTGGCTGCGGTTTGTGATTTTTAGGTTGTTTGTAAGAGAGATTACAGAGTAAAAGAAACTCACATACGATTTTTGCCAATATAAATAGAGTCAATAAAGTATGTATTACAATTAACTAGTACACTCTAGCTTGAAAAAATACTATATTTAAAAGCTAATTACTATAAAAAAATCAAAAAAGCAGATTTTAGAAGCTGAAAAAGAACAGGGCCCGATGTTTGTTCTCGGCTTTCTCGTACTTGTGTTACGACGATCTAATTAAAACACCTGTGTAGGAATTTTGGATTAAGAAGAACAAAGGCGGTCTTTGCATGTCCATCTCCTCAAAGGCTATGTTGATTACAGGTATAGATGATCGGAGGTATTGGAGCCACCTCTCCACACAGGAGTCAAGGTACTTCCCTCTCGGCAATATTTTTTGGTGTAAGGTTACCCCTTACGAAGTTAAGATTAAATTCCATCAATTTTGTAGGTGTAGAAACCTGTTCAGATTTTTGTTTTCATAGGAGATTTGAGTATAAAAGAATGGAAAAATATATCGAATACTTTTCTCATTTCATGGTTTATTTTTTTAATGTCCTACTGTATGAAGATCAGGGCATTCACTCATTTAGCATTTGCAAATCCATGCTCGTTGGTGTATTGGGAACTCTTGTTAATTGCTTGACTTTTGCCATTTCCCTTCTTCGATTATCTGAGTATTGACTGCTCTTTATCTTTGGTACGACCATATAATGTATTTCTTTGTTAATGAACATAAGGAAAAAAAACAGGGGTTTATTTGCGCTGTGTTGAAAAATACTTTCCTGTGCGCAGTACATACATATATTTCTTTTGCATACCTAGCCAACAAGAAAGGCCCTCTTCCTTCCTCAATTCTGATGGTGTTTCTTTCCCACAAGGTGCATTAAACTATCTATGAACAATTTGAGAATGTTAACCTCATGTCCAACACTTTTTCCGAACTGTTAGTAACAACTCTGCAAGCTAGTAAAGTCACTGGGAATGTGATTGGCATATCTATTTTAGACTATGATGTCTGAGCACCAAGGAGCACTTGTTATTTTTACTATATATATATATATACTTTGCACACTTGTAGTTCTCTCAGGTACCTTTAGAAAATGAACATTTTGTATGCTGCGTTGTTTTAGCTTTGTCCATTTTACCATGATCTGTTTGGGGCTATCCTTTTCTGGTATAGTCATTGTTACAGTCACTAAATAAGAGGTGTCTAAACTGCTATCCTTTTCACAGATTCCATAGTGTTGCCTATCTTCAGCAAATATGGTGGCTTGAGGTGGTCTGGGAGATTTATTTCTGCTTCCCTGCTGGTTCATACAGTCTTCTCTTCCGGCTCCACTTGGGCCGGCCACACAAGCGCATGGGCCGGGTCTACGGCTCTGAGCTCATCCACGGCTGGGACATTAAACCGACACGGTTCCAGCTCTCAACTTCAGATGGCCAGCACACTACATCTCAACATGTTCTAGATGGCCCAGGAGTCAAATGTAGCGTGGGAGTCAGATTTATTGGGAAGTGTAGCGGGCTGAGCGCTCTCGCTTTCCAAGGCTGAAGACGCAATTCCATTATTATCCTGCACAGTTTTGGATCTGCGGGTATATTCTGCCACTTGCTGCATCCTGTGTTATTCCGCACAGTGAAATTCCTGCATTCTAAATGGGACCTAACTGGGTAAGACTCAGGTTTACAAGGCCGGCTCGTAGTTGCATATCGAGAAACAAAGGGAACCGCTCTTCCTTCATTTTATTTTCACAGCGTTTCTTTCTGTTTTCGTTACGGCTCAGCTTAGGCAGCTAGCTCAGCACAAGGGAAAAAAAAGAAAGAAAGAGAAGCTTCAATGACTAGAACCGCCAATTTTCTTTCGTCATATATCAGTTAGCAGACGGGTTTTACGTGGTCGCCGCCGCTCGTGTCTTTGGGAAATGGGAAAACGTGATAATCAAAGTTTGTTTTCCATCTGATAACGTAGGATTTTTGTCCGTAGGCACTTGTTGTCATTAGACTATCTGCCTTTTGTCAAGCGCTGCCTTCTTTTGTGATGCCTTTACACTGGGAGCCAGATGGAATTATGGAGATGCGACTATGGACAGGGCTGTATTAGTTGTTACCCACTGATCGAAGTGAACCTCTCAGCTACACTCAGAGCTCAGCTGTAATGCTCAAGGGTCTAAATCGACTTAGATCTAACTCTATTCTGAATAGGACATACACATATAGCAACTCGTTTGTACTTTCATCCTCGCTTCGCGCAAAACGGTTAACCGAGAGTGCTACCATTGGAACTCCTAAACTTATATGGAAATGCTTTTCAAGTTAAGCTAGCAAGGTGGGACTAATCCAGAAATTCATGTACACACATGGACTAGGGTGTCACATACACCCCCTCAAAGGACCCGACGTCATCGTTGGACCAACATATCCACACAGGGACAAATGATAAGGATCTCCCCTCTTGGCATATGTCATTGCGTTCAGTGCCAGCACATATGCCATACCGTGTGTCCGCTACGGGCCCACACGCGCCATACGCCATATGTCCGCGCCCCTGACCCGCACGCGCCCATGTAACCACAAGAGTCGGCTCTGATACCATTTGTAACGTTCTAGGGTCCAAATCGGCTTAGGCCTAACCCCATTCTGGATAGATCACGCACACGTACCAACCCGTTTACGCTTTCGTCCTCGCTTCACGCAAAACAGTTAAACGGGGGTGCTACCATTGGAACTCCTAGATTTATATGTAAGTGTTTCTCAAGTTAAGCTAGCAAGGTGGAGACTAATCTAAAAATTCATGTGCACACACATGGACTAAGGTGTCACATCAGCATTCAGCAACCGTGTTTTGACCGAACTGGTATGCACCTCGAATGCATATTTGGTGCCCGTGATGGCGATGATAGCTTGTTGTTGAAGTCGTTCCAACACTATGATGAGATGAGCCTTGGCACAGGGCAGAAGTTGATACTGGAATCTGACGCCCCGGCCGATCGATGCCTCCCTGTCGTTGGCCGGTCTTACGAGTGGTGGATGTTCGCCTGCTACTACTGCGTCTATTGGTGGTCCAATCTGTTGTGCTTGTTGTTGCAGTGCAGGTTGCTTCATGTTTGGTCTTCCTGTACGCTGGGCCAATGGCAAGTACGTGTCGACGTGTCGTTCTTTGAGTGTCTAGTGCTTGCTCTGGCAATGGCGATGGCCTGACGAGCTGAGCGCCTGAGCCGAGCTCCTCCCAGAGTGGCTGAGTGACCAGCGAAGGGATTGCACTCTGCAAACAGCAGTGCTAAGCAGGAAAAGGCGAGGCCAGTGATGCGACGTAGCCTGGCGTCCATCTCGTCGCAAACATGGCCGGCCTGGCGTCGCAACAGTGACCTGCTGCAGGTCGGGTGTGAGTGTGTGTGGGCTCTGTGGCGTTCAGCGCCAGCATAATCTCGTGCACGACTAACGCTCAGCTTTTGATCTCTCTCTCTCTCTCTCTCTCTAATAATCATGGATTGCTGAGTCAATTTATTTATGTTTTTCTGGACACCCTGTATTGCAGTCAAGGTTTGAAAGTCTAGAGCACACATCGTCATTGACCGAAGAAAAGGAGCACCAGCACATCTTTGGCGTACACGTCAAAGGAAGTTGCTTTCGTTACGCTCGATTCGCGCAACAAGTTGCACCGTTCGCCACGCCGCGCCGCGCGTCCCGTGCGTGCCCGAGAATATCTCTCAAATCTCCGGTGGCGACGACTCCGCCGATCCATCGTGGGCGCGCGCGGCCCGGCCACCAAACGCGTCCCATGCCGACATGCACCCCTGTCGTCGGCACGCAGGCGGTGGTCAGGAAAAACAAAGCTTGCTCTGCAGGTGAGCCGAGAGACTTCGGCCATATATTTTTTTTATTTTCAGTTTGTCTAACTACTTACTATTTATTAAATTAATAGTAGCTTAAAAGAAGAATAGACCTAGAGTTACTGAGGCAGTGGCAGACGGCACTGGCATCGATCGGTACAGGCCACAGGTACAATTATATTTTCGTAGCGAGCTGTAAAGCCGATAATTGGTCAGGAACCGGGGGGAGGAGACTGTTACGGATTACAGGCCACAGTTACATAAAGTGGGCAGAGAGAGTGAGATTGACAGCGAAACGGGCTCAGCACTGCACCGCGCCTCCTGTCGTTTCTGCAGCAACTTGCACGTCCAATCCAGAAGCAGCAGCCAGTGTGCGAGTGGGAGGGAGGACCGAATCCAGCTCAAGCCAAGGGCCCTGGCCGTAGCAGATCGAGCAGCTGGATAAGCACAAAGACAAAAAAGGGCTATGTATGGTTCCAGCTCGGGAGCAGGTATCTGTTCTAGGATTGGTGGTGCAGAGAATCCCTGCGTGTCGCTGCATGGGGGCTCGCTGCACGGGGGAGAGAGGTCTGTTACCCAACTGCCAGCAGCTGCTACCCTGAGCCAGGTCCGTGCATGACGACACGCCACCCTTCGCTCCCCACAGGCGCAACAGCGGGGGGAAGAAACACCTGAGGGTGGAAATACTTTAGTTTGATCCGGGTCCTCGCTGAAATTGTGATTAGAATGTATTCAGACGCCGTTTAAAGTACAAGAATTTCACAAAACAACAAAAGTTCTTAGAATTTCACTAACACTTTAGTTTCGTTGGAGAGACAGCTCGATCCAAGGGTGGTAGAGCGCATTCGATGGTCCGAAAATTGACTGACATCCCAAAAGTTCTTACTCAAGTGTTGTATAGCAATTCCGTTTCAAATATCTGGAGTTCGTTTATTCAATCTCGTTCAGTACACCGGTGCACCTCAAAGAATTAAACAATGACCTAACTGATGAGGAAATCATATGACCAACATTACTTTTTGGAAAGCTCTGAACCCCCAAACCGGTGCCTTGAAGTCGCTCACGCGTATCGTATCACACTCGATCATATACGCACGCAGGTCCCCACAGAAATACAGCTCAGATGTGTGCATCACTTGGTTCACAAAATGATGGTAGATCTACATGCATTATTGAAACAACCCTCATTTTTGCTGAATTTAAACACTATATTTAAAATGTAACCCAGAGTTAACTAAGTATCAAATGACGCGGTTACATCTTTTAAAATTATAGGTATGATCAGGCGTAGAGAAAATATTATAGCATTCAACTACACACAGAGCATAAAGTAATAGGAATAAACCCTAATAAAATGGCACCAGTTATATCATCGTAATAACTAATATACAGGAGTACAACATTCATCATCATACATTATGCATTCTCAATTACATACAGTATCCAACACTTGAGTTACAACGGTAATAAGCAGGGTAAGCTGTATGTGTCGCTAAGAGTGAGTCGATGCCGAAAACCTGCAATAGTTAGATGGACCAAATCCAAGGGAATTGCTATATGAAAAGAGAACGAGAGAAGGAGAAGAAGTTGCTATTAGAACTTGTCCGATTTAGGATACCGAACCGTAGCACTCATCGAGATACCTGGATTGTCTGGGGTCGATCGGTACCTCTCACTTTAGTGAGCCTCATCACTCGGCGAAAACCATACCAAAAACCCACTGTAAATCCATCACCTTTACGTTAACCCGAGAACAAGAAGAGGAACTAAGCCACAGTGACCAATGACCTCCATCACACATCGGACTAGCCGGGATTCCCCCTATCTCCGTGCATATGGAAATGAGAGGAGGGAGCGGATAAGACCAAGACGAGCGAGCAGAGGGGAAATCACGTGCATTGCCTCATCAGCCACCAGAGCGAAGAGAGGAGGCGAACTCACTTCGTCCCCAACTCCTATCCATTCCCTCTTCCCAGATCTCTTCCACCAGTGGCAAGAGCAAGAGAGAGAGAGAGAGAGTCGAGAGCTAGACACCACCCACGAGGCATCGGAGAGGGAGGAGGAGGTATGCAAAAGGGGTTGGGGAAGAACCGAAGAGGAGGGAACCGCGTCCACAGTGGCTAGGAGCAAGAAGTCGGCCAAGACCAAGGAAGTTAGGAGAGAAGGAGGTCAACCACCGATAAAACATGTAGAAGACGACCACTGCCATCACTGTCACCAACCCATCTCGACCCGACCAAATCAAGTAGGTCACCATACCCTTATCCCTTTCCTTGTCCCCCAAATCCCCTCCAAAGAGCACTGCACATCATGGATGGCTTCAATAATCGGTAGAAGCATAGCGAAAAGTAAAGGGGGTAAGGGGAGCTAGCTCTCACCTTAGCCAATTAGAGCCATGATGAGTAGCGTTGCCGGATCACGCCAGCAACGCCTGACCTACGGATGGTCGCCGGTGCGCACTCGGTAGGCCATGTCATGCTCCTCGGCGTATCCAGCCCTCCGAGCCCTATCATGGCTTGCCCAGCTGAGGGACATCATCAGCACCACCACATCCATCCCGTGCCTAAGAAATTAAAATTAAATAAATCATAATAAGGTAAAGAACACAAAAATAGAACATGTTTAGCTAGGGATTAGAGGGGGAAGGCTCGATCCGACAAAGCCGCGCCCAGATCCACCATTACCGGAGTCGGATTCAATCGAAGTGAGAAGAAGTGGTGTGTGAACCGGGGTGGAGGAGGTCAACAACACCGTGGTAGGAAGGCACCCAAATTCGTCAATGTCACGCCCAAATCTACCACCACTTGTGCCATTAGGCGCTGGTGGTGGGAAGGCGATGTGGGGACCATGGCGAAAGAAGTGGCGCCGATGGCAAATCAAAGTTGGAAAGGAGCGGCCGAGAGGGGGGGACCGGAGCGAGCGAGAGAGGGAACTGGGGCGTGTGTGCCTACAACTGTGCCACTATGTGCATGCAACTGTGAGGGCATGCGTGTGTGTTGGGCCAGTGCAACAACACATGCATGTGTGGGCCGGCGCGACAGTGTGTGTGTGGGCTGGCTGTGTGCGTTGGGCCGGTGTGTTTGTAGGTGGACCGACAGTAGGCAGGTCAGCCATGGTCCGTGTAGTAAGGTTGGGTCGGCCAGAGAGGGAAAGGATAGAGATGAGAGCGATAATAGTTGAGGGAAGTAGGAAACCAACTGAAGGATAAGTAAATCTGTAAGGAAAATATATTCCAACAAATATGAAATCTCAACTGAGAACACAATACAATAATGCAACACAAATGTATCTTTAATTAGTTCCCTAAAACCATAAAATGTGCTCTGTAATGATGACGGGCTCGTCGATATGATTGAAATGCATATATAATATGCCTAATTTAGAGGTCAAATGCAAAAGATATGTATTAATAAGTTGTTGTTATTATATCTGCTGAATCCGGATATCCGGATCCGAGCCGACCCATACCATATCCGTATCCACATCCGGGAATAGGTATCCGGGTCTGACATATCCGGATCTGGTAGCCAAATATCCAAATATTATCCGGATCCGTTTACTCTGGTGTCCGCATATTGTTTCTAGTTCTCATGGATGGAATCGTGAAAGCAATATGTTTATTTATCGCTTATAGGCTCCAATTTAACTGATACACAGAAAAGTTTAAATTACCTCACATTTAAACAATTAGTTGCTTAATTAATCTTGCTTAGCTTTATAACTCACCACTTGAAGTTAACCAAAAATACGGGGCGTTACAGATGCGGCGTGGGATGATGGTGATTGTATCGAGGACAGGGCGAGGTGGACGCCCTATTTAGAGTTGGGATGAGTAGATGACCCGTAGAGCCTCGTCTTCGAGAGATAGTGTATATAAATAATCTATATCTCCTTTTGTATATTTTATATGTACTTAAGACCTTAGTTCTACGTGGCTAATTATTATAATAATGCAAAGTATCTGGGTATTATTCTCTGCGTAACTTTAGTGTGGTTTGTTATTCCCTAAGGTGTTGATCTTAGAGAGCAATAATCTGTTATCCGGTGTTATGTTTTGAGGCTAATGACACGGGCGTCATAATTATACTCCACCAGGCAGCCAAACTAAATAGAGGCGTATACCGTCATGTGGTGCGTCACCGGCGAGTGAACGGCCGGCCGCGACGCGACGACAGTGAATTCTGGCCTTGTGGAAACTTTTGCGTGCGACGACTCCTTTGCGCTCACGCTTTTTTGGTTGAGAGTCCAGGTCTGTTGCGTCTCAGGGCTCAGGGGCCATCAGCGTACACAGTATTCTACGCATACGTGTCGACCTCCTATTGATGACATGATGGCATACGTCGCTAGGAGGACTGGCCTCGTGGAAGTCCTGTCCTCTCTCTCTCTCTCTCTCTCTGAATCTCTCTCTTGAGTATCTAACATTTCATTGCAAACAAACAATGACAAACATTGCAATGAGGAATCTGAGGCCGCCTCTATATTGGTACACTTTGTATCTGAAAGAGTGGAAGGTTTTGTTTTTTTGGCTGAGGGTAATGGTTTTGTTCATAGAACGAGTGTTATGTGGATGAACTAAATGCCGATAAACCAATAAGCTACTTCGAAAAAGCTATCTTGATAAGTCATCGTCATGTTTATTTGTTCGAAAGAAGCTATAAGCCAGAAAGAATGAAGCTGCATTCTAGTGGTCGCCGGCCGCTGGAATGGAAAGTAAATCATAACTATGGCTCAGATTAGTTACCTACTGATCGTTTGTATAATAGACAACATTGGGCCATGTTATTATGGAGAAAATAAATTTCTTATAGAATAAATAATATTGTGGTCTTGTTTTCATACAACAAATAAAATTCTTTTCTTTTGATCAACATCACAAGCCAATCTTATACTAGCTTCTCATCTCTTAATCCCTGTTGGGATGAACTAGCATATTTACCCACGTAATTGTGTGGCTAGATATTATGATAAGGTTATCTCTGATATACAACTCTACCGTCTATAATTAAAATACAATTGTATTTGCTATACAACTCTAACATACATATATGATTAATCCGCACCGTTATAATCTGGTCCTATTAAAAAAAGCTGTGGAGATGCTTCTCTTTTTTCTCGATTAATGCGAGAATTTTTTGAATTTTTTCTTTTTAGAATTATTATGGGATTTTTTTACCCTTAAAACGAAGAAAGTGTCGGTTGTTTTTATTTATACAGATAAATTCCAGTCCAAAAGTCCTCATCCGAACTTGCCCATACTATATCTCAAGTCCTGACTCGTTAAGTAAATCAAAGACTAACGCACTTTTTTTCCTTTCTAGAAGCTCTTGGCAGCACGTTGATACGGATGATGTTTCTTCTTCTTCTTTTGCTCGCTTGCATGTGGAGATACTTTTCACGTGAAAACAAGCTAGCTAGGTAGGCGAAGACTAAATGTCGCTTGATCGGTCATCTAAGCGAGATGCATGGCCGTCCAGTCTCTGAAGACCGTACGCTAGAGCCGATATAGATAGATTCCGGGTCTAATTAAGATTACGACAATGATAGGCAAGGTCTTCTTGCCTCTAGAATGGACAACCACTGGAAGCTCCAATTAGCCACGTCGATTGTCGTTGACTTGCTACCCCGGCTAGTAAACCTTTTTTGTGTTCCCGTTCTCAATTTCACCTCAATCGCCAACAGTTCCATGGCCCAATCTTAGCTAGCTATCTGACTGACCACTGGAGTTTGACTGACCACCAGAGTTTGATTCCTATCAACTATAGATTAGGTACAATTGCATAGCTTAACAGTGTAATACTTTAGCTCTTTGATTAACCACCATGGCTCAACTATGTGTGGATTTCCTATTATGATTTTTCGATCTTCAATTACCATAGTTGGTGGGTGATTTTCCGCTATGCCAGTGTATAAATATACATAATTAGCAAGAAAATTATATTATCAAATTTGTCTTAGAAAATACTTTCATAATATACAACTTTTATTATTTATATACACCAGTGTATTATTATTAAGTGTCAAGACTATAACAAAATTGATATGACTTCTAATCGTCTGAATTTGTGGGTCAGTGATAATCAGAGATTATCACAGACAGTTTATGAGCCGTCTGTGAAAAAGACAACACAAACGGTTTGTAACTAAAACCGTCTGTGAAGAAAACTATTACAGACGGCTCCAGTTACCAACCGTCTGTGATTGACAAGTATCACAGACGGTTGGTACATAGAACCGTCTGTGATTGGCAAGTATCACAAACGGTTGGTATATAGAACCGTCTGTGATTGGTCAGTATCACAGACGGTTCTAGTTACAAACCATATGTGATTGGCGAGTATCACAAACTGTTGTTATATAGAACCGTCTGTGATAGCCCTTCATAGACGATTTATATCACAAACCGTCTATGACAGTTCACTCTATACCTTAAATTTTTTTTTCTGTTTTTTGGCTAGCCTCAAGAAAAAATGTTACCCATGCCCTTTGAAAACAAGCAAATACAGAGGTACACACAATAACACATTCTATTACAGGATAACAAGCTAACGAACCCTTCGTGGCATGACGGTGAGGCTGAACAAGACATACATACGACACTTACGACAAGAATGTGTTGTCCAGCTTAACGTGGTGTCACAACGGAGGCGCTAGCTCACGGCAGTAGTCGGCGTCGTCGAGAAACAAGCAAATACATAGGCAAGCACAACAACACATTCTATTACAGGATAACAAGCTAACGAACCCTTGATAGCACGACAGTGAGGCTGAACAAGACATACTTACGACACTTACGATAAGTGTGTGTTGTCCAGCCTACCGTGGTGCCACAACGGAGGCGCTAGTTCACGGTAGTAGTCGGCGTCGTCGAGGAACAAGAAAATACAGAGGCAAGCACAACAACACATTCTATTACAGGATAACAAGCTAATGAACCCTTCGTGGCATGACAGTGGGGCTGAACAAGACACACTTACGACAAGAGTGTGTTGTCTAGCCGACCGTGTGCCACAACGGAGGCGCTAGCTCACAGCGGAATGGAGGATGGAAGAAGCTAGCTAGTGTGGATGAACTCACGTGTGACTACCAGTGGAAAGGTAGATGGAGAGTTATTAATAAGGGCCGAATAGTGGGAGGAACCGGTGCCTGCCATTCGATGCGGAGAGAATGGATGGGTGAGATCGAAATCCTGTGATATATGCCACGGATCGGTGACATGTCATTATCAGAGACGGTTTGGAATACGAACCATCTGTGATATTAATATCAAAGATGGTTTGGAATACGAACCGTCTATGATAAGTAATATTAGAGACGGTTTGGAATACGAACCGTCTGTGATATTAATATCTGAGACGGTTTGGAATACGAACCATCTGTGATAACCCTTTAATATGCGCGCCATAATCCAGCTCTTCTATACTATGAGATCCTCTCCCTCGTATTCTTCACCAGATTTCTCAATAATGACATCTAATATTCTTTTGATCTTCTTCCTATCATCTATCCATCATGAGTTGTTTGGCCGCAACCTTTCACATGCGGCCAGCAATTTACATCTGGAGCAACTCCTCCGCTCACGCCCTGCTCTCCTTCCTCGACTTGCTTCCATCTATCAGCTGGACCTCATCATCCGCCGTCAACGGAGGTGTCTCGTTGTCGCTCAGAAAAGGGAAACTGCCCTCAGCCTCGTTCTTCTCTACAATGTGCACAAAGCGGAGGAAGCTCTTGCGGTAGTGGAGAGACACATGGATAACCTTGCCGATCAAGCAGAATATGCCGATTCTGAGGAAGCTTATTATAGCATCCTCTTTGAGATTATGGGCCATGCTAATGATTTGCCTAGGCTAGAGGGGAAAGTGGAGAGGGCAAGGACAATCTTCACGTCATTCGAGAACTCAGCGGCTGATCCTCTAACTCCAAAAGTCGAAGAAGAAGCATATGAAGTCCAGAATACTAGGATCTAGGAATCTTTTTTTAAGACTTTTGTAATAAATTTGCCTTGAATTTGACTCTTGTCTCAGCAGTTTCTTTAGTTCATTATCAGAGACGGTTTGTTATACGAGTCGTCTGTGATGTCTCAATGATCACAGATGGTTCGTGTTAAGAGTCCAGCGACCAGCGGCGGCGCCAGGTGGGTGGCCACACGCTACCGTGTGTGGTGGGCGGCCGCGCGGCGCGGAGGTGGGCGTGCGCACGTGGCGGCGGCGGCGGCGGGTCCGGCCGATGGCGGTGCCGATGAGGTTTGGCCGATTGGGACCCGACCGAGTCACTTTTCGTGCGCGGTTTCTTTAGCGTTTGCCGGGGAGCAAATTTGTTCAGCCAAATCGCGTTTCACACGACGTTTTTAGAAGTCAGGCACCAGGTCGTGGTTTGCACAACCGATCAGCCAGTTGCATGGCCGTATGGTAATTCGCACGATAAAGGCTTAGCGAGCGTAAATTCATTCGGCCGATAGCTTTTCTGTCTAGTCTTCCACAAGTTATCTCAGCTTTGATCTGATCGGCCACCATTCCATTGTGTAGGTTCGCACGCAGCTTTTAAGGGAACGCTTGGACGGTTGTACACCTCGGATTTCTCGTGCAGCGAGGCCGTCAAACGTGTTCAAGGCAAGTACTTCGCGGCCGTGACCTTTCCGTTTCATAAATCACATGTTTCTGACTTACTTGTCACCTTGTCATGGAGTATAATTATCATGTCACTTATGCTTGCTTGACTAAGGTCATATTATTTAAATTACATGTCTGACATCATACCATTAAAGTACCTGACTAATATCAAATCGCTTGGCTAATATCATATCGCTAAGTTACCTGGTTATTAGCATATTACTAAAACTTATCTGGACAATATCATGTCACTACAATTATCTAGTTAATATCATATCGCTTGGCTAATATCATAAAGTCACATTATTCAAGTTACCTGGCTAATTTTATATCGCTAAAGTTACCTGACTACTAGTGTATCACTAATGTGGTCTGGTTATTATCATATCGTTCATGTCGCATGTTTAGACTTTTAATATTATATTCATACAATGATATTTAGGTTACTTTATTTCACCTACTTTTATGTGTATTAGGATGCTCAATTAAAATGCCCTAGAGTTCATGCTTTTAATTAGTGATTTAGAATCTATGCTTAAATCGTAACGGGGGGGTAGCATATGAACATGTTTTAACTTAGGTTTAAATTATTTGACACTCTTTTGATATTATGGCTGCTATGTTTAGTTTTCTAATATTATGTTTCAATAATTATACGATGTTGTATTTGAGCCATGAATAATGCATGTATTAAACATGTTAATCTGACTAATAATCACTTATCACCTAATAAAACTTGATTGGTTGATAACCTTGTGTGAGCTATATTATAATACCTCTTTATGTTAATCTCTATAACATTATCATTATTCCACATCGCACTCATATCAGAGACTATGACTCCATTTTCAATCCTAGCCCCTCTTTCCACTTCTCATAACTTTATCATAGCTTATTCTCGACATCTCTTAGTTTCCTCAAATTCATACTTTATGATCTGTCCATGATGTAGCAGTTACTTTATCACCAATCCCATCTCTCTGGTCTCATTGTATTAAATTGTTACCCTCATAACTTTACCTTAAATCATTCATGACTCCCTAACTATATCATGGATAACTCGCTATATAAAGAACTAAGGGTTATCACGCCGGGACTACCCACATATAGGGGTCATTTCCACCCAATCTGGTAACGGGGGGGGGCGTACATTCTCATTACAAAAGATATTACACCCCGTCTGCGGTTATACAGTCGAGGATAAGGTTGTGTCTAGCTATTCTCGTATAACTGGGTATGTGGGATGAAGTCGCCGGCACCCTTGCTATAACTTGTCACATAACAACTATCTTTAATACACAGTTCTCATAATATCCGTCTCCCATTTATGACAGTATTTCCGATATCAGTTATTCATTGTTTGTCTTATGTCCATTTCTTGTCATGCTTGCCCTTTATTTCATGTGGTTGCATTACTTGTTTTACTACTGTGTTGCGACCGTTATTGGGTACTTGCTGAGATTTTTAAATCTCACGCTTGCTCCTTTCAGTCTCAGGTAAAAGGCCAGTGGAGTGATAGCATCATGCATGGGTGGGAGCACTTGAGTTTTCAGCACCGTGGTTTGTCACTGTTTTGTTGTTTCATTCACTCTTTATTTGGTTAGAAGTGGACCGGTCCCATGTTTTAAATATTTATTCCAGCTTCCGTTGGTTTTCTATTAAAGTGTTATTAAACTTTTAAACTCTTTGTGATTTTTTTATTGTACTTATTTATTCTCTATTTTGACGATAACGTTCTATAGTAATATCATATGGTTTCGTGGGGTGTTAAAATCACCTTCGATTTCGATTCTAGGTACATCAGCAAAAGATCACCTCCAACCACCTACGTACTTACGCTACATTGCCCAACCATGTCGGCTCAGATAAGTCAAGCACATCCTGTTAAACTCATCCCTCAATATACGAAAATGTACACATATTGTTTGCTTAGATTGCAATTAAATCTTGCTTTGGCCGGCCGTGCGTTAGCTTTATTTGACATGCCATGCCTCGGTTCACATAACGAAAGCGAGGTGTGCTGCCATAGCTTGGTCAAAAAGAATTAATCACTCTAGACTTCACACGATAAACTAATTCATGGCATGCGTGTATAAGACCAAACTTCAGGTGTTATGTGAGAAGTCGGCTCCGCGGCGTCTTGCCAAATGGCTTCTAGAGGACAAACACATCGACAACCACTGCATTTAAAACACGAGAATTTTTCTACATTTTTCAGAGTTACGCTGTTTACTGTGAAATTGTACCTTCCAAACATACCCTAATTTTCCTTATTGAACATAATATGTTGTAGAAACTAATATAATAAACTGGTTTCAATTCATCAACCTACTGTACTGTATATATAAGCCGACAGGGCAAACAGACCTAGATATTTAATTGCAAGGTTAACGAGATCTGTTTCATATATAAGATTTTTTTAAAAAAAATTACACTAATTATAACCACATCTAGATTTTGACCGTTGTGTTTTAACTTCTCCTTTTGCGGCTGGAACTCTCACGCTCAATTCGCATTAGTAACCGGGAATTGAAACTAGAAAAACTGCCAAAACATTCAAAATTAGGTATGCAATATCCGATTAGTAAAAGGTACTCAATAACGATACGGAACTTACTGAGTCCAAACTACTAAAAAAATGACCCTACATTGAAAAAATGTTTCATTCTTAGTAAAAAAAAAAGAGAAAAATGTTTCAAGTGTACTGCAAGTTTGTCCAAATGATTGAAAAGTCAAATGAGTTTGCTAATCATCGTTGAAATTTAGTAGTTCTTTAACAGTTTAAAGTTAGTTTTCAATAGTATGTCCTTTAAAAATCTATTTCGCAATTATATAAAAAACATTCATGTCTAGATAGGCATCCCTTACTATTTAGTAATTGTAACATACTCCCTTGTTCTTTTCTTACTTGATGTTTTTTTCCAATCTTCGAGATACGGCTTTAACTATTATTTTTTTATAACTTCACACTAAAATATACTAATAAAATCGTAATATTATGAAAGTATTTTTACGATAAATCTAATAATATGATTGTGGTGTAGTCAATCTAGATAATTTTAAATCTATTGGTGCTTAAATTTTAAGAATTTTGATGACACGGATTTTTAAAAGTCAAGTATAAAAGAACGAAGTGAGTATAGATCTACTGAGAGAGAAATTTCCAATATTTGTGCCAAGAGTTACTCCGCATAGGAGTGAGCCGAGCGATTCGTATGCGACCATCAGACCAGCTCCCCTGAACAGAAGGAATATCCGTCCGTCTGCAATACGGCGCCAAAACAGTCGCGCTATCGTACGGCCGGTTGCACACCTCTAACCTCGGCGACTCGGACGCACGCATCCACGCCTTCCTCTTTTTTTTTTTTTCCTCATGTCGGCAGGCAGCTTTTACCAACGGCGAGACCTGGTAAAGGCTCGAGCTGGCGAGAGGTGTAGCGCGGCGTGGCTTCTCCTAGGCGCATGCGAGACTTTTAAACGGTGTTCCCGACGGTCGCGCGGTAAAAACGACGGACCGATCGACGTGACACGCCGACGTCGCCACTCGGCGGTTGGGGGGGAACGGTTCAAAAGGCTTAGCTCCGGTGGTCCGACGCGAGCTACGGCTGTGGTGGGCGCGGGGACAGGGAGATGTTGGGTTGCCGATCGCGCGGTGTTGCGCGCTGCGGAGTTGGTCGCCGCCGGGGAACAACTTGTGCCGGTCGCTTGCCCCGCCGAGACCGTAACCGTGCCCGTGCCTCCCACGGAGCACACGCACTCCGTAGTCCATACCCACAGTCTCCGGCTGCGTAGCTGTGTAGCCTAAAGATCTCCTCCTTTCGTTTTCACGTTTCCCACCTTTTACGTACTCAATTGACTGCAAAGTGAACCCGATTGAGGTTGCTTGTTATGTTTCTATTTCTTTGAGGATGCTGTTGCATCCAAATGTTCATTTCGACGACTTAAAAAATGGGCGCTGTCCACATCGGCCAGCCGTGTGCATGAGTGGTGGAAGACTACAGCGTACGTACGTGTTATTAATGCCAGATGGCTACACCCATAAATCTTTTGGCGATTCAAGACTGCAGAGTTGCTTGACTTCAGTATGAAAGCTCGAAACTTAGCAACTGTTGTTCCGACAGAGCCAAGAGAGAGAGAGAGAGAGAGAGAGAGAGAGAGAGAGAGAGAGAGAGAGCCTGTGCAACTGTTTTGTGATGCATATCTCTTGGTAAAGCTCTTTTTGAGCCCTAGTTACCACCTCTGTTCTGGATTGTCTTCAAACAAATGACGGTTTCCCCTTTCCAATGTCCAGTAGTAGAAACTCCGTTCACATAAAAAAAAGACGTGGAGTGTTACTCAGATGTTTTTCTTAGTTACAAATTATTTAACGTATTTATAATTCAATTGAAATCAGATACGGTCAATTCCAAATTTATTTGCTTTTGCTGAACGCAGTTTTCGCCTATCTTTAAATACCATCAAGATGATTTTCAAAGACTAACGAACCATGCAAGGACAGCAAAATTAAATTTCTTAGTCCGAAATATTCCAGTTATCTGAAGATCTCGAGCATTGACGTGTATATATTTATGCGTTGTCCATATCTAAGCATATCTCTCCGTTTTTCTGATTTATCCCTATATGTGGGTATGACGATTCAATATACACTTGTTACGCTACCTGAGTTGAAATTCATGCTCTGTGTCATCGTCCATGCTCTCTCAAGCTATATGATTTTCAAAGACTTGACTTATCATGGCAAGTTCGACTACAGCATTACATAGTTTCTTACTGTAGAACGATTTCTTCTTGAAAGTAACAGTGAGAAAGACCTTAATTAATTAAGCTATACTAAAAAGGACTATAGAAAGCCCAAATATTCATACAAAAATAAAATATATCAGAACTTAAAAGGAGAGAAATTGGAGAAAATCTTCTCCACAAAGGCCTGCAGACTGCAGGCGTTGTGTTGGTTCCTGAGGAGGTTATCAATGTGGTTGCTTTCTGCAGCAATTGTTTACTGTAATATCCTTGCTTAGACCAAACGCAGGTAAATGACTAATTGAGAGTATTGGATTCCGTTTTTGACATTCATCCATCAAATGCCTTTAGATCATCAACAGGATAAAAAGTCCAGAGCATCGGCTTGTGTGGTGTCTCTTATCCTGCATCCACATTTGGAGATAGACATGTCTAGTTTTGTCGTCGATATGAGATTGGACAGTAAATTTGTAAACACCTTCGATCGAATTCAAGTACCGCTGAGGATGCAAAGGACTCAACGAGAATCATACACAAATAGATGAACAAGAGTATTATATATATGTGTCAATTGTTACAAATGGCCTCCTCCATCTCCATTTACAAGGATCCTATTTATAGAGTGCGAGAGGGAGACAAGTGAAGTTACAAATCCGCCATCGGGGCTTAGTTCATTTCTAAGGGCAATTTCATCCATTACATATGGTGAGACCCTAAGCCCAGGTTGAGCCCCCCCCCAGGCCGACGCCCGAAGTATCACGTCTAGCCGAGGTTGGTATCCAAACTTTGTATTGGGTTGGCTCCCAGACCTTATATGGGGTTGATCTATAGACCTCGTCTGGGATGGACTCTAGACCTCGCTCGGGATTAGTCCGCTAACCTCGTCCAGAATGAACTCTCCGATGCACGACGCCATGCCAGAGTTGTCATGGTATACTTTGGTATGTCTTGCCTTACTAAAGTTATCGTCGGTCCGAGGTAGCTCGAAACCTTCCTCAATAGTTCTGTGATTCCTGGGCAACACTAACAGCTTTCGTCAATCTTAGCTACAATTGTTCGTCTATTTTTAAGGTAACACCATGTCTACAGGACTACAACGACAAAGGCACATGCATACTGCAGTGCCAAATCGGCCTTACAGTAGTTGCACTGAACCGATGTGGTTTCTTTTCTAATGAAAATTGGACCGGGGCTTGGTCCTATTTTCTAAAAGATATTCTTGCAGCATGAAATACCCCATACGTGTATCAGTGTATGCATGGTAGCAAGGAAATATTGACAGAAACTTACCATGGGCCTGCTTTGTGATCTGAACCTCCAGCTAATTAAACATCGCACATGACATGAAGCATGACGGTTTTATCACCTGGATATACTAGTAAATTAGTTACATGTAGCATAGATGTTTTTGTCCTTGTGACAAATAAATTTTGACATGTTCAAGCCATCCGGGACAATCCTCCTAAGTTAGGCTCTCCTTACTATTATCATCCAATGATCCATGTACACATCGACAATTCTCCCATGGACTTTCCAGGTCAAAGCTCTTGAATACACCTGTACCTGAAGAACAAGGAAATTGCTGCTAACAAATCTAAACCAAGGAGTTGCTAACCCCAAATAAGTACTATCGTTTAACCAGCAAGACCCCCATTAGATATATATCTCAAGGTAGTGTTTCAAAGAGCTTATAAGCTCAGACTTCTAACTTTTTTACAATATAGTGGTTAAAAATATACTATAGCTGTGATTAGCTTTTTCTGTGTAATTAAATTTTAAAAAACAAAAAAGTTATATCATCAATAATGCAAAGGATTTAGGGGAAAAAGAGAAGACTAAAAACCCAAATTAAAAAGCTAGAAGAACCTCGTTGGCCAAAAGTCGTCGCAGTTCCAGACATGGCAACGCCTAGCCAATACCACGCGTGGGCCCTCCTTGTCAGCACCTGGACCAGAATTCCTGACGCAGCATGCCGGTGTAGTACCCCAGGTGGACGGCGCAGCACTGAATACAAGGATTTTGTCACGTACGCTCAGGGCGAGCTCGACCAAAACGGCTGGAAAAAGAGAGAAACCGTATTCGCGCACATATTTTCGCGACTGTACCATCACGAGAGGCGTTTTTGGCCCCGTCGCAGCAGGCTAGATACAAGCTTTAGCCCCAGTTTCAAACGACTTCGCCGTCCGATTTATATTCTCTTAATTTTGTTTTTTGCTTTATACCTTCATATCGTCTGTGATAGAGGTGACAAAAAGGTCGTTAGTAATATTCATTGGATTAGTTCAAAATTATTTTAATTATACTCATTAATTAGTTAAATATTAAAACGAGTTGATTTAAATTGAATTTAAAATTTGCTCTATTTGGCTCGGCTCGTTAGATCGTTTCTAAAAATACTTTTAAATTATACGTAAAATGATATCAAATCAAATTATATCAATTTTGAAAAAAAAACTCGATAAGATAAGAGCTTGGCTCGATATCCACCCCTAGTCTGTGATGATATAACTTTAATTTTTAAAATTTAATTACATAGAAAAAATCAAAGGTCACTAAAACATATATTTAGTCGCTACACAATGAGAAGTTAGAAGAAAAGTTAGAAGCCGTGACTTACAAACCAGTTGTGGCAGAGCCTTCGCGTAGGCGTGGACAAAACAAGTGCGAGAGCAACACATGCGCCCCTTGTCACTTGTGCGGCCACGGGTTTCGCTTGCCTCGCCTCGTAAGGCTTAACCCTAAAAAAACCAAGGCGACGACACGCATGTAGCAACAAAGTGTTTTGTGTTGCTGCAAAAAAGCGCACTCGTGGCCTCAACCGCCGCTCCAAGGCTCCATGAATATTGGCTTCGGCCAGGAGCAAGGCAACAAAAGGACACGTCTCGCGACAAACGGCCGGGAGGCGGAGGTTATGTATGCACAACGCTCAGCGGATGAGCCAATGATAGCTTGCCGCCGGCTAAAAATACAACAAGGCCGTGGCATAGGGCATGGACCATCTCGACACATGCAACCACCACATCATCGAGGCAACAATGCAATGCTCGCATGACTCCAACTCTTGTCCAACGTTTCAGCAGTACTGCTACTACAAAAAAGATGCAAAGGCTGCATCGACCAATCTCAGCAGTTGGCCGGGCCATGGACCATTCCGATTGGCCATCGGTAAAGACAAGGCCAACGCTATTGCTACTAGACTGGTCATGGACCCCGAAAAATTCTCGGTAATCGGCTGTGATGTGGCCACTTGTTCCGCAAAGGTGCGTTCCCGTATACGCCTAGCGAGCCGATGCGCACATACAGCGCGCATGTTGGCTGCGGACCCAACTTGCAAGGCAAAGGCCTAGATTTCCTCACGCGTAACATGGCATGTTGCACGCACCTATCCGGGACAATGATGCAGTCCATACACGCAGATCCATCACTGTTGTTAGTGTGTGTGCATCTGCTGCAAAAGCGGCTACTATAGGTTGGGTGAGGCTACCTGAACATCAAAGCAGAAATGATCAAACCGCTGCTGGTTTGGGTAAGTGAAAACACACACTTGCATCTTGACCCCAGAGAGAGAGAGAGACCCTAGTTTTCCAAAAACCTGGTTGGCTGGTTTCTTATACCCCCGCTCGGTTGGGCTGAAAAGCTATAGCTTATGGCTAAAATTACACTGTAGCTGAAGGTGACTTATTTAACGTAATTAAATTTAAAAAAATTTAAAAATAGAAAAAATATGCTAGCTCATCACGGATAATACAAACGAATATGAGAAAAAAAGAACCGGTAAAAAAGCTCAAAAAACCAAAAGTTCAGAAAAAGATAAAATTTATAAATAGTAAGAAAAAGATGAAATTTATAAATAATAAAAAATAAATCAGAAGTCAGAAGTTAAAGTGAAAACGAGCAGGACAGCATGCTTGTTGGCCGTTTCTCCCGACTTATAATTAATGATAAACTGCGGCAAGGACGGCAAGATGCAGAGCGCCTTAGCTCAAAAGCCCCAAAACATCTTGTTACGGCGAGATGCGGAGAGTACTTGATTACGTAAAGATCCCAACTACTATAATTTTACTACTAGCTAGGTGTGATTTAAATAGCTTTTTAAGTCAGCAATCCGAATATTTCTTCTTCACTAGGGCTTTGGTTTTGGTTTGTGTTACTATGGTTGCTTTTCAAAACAGGGTCTATAGATATATTATAGTATATATTATACCGAGTTCAATTATACCGGTTAAAATCACATGCAACTTTTTTATCTCTTCATACTGTCTCTCACGAACAGCTAGAATTCAAAAATCATAATCAAAAGTTAAAGACAGCAAAAAAAAAAACCCACCCATACACTTATTACGGTGTTTGCCGACCCAAACATCTTGGGCATATGAAATTATTTGTACAGATCATTCGCAAGTATATTCAGGGTCTGTTCTTTTCGATCGATGCTAGCGGCTTTTAGCTTTTGCTATAGTACTTAACTTTCAAACGGGGTATTTTTTCAAGACGGGGTCTACAAGCTAATTGTAATACACGTTAAAAGCCTAACATCTGTATTAACTAAAATCGCAAGCAAGTATATCTCTCCATAATCTCTGTCGTAAACAACTAAAATTTAAAAATTTCAGCCAAAAGCCATAAGCCGCAGCCGCGCCAACACAGGCCCTCAATTGCACAATGTTTCTCATCGAAAATTCCAGCATTGTTCTAAGGGGAATCAAACTCGTATCAATTGAGTCATAGCAAAATTGCCCTTTTCATTTTGTAATATAATTTTTGTGTAATCTTTTTTCAACATTAAAGGTGGTATTTTTGTTAAAAAAAGGTACAGATGGCATAACAAGAAAGGATGAGTATATAGAAACTGTAGGACTGGTATGGCAACAGAGGGGGCGAATGGTGACTTTAAAGATTTTCCACAAGTATTCACTAATTATTCACTCCGGTAGCTACTGAACTATGAAGATAAGAATTGGAACTTAAAACCAAAACAATCAACTAAAAACCCGAGAGAATGAGAAATATGCTCCTCACCGATCTGACCGCCACAGGGAGCCTGGTCTAACCAGTGGAGCATTGGTGATCTGACCACTGGCCGAACAGACCGACAGGGCCAAGCCGGTTTGATCGGTGGTAGGTTGGATCGGGCCTAGGGGTAGTCTGACCACTCCCTTGTTTCTAGAATAGAAAATCAGTCCGAGCAAGACCGTAAAAGGTGTAACTCCCAAAAACATCAATCAAAAGATATGAAACTCTATATGTAGCTTGCTAAGGGTCTCACGAGCATATTCCATTCAAATATCGCATGAATGTTAATTAAAGTTCCAACCTTTCTTTAAAACAAACAAGATTGCATCAAACCGATCAAACTTCAAAATCTCGGGATATAACTTGCTTGTGGGCAGAGGATGATCAAGATGGTTCTAGGTGAGTTCCCACATGTTATAGCAAGATATTCCTCCCAAGGATTTGAAGTAAAAATTCAAGGACAAACAAATCTCAAGATAAGATCAAATCTAAGTAAAATCGGACAACTTTAAAATCTTACAAGACCTGTTGCCAAAATAGATGGGAATTGATCTTTATAAGTCATTTCCATCACTTACACATCTTTGGCACACAACAAGATCAAGAAAGAGATATAAGATATCAAAACCAACAAGAATAAAAGTAAATCAACCAACTCAAGAAGACTCCATGAGTGAAGAATAAAGTTGATCTATTGCTACTTGAAAATGAAAATTTTACAGCCACTCCATCTAGAGGACAATATATCACGCATAACACCCACACTTCTCAAACCCTAACCCTTGAGCACTTGGTTAGAACGATAGATGATTGGATAGTTAACTAGCAATTCTCCGTTCTAACCCGTTAAATAGATGAGGCAACTAGTCCACATCTAATCCTAATAGATACTATTCACTAGCACATGTGCGAAACTTGTTAACTCCACACAATATAGATTTTACTCACACACTTAACTCATGCACATTTTTTAAAGCGTATGAGCACGAATCCACTAAGTTTTCAGTTTTTGATTCACTTTATCTTTTTAGTAATTCCTTGACCTAAACCGCATTTCCAAGCGGTGCGGTTTTGATTCACATAGTTTTTGGTATTTAGTCTTCTTACTAAAATACCCTTCATTGATCCAGTCCTCATCTTCTCGTGTAAGCAATTGCCATGCTCATCATGTGTAGATGCACCACTGGCTTACCACACATCGGCAAGTGTCTCTCGTTTCAGTTTCACCGGACCATGCTTTACTTGGACGAACCAAGCCACTTGGTGTAACCCGTCGCTTGAAGATTTCTTGTGACATGCTTGAGTTCAGTCATCTCACCCAACATCCATGATCATTCTAGGTCTTGGCTCCTTCATAAGCGTAGCCCCGATCCTCGCCGTTGACTATGGTTGACTTCAAGCCTTTCTACGCATCTAAAGACAAAAAATCATTTATAGGTACAAGTTCTTCATAATTTGACCAACATTAGTCAAAATATACTTCATAAAATATATATGTCCTAATCTAGGTCCAAACAAACCAAACCATGACTACAAATTTTAAAATATAAATTTTCTAGACAAAATCACCATCTGGCCAATCAAACTGCTAGCACCGGCCGGTCTGATCACCTCCCAGACCGATTGGACCACCAGATATGAACAAGATTATGAAAAACTGCACCCGCTCGTTTCGGCTTCTGGCTTTGACTTATTTTTCACATTCCTAAATTTCGTCTTTTTCTGATTTTGTGGTATTTTTCTAAGCTTTTTTACCGGTTCTTTTTTTCCGTATTCATTTGCATCATACGTGTTGGGCTAACCTGTTTTTCTATTTTAAAATTTTTTAAATTTAATTATGCCAAATAAGCTACCATCAGCTGTAATATAATTTTAGTTAGTTACAGTAAAATTCAGCCATAAGCTACAGTAATTCAGCTCAACCGAGCACCAGATTTATTACCTCTGATTAGTGACGCTAATATGTTAATCAATGCCAGGTGCTGAAGTAATTAAGGCAAAAGGATGTAACTGAAGCAAAAAGGCACTAGTACTGCCAGTACAAGTGTACAACCAACTTGAATAAACTTAAAATATGTTTCGCAAAAGAAACTTTAGTAGTATAAGTACATCTTGTTGGATTTAGGTGCCGCACCAAACAATTTGAAAGCCCGTCTTGTCATTTCTCCTTTTGACTTTTAGTTGAAGTGTATTATAGTAGCTGTTAGTTTTTTTCAAGTTAATAAATAAAAAAACTGAAAAATCGCTATATCTTTTGAGACAATGTAAATTAATAAAGGGAAAATAAAAAATAAAAAAGCAAAAAAATCGAAATTAAGAAATCAACATGTTCTAAGTGATTTTCAGATGAAGGCTTAAAATCTGTTTGGAGCAGGGCCAACTCTAAAAAACAATACCGTTGTTGAACGAGCAGGTATAGGAATTCATGAAAGAAATGGAAGATAATTCATACGGGTGGCTCCTAGCAGGGTTTCGAAAATAGAACGAAAATCATCCTGTAAAGTTTGATAAGGTCAAAACTTTTCGTTCTTGAATGATTTTTCTCAAATATAAGGGAAATTTGTAACCACTCTTAGTCACAATTGCGCATAGCACAGTGGTAAGGTGTTAGGTCTGGGTTTTGAACCCCCTGGATATTGTTTTTTTCCTTTTTCATTTGAACTTCAAAAATTCAAATTTTAATTTAAAAATTTTGGCTAAAATTGGCCGAAATTTTCTAAAGATCAGAAAGATCAGGACTTTCGGTCCCCCATTAATTTTTGGCATCCAATTTTGAAAACCCTAGCTCCTAGTCGATAGATACAGCAACAACTACGAGAAACCAGCCGAGAATTGTCAAAAGACTAAGGTACCGCTCGTTTCGACATCAACTTTTGGTTTCTGACTACTAGTTTCTTATTTTTGTTCTTTTCTAGTTTTTTTAGCTTTTTTGGTGTTTTTTTTTTGTCTTTTTCTTATATTCCTTTGTATTGATCATGATGAGTTAATCTGTTTTTTATTTTTATTTTTTTAAATTTACTTATATAAAAAATCATCAATAACTACAGTGTAAAATAAATTATAAGATAAAACAAAAAGATCCAAATAAGCGTAGCTAGCAGCTAGCTAAGTGCCACGCTGATGAGAAAGAGGCATGAGCGATGCCGCCGAACCTTCCTCCTTTCCGCGCCTATATAAATGGTAAACCCCTCGCCGGGCTTACCATCCCCCCACGCGGCTCACAACTCCAAAACCAAACACCCCAGCCTCCAACGAGGAGACAGCGAAAACCGCTCCTTCTCCCTCTCTCTCTCTCCTCCCAAAATAAAAACTGCGCGTACTGGAGCACTAGTCACTCGTAAATTGCCCGGGAGTTACCAACAAGAGCCGTAAAAGCTCTCTACCTCCTCACGAAACCGCACGCACGCGCGGGCAACGAGCAACGAAGCAGAGCACTCTGTTTCAGCTATGACGTCCTGCGCAGGCGCCACGGTGGCATGCCCGGATGACACTCAGTCCCATGGGTACTGCGTCATCATCGCGCCCTTGCTCGCCAAGGTGGGGGAGGTCGCCATCCCGGTGGCCGCGGACGAGACGGAGGCGCAGCAGCCGGCGCCGGTGCTCGCGTGCAAGCCACCGGGGCGGCTGGCCAAGGCGGTGGAGGAAGCATGGAACGTTTCCTTGGGTGTCGCGTTCCCGATGACGCCGCCGATGTCGACATCTGCGGCCCGGGGCGAGGCACGGTCCATTCTTGGCCTCGCATTCCCGATGATCCTGACGGGGCTGCTGCTCTACCTCCGGTCGATGATTTCGATGCTCTTCCTCGGCCGTCTCGGCGGGCTGGCCCTCGCGGGCGGCTCCCTTGCCATCGGCTTTGCGAATATCACCGGGTACTCTGTCCTCTCCGGCCTCGCCATGGGCATGGAGCCGATATGCGGGCAGGCATTCGGCGCGGGCAATTATTCGCTCCTCGGCATCACCATGCAGCGGACGGTGCTCCTCCTCATCGCGGCCGCCGTCCCCATCGGTGGCCTGTGGGTGCACATGCGTCCTCTCCTCCTCCTCTGTGGGCAGGACGCCGGCATCGCCGAGGTCGCCGAGACCTACATTCTAGCGTCACTCCCTGACCTCGTCCTCCAGGCATTCCTCCATCCGGTGCGGGTATACCTCCGGACGCAGTCCATAAACCTGCCTCTCACCGTCTGCGCCACACTCGCCATTGCCATCCACCTGCCCATCAACTACGTGCTCGTGACCATCCTCGGCCTCGGCATCAAGGGGGTGGCATTGGCGTCTGTGTTGGTCAACTTGAACTTGCTCCTCTTCCTCCTTGCTTACATCTTCTTCAAAGGCGTCCACAAGCGCACCGGCGGCTTCGTGCTCTCCGCCGAGAGCTTCCGCGGCTGGGGCGAACTCATTAGCCTCGCCCTGCCGAGCTGCGTGAGCGTCTGCCTCGAGTGGTGGTGGTACGAGATCATGATCCTGCTGTGCGGCCTGCTCCTGAACCCGCAGGCCACGGTGGCGTCCATGGGCATCCTGATCCAGACCACGTCGCTCATATACATCTTCCCTTCGTCGCTCAGCTTCGGCGTGTCCACCCGCGTCAGCAACGAGCTCGGCGCGGGCCAGCCCGAGGAGGCGAGCCGCGCCGCCACGGTGGGGCTCGTGCTGGGGTTCGCGTTCGGCTCCTTCGCCTCCGCGTTCGCGTTCCTCGTGCGGAACGTGTGGGCGAGCATGTTCACGGCCGACCCGGCGATCGTCGCGCTCACCGCGGCGGTGCTGCCGATCCTGGGCCTGTGCGAGCTTGGCAACTGCCCGCAGACGACTGGGTGCGGCGTGCTGCGCGGCAGCGCGCGGCCCAAGGACGCCGCCAGCATCAACCTCCGGTCGTTCTACCTCGTCGGGACGCCCGTGGCGCTCGTCCTGGCGTTCTCGCTCCACTACGACTTCAAGGGCCTGTGGTTCGGCCTACTCTCGGCGCAGGCCACCTGCATGGTGCGCATGCTGCTCGTCATCGGCCGGACGGACTGGACCGCCGAGGCCAAGCGCTCGAAGCAGCTCACCAGAGCAGACGTCGCCACCAAGGAGAGCAACGACAGCGTCGCCGCGCCCGGCGCAGACGAGAAGTCGCGCTTACTTATCGACACGGACATCGATCAATCCAATGATCACTCTGATCGGCGTTGATAGCTACAGCGCGAGCCGCATGTGTATTGTAATCCCATTTGCTAATTTAGCCATGTAAAGATTTTGCTGATTGTTAGTAGTATCAAAGAGATGGGAAAATTTCTAACAGGAAGGAATTCTTCAGGCAGAGGAGCAAACCGTTCACGGCTTCGCTTTCGCTTGCTCCGGGTCAGTGTCTGGTCCAGGGAGGCCGGCCGCGTGACGACCCAGTCGCCGGCACGGGCCAACCAGTCGTAGCACCAGGTCTAAAGTCGCGTGGCTTCGCCAAACGTCGGCCGTCAAAATGACCCTCGAGGTTTACTTTGGGCGGGCCCCCTGCTGGATGCAATTGCGCAAAGGGAATCAAATTATAGCACGTGATTTGCGTAATAAAACTGTAGTCTGACTCGTAAGGCACATGTTGTTATCCTAAAATACAAACGAGTAGGATTATATTCTACGGTTGCTTTGACATTTCCTCCTGCTATTAATTGAAAACTAGGCTGTTATCCTGCCTATTCTTAAGAGAGAGAGAGAAAAAACGCGATTGCCCACCGCAAAACAAGTGGCGGAAATATGTCTTTTACAAATTTCAAAAAGAAGAAATATACCTTTTAGTAAGAATTACCTTGTTCTGAAACAGATGTTATTTTAGATACCGACACGATTTCTAATACACACCTCTTCTTAATTATATGTTAGTAATAATTAAAAATACTAATATTATTTCTATGTTACATATCTTAATAACTTATGTACGTTAGCAGTTAAATTATTACTTTGTATTTTACCTCTTTCCAATGCTACCCGTTGGCATCCTTAGTTTTGGAACTAGGACCATCCCATGTATATTCCATTTGCTTGAAAGCTTGGCGTATGGGCTCCATATGTCTGCCGCTTAAAAACTTGACAGATTTAATGGTCAAATTGGATATTTGAGGACCTGTTAAAATGCAGAGGTTAATAAGCAACTCCCCTTCCAAAAAAAAAAAACCGAAATCGAGCAGTTGATTTACCACGACAGGAAGAGGCAGGCGCCCGCGGAGGGGCGGCCGGGCACCGGCGAGGCGAGTAGCAACGCACCGGGTCCATGTGGATCCACCTGTGCCGCGCATGAATAGACCCGGCCGCCCGGAAGCGTACAGAGATTCCTGCATTTTCGATCGGTTCAGATCGCGCGTGCGACGGATGGCATTGGCACGATCGGCAGCGCGCACCGGCACGGCCACGTTAAAAAAGGACTCGCCCGCTCTCAATTCCACTCCTTGGAGCCCCAGAAGATGGCACTGTTTCTAGGCCCCAAAAGGCAGCCTTAGCCTGGTCATATATGTAGATTTTTTTAAATAATTCATTTTTATTCGAAATAACAGAAATATATCCGTGCGAATTTTTTTACAAGAATAGCCTCCAATCGCCCAACGGATGGGCGACTGGAATCTCTCGTCCAACGGCCTTGCGACACGAATACAGTCGGTGGGCCGTTGGACGACATAATTGCATTCGCCGAATAGTCAAGCAACTGGCACCAGCCGCCCAACCGTTGGGTGATTTGACGCGCATATAAATTAGCCGCTCGGCCAAGGCCCCGGCCATTTGCATCGGCCGATGCCACGCCGCGAGGAGGAAAAAAGAGAAGAGAAAGAAAGAAGAGAAGAGGGATGAAGAAAAAGAGAGGAGATGAGAGGCAGAGGGATAGGAAGAAGGAGAGGTTACGCTACTTCTACGATGTAATTTTTTTTGTATGTTGTAGTCAATATTTTTTGTATGAATTAAATAATTTATTTAGTGTATAATTAGGATCCATAGAAAATTATATCTGTAGAAAAGGATAGTACAACTTTGGTATGAAGTAAATTGTCATAGAAAATTTATTCAATATAGTTATAGAAAATTATCATCCTTAGGAACATATAATTGTAGAAAATCTAGTGAATATAGTTCTGAAAATTATCATCCGTAGCGAATTATAGTGGTAGAAAATTAGTATCCATAGCCAATTAGCATCCGTAGAGAATTATAATTGTAGAAAATTAGCATCCGTAGCAAATTAGCATCTGTAGAAAATTCTAGTTATAGAAAATTTAGTCAATATTATGTACAAAATAAACATTCATAGGAAATTATAGATGTTCAAAATTTAGTCAATACTTTTGTACGAAGTAAATAGTTCATTTTGTGCAAAACATTATTACGTAACATTTATGATTACTTACGAATGAATATAATATCGTTCGTACATTGAAAAATCATGTGTATTGTTAGAACTAATATATTGGCATTTAAATCAGTATGTCATGTAAATTGTCGAAACCCCTTCAGAATTATTTATAGTAGGAGAAAACTTGAGCAACAAGAGAAAAGTGGCGTCGGTGCACGTGACAACGACCGCCGCTTCGTCAACTATATAAAGGATAATGTCGGAGAAGAGAAGGATCCGATCCAGTCCAAGTTAGACTTAGTGTAAGGCAATTCGCATTATTTTCTCAGTTGTAATCAATCCTCTGAGTAATAGCCACACATGATGTAGGATTATTATTCTCTCAGAAAAGGTTCGAACCTGTATAAAAATCCACGTGTCTCTACTCTGCATGATCATAGTCCGAGTCTTCAAGAGTTTTCTCTAAATCCAAATAAATTATACGTAAGATCGGTATTGAAACACCTGCCGCTTAGTGGGCTCCGCGTGGCATATCCTGCACTCATTCGCGCCAGAGGAGAATGGGCACACCGCACACCCCGACAGGCAGATTTGGTGGTGGTTTTGAAGACCAGGATGCAAAGGAGGATGAGGATGCGACCATAGTGCTCGTCGGTAAAGTTGGTGATTAGGGGAGAGAGAGATACGCAAGAGGAGGAAGATGACACCGTAGGGGCCGAATGGGCATTTAATGAAAAAACTAACAAGTTTTTGAGGGATAACGGAACGTGACCTATGGAAGTGGCATGGAAGGACACAAAAAAGAACTATATTCTTTTCAATGACAAATTTAGAATCGAGTTAACTGGCAGTGGCATATGGAGAATTTTCCCTAAAAAAGATGGTATATTACATTGTGACAGATGACATATTGTTCCTACACAAAAGTGGGTACGAAAACTAGATATTTATAAGTCGTTTTGAGCAAATATAAATTACATGGGCCGCGCTTCTACATAATTATTTCTCCCCTTCTACATAATTATTTCTCCCCATGCATATGTCCTCGATCACGTCTTGGGCCAATAATATAATGAGGTTTATTGTAAACTACTTGCAGACATGGACGGATGACTGCTTTTCACGCTTCGTGTTTATCTCTAGGAAATTAGTTTTGCTTCTAGTTCACGGCCACCTCCGAGTTGCAGCGTCTACGCATGTCCTCACAGATGGAGCCATGCAGGTCGACATCTCCTCCGAATCATATCAAGGGAAAACAAATGCAAAAAAAACCTTCCTTACCAGTTACCACAATCATATAGGAACATGCGTCTTCAAGATAACTCTAGGTTATTAACTGCATGACGGGATGATAGATTCGATCCTTCTGTTCATCAAAGGCAGGTCAGCACGATGGCACTAGGCACGTACGACCTCATCTCCTGCCGTCAGGTTACGCACGTCCTTCCGTTGCGGTTTCAATTATTTCGCTCGGTACTTTCGCTGTGTCGCTTCCATTATGAAAACATGAATCAGCGGGCGCAGCCGCGCAAGTCCGGCACCCCGACCGGCCGGGGCAATTCCTGCCAAAATCCAATCCAACAGCTTGTAATTTGTAAAGCGACGCCGATCGCAATTGACCATCTTCCATCCAGTGCACGGCCGACAGAAGCGGAATACTAATTGCAGCTGCTCGTCACTCAATTTCAACCGGAGAACACCGTAAGAAACGGCTTCCTAGTGGAGTGATGGGACCTGTGAGCGTTTGTAGCCAGTGGGATCGTTCGCTTCGGGCGACCGGTTTCAGCTTCCGGGACGAATCCTTAGAGAGGCTGGTGCCTAAAAACACGAAGTGTTTATTTATTGCGGTCAATTCCGCGACGGCAATCCGCGGGGCTGGCGAGCTCTTCGCCCCAATTCCAGCTACGTGCCTACCTTGAGTGCCGCGATGGTTTCCCCGTTGAACAGGGCAAGGCGAAAGGGAGATCACGCACGGCCGAGATCGAGGGTGGACTGCGGTTGAGCGCGACGGCCCTCGGTGGCGGTTCTTGCACCGCCCGGGGCGAGGAGGGCGTGCGTGTCTAGTGGCGGGGAGCACGGGCGAATCCAATCCAGGGGCACGGGGAGCGGAGTGGAGGATGGGCCGTCTCGGTTTGCGCCGCGCGTCGCACCGGTGGAAGTCGTGACAGCGACGGGGCGCGGCCGGGCGTGGTTGGTACGCCCGGGGTAAACGCGTGTAGGCTGGTTGGTGCTGAGCTTGGCGGTCATTAAACGGCCGGGCCGCTGCGGCGGTCGTACTCGGTGCGGCAGAGCTGGACCGGTAAATTGGTTCCGTCCGAGGAAAACATTCAGCGCCATCACACGTGTCTAGGATCATTCAAATGTTTTCTTTGTAATAATATGGATATGTCTAAATATCATTCGGATATTTTCTTTATAACAATCATCTAAATTTGATACCGTTGGATTAAAGATCTAACGGTCTATTTTTTAGGAGGGGAATATTTTTTTGGAGGAGATGGGAGACAATTCATGGCCGTTAGATCTCTAATCTAATAATCACAAATCTGAATGATAATTAGAAAGAAACCATCCGATGATGTTTATCAACACACTTCTTCAATTGCATGTAAACTTTTCCTAAAAACTAGAAGGAACTTAACCTAATGCGAATCACATGATTCCCCCCTATGGACCAGACCGAGCATAAGGTCTCTTGGAAACTTTTAACATATATAATCGCGGACCTGAACCTGATCCTAACATGTCATTGTGGTCATCCGTTCTACTCTGAAATATTCCTTTTTCTACTCCAGTCTCAGTTATCTACAATCGCTCTCTTTCTGATTGGTTGTTCGACATGCGGGGTTTAATTTTCCGTGCATATATGCTGCATAATGTACGCACGTACACTGACTTTATACTATGTCAAATCAAGCTGCTGTTGCTGCGTTGCATAACCGAACTTAAGCCACAATTTGAAGTGTGAATCCAGGTTTTGTTTACCTCATACGTAGAGATAATCAGAGCGGATACAGATGGATATTATTTATCTTATATTTTATTCTGTATTTTTTCTCAAAGTCGAAGTCGAACACTGATAATACCAGATATCCATTTCTTCATTCCGTATTTGTTCTATAAACCTTCGGACAGTCGGTCGGATAAAAATTATCCTCTTCTTTTACACTCCTACGCAGGCATCGGACAGTATGGTGCAATTAGAGCGAACACGAAGAGACTAATCACCGAGATATCGAAAGAAGAGCACTCAGTATTCCCCGCCTGTTTAGATATGACAATCCGTCTATATGTTATCTTGTTTCAAAGTGAAGTCACAGCAAATTTTCTCATATTACTTGGTATATAGATATATACAAACGTATATCACTCATCATGTATCTTATTCCATATTTTTTTGAAGTTTAAGTCAAATATAGATAGTATCGGATACCTATTTATTTATTCTGTATTAAATTCACAAGCCTTTGATTGATTGGTTAGATAAAAATTATCCACTGGTTTGTTCCCTACTCATAAGCCACGCCGGGGTCAACCGTCGACGGGTACACCACGAGGGAACAGGTGGAGAGCTTTTCTTTCTTCCCGATTCCTCATCCTTTCTGAGGGCGCACGTTTGCTGGGCTGGGCTGGAGAATGTCAAGGCCTACGACAAAAAATGTACAACAATAGTTAGACATGCAAAGATAAGATTTTATATAGCTAGAACAATGGATATAGCCACTCTACTGTACACCAGTTAGCTGCCTAAAATTGTAATGTATTAGTATGGATAAGCTTTTCTTTTTGAGGATATTAGTTTGGATAATTTCTTTTAGTATATTGATTCGGATAAGCTAGTAAAACTACATTATCACTTCAATTAGGGCTTCATCCTAGGACAGAATTGAGGCCTCCATTACTACAAGCGCCGAATCAGAATCTCGAAGAAAGAGAATAAAGCAAGAAAAAGCCATGCTCTCGAATATGATAGGAGGTGCTGGGTTGACTATCGATTCTGCGGTTCAATAGTTTAGCAGTGTAGGTTTCAAATGATTGGAGTCCGCACCGATTTCCATCCGGATTGCTGTTCTTCAATGGAGGTTCTGTTGATTGTGGCGAGAGCTATATCGGATACATATGAATCTGCGTCAGTGGTCTTGTTAGTGCACATTTCTGTTATTGTGTACTTCCTACTGTCATCCATCGAAGAATCTGTTTGTAGGGAAGTTCCTATCAGAATGGACAAAGGTAAAGTGCTATCTATCAACACTCACAGTGTTCAGAACTTCAGAGCAAAAGTAGCACAGCGCACTTGCAGAATGCTGGAACATATCCAAAGTAGTTCTGTAAAGGATCACTTTTTTAAGGAAAGCGGCTCACTTTGAATAAGCTCACACCATGCCCATTTCCTGTTCTTAATAAATTGTGAAAACCTGCACAAACAGAACCATAAAGAGAAAAGGTTATTACAGAAAAAGAGAAGGAAATTCGCATGGAGAGTAAACCGTGCAACTGGTTCTTACTCTTGATGCAGGGGTAAACTCCTTGTTAAAAAGATAAAGTCATAAATGGAATAAGGAGAGATGGAATTAACATACGGTAACTACTGAACAAACATCTAGGCGAACAGTGGCAATTTTATGAAGAACTAGAAAGGTTATATGTTTACAAGAAAAATGGCATGTCTTCCTTCTAATAATAAAAACTATACAGTTAGACATATAAGCTGGTAGACAGGAGGAAAAAAGGAGAGAGTAGAGTTAGCTTTCTTCTGCTTGATGTTGCAATAAACTAGAACACACAATGGAAGTAATTTTCTATTTGGATAGAAAAAAGAAACATGTACAGTATTCTGAATACAGTGTATTGTCAGCGCATATATAAAAAAGGGCAAATACATATTAACATGACCACAGTAGATGAACTGAAAGTCTTGTAAATAAAATGTCCAAAATGAACAGCAGAGTACAACCTTGTCTGCTCAAATGTCCAAAATGAGCAGCAGAGTACAACCTTGTCTGCCCAGGAAATCTACGAAGACAGTATACCAGACAGCCAGTGAAATAGAGTACTTGCTGAATTCATTTTTGAATTCTTTAGTCTGACTTATCTACATGGTATTTTATTACGAGTTGTTTTATAATTGTGCTTTTAAGAATTAAGATTGGCAGATGTTTGTGAGATCAATAATAAAACCCATATGAAGTCAATGTAGAATCATATTATCAGAATAAATCCAGCGCGCACTTCACGCCGCTGACAGATTACATACTGCCAGATTCAGATACATATAAAGGATAAGTCTTTGTACTGGGGGGTAGGAGAAGGCCAAATTTAGATACTAGCCTACTGCCACATTCTCAACCCAAATGTGAGAACATGAGAGTGCATGGCCCAGTCCATATCATTTGTCTTGCTTCTTGGGCTACAGGCCTACACAACTCGGCAAACCACTTAAAAGGCATATGACAATTCTTAAAAAAGGAACATGACAATTCATGATCAAGTATAATGTACTATAAAATAGCATAAATCTATATATTAGTTTAGTTTCACTCTAAGAGACAATCCTAGTATGCTGACAGCAAAGCCACATGACTTGTTTTAGATTAATGCTACACTACTTCAATTGGAGTTGTTGATCGGTTTATTACGTATGATTTGGGCAACAAGCACCAAGCCGGAAACTTCAACCAATCCAATTCAAATCGCTTTATGAGGTGTAGTCTGAATGCAGAAACAAATAATATGACAATAGACATCGATTATGAGCCCGTAGTTAGCCCCGTAGTGCTCGAACTGGAACGTGTAGACCTTTTAGGCTTATTATCCAGTGCACGGTAATCAAGCTGCCTGCCAATGCAGTGGAATATGACACGTTTCTTCAAGAAACAGTCGAGCCTAGCATTACAATGAGCAATTCTTCGAACAAGATCGGAATAGGGATACAGGATACTACCTCTGAACTCTTGTGCTCCCGGCATGGTGAACGCGATCTACCCGCGCCTGCGCCCATCGGTCCGGAAGCCGCTTTGGTGCAGAAGCGGCTTTGCGGCGGCGATAGAAAGGATTTGGCGTCGGCTGGAACGCGCAATGCGCATGCTCCGCGGCGGTGCGCGGATGGCTAATAATTGGCAACGATCACGGCCGCCGGGTGGATGCGGCAGCCAGAACTTTGGGTCACCGCCGTGCGCTCGGAAAGAATGGACGGCTCGGCATGTCCCGTCCTTGCATCTTCGTGCGGATGATGATGGGCTTGGGGTGATGGGCCTCAGCCGACCTAGCGTGGAACCTGTGACAGCAGCCTAACACCGCAGCGTACTCGGGGTGAGAAATCTCCACGCATACGGCAGTCCAACCCCACCTGTCGCCGCCGCCGCCGAGCGGGCCGCGGGCCACGCCCTCCCGGCAGAATTGCAGATACAGAAGAATATATAACTGCAGAATGCTACCACTTCACAGTTCCCAGTACCTCACCTCAACACCGACCTCCCAGCCCTTCCAGCCTCCGGCAAGGCCACCGCCACCCTTGCGCAGTTGCGCTCCACCGGCCAGGCGGCCAACGCGCCGATCCATCCTTCCCAACCCCGTCGCTACACGCGGACGCGCCGACTCCTAATCGCGAGAGCCCCCCACCCAATGGCCACCCCCGGTCCCAACCTCAGCGCTCTTCTTGCTATTCGCAGCAGCGGCGGCCGCCTGTTCGAGCGGTAGGTTTTTTTTTGGTGTGTACCGCGAGGGGTGGGACTGTGGGAGGAGACGGAGAGGGGAGCCTCCGAGTCGACGTGTTGGGGTCGGGGCTGAATCTGGTCAGCGCGGCGCTCGGCTTCGGCATGACCGCCGCCTTCGTCGCGTTCGTCCATTGGGCTTCGGCGCCGACTTCCCCGCGGATGTCGACCGCCCGGTGCGTGCCACACCTCGACCCCCCTCACTAATATTCTGCCGCTGTGAGTCACCGTGACTCCACCGTCGTTTCCGAAAGGGGACGAGATAATTGCTCGTGTAGAAGTAGAGGCACGGAGCGTACACAGATGACTAGTGTGTCTGTGCTCTGTTTGCTACTATTACTGAGAGAGGGGAAGATTGGTCACTGATTTTCTGTGTTCATGGGCTTTGCTTTTCCTGCTCAAGCCGAAAATGCTTTGCGTATGCCATATGTTTCTATTTTTGGCCATTGCAATTGCGATGTATGACGAGCCTCAGTGCGTAATAAATCACATGGGGAATAAAATACGGACACAATTGCGCTAGCCTGCTTACCTGTGGTGTGATGTAGGTAAAGTGACTTTGGATTGCTTGGGGCTTCTTAAGAGATTGTTACACTTTTGTGCCCTTTAAAACGTCTTTCCATTAGAGTTGATGAAACCCTAGGTATTACTCTAATACCATATTATGTATAGGGCTTATATTCATTATGAGGCCAATATATATACACTTATAGGTATCATATATATGTAGGTAACCATTTATACAACAGAGAAAATACATAGGAAATAATACACATCTAACAATTGCTAGCATTTTACTAGCATTTGATTATACTATAGTGGCGATTCAAAAGTTTTAGCCTCTTAGAGCAATTGTAAGAAGGCACATCTTTTGCTACTCCAATGGGAGATTCCTTGCTCACAAAGCTAGTATTAAAGGACTGTGTTATTACGTTTCCCCTATCTTTGTTTGGACTGGTATTTGAGTGGCTTTGTGTTCTAATGACTGATGATAGATTCTAGTTACATTCTTATAAAGTAATAATTACTTTTCCTCCACAAGGGGAATACAGTTTTCTTGATCGCTGCTACCCTATCTTTGTTTGGACCGGTAAAAAACCGCAAAAAAGGTAAAAAAAAAGCTAGAAAAAACGAAATTTATAAATAGTAAAAAATAAGCCAGAATCTCAAGCCAAAGTGAGCGGGATTAATCAAATAAAAATGGCTGCAGTTAGGGTCCATTTGGCTATGCCTATGCTTGCTACATCGCCTTGTGCTGTGACCGCCCTGTGGGGTTATGACAGTTAGATCACAACAGTCACCGTGCCTTCACATAAAGTTTAGTGTAAACTGATCTCCTTTGTTACACCACATAATCAAATCAGTGACGAACTTTCGATTGAACAGGTGACAAACCTAAAAACAAGCTCACTTTGGGATGGCTGGGTGTGGCCGTGTGTGCTGACTGTGTTCCGGCTTGGGCTAGTTTGGGCTTAAAGTAGACTTGGGCTTGGCCGTAATAAGATGGGTTTGGATCAAGATAATATCCTAATAACATACAATCCTTTTTATATATATTCTTTGTATGAACAGCTAGCCGAATTTCCTACGTAACTATGTAGCTAGATACTATGATACATAGTTTTTATTTGAAAATAGACATGTATTCGTTATATAACTCTAATACTTATGATTGAAAATAGAGTTGTATTTTTTATACAACTGTAACAGTTCTAATATATATCTGATTAATCTGCACCATTATAATTTGGCCCACCAAAATACATGGTGTAGATTTTCCCCTTCGGTTAATGTGGGATTTTCTAAGGCATCAGAGTGAACAAGATGTCTTCTTTTTTTTATCGTTTTTACAATATAACTAACTGAATTCCCTACGTAATTGCGCGACTAGATACTACAATACCTATGATTTTATTTGAAAATAGAATTGTATTCGTTATACAACTCTAATGTTTATGATTAAAAATAGAGTTGTATTTCTTATATAATTAATCTGTACCATTATAATATTGACCACCAAAATAAGTCGTGTATATCTTAATTAATGTGGAAATTTTTAGCCTCTCAAATTGAACACGGTTGCTTTTTTTTCTATCATCTTGCCTATATAAATAAAAGCAATCGGTGAGATTTAAGGGCACCCCATTTATTTTGAAGGCAAGAAAATCCCACAATAATACTAAAAAGAAAAAAAACTATAAATTGTCATATTAATCAAGAAAAAAAGAGAAACATCTCCACCACCTATTTTCGTGGGCCAGATTATAACAATGCATATTAATCATATGTATATATTAGAGTTGTATAGCAAATAAATTCTATTTTAATTATAGGCAATAGAGTTGTATACCAATGATAGCTATATCATAATATATAACTGCACAACTACACAGGTAAATCTGCTAGTTAATACAATAATAGACAGACAGAAGATAGTATTGTATACCATTTCTTTGCTTGTGACTATTCCATACACACACTCTCTCTCTCTCTCAAAAACACTACTTTACGCCAATTGTAAATCACAGAGTAAGTCTACTTTACTCAACAGCTATTTTTGTATTGCTGAAAATTTACCGATAGTTTCCAAAGCAATCTGTTAAAAACGCTTACGAGAAAAAGCAATACGTACGTACCCAAAGAACCCAAACGGAACGCTGGGTTTGCTTCGTCGAGCCGTGACACAGATACTGTGGCCTTTCTCCGAAGGCAGCCACTCATGTAAAGCCATCGTAGAGAGCATCTGGAGCGGCCGTGGCATGAACGAATGAGCCACCGTCGCGTCCACCATGGTCTATCTGATTCGACATCAACGAAAGGCGGGGCTCGCTTTTTTAGCCGACTTGTCGGCCGTGCCGCCAATGCGCGGCAGGCCCCGGCACGTACCCGCGCCTCAGGATTTTGGGACGCATCATGCATGCGTGGCGAAAACAGGACAGCGAGAACTCAAGGCTTGTACGCCGTGCACGCGTTGCGGCGTTGCACATGCATCCGCCGCTACGTGTATATCGAACGTGCGGGTCTGTTTGCAGCGGGAAGAATCCAATCCACCCAATCGACTGGTATGTACTGCACGTCTGCGTACAGAGGGCCTTGACTTTTCAGCATGTCCACCCATGCAGGGTCAGCTCAGAGGAAAATGCTCACGCACACAAAAGTTGTGAATGTGAAGTCCACATTAAGCACAACCAATGGGAAACTTGTTAATGGATAACACTTAGGGATACAAATGGTATAGATTAATTTCGGTCGATCTGGTACCAAATTCGATCGGTACCGAATATAGAAAGGCAATCTAGTATCTAGTGCCGAATCCGATCCGTACCGGATAGTTGTTGCCGGATACGGTAGCGAAAACGGGAGAACTAAAATTCAACCGAATAACGTCGGTAAATAGTAAACCGGATACTATCTAACCAGATATCTGATAAGCAAGTTAGTACCTCAACCGGCACAACCCATCAACCATCATTGACACCAACTAATCTAGATTTTACCTAAGCCCTAATCTAACTCCATAGTCCAATCACTCTAGCTAGTTGTCACTAATCCTCCCCACTTATGTTGAATTTGCGTATGAATTTATTGATTTTTAAGCTTATGTATGAATTTATCGCTTATGTTGAACTTATGTTGTCTCGGCTATCGTACTTATGTAATCTAGATGAATTTATTGTCAGTTAAAGGCTTGAAATGATAATGGTATTGTTCAATGTATATTCCTTTATATATGCGCATATTGTCCGTCTATATTATTCGTTTTCGATCCGAAACCATCATGTATTCGTCTCGATGGTACTGTATCTGAAACTGTTAATGCTCTGAATTCGTATTCGTATCCGATTTTACCGTATCCGACTCTGAATCTAGAGGGAAATATGGGTTAAAATACAGTATGAATAATATCTGTCCGAATCTAACCTGATTGCACCCCTAATAACACTTATTGCTAAAAAGAAGGGGGCCTTTGTGTAGCCAACCACACCAACAGTGAAAACCACACCAACAGTGCGAAGTTCTTCTAGGTAGGGCCATCTTTTGCCATGGTCCCCTTCTGCCGCCACTTCACTTTACAGAATATAGAACTTTAAGCGAATCCAATTGTTGTAAAAAAAAATGTAGAGTATATTGCAGTACTTAATTTACAATTGTGAGAAAAATGTACATTGTGAATTAAGTACTAAAATTTGATCTGTATTATGTGCAGTTCTGTATAGCGAACCCTAGCGTTGGGAGAGTGTAATTATGATGAAAATATATTTTTTGAACTAACCACACTAAAATTTGGTCTAAATATTTTTGTTAAGCTACTCCTGTTTAGCTACAAGACCATCAGATCTCATTTTAAATAGATACGCCCTTGACATGAAAGGGTCTGGCTCTTTTAGTTTTTGATCTATAGTTTATGCTACAACATCTAATTTTTAAATAAAGTGTCTTTTTAAAACGAAGTCTACTAGTCGATTGTAGTCGATACTATACCGATTTGAGATATAACAGCTAAACTTATATGTGACTGCCCCTCTCTTCATACTCTCTCATAAATAACCAGAATTTAAAAACTATAAATTAAAAGATTGTAGAACGCACTATAATAACAACAAGTATGCAAGTGAAAGCACAAGAGCGTATAACAAAGTGGAGTGCGACTGTGCGAGTGCCATGCCTCTGCGTCGTCGGGACGCGACCGCGACACGAGACGAGATACCCCGACACCAACTCGCGTCCAGCTCGGGCTGGCCCCTGTGCAATGCATGCAGAGCGCCCCACACGTGCCAATTGTTTGCATCCTGTAATTTAGGATTTGTGTGAGACTTGGGCAATCGTTGTTTGTGTTTGGAAGGTTGTAAGGATATATAGCTGGGACCTGCGCTGCTCTTTTCTTTTCTGACATTGCACTTATTTTTGTTTTATTCGTGACATGGAGCCATTCCGTTGAACATAGAACAATCAGTCTAGCTAATTGTAAAGGTGTTCGTATTGATTGTTGTTTCTAACTTTTATTTAAAGAAGTCAGAAGATAATATGAACATCCGCTACGATCAGCCATCCCGTTTTGCACTGTGCAATTTACACGGAACATCTATCACAAATCAATCTGTTTGCAACGCTTCATCGTTCACAGCCGTTACAATCGCATCTTCCACTTGGCAACGATTCAAAACCAGGTGTAACCGTGTAAACCGCCAAGACACTGACCAGCTGTACGAATCACTTTGAGCCGGACAGGATCGAGACGATGACCACAGTCCACAGTAACGCCCTATCGCGCCTAGTGAGATAAGGTACGCGGCGGATCAAGAAGCCCTCGCTTTCGGCGCTTTCCCTCGCAGAGCATCTGCGGGCGGTCTGGGGCCAGTGGTCTTCACATGGCAGATTCCACAGGCCACCTGATCTACACGCGGCCGTCGCGCTCAACACGTACCCATCGGATTTGGCGTGCATGAAAGGGCGGCGCGCTTTGTAAGCCGACTTGCTGTTGCCGCCGATCCGCGGCAGATTCCGGCACGCCCTCGGCCGCCTCATGGGGAGCCGAAACAGAACAGGGAGAACGGGCACAGGCACAGGCATTCCTCTGATCTGCTGCTTGTAGTATTACTAGTTTTGATCAGTTAAGAAGTGAAAAATTTTGAGATGTTGAGAGAATAGAGCGGTTGAAAGAAAATAGATGTACAACCGTCAAATCATTCTTTTATAATAGTAATAAGTATAAATATGCATGCAACAACGGCGCAACACTATTCATCCACTTGATTAGTCGCGTGTGGTACTGTATGTCTGTACAGAGCACAGGCGGCCTTCAGCTTCAAGATGCATGTCCATTCAGGCAAGCGAGAGAAGGACGCTCATACGCAATCCGTGAATGTGATTCTTAAAGCCGCGTACGATGGCAACTGAGCTCTTTATTTTCCACGAATTTCTCAACATAGACAGCCATACTTTTGACGCCTCATAGGAGACGGTCCATCTTTAGTAAGTCTATACTTGTGTCCTCAGCCACAACAACAGAACAAATTCCTTCAGAAAAAACAGAACAAAGATTTCCCAGGCCCATCTTCGGCCACGGTCCCATCCTGCCGCCACACCTTTTTAGGTTTTTTTTTGGGGGTGGGGTGGGGGGCAGGAACTTTAGGTGAGTACGGAAAATACAGCAAAATTGTATATACTTCAAAATAGTACCAAAATTTAAGTATTGGAAATTTTTTGTTGGTTTAATCCTACTGTTATTTTAGAGAACGGAGATACTTTATTCATTATCCATGATATACTTTATTCATTGTTGGTTAAGGTGCACAGTACACCGCAACGTCCTTTCCAAGTCTCCGGTGCACCATTCATTTTATACGTGATCCAATACTGTAAGGTACACCACTCTCCTCTCTCTGCATGCATGTACGCATCCTGTACACGTCCTCTCTCTACACCTTCTCATACATGTGTACAATGCATTGTACAGATGCATATACCCATTGTGAGTATTTATTGCATAAACATGTGTACAATACGTTGTATTTTGTAAAATACATAATGAGTAGTATGCTTTGGTGTACAATACATATGTTTCCCTCCAAAGTGCACGGTACATGACATGCAAAATTCAAATGGACACGGAGAGAGATTTAGGGGTGATGGGACAATTGCGCCAGTGCAGATGGGCATTTCCGGACACTGAAAATCTTCAAAATGAGGAGCGCTTTGGCGAGAGCAGCAGGCAATCCTTGTTTGCAACTTGCAAATGTACCACTATAGAGACGAAGCCTTTGATAGTTTGATGTACAAGTGTCAAGTGGAGACTCGCATCCAGCTCGGGGCTGGTCCCGTGGCATGCAGGGGCAGATCACTGCACACACGTCCCAATTGTTCGCGTCCTGTAAATTAGTGTTTGGGTTGGCTCTGCTCATGTGCGCTGCCACCTTTTTTTTTTTTTTTGCCATTGCACTTCTTTCGGAGTTTTTTTTTTGTCAATGCATGTTTCGTTGCGCCATTCGGTCTAGCGTACTGTATATATATATATATATATATATATATATATATATATATATATATATATATATATATATATATATATATATATATATATATATATATATATATATATATATATATATATATATATATATATATATATATATATATATAGGAAGCCTCTTTTCTACACCGGTGTAGTTACACCTATATCGTATATATATATATATATATATATATATATATATATATATATAGGAAGCCTCTTTCTACACCCGGTGTAGTTACACCCTATATCGTATCTCGCAATGTAGGGAGTATCTCGCGTAACGGAGGGTATGTATGTGTAGTATACAAGTATTTAAGACCATCTAGGTGGTATGAACAATTTTTCGAAGTGGTATATATATTTTTTCGACATATTCCTTTTTATGCGGCGTATATAAGGGTATTTACAAAATACGCTAAAACTATGAACTACTTTACAAGTTTTTCGTGTGGTTCACATTGGAGTATCTTATAATTAGTATACAAATGTTCCTAAAGTGATAAAGGAGTATTTCAAGTTTGTTTAGGTGGTATATTAGAGGTGGGTGTAACTACACCCGTGTAGAATGTATTTTCCTATATATATATATATATATATATATATATATATATATATATATATATATATATATATATATATATATATATATATATATATATATATATATATATATACACACACACACACACGCCACACACATATATATACACACACGTATGTACGTGCGCACGTACATACATACATATGTATGGAGTATATAGTGCTAATGCCTATTTGGGTGCTAACATGTTAACAAACACCCAGAACTGTCGGATCCTAGCCAGACGGGCACAATCCATGCGAGTGAAAACCACCAGAAGACATGCTTATTTGCAAGAAAACTCCCGTCGCTCATTTACCTTAAGACACAACTCACAAGAGTGAGCTCCTTCCTCCTCGGGCGCCACCCCTACTCGAGCGCCTCCCTGAGCTCCTCCTCGAGTGCCGCCCCTCCCCGAGCTCCTCCCCAAGTGCCGCCTCTCCCCGAGCGCCACCCTAGCTCCCTCCCCGATGCCGCCCCTCTGGCCTCCTCGGCACCGCCCCCTCAGGCCTCCCAGCGCCTCCCAGTGTCGCCTCGCCTCCCAGCGCCACCCGGCCTCCTCCGACGCTGCCCCTCTAGCCTCCCTAGCGCCTCCCCTCCTCTATCCGCGCCTCCCTTCCTCCGTGGTGGCGCCTCCTTCCTCGACCACGGCGGCGAACACGGCAATTTCGACCACGGTGGCTTCACCAGCGTCGTGGTCGAAACTGCCGTGGTCAAAGCCGCTGGTCGAAATCACCGTGGTCGGCCGTGTGGTTGAAATCGTTGTGGTCGGGCGGTGCGTGGTCGGAGATGGGGAGGCGTGGATGGAGGAGGGTGGCCTGGGGAGGCTAGGGGTGGTGCCGAGGAGGCCGAGAAATGGAGGGGCGCCGATGGTGGAGGAGGTCGAGGTGGTGGGGGCGGCATCGGGGTAGGATAGGGAGGACACCGGGGAAGGCAAGAGAGAGAGAGGGGGGAGGCGGTGCTGGGGAGGACGGGGAGGCGGCGTTGGGGAAGGGCTGCGTGGGAGGCCGAGGAGGGCGGTGCCCAAAACGGATGCGAGGAGATGGAGGTGAGTGACCGGGAGGAAGAAGGAGGGCGCCATCAGTGGCCAGGAGGCTAGCAGGTCGGAGGGAGCTCTCCCATGGTGACGCCTTCGACGGGGAAGAAGGGAATGACCGAAGGACATTTTCGCGATTGCAATCAAGTAAGAGGGGGTGTAAACGCAAAATGCATATCATAAATTCTATTGCTCTCCTAGGCACGTGTTAGTATTAACGCGAGCTCAGGATGATGTCCGTTCGATCTGACGTTACCCCAACTCATCTCATCCCTACCTAGCCACCTCCACAGCTCCACCCGAATTCCTCTCATCTTCCCCATTCTCCAAGTCCATCAACACCACCGCATCCTCTAACTCTACATAGTGAATATGTTTTAACACTATCAAATTTATGTCATATAAAGTTACTATCATGCATAAGTAAAGTTACTGTCAAATACATATAGAGTTATTGCCAGTTTTATAGTGCTACAACGGACAATAACTCTACATATGTTTGGCAGTAACTTCACTCACATATGGCAGTAACTTTCCGTATGAGTTATTTACTATTGACATGCATGTTTCTCTCTCCTCTTAATGCATGCATGTTGGAAATAACTTCACTCACACACGACAGTAACTTTATGAATTATGCATGATAATTGTAAGTAACTTCATGAATTACAGATAATAACTTGATGTATATACAATAGTAGTTTTACTATAATTAACAAACGTTAGTAACTGTCCATAGGGTGGGATGGTGAAGTGGTTGGTTGGTTGGGTTGATTAGGGGTGCGCGCTTATTCTACGAGTAGCCACTGATTAGTAATATATATGTATATGTATATGTGTGTGTGTATAATTAGGAAACTATAGTGGCTGGACACTATGATCTAAAATAGATATTTTCTCTATGTATCTTGTGCGAAAAATTTGGAATTTCTTTGGATGTTGAGTTTAACTAGTTTACTAACCGGTTCAAATGAGTTTGAACTAAAATTGAATATATATATATATATATATATATATATATATATATATATATATATAATTCCATACTCATAGAGTACGCATTTTCACTTCTTATATACCACTTAAATGATGCTGTTATACATCTTTATCCTTGAGTATACTCTAATCATGATCATAAGATACTTCAAAGTGAGTTCCATAAAAAATTTATCAAAGCTCACTTTTTATAGCATAATTTGTATATATACTTCTTTTATATATGGAAAAGGTATATAGTAAAAATAAAGGACCTCGATAAAAAAATTTCAACAAAATAGCATTGGAGTATCTTAGAAGTAGTATTTTAAGTATATCAAAAGTGATAAATAAGTATAATATATTCATTTAAGTGGTATATTGAAAGTGGTGGTATGTAATCTTGGGAGTATGGAAAAAGGCTTCCTACAGACACACCTCTTCTCATGCGGCCTAGAGTACGTACTCCTAATTCTTATATACCGCTTAAACAAATTAGTATACCTCTTTATCCTTTTGAGTATGCTCTAATAATGCTTATAAAATACTCGAAATTGAGTTCCATGAAAAATTTCATCAAAGTCCACTTTTATAACATAATCTGTGTGTGCGCGCCTTCAAAATGGAAAATTTAGATTTTTCATACTCTAAACTAGAGTTGAAATGATAATATTTGTCACCTGTTATACATGATTATTTTCATAAGAGTTGCCTGAATGCACTCAACGGTGTGCATGTATGGCCTTTAGATGTGTACATAATTTTCTTATCACAGTTTTATGAGGGTTGCTTTTATACGTACTCATGTCTTGTGTGTGTATTTCTGTGATGGGCAAAAGGTATAGATTTTGCATGTACTTCATCAAACAGAGCTGCTGATTTATGTGACACGATTGGAAAGTACTATTATGACTGATAGGAAGTAAACGACATACATTTTCCAAGTTTGCACGATGAGATTGGGGCTTAACTCGTCAACTGGTGTTGTACATACTCTTTTTGTGGAATACAGATCCAAGAGAATTTTGAATGTACATGCACACATGCATGATTTTATTACTTATGTTCGTATGTTAGTGGCGTAGCCAGGTCTGAAAGCCTTTGAGATCAACTATTATAAATTCTTGAGAATTTTATAGGCTTATATATTGTTGGAAACTAAAGTGTCCCTAATACCTACATTGAGAGGACCTACTCTATTGCTACATCAATCATCTATTAAAGTTTGTTAGCTTTTTAATTTCTATTTATTTAGTGAGGACCTACTCTATTGCTACATCAATCATCTATTAAAGTTTGTTAGCTTTTTAATTTCTGTTTATTTAGTACACTATTAATTATTAGTTTCTGGGTGACTGAAACACTCACATTGAAGATAAGACTGTCCAATTTCCGAGCAGCCGAGCCGCTCATGTTGAATCACAACTTAATAATCCACTAAGTACTTAGAAATAACATGGCCTAAGTAGGAGACTTACAATTACAAAATGCTACTTTATTAAAACACAAACACTATTACACAAGAGTGAGCACACACATCTTTACGTGACTATGCTCTTCACTCTTACCCTCCTTGCCTACCTAGCACTCTTCTCATATGCTCATGGTGACTTATCTATAGCACACATCAAGGAGGAGGTATGTCACCCCTATTTATAGTGTTACAACACAATTAGATTGTTGTCATGTGGCACAATCCAAGCCCTACAACTATAAATATCTTTTCTCTAGAATTCTCTTGCTAAACATCTAAACTCTAGATAATTCCAACCTTTGGTATGAAGCAATCCTAAATAATTTATTATATGAATTTCTGAGCAAAATAACTAGCTCATGGTGATTATCAAATATTCTATAATATTCCTAAGTAGCTCTTATTCTCAACACACCTCCTCAATGCATACTTCTTTTCAAAGTTGTCTTGCAGACCATTTCGAGAGCTTCTCAAAATTTCTCGAACTTTGCCTTGTTGAGACTCTTCGTGAGAATATATATATATAGCTTGTTCATCTGCCTATGTAGGCACCATCTTTATATCTCCTTCAAGGACTTTTTCTCTGATGTAATGGTAGTGCACTTCTATGTGCTTTGTCTTCGTATGAAAGACTAGATTCTCTGCTAAGCGTACAGATGATAGATTATCATAGAGAAGCCTTACTTGATAGTCTGCCAACTGGTAGAGAGTCTCCATCAATTTCTTAAGCCAGGTGCTTTCTTGTGCTGCTGTTGCTGCCAACTGCTACTCTACTTCAGTACTTGATAATGCCATAATGGGTTGCATCTTACTGTACCAAGATATAGCTCCCAATCCCAGACTTAAGAGGTATCCGAATGTTGATCAACATGTGTTGTAATATCCAGCATAGTCAACGTCACACTATCCAATCAATTGGAATCCTTTTGTTTTCTTGTATAAAATACCATAATTGATGATGCCTTTGACATACCTAAGAATGTGCCTGACTGCATTGAGGTGAGGCTTCTTTGGCTTGCTCTTGTACTGATTGGTGACTCCAACAGCATAGGAAATATCTAGTCGACGGAGCGTGAGATGGATAAGACTCCCGACCAACTACCGGTACATGGTCACATCCTCTAGATCCTTTCCTTCCTTTTGTAGCTTTATATTAGGATCCATAGGAGTAGTGATAGGCTTGCAGTTAAATATCATATACCTTTGAAGAAGATCCTTTGCATATTTTTGTTGGCATAAGAATAGCCCTTCCTTTGTGTACTCCACCTTAATACAAGGAAGTGCTTCAACTCTCTAAGCTCCTTCATTTGAAATTTAACTAAGAGATTTTCCCTTGTGGTTTGTATCTCTTCACAGTAATCTCCCATGATGATTAAGTCATTGACGTAGACTAGAACTATTGCTAGGCTATCATCTTTGGGCTTCACAAATAAACTAGAACATGATAGAGCAACTATAAATCCACTTTGTACTAGAAACTCACTGATCTTCCCGTACCATGCTCTTGGAGCATGTCTCAAGCTATAGAGCACTTTGATCAATTTGCAAATATACTCACGATGAGTCTTGCTCTTAAAGCCTCTTAATTGTTCTATGTAGATGTCCTTGTCGTGCTCTCCATGTAAGAAGATGCTCTTGATATCTATCTGTTACAACTTTCAAGACTTGCTAGCAGTCAATACAAGCAAGACTTGAACAATTGGGATATTTGCCACTGGACTGAATATTTCTTCATAGTCCAGCCTATATTGTTGAGAGAAACCTCAAGCAACAAGTTAAGCCTTATACCTTTCAATTGAGCCATCTGGCTAGGTCTTGACCTTATAGACCTATTTGCATGATATTGGCTTCACATATTTTGGTCTTAGCACTAAGTCCTATGTTTGATTTTCTTTTAGTGCCTTGACCTCTTTCTCCATAGCCTTTCACCACTTAGGGTCTCGTGATGCTTCTTCATAAGAGGATAGCTAATAAGTATAGACTCATCAATAAAGGCAGCATTTCGTCCCTTGGTGCTCTTAAGTTGTTTACCGACATTGGCCAGTGGTCAGACTGGTCCCTTGTTACTAGAGTAAGTTTGAGGGGAGCTAGGCAGTCTGATTAGCCTATGGCTGGTGGTCAGACTGGCCCTATAGGTTCAGGATTGAGTTGAGTGGTTTGAGTGTGTGCACGTCATGGGTGTCGTTAGATGGTTGTGTTGTATTGTATGATGCATGATTTAGCTAATATGAGTCAAGGATATGTTACTTATGCTTGGAATCGGATTGATTAGTCTTAGATGTGCAGGGTTGCTTGGAGAGCGGTGGCTGTCAATGGCAATGGCGGGGGAGATAAAGTCCATGCGGTCGGATAAGTCAGGGTACGACTAGTATCTCAAGCCTGAAGCATAGAAGAGATGAGGATCGCGATGAGACGAGTTGGTGCATGTGGTGCGCCAAGTGATAAGGCTGATGCATGTAAAGATAGTTTGAGGGAGTCTGAATATGTGAAGATGTGACGGGTAGTCATTAGACACTACGGGTTGCATGTCAAAGCATGCAGAATGCTTTGATGGATTGGAGTGGTGTTTCGAGCTATCGGAGCCTTTGGATGGGCTACTTTGAAAAGCGTGCATATGTGTAAACCCCGGTATAATGTTGGGTTAACAGGTTAGCCCATATAAGTGGATGCAATTCAACTGGAGGTATTGGTTATGGTTTCTTGTGAGCCCCCATATATAAGGAGGGAGATGTGTGACTTAGGTGCTAAGTTTGGAGGAGACTTGGCTAATCTTTTGAAAGTTAGGGTTTCCAAGAGAAAACTCTGTGTGCGTGCTCCATGAAGAGTAAGCTCTGTCCGACAAGACTGGAATGGTTCTAAACATCCATATCCAAGTGAAATAAAGATCCAATTTCGTCCGAGTGAGTTTTTTCATAGATTTCTTCTTATTTGAATTCCTTTCTCCTTGATTTTGTTGGTTCCCAAGGATGTATGGATGATGAAATAATCTCCTAGAGGCTAGATCCCATCCATCTAGATAGCACCATAGTAATTTATTGGTGTTTATCTCGGTTTGACTAGTTTTGTTGTGATCTGCCTTGTTTTAAGCAAAGGTCAGATCTTTGCTGAGTAGCTTCTCGATCCATTACTGGAATAGGTTCATAGGACTCTGAGGAAGTTACATTTTTAGTTTCAAGTCTTTTGGTTCGGTAGGTTCGAAGTTATGCCAATTTGAGTTCTTGGCGACGAGTTGTTTTCTGTTTTGGATCAGTGAGCCGTCGGACTACTATATACCAACCGTCTGTGATACTCACCAATCACAGACGGTTGGTAACTGGAGTCGTCTGTAATAGTTTTTTTCACATACGGTTTTAGTTACAAACCGTCTGTGTTGTCTTTTTCACATACGGCTTACAAATCGCCTGTGATGATAGCTTCTGATTATCACTGACATATAAATACGGGTAGTTAAGAAAACCGCCTGTGATGACTAGTCTGAAGTGCCTGTAATAACTCTTTTTGTAGTGTGTGTGAGAGAGAGGGAGAGGAGAGCGCCACAGCTAGGGTGGCAGAATTATCGACGAAATTTTAGTGGCCAAATTCCACTGCTCCTCGGGTGGCCGATGATCCAAAAGGGCACGAAATCCCGACACGCATCCGCTCAGCCCTGAATAAAAAACAGAAGAAAAAATAGTTTAAAGACGCCAACAGTTTTGCTCATATTAAGTCGCGCAAAGGCTACACACCCTTCCGTGATTAGAAAGCCCGAAAGCGACGCGATTTTTCCCACACCCCGCGGAAAGTAACCGCGCGGGCGGGGGGGCTGTGGCTGCGTTGGTATTTCACCTTAGTTGTTCGCTTCCGGGGCACCAGCTCATCGCAAGCGAGCGCCATGGCGCCCCTCACGCTTCCCGCTCAGCCGCCCCGGCCTTATAAAGCCGCGTTCCTCCTCATGCGTTTCCCGGCAAGCTGCATGCACGCGCACCTCACTCCAGATACCACCACTGCTTGCACAGCGAGCGATATATAGCCATTTCCATAACCATTCACTGTGTAAGTGCAGTGCTGCCCTAACGCTAGCCGAATGTCTGAGCACGGGTCTGGGAAGCACCCCTTCTACCGCGGCATCCGGAGCCGGAGCGGCAAGTGGGTGTCCGAGATCCGGGAGCCGCGGAGGGCGCGCCGCATCTGGCTCGGCACGTTCCCGACGGCCGAGATGGCCGCCGTGGCCTACGACGTGGCCGCCAGCGCGCTGCGCGGGCCCGACGCCGCGCTCAACTTCCCCGACCTGGCCTCCTCGCGCCCCGCGCCCGCGTCTACCTCCGCGGACGACATCCGCGCGGCCGCGGCCGCCGCGGCCGACTCGCTGCAGGTTGACCGGCTGACCGGTCGCGTAAGTGGCGGCATTGCTCCTGCGGCCGCTGGAACAGTGCAGCAGCAGCGCGGCGGGAGCAGTGCGGCTGCCGCGGCGGGCAGCTCGGCGCAGCACGAAGGCAGCAGCGGGGGGAATCGGTACTTCCTGGACGAGGAGGCGCTCTTCGAGACGCCGCAGTTCCTGCGGAACATGGCCGCCGGGATGATGATGAGCCCCCCAAAGCTCAGCCCCAGCTCGTCCGACGACTCGCCGGACCCGTCGGACGCTGGGGAGAGCCTCTGGAGCTACCGTGACCCATAGATCGATCATCCCTCCATGTCCATGGTCACGGTGAACAATGACGAATTTAAGTACTACCACTACTATTGCTACGGTACTACTGCTTCTGAACATGGAAGCTGGAATAACATGGAGAGAGGTACATACTACATACTGGTGTGGAGCCCGTTTTCTCTCCGGTGCTGCATGGCATACGTGGGGCCTAGCTCCAGTCTGATCTGCCGCTATATGCCCTATATACCTATTTTATCCTCGCCCCTCCTCCTCTGATTTTTCACATCTATTTGAAGTGTTTCTGGTGTGTGATCAAGCCTGAAAGGAAGGTCTCCCATATCACCTGGCTAGCTCTAAAACTGCAAGGAAATGCTTTATTAAAATGTCAAACGGGTCATGAGGAGGCCTGTGTGCCACTGTATATGTGGTTGGAGTTGTGTAAGCTTGTACTGTACAAGTAGTACTTTGGCGGTGGATTAGCTATAAGATGTGCGCACAGCGCATCGCTCCACCTTAATTACCTTTTGAAACACCCACCCGTTGCTTATGGAGTAATTTGTGGTAGTGCAGTGAAATGTGTGGATATATGTGTGTGAACTTTGGCCTTGGGTAGTTGGCCGTTGAAAAAATGGAAAGAGCAACGACTTGGGTAGTTGGCTAGCTAGATAGTTACTACTACTTGAACTAGTAAGGTTCAGCTGTGCCACGGTCAGATAATTTTTACGATTAATCATTTGCTATTAGTACATCTAAGAAAAGGGATAAATTTTATAAACCGTACGTATTAAAGATCTTCTCTTTGGAAACCGTAAATAGATACAAATCCATATTATCTGTTCCTCTTAACTTACAAATTAGACCCGCTTGGAACATGGAAATTTCATAAGAATTTCACATGACAGAAAACATCAACTCTCGTGGGACGTGAGGTTCTACGAAATTCTCTCTCTTTTTGTTATACTAAATCGAGACTCGCTTTCATAAAATTAGAAGTACGTGCATGGCAGCAACAACGCAACATTAGGTTAAGAACTCATCTATAAGCCTTTGCCACAAGCTATGGGATAATAATACATGTTTGAACAATTGATCGACACTATTAAGTCTTTAGTATCCTCTTAACAACAAAAGTAGTTCTACTTCAAGTCCAGCCATCCAGCCTGAAAGAAAGATGATGAAATCACAGTACAGTATAAAGGTGCCAAGAGCTCACATCGCCCTGCCTCCTCCAGGGTCGACACGTGTAAACGCCAGCCCCTACCCAGCTGAGGAAAAGCTGAGTGCAGTACTGACGAGACGACAAAGCACCCCACTGGATTTTTTTTAAATAATATATTTTTAATAATATTGTATTAATATATCATCACTTAAAAAATACATAAATAACCTTTTGTTGTCATTTTAAATAGCGATAGAGGATCTGTCACCTTTTGAACTTAGGACACAACTTCTATCGCCATTTCAAATATTGACAAAAACTCATGGTCAAACGAATGTGCGATAGAGTGCTATAACGACGCCACATCATATGTTGCCATTTCAAGTAGTGACAGAGAGATGAATCATCAATTAAAATGACGATAGATGCCACACATAAAAGGGCCATAAACCGACCAAATTTATTGTAATTCGGTGAAAAAAAGAGGAGGAGAGGAGAAAGTGGGAGGAGTGGATTTCTGCATCCTAGAGGTAGGTTTTATGTTTCTTTATAGATTTTATTTTGAAATCACGGTAGGTTAGTAAATAAATCAATTAAATATGTAGTTATATTGGATAGAGGGTATATGTTTAAATAGTGTGGGTATAGACATATAGTTATTGAGAGCAGTTTGTATAGGATAAATTATTGTAGAACTATTAATTTCTCGTAGCTATAAGTTGTAGTGCATCGATTAGTTTTATAATATTAGATCTGCTAGTTGGGTCTATTCAAAATATGGAGAGTACAATATGTATAAAACCCATTATTAACTATGTCCACTATGTAGATGAAGCATGCATGGTAAGTTAGCTTTTTACAATACATATATGATTGCTTGTCTTTCTTTAGAGTGTTGCACGTTAGAGAAATACACTTCTATGCAAGTTTCTTTGCGAGTAGTGAATTTATTATTAAGTCTATTTTGCCTTTATTTAATCGAATGAGCAGCTGTCATTAACATCATATTAGTTATTGAAATGATCAATAGGTATGACTGAACGAGTAGCTTTCAAAATACACTATAGAGAATGGGTTTCACAAATGGGTGTAGAAAGAGACGATTTACATGAGTTTTCATCTGTGACAGCCAGTCTGCCAAATGCAGAGCAGCTTATATGGGGCACTATTATGAGATAGTTGTATCAGCTATTCCCGTTGAATCATGCATTGCATGTCCTGAAGTTGCATGATGTAACTATTCAGGTACAACAACACATGTATTGGGAGTTAGTGGAACTAAAGGAGCAAAATTCATGGAGCTCATTCATGAGATTGGCAAAGGTGCATGAATTGCCGTTAGTATTGCTAACTTATGAGAAAGTCCCTTTGACTTATGTGACGCGGGAAGATGCGATAGGTGGTAATGCTAAAAAAGTTCGGGAATCCAGCCAAAGTGTGCCATATTGTTTGAGCCAAGAAGGGGGTGGTACCGACTCAGTTGAAGCTAAGACTGTAGACCTTCCTATGACCGAGGTGCAAGAACACATGGGGATTACAGATGAAGGTGAGCAGATTGAAACTTTACTAGAACGGATAGAGCTCAAAGACCGTGACTACGAGGCAATGTCAGATGATGAAGGTTCTAATGACGAGGAAGGTAGGGGTGATCAGGCCGTTCCATCTGAGTGAAACGTACACCAATTTGACAAACTTGTAGTAACTGAACTTGAGTGGGTGGCCTAGAAGTACCAGCAAAATGAGGTTAGCTAAGGAGCGTTTTACAAAAGTAAGGAGATGTGCAGGAAGTAGTCAAGTTCTGGGCAGTATTGTTGAGGTGGACATCAAGGTAGTGAAGTCCAGCCGTGTGTGTATGACATGAAGTGTGAGATAGAGGGATACCATTGGCCAGTCCATGCATACCAACCTATGTAGGACATCTATTGGAAATGCTCCATAGTCGTTTTGCACACTTGCTGTGGCGACAGAGTCTATGCAATCCCATAGAAACATGTCTTCAGGTTTTATTGCAAATGTCATGTATAAAGAGATTGTGGACAACATGGATTTTGAGCCACGTTCAGTTATTCTTATGATAGAGCAGAGGTTCTTATACATAATAAGTTATGCTAAAACTTAGAGGATGAAGCAGAAGGCACTTGAAGCAAGATTCGGTACGCTCAAAGACTCTTACCACAACCTAACCAGTCTATTCGGCACTTGAAGCAGAATGAATCCGATGACCCATATTGATATTCTGGAACAAGCCTCGAAATGGTTCCCCGGGAAGATGATACTTAAGCAAGCATTCTTTGCTTTTAGTACATGCATAACTGCATTCAGATACTATCGTTCATTGCTTTGCGTGGACGAAACCTTCTTGACTGGGAAGTACAAAGGTCAGATGTTGACTGCAATCATAGTAGATGGGAACAAGTAGGTTCTTCCAGTCGCAAATGCATTCGTCGAGAGTGAGAACACCGATAGTTGACTGTGGTTTCTAAAGAACATAAAAGCTAGTGTTGTGGGCATGATTGATATGTCAACTTATTGAAAGCAATTGTGTATCTGCAACAAGGGCAAGATAGATTGTATCCATGACCTTATTTGTATAGTAGGTGGTGCAAGAGGCACACGAGTGTTATTTTCAATAAGCAATTCAGGAATAAGGAGTTGATGAATCTTTTCAAGAGGCTTTATGATCAGAATCAGCAAAGAAAGTTTGATGCACTATGAAAGAAACTTGATGACTTAACGATCAAGCACACAAGAGAGACAGTGAAGAAGCCAGACACAGGCACAGAAGAGATCCCCTTGCACTCGGTAAGATACCCACAAATGCCTCAGAATTGATTAGGAGGAATTCAAGGTAGATGACATGCTTCTCAAAGTGGGTTGAGTATGAGCATAGGAAGAAGTGGGCATTGCTTTGTGACACCGATGTTGCACGGTATGGAGTCATGACCATCAACCTAGCCGAGGTGTACAACTAGGTCATGAGGAAGTTGAGGCCCTTCCTTTGGTAGCTATTGTGGAGAGAGTGCTACATAGTATTACTAATTACTTTGTTGATCGAAGCACCCTGGCTTGCATCTCCATGAGTGATCCACAACTGGGTACTCGACTATGATCGCGTAGTATATAGAACAAAAGAGCAAGAAGGGGGAGATGAATACAACATTTAAAATGGACACGAGGGAGCTTCATTTCGAGGTATTCTATAGGGACAAAGGTCATCGTGGGATGAACCGTACGATAATTGTTCACGAGTGCATGCTTAGAAGGTGCAGTTGTTCCTGCACATGCAATAAGCCTTGTCTGTTGCATAGGTCATACACACATGTGATGGCTACATATTCAATAGTTGCACAGAAATGTGGTAGTTTCTTGTCAGAATATTTCATGAAGGAAGCGGTGATGGCAATATGGAGCAGAGAACTGTATGATTTCGGCGTGGTTGAATCATTCACTGGCCATCCCAGCAGGGGGCAGAAGAGGTGGGTCCCCAACATTGATTAGCTCAAGGGAGGAGTTGGTCGTCCGCAGACCCGATGTATTAGAAACAACATGGACAAACCAGAAGCGGGGGCTTATTTCAAGAAATGCTCCATTTGCAAGGAGACCAGACATACCTTCAAATATTGTCCTCATCGAAGAGGACGACAGGAAGGAGGAGAAGAAGTCCATAGAGACGGGGCGGCTGGGATGGTGCTATTTGAACTTATGTTGTCACGTCTGTTATGGTATCTATTATATATTAACTACATTGTACTAATAGGGTACTCCGGATGTTTGTAGTTGTTGTATGATCTATGTCTTATGTGTAACCTACTTATGAGCTATGTTACATTACTTTACTATGATATATGCTTTACATGTAACCTACATTACTTTGCTTACATATTTACATTGTGTTATGTTACTTTACTTACAAATTTACCTTGTGTTATGTAACTTGTACATTTACCCTGTGCCATTACTTTCTGTCGTACTAACATCCTATAGTTTTTTGAACATGTATGGGGGACGATGCAGTAGCTGTGGAGTGGTGTTATGAGCTGCTTGACCTAAGCATCGACGCCATGCACCGTAGCTAGTTGGCGACTGCCTTTCCTCAGCATGGTGAGGCACTCATCGAGCTTGCTCCGTTGCAGTTGCGTACCCCCATGAACGCATAGAGGATCAACCCTCGTTGGATTCTCAGGTATGTGAATCGGGTAAACTTTTGTTTAGCATAAGTTATGTCTTCTTTGGTTGCCCTAACATTTTCCAATTGTCTGCATGTAGGTTGAGGGCCTCCGAGACACATACGTTCCACCTCCTGTGAGGGGAGATGATGCCAATGCTTGAGGATGTTTCATACCTCGCTGGTCTCCCTTGCACGGGGGATGTGGTGGTTCCAATGGACATAGATCTGGACTCACGATGTTTCAGGGGTGTTACCAGCTAACATCGGTTACAGGGAGTTTACTAGCACCCATAGTCCCACACAGAAATGGCTTACCCAATTTTACGTAAGTACTACTTTAAGTTACTATACTTGTTGTTCAAAGTATCATTCCTAACCAATACATGTTGTTAATTTTCAGCCAGAGAGGATGGCCCTCGATACAGGGGATTACATTGTGAGGCAGCACTTAGAGGCATATCTACTTTGGTTCTTCGGTTGGCGCCACTCGTGGGGTAGCGCCTAGGAGGAACCGTGCGTAGGTTTCTTACAGTTAGTTGGTCATTGTAATAAGTTGCTATGTGTTTGCCACATGCTATGATATTCGCTGTGTTATGCTCCTCTTTGTTCTGGTTTGTTTGTAAAGTTGTTCTATTATATGATTTGTACTATGACTACGAGATAGCCTCCCGTTCTCAATAGCATGATGAAGGGGTAATGTTAACATTGCACATCGCGATGATACGAGTGCATAGCCTTTCTGTTAGAAATGACAACATCATGTCACTTACTTTTTCAGCCCAAAGTGATCACACCTTTCCCCCCAAACATTATGTGCCTCAAGTCTACCGCCCACATCCGAGAGGGCCTATAAATTGTTCTACGTAAAAACCCACGTATCTCAAACGCACTCCTCCAACCACAACATAGCAAATAGGGTGGTACCTCAAGGCATGGGCGGCGACAATAGGCACGTCCTAGGTTTCGAGGCGTGACCCTTACCTAGAAGACACACACATCTACGATCCCTTAAACCTCAACCCCTAAGCCTAATCTACCGCTCAAAACTAGGAGTCTTGTACCCCTAGAAATCCCCTCTACAACTACCCACACATCCTCAAGTCTTGACAGCAATACAAGCACAAACTTGACATGGTGGTCTAGGTTTTCAACAATGTGGGAAACTCAGGACGTCATTTTTTTGCTGCCATCTGTTTATAGTAAGTAGTTCATTTCCTATTTATACTTCTACGTATGCATCACTTGTAATCACCTCGTCTTCCTTGTATACCATGGATTGCAAGTTCAACGAGTGAGTGGATCAACCGTATCAATACCCAGGTTTACATCCACGCTTTCTAAGTCTGCTTAGAAGATTTGTGGAAGGAGCTCTACACTGAGAGGATTAACAATGACGAGCTCTACAGGCAAATGATAAGGGAGACAAACAACGAGGAAGTGGTCCACCTCGGCAGTGACTACCATCCGTACTACTGCTGCGCCAATCCGAACTACAATTGCGCCTGCCACTACCGTGACAACCAGCTATGTCCACGCCGCCCTAATGACCGCCATTTCATGTTGGTACTCTATCGTGTTCCATTTTCACCTTAGGGACATCCTCCTACAAGCTCTATTAGATCTACTACCACCATGTTATTTATATTTCACAAAGCGCACATGTATCTTACATATAGTTTGGGTTGACGGTTCGTTTATGTTACCATTTGTATCGTAGGAATAGTGAGATAAACATATACATCTAACCAAACTCTATGCGCCATGCAATTCACACCTTCATTATGAAGTGTTATGTTGGGCTTGAAATAATTTATTTAAACAAATATCATTAATGCAACCTGAGACGCACTAGTCAAATTCTCTCTTTAATAATTAGCTATTATTTTAAAACTATTAGGGCCAAAAAAATGCAAGAATTTTTTTTATAAATAATGCATTTTTATTTAGAAAATGTATTATTTTAAAAAATAAAAAATGACTGACTCGCCATTTCAATTGGCGACAGGTCTTCTGTCGCCATTTGAAATGACGACAAAGCCTCTGTCGCCAATACAATTGTGGAAAGATACTCTGTCGCTAATTCGGTTGATGACAGAGGTCTGTCACCAATTCAGTTGATGACAGTACCTCTATTGCTAATTGAATTGATGATACATTTGGTGGCAGAGACCTGCAGTCTGCTATATGTGATTTCACGTAAGATTGTCGTCATTCTAAATGGCAACAACGTGCTATCGATATTTAGAATAGTGACGGTAGATTATTTATGTAATTTTTTAGTGATGATATATTTATGTAATATTAATAAAAAATATTATTTAAAAAATCCCTTGTGTTGCCGGGGGTTGCATGGGCCCTGAGTCCTGACCAGCGTCAGCGAGTGCGCGCTGCCGAACAAGCAACGCGGTGATTGATTAGCGAGGCAGGGGTCCTACCGCCGGAGCGACAGGCCCCAGCGGCCGGGCCCGTACGGAGCGCCTGGCGCGTCGGGAGTCGATCGGTATCGTCCCTACACAGCCACAACGCGACGCGGCCGCGGCACGGCGGCGCGGGTGGGCCGCGGCCGCTCTCGAATCATGGCGTCACGGACGTATGGGTCGCTGTACAATTCGTGCCCCGCCGTGCATTTGTCCCTGCGCTACGCTGCGAAACTAAGATCTCTATGGCGAGCGGCGTGAGATTACCTGGCTTAAAGATTAATTCCGTTCTGACAAGTCACAAGACCAACCCGGCAATCATTCTAATGGCAGCTAGGACGAAGAGCCTGGTGGTGTAATTATGCAATTAGCCATCGTTTGTTCTTTTCGAAAGGGTATTGGACAAGTTGCTAGTATAGTTATCATAGGGCTCACAGTTCATATGCCACGGGTTTAAATCTTAGACAGTTCAAATGAAAAATCCAGGTGGTGGGATGCGAAGAGATAATGTGCCACACTGTTAGGCTATGCTAGGTCGGCAATTAGCCATTCTTTGTTCCTCTACTGGAAAAAATAGGCAAAATTGTATTGGTTTAAGATATGTAATTCTTTTCTATTGTAGCAAAGTACCTCAGCAAAACCCTTATTTAGAAACTTGTACAGGCACAACACATCATTGTTATGAAACCGACCTAATTAAGGGGGTGCGGCAACCTATTTCTTGTTCTCAAGGAGATATGGATGTATATCAAATTCTCTATAGAACTCTTAGTCTATAAGTATAGGAGAGAGCTCATGTATTAGTGCAAAAAATCATTGGAGCAATGAAGATTGTTAGATTACTCTCTCACATTTTGTATCTATTTGTTATTTTACTTTTACTTTGTCTAAGTGTGTGATTGATCTTGCTCGTAGTTACGACGGTTGGTCATATGGATCGCTCGACCGTACTAGTTTAGTTATTTAACAATCAGCTCATGGTTTGCCTACTGTACCTGGATCCCCTCTCGAAGGCATGCATGGATGTTGCACTCTCACGATAACGCCAAAAGACGGAGCCTCCTGTGATATGATTCTGGATTTCTTTCATCAGGAGGTGGTGGTTTTGTGTAAACTATGAATCGGAAGCGAACGGCAACTCTTCGCGTTAGGCCTTTGAAGGTGGAATCCTTCTATGCTCAAGTGTCCTTTGAAGACAGAAAACTGTCTGCGCACTTCACTTTTGTTTGCGTAACTGACGTGAGAAAGACAGATACACGACGTGCGTAACCAGCACCTTAAGGCGTAGACAACTTGTTTTGCATAATTAAGATCTGTATACCTAAAAATAGTTTTTTTATCTGACCTTATCATGATTGTTGACAAGCTTCTTTGAGCATGACCACAAAACCAAATCAAGGTTGACTAAGACTCCGTATTTCTAAACGTGTGCTAAGACCGAAGGGGAACGCACTTAGATGTGTGTGAGTGTGATGGTCTATATGCCTACAGTGTATTTCTACCTTGTAATTAAAATAAGCTAAGCAAGCAACCAAATAGAATTGTCAATTTGACGTTAGTAAAGTCATGGGTGTGCTTGGTATGCATATCTCATGCTCCCCTGTAATGTAATAATTCGTTTGATCTGATTACTGGTAAACACATTACCAGCAATATAAGATTCCATAGTTTGGTTGGTTTAAGTAAACTATAAAATAATCATTATAATAGTTCAAATATTTCATAACTCAATTCAACAGCTCCACAAACTTAAATTACATAATTCAAAATTTCAAAGCACTGAGATTAATATTTATAAATTTAAAATTGAAATTGAAAATTTGAATTCACATAATTTAAATTTTCAGATTTTAAATGTTTAAGACTCAAAAGTTCAAACCCTAGATTTTTGAAAATAGAATTTTCAAAGTTGAGTTTGGGATTTAAATTCTAGGGATTTGAAATAACATCCAATTTTTGGAATTCAAAATTTAAATTTTTGGAATTTGATATTTTGAAATCCAAAATTAGAAATTTCAAATTTTAAGCTTGAAATTTGCAAAAATTGGATTTCCTAAATCCAAACTTTGAAAATTTTAATTTTAAGTTCTTTGAATTTTAAATTAGGAAAAATCAAGATATCAAAATTCAGATTTTGAAAAGTATTTTTTCTAATTTCAAAATTTAGATATTCAAATATATAATTAAATCATAATTTGGATTTTGAATTCTCAAAGTTAAAAAATTTGATTGTGAAAAATCAAAGCAAATGGTAAAAAGCGCAACAACAAAGATTCCTATCCCTCAGTAGTCTAAGATGAAAAAACACTTTTCTAGTGGAAATACATTCCTGGAATTTATGGTAATCTGGTTCCAAAGTTAATCTTTGGTTCTTGATAATCCTTAGAGGATTCCACGAACCAAATGTGTTCGTTTGGTATGCATAATCTCATGTTTCCCTGTAATGTAAAATTCCCCTCGATCTGATTACTGATAAAAACAATAACAATAATATAATATTTCAACATTTGGTATGTTTGATAGAAATTATAAAATAGTCTTTATAATAATTCAAATGTTTCATAACTCGAATCTACAACTCCATAAATTTAAATTACATTATTTAGAATTGCAAATATCGAAGGTTAATATTGAATTCATAGAATTTAAGATTCCAAATTTTAGTTTTTAAGACTCATAAGTTCAAGTCTTAGGATTTCGAAATTAAAATTTTCAAATTTTAGTTTTGGAATTTAAATTATAGGGATTTGAAATTCTGATATTCAAAAACTTGAAACACTCAAAATTTGGAATTTTGAAATTCAAAATTCTAATTTTTAAAATTTAAATTGTTGGAATTTGGTGTTCTGAAATCCAGAACTAGAAATTTCTAATTTTCCAAAATTAGATTTTCTAAATCCAACCTTGCAAATTTGAATTTTGAAGTTTAAATTCTCTAAATTTAAATTTTGGAAATAAGGATTTCAAAATGCATATTTTGAAGAAAAATCAATTTCATAATTTGGATATTCAAATATTTAATTTAATCATAATATGTATTTTGAATTCTCAAAGTTAAAATTTTGAATCTAAAAAATTAAACCAAATGATAGAAGGCGCAATAACAAGATCCTTTTCCTTGGTAATGTAAGATTAACAAGCTTTTCTACTAGAAACAGATGTATGGAATTGATAGTAATCTGGTTTGCAAGTCAATATTGGATTTCTGATTCAGATTACTTCTTATTTTACTATACAAGGTAATCTTATAAGATTGCCGAAAGATTCCTGATAATCCTTAGGGAATTCGACAAACCAAACACATAAATCCTTTAACATAAAAGAGCATACTTCTATTAGGTCATGTTCTTTTCGGTTTCTAAAAGCTGTTTTTCGGCTTTTGTACAGTAATTGGTTTTTAAACGGAGTATTTTTTTTAAGATATGATCTACTAGTTAATTATAGTACATACTGTATCGACTTCATTTATATCGACAAAACCACACATGAGTTTATTACTACATAATCTCTTGCAAACAAATTTAAAAGTCACAAAGTTCGCAAGCAAAAAGAACCGGCCCTAACTCTTTATTGCCTGCAACAGTCGAAGTCCTATCTGAGGACAGGATTGAAGTGCTGCCGGGACAGAGTGAGGGTTACACACCCAGTCCATTTTTCAGTGGGGACCATCTAGAAGTCAGAAGCTTAGAATTTCCACGAAGCCTTCTAGAATTTTAAGTATAAGTTTTGTCCAAATCTCTAATTCCCTATACATACAAAAAAACCAACCCAGAACATTCTTCTAGAGATCTCTAAGCTGGCAGGTCTTCAAGTTTAGTGGACAAAATCCTCTAAACCGCGGACAGCAGAATTAAGAGCTGTCCAAATCGAGCAAAATCACAAACATACCAAGGATAGTGCTACTATCATGGTGGCGAATTCTGCCCTTTATACGGGTCCCATGGGCGACCCCATCCCTAATACGGCAAGCAACCAGCTTGCGAGATGCGACGTAACTGCCAAACCAACGGTCTATTTCCCCGAGCAGCAAAAGGAGCAGGCGGCAGCACAGCAGTATCCAGTCGATATCCGTCTCGATTGGCAGATGCCGCATAAGACCGAGTCCACGATAATTGCTTTGTGACGATAAAGTGGGATCCATTGCAAGACGATACGGACTGGTCGAGCTGCGGCCTCTTCTACGTTAGTGTGTTCTCTGCGTCCCAAAAGGCGATATTGTATACGAAAATAATGCTAACATTCTATTGGTAAATGCTATCCTAATACTGCCACTATACATGCAAGAATACACACCTTGTAGTACCGGTGGCGAACGCACACAACAGCAAGTTGTAGATATAATTGCATGTTTGCCACTGTATACCCCTACAACCTTTTTGCAAAACGGTCTTAGTTGCAAAAAAAAAAAAAAACTTACGAGAAGAGATTTTCAAGGAACAGACCCTAGATGTATTTACAATCATGTGATAGACTCCGATGTGAGGCTGCTCATTCGGTTTTTTTTTGTGTCTTATGGTTTATTTTTTTTACTGTTTGGCACTGTAGCTGTTGATAGTTTTTTAGCGTAATTAAATTTAAAAAAATTAAAATAAAAAAACAAAGTAGTCTGTCACGAATAATACAAAGAAATAAAAAGAAAGAAAAGGTAAAAAAGTCTAAAAACAAAAAGTTATAAAAAGATGAAATTAAGAAACTAGAAACCAAAAGACTAACGAAGAAAACGAAATAAGCAGGGCTTAACTGTTTTTCTGCAACACGCCTACATGGTATTGTACTATTTTTAACCAAAATAATCATAACCTTACCAATGCAGATACATACAGTACAGACTGAGGGGAAAAGCGTAACTATCGTCATCGACTGAAAACCGCAGCGCAAACCCCACAAAGCATCCACCACTACTCCAGTCCTCTTCCGTTCATTACCACGGCTCCGACAAGGAAGCACGCGCAATCCAACTCACACGAGTCCACATCAATCGCGATCCCGCTCCATTAGGCTTCTTTCAACACACGTCCTCATCAGAAGTCCCCAAAAAATAACTCCAGGGACCAACAACAGCGGAGCAGCAGTAACAAGGATGTCTTCTTTTTAGCTACGGCTGATAATCTATTACTATAGCTAATAGCTTTTGAGTCTAGTGTTAATATTTATGTAAATGAATTAGATACCGATAAATCATTTTGAAAAGTATATCGTGATAAACTATTTCGAAACGACGATAAAAAAAAGTGCTCTATTTAATTATTTAATAAAAACCATAAATCATAAATGATTAGAAAAGAACCGGACCACAGCCCGCCGTGCCGAGCCCGCTCCCCGCAGGAGCCCCATGCCTGCGCGTCGCGCTAGTCCCCATCGCTTCCGTGCGGCCTCCAGCTGGTCCGAGAACCAACCGAGTCCCCCACCGGCCAACTGCCGAGCGAGCCGTAACCCCCCTCCCGCGCGGACCCCACCCACACATCGCTCTTCACCTGGCTGGCGCCTCGCGTAACCCCGCGTTGCAGCAGTGCACACGCACGCGTTGGCTATCATCCCAACCCATCAAGTGCATAACTATATAAGCCCGCCGCCCCGCCTCTTTCCCTCTCAAACCCAAACCAAGTCAGACAGTTCAACTCCTCCTCGAGTGGGCTGATGGAGTGGGCGTACTTCGGTAGTGACTACTCGTCGTCGGGCACGCCTTCTCCGGTGGGCGGTGATGGGGATGAGGACTCGTACATGACGGTATCCTCGGCGCCGCCCAAGCGGCGGGCGGGGAGGACCAAGTTCAAGGAGACGAGGCACCCGGTGTACAAGGGGGTGCGCAGCAGGAACCCCGGGAGGTGGGTCTGCGAGGTGCGCGAGCCGCACGGCAAGCGGAGGATCTGGCTAGGCACATTCGAGACCGCCGAGATGGCTGCGCGCGCGCACGACGTCGCCGCGCTGGCGCTGCGCGGCCGCGCGGCCTGCCTCAACTTTGCCGACTCGCCGCGCAGGCTCCGCGTGCCGCCGCAGGGGTCCAGCCACGAGGAGATACGCCGCGCCGCGGTGGAGGCGGCCGAGTTGTTCCGCCCGGCGCCCGGGCAGCGCAATGCAGCTAACGAGGCGACGGCGGCTGTCGCGCCGGGGGCCGGGGGGAGCGCGGAGCTCGTCGCCAACTACCCTTACTACCCGATGGATGGACTGGAATTCGAAATGCAGGGGTATCTCGACATGGCGCAGGGGATGCTCATCGAGCCGCCCCCGTCGGTGTGGATCCAGGAGGACTACGACTGCGAGGTCAATCTGTGGAGCTACTGACGATCGCCCGCGCATCTGAACCGGGCCGGCTCTGGCGCGCAGGACTCAATGTACAGCTTACTATTATGGTCATCTAGTACGACCTGTACTTGTGGTGTGTTAATGCGTACTGTTTCCCTGCTATTCTGACGAAAATGGGATGCGATCAGGAGGAGCAGAGGAGTGTGCTTTAGGTTTTTAGAGGCCGCGTCCATACATGTGTCGCTGGCAATGTGGGCCAAGAAACTCTTGGCGCCAGAGAGAGCACTTGCTACGGGCTATCCTTCAGTAGCTGCTACTCCGTACAAGCCTACAACTGCAAGGCCTTGTCTAATAATAATAATCAGCAGCTGAGTCTGCTCTGCATGTTTGATCTTGTTTGTGGGTATGGCCCTTTGGGGAGCTAATGAAGCTGCTGTATGATGAATCGATGAATTCCGACTGTTTCAGCATTTGGAATGTGAATTCCCGGTTGTTGCAAAGGATCTTAACTGCGACTAGTTATGGCGGAATTGCGGTTTGGGCAACGATTGTCCAGTTTTCTTGCAGCAAATGGTTGAATCTAGAAAACAATTTGCTAGGTTGCATCCAAATTTGATTTTTTTTTCACAGTGGATTTTGGGAACACTAGGTATCCTTAATGACCCCTAACCTGCTTTTTACAGGCCAATTTAACAATTCCCCTGTACTCGTATGTATTAGTCCATGGAGTTCAAATATTTTCCTGGTTTGAGATGAGTTGGTCAGAGTAAAGGGTTCTTGCACTGTCGGCGAAGTTTCTTGAAGATGCAGAGCAACCAGCGGAAAAAGACCTCAGCTGTCCACTCGCCACATCACTTCTAACTTGAGAAAGACACTTCTGGAGCAAAGCGGATGGATGAATGGCTTTGCCCATTCGTGATTTTTCCCTTCACCTGCTCCGATGGTCTTACTGTTGAGAATGAGATGTCGCTTTACCTTTTACCTAGTAGTACAGTTACAGAAGCATCAGTCTTCGGAATTTCAGTATTTAAGTATATGGGCAGCATCAAGGCTCCACGCGAATTGGCTAATGATCCAATCCAACAGACAATGACATGGTAACGTGCTCCGTTCTTCATTGTACTCGAATACTCTGATACAAATAGCAACAACAATTACTGAATATGACACACTCGGAAGTTCTGGCATAATCAGGCTCTACTTTTGTCTTCTGAGATCAACGAGGCACTCAAAAGGGGTAATCAATCGATCGGAAGATAACGTAACAAAATACAGCACAGCACCTGCTACCAAATCTTAAAGACGAGCCTTGTCGCCATCCCGTATTTGGTACGTAAAATAACACGAGCTGTACAAAAGCCAAGCACACTAACCACAGCGAGCAATCACAGGCCTAACCTGCTGCCACTGGAATCCAATGAAGTCCCGGCCGGCACCCCCAGTTCCTTGCCCAATTGTGAAGCTCTTACGATATACAAATAACATACCGAACCGAGCCAAAAGGGCGCCTCGGAAGTGAAAACACGGGCAGGTGAGCCCGTCGGATGCCGGTCGCGAACTCCACGGCCACAGCGTGCGCGGTGCACGCCCATCCACCCCGGCCACCACGCATGTACCGACCGCTCGCGCGCCTCTGCCTTTGCGAGTCGCAGATCTCCATGCCCCCCGCCCGCGGCTTCACTCACACGCGAGCGGCTTTCGCCCAAGCGCGGCCGGCCACGTAGAGTCGTAGAGGGAGCGGGCGGACGAGTCCACGACTTTTGAACCGGGCGCTCCTCCCCATGGACGCGACGAGAGCTAAAACTATTCAGCCGTCACATGAATACAGCTCTGCCGGCACGCAGCTCCACTCGCGCGCTCCGCGCTCTGCGTCCGAAACGGAGATGTGAGAGCTTGCCACCGCGAGTTCAAATTCATTACGAACTGAGTGCTGGTCGAGGTTCCATGGATAAACGGAGGCTCAAATTTGGTTGTGACCAAGTTGAATTTCTACCAAAAGGTGAATCTCAGCAGTTGAACACTTCCTAGAAATGGTTGTAGTACAATTGGATTGCATACGATCTTAATAAACCCAGTCGAACAAGACAAATAGGGTGTGAAGGCCCGCTCCAGAAAACCTAAGCTTCTGTCTTATGGTTTTGGCAGTTGGTTTTTGATTAAAATTGTACTATAGCCGTTATTAACTTTTTCTAAATCATTCAATTAAAAAATAAAAAAATCAAAACCATTATATCGTCACATACAATACAAAGAAATAAAGGAAAAAATCTGAAAAAAGAAAAAAATCCAAATAAACCGAAATTAGAAACCAATGTATTTCAAATAATTTCTAAATTAAATAAGTCAAAAATCTAAAAACCAAAAGTTAAAACTATTTGAAACAAGACCAAGCATCCGATGCAGACACTGTTTAGCTGCAACCCTCCCACCCAAAGGCCAAAGCCCCCACCATACATGCGGCTCTTAACCGCGGCCTGTAAAGTGCAGACATCCTCTGCCCCTCTGACGCGTTCCAGCTTCCAAACCAAAATTTACCACACAAAGCACCCCAAATTGACCATCTCGTGTCCTAATGCGGTAATGCCATACATCAGTAAAGTATAGAGGAAATTACATTTTATACGAGATAAATTATTATTTGTTTTATTTTGTATCAGAGTTTATACGTATTTTTACTTTAAATCAGAGTAAAGTAAATATTATTTCACTTTACACCAGACCCTAACTTCGACTACGACCCCCTTTGACCACGATTTTGACTTGGATTATAGCGTCAGCTTCGACCACGGTCCTCTTTAATCACAGCTTTGTGTTCTTAGTATAAAGTGAAACACACTTGTTTCATTCTGATACGAAGTGAAAGAATATGTAAAAACTGTGTAAAATAAAATAAAAGTGCAAATCGCAATTTACTCTAAAGTATACTAGTGGTGTCTGTCTCTGCGGCTCTGTTCGCCATCCTCAACACAAGGACACAGGTCACATCTCACAATCTCTCCTCAGCTTCTCCAGTGCACAGGAGAAATATTCCTCTGGAACAATCGCGGTGCAGTTCAGTTGGGCGGCCGTGCAAGAAAGCGTGACTCCATGGAGTTGGAGGGGAGGCCGGGGCTGCCGCTGATGCTGAAGGAGTGGCTGGAGCTGGAGTCCAGCGCGGAGCTCTCCCACGACGGCTTCGGGTGCTACCCGCGGCACCTCGCCGCCGAGCTCCGGAGCGGGAGCGGCAGACGGAGGAACGGCGACGTCATCGCGAAGGTGTCCTCCGCGGTGAGGGCTGCGCTGTTCCCGCCGTTGGGACGGGAGGGAGAGGCCGCGCTATACAGGAGCTTCTCGAGGAGGCTGCGAGTGGGGTTCTGGAAGAAGCGGAGGGGGGAGCGGGAGGAGGTGGATAGAACGGTGGCCAGCTGCTCTGCCACTACCGGGAATGGAAGGAGGGATGGTTCGTCGCCAGCAATGTCTCCACGTCGGAGGGGTTGGAAGGGTGGCCAGGCGGGTGGCGTCGGTGCGGTTGTCGGCGGCCGTCAGAGACATGAAACAGAGGTAGGAGTGCACTCTTTCCTTGAGAGTAATCTGACGTCGTGATTGCTTCCTCAGAAATACTGCTTTTCTGCGTATGTTTGATCTTAGCTAGTTTTTACTTTGTAATTGATCGCGAATTTCTTTTTTCTGGTTGATAAGAAACAGGTCGTGGGATGCGAGACAACGTGCCGCGTGGACGAGGAGCAGGAACAGGAGCAGCGGCTGAGCCCAGTTTCTGTGATGGATTTCCTCAGCCAGGATGAAGATGACGCCGAGGACGCGGACGGCAACGATGATAGTGAGGACGGCGGAAACGACGAGACTGCGTCGCCGACGTTTCAGCAAAGTCTAGCCAACATTCGAAGTAAGTCCTTTTGCATTTCGTTTGGCTTCATTCTGAAGCGAATGCTTTGACCCAGTTAGTTTGTTAACGCCATGCAAATTGCAATTTGCAAAGCACCCGCACTTCATTTCCTGAATTTTTTTCGTTAACGTCCGTAAGGTTAGGCAAGCTGCTTAGATGACTCGATCACGTACGACTACTTGTAAAATGTTTGCAGACTACTTGTAAAATCTTTTTGCAAACTGTTTCCGTAAGCAGGCCCGCTCGCTCACGTTGGTAACAGAACTTATTTTGTACCACGGTTCGCCCTTCGTAATCGTACGTGCTGCAGTCATCTCCTTAAACGGCTCAGTGTCCCGTGCTAAATTGCACTTTGATTCGTAGTACTAAACACCCCCTGGTTAAACTTTTTTTCTGGGCATAAATGATTTTATAGGAAAGGAGGCCTCGTTGCAAACAATGATATGTAGTTCTGGTTTCTAGAAATTAAAAGTCATAAAAAACATGTTGGCTTTTTAACAATAGTTTTTCTTTCTCTCTCTTTTTCCTTTGTATACGTGAAGATATAACGGTAATTTTTATTTTTATATTTTTAATTGAATACATTAGAAAAATGGATATTCACTATAGTATTATTTTTGTTAAAAATCATAGCAGTTTTCAACTGAGCCTTAGTGTATCAGCCACTAGGAAATTTCGGTGACCCGTTACTATCTTGCTATCCTTATCTACCCGAGGACATTGCGCATGTGCAAACCTTTGGATGCTGGTGCAAGTAAGTAGTGAACAAAAGCAACGATGAAAACGCGACGTTGATAGCTAAGCGGCACGTATAATGACTCAAAGAATAATGGTTGCGTGGAAAATTGTATATTACCACATTAAACAAATAATAACCTGGGTAAATTGATTCTCTCAAACTATATATACTACCAGATACAAAACACGTCGTATTATAGTGCAATCTGCAAAGCGCAAAGGATAGCATAGAATAATCACGTTTTAACAACAATTAAATAGCACCTTGTGGCCAGCGGATGTAAGGTGTACCATCCATCTGCTGCTCATTCTACTTTAGCTTTACCAACATATATTATTTCTTAACTGGAAAGGGTGATTGAGGGCATGTTTAAAAGGAGTAAAATAATCTAGATCAGTAGTATTAAAAAGCCAACATATGTGCAGCTTATTACGCATCCCAGATTTTCTTCTTTCGATAAGTGGTGTCCACTTCAGCGTCCTCTCTCTCTCTCTCTCTCTCTCTCTCTCTCTATATATATATATATATATATATATATATATATATATATATATATATATATATATATATATATAAAGCCTATTCCATACTACCGGGAGTATACACTCTCACTTTCAATATACCACCTAAACGAATATTTTATATCTTTTTATCACTTTCGATATACTTAAATACTAATTCTAAGATACTCCAATATGATACTTTCGGTATACTTAATCATAGACTTTCCATCTATGATTAAGACTTTCCACCATAGTGTCTGGGCACAAGCCTCCCTGCTTTTGGATTGCTTTTAGATACGTGCAAGTGCAATGATATATAATATATCAGGCAAAGCCGTTAACATTCATTAATTCCAAAAGGCACGAATTTGGAAAGAAAGTTATTGATTTAGCATGTTGAATCAATCATGGATGGAAAGTCTTAATTATAGATGAAAAGTTTCAATCATGGAGCCTGTGCACCATGGTGCCCCTGTTATTTATACTACAGCCTGGATGCAGGCGAGCGAGATGCCCCTCACACATATGCCAGTTTTCGGAAACCCCCCGCCTATGGTTCTCACTTTTCCCTCAATCCCCTCTCTTTTCCCCGGCTGTCTCAGTCTCTAGGATCAATCCGACGGCTCACCCCCCTCACCAACGCCCCCAGCCTCCCCTCCCCTCCCGACTCCTCCTCGGTTCCCATGAGGCCACCTCCTCCGACCTCCCCGGCCTGACCCCGGACTCACTGGCGACGCCGCGGCCCGAGCTCTTCCCTCCTTCCCGTCCCCCTCGGAGCCAGATCTAGCCTCCCCGCCGCCTTCGACCACTCCACCACTACCATAGCCGCCTTCGACCACGGCCACCTTTGACCTGGCCACCACGACCACAACCGCCTTCAACCATGACCACAACGAGGAGCGGCGGCCGAGGAGCCCGGTGGCGCCAGGGAGGATGGTGGTGTCGGTCTTGGTCGAGGCGGTGGCACTTCAGGAAGGCGGCTCAGGAGCCGGGTAGCTCGGGTCGAGCTGGCGGCAACGTGTGAGGGAAGTGGGGCGTGCGGGGGTGGGGTGGAGGGTCGACGTCGGGGTGCCGGGGCGGTGGAGGAGGGGGCGGCGGATGGAAAAGATACTGAGGCGGATGGAAAAGCGCGGGCGGGGGGTTATGTGTGAAAGGGCATTAAGTTTTGAGGGATTCCACCTGCACAAATATGAGGTGTAGAAGGTGGATCCGTGGTCCTGATTCATGTTTGCACTGAAAAGGCCATTTGCACTTGATATACTCTCATATATATATACATATATATACGCACGCACGCGCGCGCACACACACATATATGTAAAAGCATCTTTTCTACTTCCAGGAGTAGTTATTCTCTATATTGTATCTTACAACGTAGTAAATATTTCACATAACATAGGGTATGTACATATAGTATACGAGTATATAAGACCATCTGGGCGGTATGTATATTTTGTTAGACATACTTCTTTTATGTGTGTATGAAGGTATTTGTAAAATACTATAGACACCCTTGCAATTTATTCGTATGGTTCACATTGGTGTATCTTACAATTAGTATATAATTATACCCAAAGTGATAACAGAGTTTGTCAAGTTTATTTAGGTGGTATATCAGAGAGGGGAGTAACAACACCCGAGAGTAGAAGGTAACACTTAGCTAGATATGTGTCGTTAATGTGAAGACCCCATGTTGTAATAATTGGTTCATTGTGTTCATAATGAAAGTGTTTTTGGTTAGGAGTAGTGATTGGAGTAGTAATCCCTTACGTGTTCATCATGATGAAAAGTTGGTCGTAATACGGGCGGTACCTAAGCTTAGGGTCTGTTCTTTTCAGCTTCTAAAAGCTGTTTTTCGGCTTTTCTACAGTAACTAGCTTTTAAACAAAATATCTTTTTAAGATAGGATTTACGAGTTAATTATAGTACATATTGTACTGACTTCATTTATATCGGCAAAAACCATACATAACTTTCTGTTACTCTGTAATCTCTCGCATGAACAACCCAAAAAGCACAGGCCATAGCCAAAAACTATAAGCTTCAGCCAAAAGAACAGCCCTTAGTTTGTTGGGTTGTAGACTTGATTCTCTGGAGTCTGGACAGCCAAAGAACGCGACAATTAAGTTTACAAGGCTAAGAAGTGTTGGGCCACATCTAATATATTGGGTTTATTAGTTTTAGCTATAGCTTATTAGTCTAATAAATAGTGACTGAGAAGTGAAATGAAAAATCAAACGCCGCCGAAAAACAGAAAAATAAACAGGACCATTATATTGTGTTGTGACTTGCCATGCCAATGATGCCATGTTTTGGCCCCTTTCAGCTTTCACTAGTACCACTATTCACCAAGCTTTGTTGTAGGATGATGGACCATTTATCTATTGTCGGCCGTACCAATCAACGAAACCGAAGCTAATAATTTCACCGGAGCATTCATCATGCAAGAACATATAGTTTATAATGCCCTTTTTTTTAGGATAGCGCCTTTTTTTATTCAAGCTGTTTTGGCAGCTCATTAAGTCATTATACGATTGTTTCACCATTTCATCGATCACCGTAACTGATGGTTAAAAACTGTTATTGTGCAGGAGCAAGTCAGCAGCTGCTGCAGAAAATCCGGCAATTCGAGCAGCTAGCCGAGCTGGACACATCCGACGTGGACGATGCCACCACAGCCACGGAGGACATCAGCTGCCGCGGAGGAGAAGACAGTGAAGGCGCGCCCGTGCAGGGCTTAGTAGATCTGCTGCAAGCGAGCACCCCGGGGTCCACCCACTGCTTCCAGAAGCTTCTAGTAGATTTCTTCTGCGATGGTCTGTCGTTGTGCCAGGGAGAAAGATCGGACGGTCCAGATCGAGCGACGTCGTTGTTTGAGACCGCTAAGGTTTGGTTGGATGGACATAGTTGCTCTTCAAGGTCGGAGGGGAAGGCAGAGGTGACCGAGGAGATCGAGCGGCTCGGACGGTGGAGATGCTTCAGAGAGGACGAACAGGAGCTACTAGCCGTTGATTTGGAGGGTGATATATTCTGGTCCTTGGTTGGAGAATTGGCTGGCGAGTTGCGTTGACTGCTGACAGGGAAGCTATTGGACCAAAAAGCTGTGAGCTGCAACTTTGCTATGGCCTGTATCGTTGAAGCTCAAGCTCATGGCCCATTTTAGAATTGTCGAGCAACGCTGCTATGTACAGTAGTACTCATGACGTGTAACGGTGGAAGTGTATGTACGTACGTTTGATTGGTACATTAGAAAGCAGAACGTTGGATATAGATCTTGTGGTAGGAAATTATGACAAAGTTTATTGAAAAGTTTGACAAATTCATGTTTTGAACTTGGTGAATTCCGACAAAAATGTAGTTTTAAAAAATTGGCAGAGATAGAGCGAATTGCTTTTCCGGCAGGTCCAAGATGACAAGAATCTTGGATTAAATCACACGATGCGAGTTTCTACAGTAGGCATAGTTCTGTGGTCGTGGACAAGCATACATGGGAAGAACATGAGGGGGAAAAATAAGGGGAGAGTGAATTGTTCGTACCTTCGCCACACGCTGGTTCTGAGTCAATTCACACCTTTTAACAACTTCGCAGAAATCTCTCTCACGCACATACTAACCTTGTAGAAATTCGGTGACAGTAACGTTTTTCACGATCTGATCACACTTGTTTTGCATGTGAAGTAGGATGCAAGGAGGAGGGTCAGCTCCAAAACTTGTACGATACAAGTTGACGGCTACTAAAGTTTCAATAACTAATTGATGCACACCTTTAAAGTTGAAATTCAATTAAAGTAAACCCGGAAGATATCTTTGTTTTTTTAATCCAAAGTCCTTGACGAGGTAAACTTTTTTTACACCTTTTCTTTAAAAAAAACCCATGGACGAGATAAACTTGATTAAACACATCGCCCACAATCAGTTAACAAAAAGAAGCTTTAGAAATTTCCCTATTATGATCCTCTCGACTCTCGAGGTAGAACACACGTCCACACACGCTCGGTTTGGTGTGACTGGCGCGCATGGCCCACACCATCGGGGGAAGAGAGCTAGCTTTGCTGCGTTGCGCTGCACCGCCAATTTCCTTCCCCCACGCTTGAATTGCTAGTCTTTCTCACGACGTACTATTTGTTTCTGTGGCCAAATGTTCTTTGGCTCGTGGTGCTGGCTCGATCTGGTTTATTAAGGAAAAGAGAAAAATTAGCGAACGGTATACCATCCCCTCTTTATCATGCTCCTTCTCACTCCTGGTCGTCGCTCCCTCCCTCTCGTGTTCCCTCTTGCTCCTGTCCGCCACTCCCTCCCTCCTCACCGCCGTCATCCCCTCACTCTCCTCCGCCACTGGATTCGGCTCTCCCGCTATGAGTTCACCCTTCCCCCGAAAATAGAAGGAGGTCGAGGGGAGGCGTTGGCCCGGTGGTGGGCGACAGCGGGAGAGATAGGCAGGGTAGGAGGGCGGTGGAGGCGACGGTTGTGGCAGTTAGGTTGGACGGAGCGGCGCGGCGGGGAGGGGTCAGGGGTTGCGCGGTGAGGCGGCGATAGCGCCGCTAGCCGCAGATGGTGGTGGAGGGCGGCGGGGGAGGAGGTGCGTGGGCTGCTGGAGCAAGATAAGAAGAGAGGGAGGAGGAAGGCGGCACTTGAGAGAGAGGAGGGAGGGAGGGCGGCGGCGAGGGAGGAATGCCATCGGGAGGCACCCCGGCGGCATACCGTGCCGTAGTACTTCTCTAAGGAAAAATAACCTATAGTTCGTGTAGTGTTTTCTATACTAATTTGGGGGAAAGAGCAACATCATTGTAGTTGAGTTAGTTGGAATCAAATATTCAAATTTGAAGTGCAGGCACAAGCTTCTGGGCATTGAGTTAGTTGGAATCAAATATTCAAATTTGAAGTGCAGGCACAAGCTTCTGGGCATTGTTATGTGCTTGTTTGGATTATTGTGCAATATGTAAGGTGTTTGAGTGATGCAGAGCTAGAATTGAATGACTGCTTCATTTGAATGATGCTATCCTGTTAAAATCATGCAAAGGGAAACTTTTTAGATGGCATGAGAAAGTTGTACCAACATCTGTTCCACATATTCCTAGCTTACACAGTGGCGAATATAGGAATTTATGGATGAGTGTTTGTTAAAAATAATTGCATCATATTTTTTTTAAAAAAAACTATCCTTATATTGGCTTATAAAAACTTATGGTCAAAGTCATATTTCAAAACTATTACAACTTAATGTAGAGTACATTTTTTCTTAAATAGATATTAACTCCAACACTCTTCTCTCTTTTAATTCTCTACATTGGCGTATGAAAAGTGATGAATGAAACCTATGCACATCTTGTCTAAATTAAATAATGATTTTGTTTTTATATACCTAGCTAAGAAAGTAGTAAATATTTTAAGTTTTTAACATGTGTCGGCCCTATTAATGATTTATCTATCTCTCTTACACTAACTACAGTTAACAACTAGCATGTGCGTTTGATGAAAAATATTGTTTCGGAAAGGCAAAATGTAAGTATTTGCAAATCAAATCCAACTCCCTCAAATGCTATTTATTTTGGACTATAGGGAGTATGTAAATTCTTATAACCACTAGATTCATGATAATTGGCACTATTAAATTCCTTTGGTGAAAACATCTGAAGTATTTAGATACTTTTGAGAAACTATCTAAGTTATAGAAAGATTTACAAACATTTTAATTGGATGCTCTAGAGCACTCTTTAGAATAAAAATATCTCTCTCAGTTTTCAAGAAACTTGTTGAGTCCCTGTTGGTTGAAGATAATATTATTTTTGTGCAAGGACAGAATATTATTAGTGTGGTACAATGCATAATATCTTTTGCCTCCAAACAATAATCGAATAAATAACATAATAATAATACCTCACATTGAATTGACCCACACTATTTATGGAACAATTGTATTGACATTGTTTATCTTACTCGAAGGCTAAAGATACCAAATATGCCAATACGAAAAGAAGACATGCAAGAGTCTTTTATCAAGCTCTTCATGCAGTAAAAGAATTTAACATTGGCATATCAGAACATGAGTTTATAGGCATTTCCTATAGACTTATTTATTAGGTCCTAAACATAAAGACTAAGAACCTAATAATTTGAATACATTGACAGTATGATGTTTGTTCAATTTACATGGAGTAGTGTGGAGGGATATTCTCTGTATATAGTTTTAAAAAATGTTGGGTGGCAAAGTACATAAGCAAGCAAATGAGAAGCTATATTATACTTATGGATCATGGATTGTTTAGTAAGTTAACAATTTGTCGCATGGTTGCATCTGTTTGGAGCAGGCAAGAGAGGAGAGGAATTCATCCAATTATTAGGGCTTGTTCTTTAACGGCTTCTAAAATCGGCTTTTGGCTTTTGCTATAGTATCTAACTTTCAAACGGAGTATTTTCTTAAGACAGGGTCTACAAGTTAATTGTAGTACACGTTAAGAGCCCAACATCTGTATCAACTAAAATCGTAAGCGAATAACTCTCTCTCAGTAATCTCTGTCGCAAACAGCTAAAATTCAAAATTTTCAACCAAAAGTTATAAGCCGCAGCCATATCAAACAGGCCCTTAGAAACCTCAATCATCTAGGTCAGACAATAGCACAACTCAGACCAAAGAGTGTTTCATAGTTGGCCTTCTTGGGCACCATGATCCACTATGTTGGACGAGCCACATGCACTTATGCCTTCTATTGGCTCTCATTTATTTACCTAAGAGTTCGAGGAGCTATTTTCTTGGTGCCTAAGTAAAGCGTCTAATAAAAAGGTGTGCCTGAAAAGAACATAAACTTTTGATTTTTTTACCTAACTAGGTGACAGGCATGGGACATGCCTAAGGCTTGTTGTTTGGTTGGAACCCTGTGCTTGATAAAGTAATCTATGATTGTATTTTCGTAATAAAATTTTTAATTGAGTGTTATATTCAAAAATATGCTTTGAAAGATAAATAGTACTAGATTTTGGAATATTTTGATCCTTTCCATGAATTACGATCATATGTCTCTATTCATATCCATTCACCCACAAAATCCATTGGAAGTTTAAAACAAGAAAAATAAGAGACTATCCCAAAATCCAAATCTTTCGAAACTACCCCAAATTAACTTAGGGTCCATTTGGATCCATGAATTAAATTTGGCTTGTGGAATTTTTGTGCTAATTCAATTTCAAGAAGAATTGGAATTAGGTTGCATTTCCAATTATCTTGTTTGGTTACCAAAGAAACTATAACATGTAAATGTAATTTTCGATCAATTCGAAAATCTATTTGGTTGGCAAAGATTTTTTTGCTTGGAAGCTTGTCAATCCAACATCTAGAACCTTCACCGCTCTGTCAGCACTACCACTAACGTGCACCTCTTGTCCCTGTGTGTGCAGTCGATGCGCTCGCCCTGTTCCTCTTCACCATCGACAAGCTACTAGTGTCGTCGTCAGTGAGTGCCTCCTCTCCTTCGGCATCAAGGCACAACACTTGTCCTCCACCACTAGCGGTGAGAAGGAAGCATTGTAGCGTCAAAAACAAAGGAGTAGTGGTTGTGTCGGCGACGAGTATGCCATCGACAACAAGGAAGAAGAAGAGGTCATGCCAGATCTGGTCTCCGAATTTGCATGGCTGTCGTGTGATGATGTTGAGGGGCGTTGGTGACGAGGAATAAGAAGAGGTGGCATCGCCAATGATGTGGAAGAAACCATCATGGTGCTACTGACGATGAGGAAGAAGTGGATTAGTGGAGATGGAGAAGATGATGGGATCCAGACAACTTTAGATCTGGCCATCAGCTACGCAAGTACATCAAGGAGCGCCAGCGATGAGAAAGAGAAGAGGTGGTTGCACCGGTGATGAGGAAGAAGAAGTTTCCACAAGGCTAGCGATGAGTCTTATCGGTGAAGAGGAGTTTGGCATCGAGGAAATAATTAGAGCTGCTCTCTGGAGGGCCTCCGGAGTTTCACCTAGCCTCATCGGGTAGTTGCTAGAGTCTTAGCGGAGAGGATCTAGAGGGATGAAGATGAGGAAAGGAAGAATGTGTCTCGGTCTGTGATGGACTGGTGGGAGACAATGAACAGGTAGAGTTGGAGCGAGAAGAGATGGATTCCGATCAATCAGATGGGTAGATGTCTGAATTGGTCGCCTCTTATTTTAGTTGTTCACAAATCCAAGACGAATTGGAACTCAATTCCAATTTAATTCCTTGGTGAATTCAAACACTTGAAATTGTAAAGGCCAATTCTAATTCCCCAATTGCTTGCTCAATTCTATGAACCAAATAAGGGCTTAGCGATTTAAAAAGGAAAATCTGACTCAGCTTGTTTGTTGGAATTGATACTCCAAATATCCTAGTCCACCTCGGCCTCTACCTCGCCTCCCCGACTCCCCCAACCCCCCTCCCGTCGACAGCCATCCCCAGATTCCCCACAACCACAATACATCAACATCACAAAGCAGAGACCAGAGAGAGGGAGTAGAGGGGAAGGAGGTCATCGGAGCTCGAACAAGTGGACGACAACCTCACCGCCGCAGGAGGAGTGGTGTAGCCAGAGCCAAGGGCGGCATCCCGCACGAAGACGCCCGACGACGGCGGCTTAAAGAGCGAGCCATCGTCGGCGCCCCAGTTGCCGCTCGACCATCTGCCGCTGGTGGCTCGCTCTCGGAGTAGTCGAAGTCACCGTCACCGTCGCTCGGGGGAGGAGGAGACGGCGACGAGGTAGGTGGGGAGAAGGAGGCGGCGGCGGGGGGAGGAGGCGGCGGTGAGGAGGAGGGGAGGAGGCGGTGGCGGCGAGGGAGGAGGGGCCCCATGGGTGGTAGGTGGGGAGGAGGAGGCGGTGGCGGGGAGGTGGGGATAGGAGGAGGCGGCGGGCGGCGAGCGCCGGGCACGACCACGTGGGAGGGAGGAGAAACCGAGGGCGCCCGGGCGAGGAGAAAATAAGAGGACCGAGGCCGCGTGGGTATAGGGACTAGGGTGGCCGGTGGCAGGCGTAGGGCTAAGGGTTAGGTGTTGGGAGTTGAGAAAGGTGAGTTAGTGTGTTGAATTTTGTTCTGGGAGTACATGAGACACAACGGCACGTAGCAACGTTTACATGTAAGAGGTAACGTTCGGAAGTGTAAGGACTCTTTGATGATGTATATAAATTTGCAAGCCGAGACTCTCCATTTCTTCATAACTTCCTACTTCTCATTTCTTACTGCAATATTTCTACACTCCCTTAGTCAATTGACAAGCTCATACTTCTTATTTTTTTTACTTCTCATTTCACAAGTTTATTTTCTGCATTTGTACTTCTCATAACTTCCTACTTCTCATTTCACAAATTTATTTCCTGCGTTGTACTTCTCATTTATTCACTAATCACCATGTTACCAAGAAGTCGCAGTACCAAGGATCTCTCAAGCAGTGCACAGAGGAATCGAAGCTTGAAAAGGGCAGCGGGATGACTTAGTGTAAGCTCTCGCCGTCTAGAGCCAACGGGGACAACAAAATTCTCTCCCCCATCCACGGACGCCAACATTGGTGGGTCTGGACGAAGGGCGAATTGCTGGAAGTACATGACCTGGAGCCAGGAAATCCGAGACGGTGAAACGGTAGATCTCGCAACTTGTAATTATTGCAATGCTAAATTAAGTGCTCGTACAGCTGTAGGGACATGACACTTGAACTGCCATTACAAAGCATGCTTACGCAAGATGGCGGCACAAGGCTGAGAGGGAGGAGGAGTACAAACACAGCTAAACTTCGAGGCAGATGGCTCTGTAATTACTTGGGTATACAACCCGCTTTTTGCTCTTGAGGAAATTGCTAGATATATTATTTCAGAAGATCAACTGGTTAGGATGGGTGAAAGTCGTGCGTTCGAAAGAATGATCCAACGCGGTTTTTGTCCACAATACTAACATGTTAGTAGGAGAACTACTACATCCGATATTTTACGAATGTATCAAAAGGAAACTGTTAGATATTAAAGAACTATTCTAACAAGTTCAATTTTTTTGCCATAACCTCAGATATTTGGACATTATCACACCAAAGATGCCTACCTTAGTGTTGTAGCTCATTATTTAGATGATAATTATAAACTAAACAAGAAAGTAATAGGATTTAAAGTAATAAATGAATCGCACATGGCAGAGATCATTGCTGAGTGTATACTACACGTACTTGATGATTTTAAGATAGATAATAAAATTGCTTCTATAACTCTTGATAACGCATCGGCAAACACAATAGCTATGAACATCTTCACTCCAAAATTGCAAATATATATTGGTGGTTGTGTCCTCCACCAGAGATGTGTATGCCACATCTTGAATCTTGTTGTTCAAGATGGTATGCAAATAATTGGTCCATATCTGAACAGTATCCGTGATAATATGCGTTACCTCACAAGTTCTCCACAAGTGGTAGCCATGTTCGCGGAGTACTGTACAACTAATGGAAAAGAGCTAAGAAAATTTGGTCTTGACATGAAGGTGAGGTGGAACTCAACATATATTATGTTAAAAAAGATATAAGGGTACGAACATGTCATATCTGTTTTTGTCAATGCTAACTCTCAAAATAATGAATTGGTAGTTACTAATTCAGATTGGCAGATTGCTAATTGTTTTCGAGAGTTTTTAAGACCTTTTTTATAAAGAAACAAATGTTTTATCTGATGTTTATTATCCTACCTCTTGCTTAGTTATATAGTTTATTTGGTTAATTGTAGACAAAATTGATAAATCTAGGGACGAACCTCTTTTAGGCCATGCCGTTGTAGCAATAGAAGAAAAATTTATTAAATATTTTGGTTCTATTTCACACTTGTATTGCTTTGCTATTATTTTCGATCCTACAAAAAAGTTGACAGATTTACAAATTGGTGTAGAGGGAATAGGTGAATGCCTTGGGCATGATTATTCAGAAGTTTTCATACATATCAAAGAGGAGCTTTTTCGTGTTTTCCGTATGTATCATGATAAGTTTGGCAGCAGTGGAAGATCGGAGGCCTCACAACAGACGTAACATGGAAAGGCAAATTTGACATCATACTTGTGGAAGAAGCTAAAGGGCAAGTCTACTTCTTCGTCCTCTTAGTCTCAGGTGGCCTCCAAGTGGAATTCTGTCTCAGAGTTGAACCACTATTTGGAGCATGATTTTGCAAATATTGATCCTGATCTTACTGGTGGAGGTAAGATAGACTTGCTCGAGTGGTGGAAGAACAACAAGCGGATTTTTCCTGTGCTATCACATTTCGCATGGGATGTTCTCTTGGTGCTAGTGTCCACTGTCTCTTCAAAAGCACGTTCAGTATAGTAGAGAGAATAAGCGAAGTGAGAAGATCATCCCTTACGCTTAGGATGGTGGAGGCAATCACATGCGCCAAAGACTGGAAATTAGCCAAAGAGCCGCAACAGCATTAACTGGAGGATCCCGAAATCGTACATGCGTATGCTGACCTCGAACGCATGAACGACCTAGACATTGACGAGTAGATGTTATGTACGCATATTGTAATAGTTAGTATATACAAATATTGTTATTGTACTATTTTTCTTACTTGGGAAACCCCACTCTGGAGCGTAAGGTTTTTAACGAGGCAATAACATTGTATTTTTAAAATATCAAATAAATTTCACTTTTCCTAAAATATTTACGTAATTACGTGCCCATGTTTTTATGCAATTAATTCAATTTCAACTAGTTTTAATGAGGCGTGTACGAGAGAAAGGAAGATGACGACCATCGCCGCCGCCTTCATGTATAGTTACTTCGGGCTGGGCTTGAACTGGCACAGCACGAACACTGACACGGTACGAACGCTGATACGGTGGGCTTTGGACCGTGCTTGAGTCTAGCCGAAGGCGATGTAGATCGACATGACACGACACGATAAAATAACTAGACCGAGCCAGCACAATATAAAACGGCACGAAACTTGATAGTCTCAGACCATATCGATACGGCACGACCCAACTGTTAGCTCACCCCGGAAGCCATGGCCTCTTCTGCAAGTCTCCCTGACATCCTGCGAGGCACCTGTTCGACCTCCACGCTAGCTTCCGAGCCTAGGTGTCCTGTGAGGCATCTAGCTGGGGCGTACAGTTCGTTGTACATGCGCTCCGCGCACATCCCTGTGCGCCCAATCAGCCCAGAAAAAATATATCTAAAAAAAACCCCTTCGGGCCTCTTCCTTTTCCTCTTCTGCTGCAGACTCACAGACACCATCGAACCCTCCCTCTCCGCCGAGGCCGAACACGCGCGCCGCCAGGCCTCCTTCCACCGAGAGAGAGGCACTCCTGCCACCTCGGAGCGAAGGGATTCTTCTCTTGTAGGACGCGTTCTCCTCCTCCTCCGCGCTACTGCACTGTCGTGGGGTGGTGATCGATCCCATCAGGGCTTTGCTTGGATTGATTCTTCTTTTGTTGGTAAGGAAGCCCTAGCTTGATTCGGTTGTTGTTCTATCGTTTTGTTCTGGGGCATCACTTCTTTGCTGCGAGCAATCAGTCTAATCCAAATATTTCTTTCTCTCCATTCCAATCCACGCTGTTTGTTGCGGATCTGTTAGCTGCGCGGTGGAGTACTGGATTACTACTGATAACAGTTTATTTCCCTAAATTTTTGGGGGTTCAACTGAACCCCCATGCCCCACGTTAGGTCCGCCCCTGAGTTTACAGTAAGGCGTGGTCGGTACACACCACATTTTGGTAGCTAAACACCTGTTGATTATGGTAAAATGATCACAAGTCTACAACTTTTTGTTCGTGCTGGACTGTCACATATCAATGTTGTTGCAGTATGTAAACTATGTTTCTGATTGTTTTCATGTAATCCCAGTCAGTAGACTATTAGAGACTAGCATCTGTTGAAAATAAATAGCTGTTCTGTGATTTTCAAACATGATTAGAGGTTATATTTTTCTGTTGCTCTATCTTGTTGTAGAATCTGCAGTTTCTTATTCACTATTCATTTTGTTACTATAATGCTGCAGCTACCAAGTAAGAGAGTAATGGACGGGCCCTCTTTTGATGTTCACAGGGCGGAGTCTTCCCATCAGCATGTGATGGCAGGACCCGCTACTTTAGATCCTCGACGGGCTGAGGCCGCCAGCAAGCACGTGAGGGCACTCAATACCCAGTTTGCGAGGTTGGTCACTTCTTCACCTGCTAATTTCTATGGCTTGTCTTGCATCATATGAATCAAATCACCATCTGACATTTGGTGTGCTTACAAGGTTGGTCACTTCACCTGCTAATTTCTATGGCTTGTCTTGCATCATATGAATCACACCAACATCTGGCATTTGGTGTGCATACACACCATCCTGGCATGTTTGCTCATTCCGTTATGCTTAAAGAATTTTCCTACTATCCGTGCCCTTAGTCATGCTATAAAGTCTCAAATCATTGGTTGCTGCCAAATTTTTAAAGGTCCTCAAATACAATTTTGGAAAGTTGCCTTTTCAGTTTTCACGCCGCATATCCCTTAAAGCAGTATTCAAATGTTTATTTCTTGTTCTGTGTGTAATAAATGCACTGATCTAGATGTTTTATTTTGAGCAGCTGGGTACAATCACAGTTGCAAAATCATCCTGCTGAACTTTGGGAGGATGGCATCAAAGATTACATATCCCATGCTTCTGAAATTATGGTAAGCTTCACATGCAGTAAATAGAGTTGGCATGATATTTTTTCCCCCATCATGTTCATATAAAACTTGTCAGGAATTTTCATTTTCCTGATGAAATTTATCACATCAACTTGTTTTGTGCATACATAGATGCATGTGCGCACACTTGTATAAGACCAAATAAGTTTTTTGGTTGACTATATTCTGGAAATTCACAAGGAGAATGAAACTATACTGATATAAAATCACTTGTTATCTCCTGAAGTGTGTAACTAATGAACATTTAATCAGTACACTATATGACTTCTATACAACATTTACTTTCCTGGAGTCTCTTTGGGAAAATGAAACCACACAATATAGAACCACTTGCCGTGTATTTTTTTCACAAGGGCTTAAACTGTGTTGATTAAATATTAATCAGCGTGTACTATTTTTCAACTCTCATTATCGCTTGGACATTTCTTAGGTAGTCTTTTGTCACTAGAGATGCTATGTCAAAAGCTTGTTAGTCAAATTTCTCATCTTGTCTCCTGCTATTGTTTGCTCTCATCAGGAAAAGTTCAGGGATGTTGTCAATTGGCTTAGGCAAAATAAAGCAGGTTCAACAGCTGTTTCATCCCCAAGTCCACCCAATGATGGGAAGACTACTTTGCCAGCAACTGTAGATAGCAAGTTTATGGTACAGCCAGGTTCAGATAATGGACAGAAGGGTCCTATTACAACAGCTAGCTCCTCAGCTTTTCAGAGCTCAAGCTCACAAAACATGTTTTCATTCTCTTCTCATCAAAAAGCTCCAGCTTTTAGCGGTAGAACTATTCACCAGTTTATATGCCATATTTGTGTTCACATTTGCTGTATATTTTTCTTGCAGACATTAATTGTATATTTATATTAGTTTTGGCATAATGGTGTGCAGGCATATTTGGTGACAAGAAGAGCATGCCTGGTGACAGCAGTAAACCGACTTTCCAGTTTGGTGTAAATAATGGCTTTTCGACACCAAACATGCCATCCATTTTTTCTGCTTCAGGTGCCCAAAATTTTAGCATGCAGACCCCGACGCTGTTTTCAGTGAACCAACAACCAATTCTCTATGGTACTTTTCTGATTTTTGTCATTACTCTGTATATATACACAGCATGCCTGTTCATTTTTTTATTGGAGAGATAAGGCTTTGAATTGTAGTGGATTATTGCAACTTTAGCACAAAGATTGTAGGAGCAATGAATCATCAACCAGCCAAATCTACTGGGCTATGGTTGTGTATGAGTTTCACCGCTCTATTTAGAAGTTAGACCAGCTCATTACTCTTGAGAACCATTTACGTTCTGCCTTAAGGACTCAGTAACACAATATCCTTTATGTGAGTAATGACAAAGAAAAAGAATACATATGCAAGCTAATATTCTTCAATATCCTGTGGCGTAGAAGTTATTCCTGTATGTGTGCTTATATTTGCTCTAAATATCATAACCATTTTTTATGCAGTGCAGCAAATGTTGCAAGCATCATTATTGCAATTCAGAAAAGTAAACTTTTTATTGGCTTGGGACATTTCTTTGTTTTTCCTGACATGCAGCTCCGCCTTATCCTGCAATTTACATTTGAAATTCAGATGATAAAGACAGTTCAATTGTTCTATGGACAGCAACTCAATATAGCGAATTATGTATTATGTGCCTGTTATTTTTATGGAATATTAAGTTTTTTTTGTTGCTTTGTCAGGAAACCAAAATACCGCTGAAGCTTCAGGTGATGCAGATGTAGGTGAGTATCTAACAATTTATTTGACCCTTCCATGTTTGGGTTGTTACTTTTGGTTTTAGATAATATTTTTTCCACTTAAAAGAATTTATTTTCTCTTTAAATGTGAAAATTTCCCCCTTTTTCGCCACGTTGTCCACTTAATACATAGTCTCATTTGAATGATCAGATGCTGAACCTGAGCAGCCAAGCAGCCCTTCTGTAAAGAAGGCAGAAGAGAAAGGAATAGTTGTTGTTCATGAAGCCAAATGCAAGGTGTATGTGAAGGTATCCATTCTTTTCTGTGTACCATCTTTGTTTTGTTCCTAGAATTATAATTTGTGTTTATTGATGCTATCACCCAAGTACTGTGCTACATTTGCTTAGCATGTAGTTTCACAATTCTTTTTTCCATTCATGTAGCATGATGATGCTACCAAGGGTTGGAAAGACATTGGTGTTGGTCAGCTCTCCATCAGATGTAAAGAGGGTGCAGAGAAAGCTTCCAAAGAGTCCACTCCAACCATTGTTATTAGAAATGATGTATGTGTGTTCCTTTTTCTGCTCATATATAGTAATCTAAGTTCATTTGTCATCAGTTAAGTGGTGGTAATATTTAATTATTTATCCTTCCACTGTATGTCAAACTTGAAATCCATTTGCTATATCATTCCACTTCCATAATTGTTATTACAAATGGTGTGTTTGCCCAACTTTTCTGTTGTATATAGTTTGCCTTGCCAAGTTCATTTGTCTTAGGTTCCGTTTCACCGATTGATGAAGAAGTGGGCCTATTTGCCTAAATTGGTTTCGATGGCCATTCTAGGCCCAATTTCACTAAGACTTGGGGCCCATTTCAATTGATGTAGTTTGACCATTGAGCCCTCTGAATGTGACTAGACTAGTTGTACCTGGTACCACTCGGTATCTGGCTTGCTGTATGTGACAGCTGAAAACCTCCAAGGGGTGATAGAATCGAAAGATAAGGAATAAAAAGCACTAATTGTTGCCTTGGGTGGGACTGTCTAAAGACTTAAGCATCATGGGACAAGAAGGCAATGGTTGTAGATTATCCGGTGGAAAAGCTGGACATAGAATACTACCTGTCCTTTCATTTTATTTTGAATTTGAGTAATGTGTACCAAATTTCCCTGAATGTTTCCATCTATTTTTGCTGGCAAGTATTGTGAGATTTTTTGCTCTGTTTTTGCATATAGTTATGCTTACACTGCTTGGAGATTGTTTCTGGTTGTCAACAAGATACTAATGGCTGATTACTGGTAGCAGGTTGGCAAAATCCTTCTGAATGCTCTGATCTATAAGGGGATAAAAATGAATGTTCAAAAGAACACAGTTGCTTCAATATTTCATACTTCAGTAAGTAACTATGGTCCATGCAGCTTAATATTTTTTTTCCCTTTGGGGAGCAGTAACTTTGGCATAATTTGATGTCATACTTGTATATCTCATCAACAAGCTGGAATAGTGCATCTGGAAACATGACATGCATTACTTGTATTCAACTACTAATAACAAAAGTTTGTTTTGATGACATATTTGGTAGGGGTGTTCTTTTTAGCTGTGGCTTATGGCTTTTGGCTGAAATTTTTTAATTTTGGCTGTTTACGGTACAGATTACGGAGAGACCGATACTCATTTACGATTTTGGCTGGTACAGATGTTAGGCTTTTAACGTATACTACGTTTAACTTGTAGACCCTGTCTTGAGAAAATACTCCGTTTGAAAGTTAGATACTGTAGCAAAAGTCAAAAGCCGCCCGGCTTATGCCCAGCCGAACAGGCTGCTGATTTCTATTAAAGTAGGCTAAGCAAAATTTTTGCTATTGGATAAGAGCTTGTTTGTTTTTATGAATTAGTACGTCAGAAAGTAGAAAGTTACAGTTGGATGACTCTAACATATCGTTGTTTCTTGTTACCCTGGTATATGGACTTGAAGAGCATTAAAATCGTAACTTCATGTAAACTTGGATCTATGTTTTGCAATTTGCGCATATTATACTGCTTCAAATTGTACTGAACTGTCATATGTGCAATGCATAGCTCAGTCAGTATGACCCTGATTCATGCTATATTTTCTCAGGATGCGCAGTCAAGCGAATCAGGCAGCACCAGCGTTGTAGCTCGAACATACTTGTTCCGATTGAAAAATGAGGAGGCGGCTACAAAATTGTCAGCAACAATCAAAGAGAATGCGCCGTTGGACTGATTCTTTATGGCCTCTCATTGGTGTGCCTTTGGCAGGAGTGGTGATGTTTAGAGGGACGCCTTCGATAGCTTCCGGCAATGGGCAAAAAGATATGCCTTGCAGAGTTTTTGCCGCCGAGTTGCACCTATGTAGCACGCCGAGACAAAATTTTGTGTTGCTTGTAACTTGTAAGTCTAGCTAGCCATGTATTACATTTTCTTCCCTGACTATGTATCATCTTTGGCACTGATAAAGTTATTAAGCATGGTTAGAGCGTCATCTTAATGTCAAGGCAGCGACTTTGTATTGATAGTGACGTGAATCACATGTTTGAAAAGCTGACTTAAGAGTCTCGTCTTGTGCAGTTGGTTGAAAACTTGTAGTCTCTTCGCCCGTCTTGTGCGGTCGATGTATATTTGCTATTCTTTTTTCCTAAGAAAGTATCTCGACTACCGTACGAATTTCATTTGTTCCAAACTTCCAATATTCCAGAGTCCAGAGTCCGTGCTCCATACCCTGGAACGGTTACACCATTAGAAAGAAAGCTGTTTCCATGCTCGTGCTCGTTGGATCTTCTGCCTCTTGAGATTGGATGATTCACACGAGTACGCCTAAGGATTGAACGGAGCCTAAGGAGTGATATAAAATAGTTAGAGGAATAATCTACTATTGAAGAGATTATATCTAGTGCTGTTTTTAGATAAGGTGAAAGTTAGAGCCAAAGGCTGAGTTTTCTTTCCATTTGTGGCTTGTGGCTTATGCTACAGTAACTAGCTTTCAAACGGTACGTTTTTTCAAGATGAAGTCAGCAAAAAAATTGTAGTAAAAAATATATTGTGTTTAGCTATACCATTAAAATTGCATGCAATTATTTTTCTCTATATACTGCATCTCACGAATAGTCAGAATTTAAAAATTTAAGCCATAAGTTATAAGTCACAACTCCAAAGAACACATCTTTTAAAGAGACATACTGTTATACATGCTCTAAAAGAACAGAGCATCTCTATATGTTGCATCACGCAGCCCGCACGCGCGTGTTAGAAATTGGATCATGTGAGCAAGACCCATTTTCTTAATTCCAAAGCATACATAGTTTAGTACCATATTGCTAAGGTAAAGTTGGGGAGACCAATTTATAAGGTGGAATCCTCACCCCTCATTGAATATGGATAGAGATGGTATGAGGGCTTTAGCTAATCATGCACGCGCACGCGTATTCACACATTTTCGCGTGAAATTCGCGCAACTTGTGACTTGCGATCGTGACGTGGCACGCCAATCTGGCAGACCGGGTCCATCTTTATTTTTGCTGAACCCTGCACCATACACACTCTCTGTTTGAATGAGATTCAAACGTTTGAATGAGATTCAAACGTTTGAATTTAAGATTTTATTGGGGTTTTGATGATAGACAATTACCATCGGGTAAATGGCTGGTTAAATATGTCAGTTACCAGTGGGTAAATGCCTGTTTAAATTTGTCAGTTCACAGTCTGTCTATATATATATCTGGAGACGTCTAAAGTGTATAGATGAGAATCTCACTGCCTCCATTTCCTTCTCTTCTACGATCTTGTGTTTCTGTACTGTGCTATCTGAACTTCGCCAACCTTTCTTCCCGACGTGCATCTGGAAGGAGGGAGAGCGGCTATCTCTGAACTATTGCCGCAGAGAGTACCTGCTTGGGGTGGCAATAAGATTTCTGGGCAGCGCACATCTGCGCGAACGCTCACTTCACCGCGTCATCCATGTTCTGCACTGCATCAAGTCTGCGCTGCTTCCTATTCTTCATCAAGCCTAATTGTAAGTCGTTCGCGCGTTCGTTCGACTGTACTTTCTTTGTGTATATTCTGAAGTATGATGAGTAGCCTGCTGTTAGTCGCAAGTTTTGCATCACTAGTTTATTGTATTTGTTTCCTAGTAAAACATGGAATTAAAATATTGCCCACTTTTTCAACATTCCAGAAGCCTTATTATGAATTTTGTTGCAATACAGCAATGGCTAGTGCTTCTGATGCGATGAAACCTGAGAGGTCGTAGATGGCAGACTAGAGCCAAATTTTGGCTCATGTCTTTGGGGCTGTGGTGGGTTATCCACCCACAGTATCCATTTACGATTGAACAGTTCATGCAGATTGAAAATGCAAACAACACTGCTCTTGGCTGCATTCTGACTGTTCTGGCAGATCAGCTCTATGATGTGTACATGGGCTACAAGTCCGCCACAGAGTTGTGGGATGTACTAGAGCACAAATATACAGAGGTAGAGGCAGGTCGCTAGCTCTACATGTGTTAGCAATTTTTCGACTTTAGCATGGATGAGGATAAGTCCATAGTTGGACAAGCTCATAACTTCCAACTACTAGTCGGTGAGATTACTCACCTGGGTTGTGTTGCCTCCAAAGTTTGTGGCTGCGGACATTGTTGCTAAACTTACTGCCTTTTGGCGGGATTTTGCTACTAGCTTGAAACATAAGATGGAAGAGATTTCGGTTGAGGATCTCATTGCAGCCCTCAATGTGGAATAAAAAGCAAGGGCAAAATATACATCTAGCACCTCTGACCAGAACAATGCAAATGTCATAAAGAAAAAGATTGTTTCAAAGAAGTACAAATCTAACAAACCGAACAAGCTAACTAGCTTTAAGAAGAAGAAAACTGAGAAAAAGGATTTGAAAAACATCACCTACTTTGTGTGTGGAAAAGACGGTCATATAGCGAAAGACTGTCGCTTCCGCAAAATCAGAGATGGTGAACAACCAAAGAAGAAGGTCGTCAACGTGATCATAGGCGAGACATCGACTTCAGGAGGGTATGATAATCCACTTGTTGTCTTTTCAGTATGTCAATCTACTGATTAGTGGGTTGATACTGGTGCTAATGTTCACGTATGTTCTGATATTCCCTTCTTTTCTTCTTACCAGGCAGCAGGGGTTTCCTCCGTCCTAATGGGAAACGGATCGTATACTTCTATTCTTGGTGTTGGCACAGTGGATCTGAAGCTTACTTCAGTGAAGATTGCCCACTTGATGAACGTGCAACATGCTCTTACAATAAACAAGAATCTCGCTAGTGGTTCTCTCCCATGCAGGGATGGTTATAAACTAATTTTTAAGTCAAATAAAATTATAATGTCTAAGTTCGGAAAATTTGTTGATAAAAGCTATGAGAGCAGAGGCTTGTTCCGTATAAGTATTTTAGAGTCTTGTTATAATCTGAATGTTGCAATTGGTTTAAATAAATATGAGGTAAATATTTGATATTCTCGTTTCTGTCATATTGGTGTTGATAGTATTGTTAGAATGTTCAGATTAGATTTAATTCTAAAATATGAAATTGTCAAAGGAATAAAGTGTCAGTCTTATGTGCGCAGCTGCAGGTGTGCACGAGCAGCCATTGGGCGAGCACATGTGACTTGAGTGGAAAGCGGACACGATGGCTGTGAGTGAGTTCGACAGCGAACGCCGGGCATGCGCGACCGTGAGTGATCGCCCGTGCATGGTTGCCGTGGGCGTTTTGGCAGCACCGGCGAGTTACACATCGGCTGGAGCAGTTGTGTGCTCCGACGAACACGCACGTCAACAATAGCACTACCTCGTCCATTCTCCCAACTCTTTTTGGGTCTTTCTTGCATATGCATGAAGAATGTTCTGATAGAGCTCTTGAATTTTCCTGCCAAGTATATGACACAAGACCTAAACAGATCTTTGGAGAGAATGATCTAAACATATTTGCATGATTTTTTATTCTATTGGAAAGAACATTAGAGGGATTTGTGTCAAAGCCTAGTATCTGTTTGACGCTGCTTCGTGGCTTCGTACGCTTGGCCGAGCGAACGAGTTGCATCTTTTGGACCTGACGTGGACTTACAAGGCCTGATAATCGGAACCACGTATAGGGACCGGAGATCTTGACCATCCAAAGAAAATGGAACAGCCAGGATTGTGCAACGGCACGGCTGTGCCTTTATTGTTGCAACGGGAGACGATTTGCTTTCCTCTGTCCCACTCCCCATGTCCCCTGCTTTCACGGCGACGGCGCCAACCCGCCCCTAGTGGTCGAGAACTAAGTTTGCTTGGGCAGCCATCGTGCGCCGCACCCGTCAGCTATGCGTGTACGCTAAAGACATGTATATTAGTCTGTTTCTTAAAGATCATCTCTAAAATTTTTATCATATCTAAAAATAGTATTAGAGACGACATCTTTAATAATTTATCTCTAAAATTAATTTATCTAACTATTTTATATTATTTTTATTATATTTCCCTCTCACACTTCATTACTATTTACGTTAGTTTATGTGTTTAGATTATCTCTTGTATAAGAGATAGCATATTCTTTCTCCTCCACATAAGAATTTGCTAATGCGGTATAGCTAAGAGACAGCTGAAGTGACACTATTAGAGATGCCCTAAGGGTATATACAATAGTCTGTCTCTTATGGTCGTCTCTAAGAACTCCACCTCATCTAAAGACAACATTAGAGACAGCCTCTCAAATAACATGTCCCTTGAGTTATATATAAAGGAGCATATAAGCTTTTCATTCTTGTATGTACATATAAAATATAATAATTAACACTAACTACATCTTTGTGATTGTTTATGTTATACTTTTACCTCAACGCATCGCAAGGGCACCGTCCCTACGGTTCGAAAACAGCACAGCAGTGCATTCTTAAATGATGCCTTGTTTGTGTGGCCTTGGATAACTACGGAGCTCTTAGCCTTTTTGCAATTGCAAAATGAATTGGACTAAAAAATCAGTGTAAAGAATCTGAATAACTACTTGTCCTTTCCAACAAGGCACAAACTAGTTAACTAGCAATGGCGCTATACAAGTGCCTGACTTGCCAAGAGCCCAAGACCTCCTTGGTATGCAAGAATTCCATATGAATATAGTAAGAGTAAGAGTTTTACATAGAACAGTATAGTTCCAACGAAAATCCTATGAATAATTCAAACAAATTCTTGTGAAATTCCCGTAGCAAGAACCTGCTATACACTAGGAACAAGACAGATGCTGGTAAGCTCTAGTGATTAGCATTTTCTTCCATCATGCCTCCAATACCAAGTTTGCAAAAAAAAAAAAACTATGTTCCCTGCCCCAATCTGTAATTATCATTTCGGTTCTCATCCACTGGATATGAAAGGGCAAAAATATGAGGATCCAGAGTGAAAGAGAAGAGGTAAACATAGCTCGTCTTCGTAAATGGAAATTATTTGCTGAATGTTTGTACAGTTATGTCGCATTAATCATTGCTAGATTTCCTTTCTTAATAAAATAGAAAGTCCATACAAATAAACATGGAACATTCACAGGCCTTGGCATGGATGGAGCAGTCAACAAATATGGCTGCCAAGGTTGTAGACCATCCAATGTCCCAGAAGTATTTCACAAAACAAATGGGTCTTACAGTATGTACAAAGCAATAGAAAGGGGGCAGTGTTGCGGCAGGCAGTGGCAACTTCTCGACAACACAAACCAACCTTAACGTGGACCCGTGGATTAGTAAATTGCCTGCAGGGATCTTCATCTCAAATTCCAGATTAAATCTCCTGGCAAATAAACATGGAGCACAAGCTTTACCTTTCAAATATGTACCAAACATTATATTATCGTCTCAGCACAACTTTATTCCACAAATCTTACTAGAATTCCACCGTTGCTGACTGAAGAACTATTGGCCATTTGAGGCCTGCATGATACATTACTTGCCGGAGATAGTGATCCATCATCAAGAGGTACATACAAGAGGGAATAGTAATGATATGAACATCCCTAAACATACTAATGATCAGGTTGATAAGCTTGTTCATCATGCTCATAGAAATTTCTTTGAGTACAACATGAAAAGCAACAATGCAATTTTATTAACTTGCTAATGATTCGTCTAACAAGGACAACATAGTAGCTGAAAGTCAGTCCACTTCACCATATACCTTAAACTGTGGTTCTTAATTAACATGATGTTCTACAGGAATTGTACAGTGTTCAACAGATATTATGTGGTCTTCTGGCCAATAAAACAGTCACTAGTGCATCATTTCATTACTATCAATCCAGCAAAGAAAACAGTAAGTACTTTGCAAGTATGTTCAGTAGGAAATCAAGCAAGATAATAGGTAAATGGTAGTTTGCCAGGAAATCAAGTAGGAAACAAATTTGCTTCATCTTTCAAACAAGCTAACATTCTGACACCAAGTATGCTGTAACAGGTAAGTTGTACTTGGCAAATATGCTACATCATCCATTCACCAAGTACACAACACGCCAGTTTCTATACCAACTAACCAATGTCCAATAAGCAAAAGTACAACTAAACAAAAGTGTCTAAAAGTTGAGACAGTGGACACATAACTAGCTGTAACAAAAGAGACATCGCTAGCAATTCTTAAGGTGCTTCCAAATAAACATGTGTCAATAGCAAAATAGTACGATTAGCAGGAACCATGAAAGATCCAAAGAACTTCAAAGAAAATTATGGAAGAGTGCGAATTAAGTAGCAATGCATATATTTTATTGAATGAGTATATTTCGAAATGGTCAGTGACATTCTTAACTCAGTGACTGCACTGAAGGATATTAAAACTATGCCTAATTAAAACTGATGGAGTCTCGAGCTGATGGGCATGTGTATTTTAGAAACAGCAAGGCGTAGGGTGTTGTGTTTGGCAGCCAATTAGGGGAATAATCGTTCGTAGGTATTGGAAGAAACAGTATCTAATCTTTCTGCATTTTTGAGGAATAGTAGAAGGTCTGCTATTAATCTTTCTGCATTGAGATCCTGAAGTTTGAAGGTTTCCATCAAATCTAGTGCCCAGTGCGCTGGGCTGAATTTTTGTCTGGCTGGATTTGTATCCTGAAGTTTGAAGGCTTCTAACTCATCAAGTGCACCTATTGGACTATACGAGGCATCCAACGTAATAACCGAGACGAATATATTCTACATCACTGTCTCCTGGTTCCATGCCTTTTTAAGTATTATTCGCATTTTCGCTATTGCGGATGTGTGGATAATGTTATTCTGCATTGCTGGGAGGCAGCAATACTGCAAGAGCTCTATTGGTCATGTACTCTTCTGAGATGGTTTTGATTACATTTCTGCTACGGTCGGGGTGTAATTATGCATTTATACTGCACTGGCAGCAAGTTTACGAGTGCTAACGTGATTTTTTTGAAGCATATGCAGTGCAGCTTTGTGGGCGTGTTGTTCTCTTTCCTGAGCCTGCAGAATATTTCTTCCAGCGCTTAGATTTCCACGACAGTTTTGTACAGCTCCTATTCACTCCAAATAAAAGAACAAAATTACGGTCGTTTTCTTTGGAGCTGAGTCAAGCTGGTGACACATCGTTATCTCGTGGATTGGAAACTCCCAGAACAAAACACACACTAGCTCAAGTTCCGTAAACCAGCCTCCCCGGCCTTTTCCTCCATCACGGGGTCCCTAGGCAGCTTTGTTCGGTCAGAATGTACGCTTGGTTAGGGGGAAAGCAAGCTATTGAACGAATAATAATAATAATAATAATAATAATAATAATAATAATAATAATAATAATAATAATAATAATAATAATAATAATAATAATAATAAAACCATACCTTGCGGCCAATTCAAGGTCTGTTGCAACCGTCCGTCCTTTTTGTTGTGGGAGTCCTTTCGATCGGCCCATGTTATGAGCAATAATGAAGTGTCATCTCGAGGTATTTAAGACTGTAGGATCCTCAAAAGCACTCTTAAAAACCTTCCATCGAAAAGGCCTAAAAATCTTCTCTCATCTTATCAAAAACTCATGTTAACCCTTAGTCTCTCCTACTTTTATAGGCTAATGTCCTAAACCGTGTCCAGCTCTAACACGGACATAAAACTCTATCCTCACAAGCACTCTATCTTTTCTGAAAAATCTTCCCTTCTGAATACGGGTTTTAACCAATCTTTAAATGTTCAAAGTTATAGACCCCTTCCACAACTCCTAACTCATCACGTCTCGAAACCTCCCTGACAACATCTCCCATAGCCTCTCCACGCATCACTCATCCCGTGTCGAAGCCTTCAGGACCGCACCTCCTGTAACTTCTCCACGCATCACAACCTTTGATCTCCACGTGCTCCAGCGTGAGCCCAACCACCTCGTGACATTCTTGACCATCTGGACCTTAGATTTCCCCATCCTAGTACCACTCATCCTCGTCATCGACCATGACCGCCTCCACGCCCAACTTGCACATGTAAAGACCAAAGAACGTTTTTCCTCGGCATAAGTTCTTCCCAAATTGACTGATATTAGTCAACACACTCAAATCACACATTTATACATCTATCAACATCAACCAGGTCAGCCATGACCACAAAATCTATCGCTTTTCAGAAATCAACCTTAGACAACTCATTACGACCGCTGTGACCGCCATGCACAGGCCGGTCAGACCTTTGGCTCAACGAGTACTCGAAAACCACAAGTACTCGAGAATTACTATCGCTCCGCTCAGAACACTCGCAAAACACAAGCATGTACAACCGACCACCAACTAGTCATAGTTCCATCAATCACCGATTAGGCATTGTAGCAACAACTCATCGAAAACCGATCGGTCATCAGGCGCCATCAGACTACCGAGTACCAACCTGGAAGCCTACGGCAACCAATCACACAAGCCTATGACTACCGATCATGAGGTCTATGAAAATAGATCGTGAAGTCTACGATTACGATAACAGATCGCAAAGCCTTCGACTACCGACCGCAAAGTTTACGACTACCAATCACAACATCTTCAGCTACCGACCAGCAAAGTCTACGACTATCGATCACAAAGTCTTCGACTACTGACCGCAAAGTCTACGAATACTGATCAGCAAATTCTATGACTACCGAGTATTACCAAGTACTGTAGTTGGACCATAGACTAGTTCACTCTTGCTCACGACTGGTTCATTGTTGCATATAATCGGTTCATTATTGTTCACAACCGGTTTACTATTGCTCACGACTGGTTTACTATTGCTCATGATGGGTTTACTGTTACTCATGACCGGCCCACAGTTGGAGGTCGAAGCCTACCGACTAATGACCGTGGTCGTTCTGCTATGGTCAAAATGGCGTGGTTGATTTGCCATGATCGAAATACCATGGTCGACTTGCTATGGTCGATTTGCCGTGGTCGATTTACCATATTATTCTGACATGGTCAAAGTCTATCGATTCCAGTTTTACAAAAGAGCACCAACCAAAACTTTCACAAACGTAATTTTCAATGTAACCCAAATGTCAATTATTCATCATCATTGTATTCACAACCTCCACATGGTATAACAATCTCCCCCTTGATGAATACATCGACAACACCTCAAAATCTCTCGAATGAGTTGAGTTTTTTGAAAGAAAAGCAAAATTTATGATAAGAAAGTTTTAATGATGCAGAGAAAAGAATTTTGACAAAACATAGCAGCAAGCACTCGGCAAAAACTCATAAAAATCACCCTCAACACAAGAGAGGCAATCTTAGCAAGTTTTTCTAATTTCTCCTATTTTTCTCCTCACTCTCTCTAATTTCTCCCCCTTTGGTGATGTAATCATCAAGAACCCTAGAGAGAGAAAATTTTAAGAAGGAGCAATGAGAGTAAACATTCAAAAGATTTGTAGATTATCCAAGTCACTTTTACATTTAATTAATAGATTAACCAAGCCATCTTTTGAGTAGAGCTCCCTAGATCATATAAAATCATATATCATATAGCATTGTCAAAATCAGTATTTAGCATGATTAAGCAAATTAGATTAATGATAGACATCTCAACAAAGACCAAACTAACTAGAAAGAGCACAATAAGATATCACACTGAAAAGCAAAGTTTCAGTAAGGTTTGGAGTTAACTACCAGCAAGGTAAGTACTAGAGCTTTCCAATTCAATAAATTAGGGCTTAGTATTTAAAGACTTCACAGCAGCCCACAAACTTGCTCTCGGTTTGGTGTAGAATCCGGGAAGGAATAGGAAACCTAAGCAGCACACAATTCGAACTCAGCAGCACGCTAGTACACGGCAAAGGAAAACGTGTGGAATCCCACGACCAGCAAAACGCGTGGAGTACTCTTTCCGCGTGAGGAGTATGATGAGCACTCGGATTCGGTGGGAGGAAACTCGATCATGTAGGAAACCGGAATCCAAATCGCAAAGCCAAATGAATCAAGAGTATATTGATAATCTGAAAAATATAACATCCAATTGATACAAGGAGCGCATCCTTTGGTTATATAGTCATCTAAGACACCTAACAAAATTTGGACTCTAATACGAATACAAGAAAAGATAAAGTTTCAGCCGCTATTTTGTTTCGGAGATAATGGTCGATCCAGGAGATTTTCAAAGTTGAGACCTTATCTATTCCGTGGGTCTTGAAATAAGGTTTCCAACAAATACAAGAGCACTCAAATCGGACTCTGTTTGTTAAAGTCGTGGGCTTTTCATTATGGGTCTGCTAGCTATTCCAAATTGAGTATGAATTGATTTCGATTTTGAATTGGGATAGACTTGAGCTAGATCCGAATTGGACTTGAAAATCTTATTCAGAATTTAGGCTTTGGATTCTTGAACTTCTCTTTTCGACGCATGCAGCTCATTTGGCTTCAACTCATATGCTTTATGCGGCCCATGCACCTGAAACACACTAAGCCGCATGGAAGCTCCTTGATCACATGGATCCCTCCTAGGCTAAATCACACATGCCACATGGTTCCAAGGCCGCATAGCTTCTTCCACTTGGTGTGCACGCCCTTCCTCTCTCGCCTCCCGCTGGCCATACACTCTAAATAAATAATGTTGGTGAACACTGTTGTTATTCCCTTTGTTCTCCATTGCCTATTGACCTATAAACTTGAGAACAAGTAAAGTAGAAGCATTAGATAGTATACATGTCGACATTTTAATATCGATCTTATGTATGATTTGTTTGGATTCAGATAAACTCTTAGAAAACCTGGTGTATGTATATGCAGAATAGAGACACGATAATTTTTATACAGATTCGTGTCTTCTCCTAAGAGAATAATAACCCTACCTCCTGTGTGATCACTAATCACCAGAAAAGGATTACAATTCAGAGTAATGCGAATGTCTAGCACTATCTCCTCCTTCGATCCAAATGCCTCCTCTCTCTTCTCTTTGACGTTAACCTTTACATAGCCAGTGAAGCGACGGTAGTTGTCCCACCAGAAGACGTCTCAACGCTTCGGATGATAACCACCTGACGGAAGTTACTGTTAGAGAGACATAAAAGGCCGTTCACCGTGTAGCGGTTGTTGTTAGAGAGAGATCCTGTGCGGTTATTGGATAAACGCACGTTCTACCTGCCTTATCAGATAAACCTATGATACAGTTGTTCATCGTAGGCAAGTTAGTCGGAGATAGATTGGTCGTAGGAAGGTCCACGACCATAATGTGGTCACAAGTCAACTTATGACTACGTGGTCGTAGAAGGACCCACGACCATATGGAGTAGTCGCAGTAAGACTTACGACTATTTGGTCATAGAATGACTTACGATCAAGGGGGTAGTCGCAGTAAGACTTACGACTACATGGTCGTAGAAGGACTTACGACCAAATGATAGTCACAACAAGATTTGCGACTATTAAGTCGTAAAAGGACTTACGACTAAGCGGGTAGTCGCAGTAAGACTTATAACTACGTGGTCGTAGATGCACTTACGACTAAGGGATAGTCGCGATAAGACTTATGACTATTAGGTCGTAGAAGGACTTACGACTAAGGGGGTAGTCGCAGTAAAACTTACGACTATATGGTCATAGAAGGACTTACGACTAAGGGATAGTCATAGTAAGTCTTACGACTATATGGTCGTAAAAGAGCTTACGACTATATGGTCGTAGAAGAGCTTACGACAATCCTGTCATATTTAACTCTTATCGATATGGGGTATATTCAAGAAATATAATGACGTAATAATTTGAAGATTATTCTATCCTCGTCAATACTATTCTCATGTAAAGCAAAGTTAAACTCATTAAAAAGCGATGTTTATCTGTTCAATAAGTTTTTTAGCTCTTGCACAAGTGATTGGTCCTTTGTATATTTTCTTATCCTTGTCACTAATTGAATTAGATATACTAGGATCAACACTAGTTTCTTGAGAAGGATGTGTAGGTGTTGAACTGTTGTTCTCAAATATGTCGATCCGCATCACACTCTGCGTCTCTGCCATACCTTCTCGGGAAGTTTGGGGCCAGTAGATATTTGTTTTCCACTGTTGAATCGACGCATAAATTGGACACTGCCGATGCCAAGACGAAAACAACTGAAAACCATCACAAATAAGCGCCAAAATGAGGCAACATCGTTTAGGTCAACAGTTGCTATATATGATGGTGAGGGCGTGAGGCAGCACTTACTCTCGTGCGGACACATCAGATCGAGAGCACCCCAGTGTCCCACGCTGGGGCCGTGCCAACTAACCAAGTCTCCAGCACAGCAACGGATCCAGGGTGTCTCGCCAAATCAAACCATCACCGTGGCAAAACAAAACAAACCACTGAATCGTTTCTTGTACTTATAGGGAAGAGGTGTATGGAAACCTATTCGGTTACTTTGATGGACAAATTCTGAAACTACTCTCGAGAAATTTTAGCTATAAATAAATAAGTTATATACAAGGAAGAATGAATCTGGAGATAATAAAGACTTCGATTTCTCTCTACCTCTCTGGTTTTTCTCTCTCATTGTTCTCTGTTGATTACTTGATTGGTTGCATTGACGCTTATTTGTAAGAAGAGGAACCCCCGAATCTCATTAAAGTCACGGTTCCTTCCTACGACGGACGCTAAGCGAGGCTGTCACTCCGGCATCGCGTGCGACTGCCGCACGGGAAAGGGTATTAAGGACCTAGCAAACGGTACGGTGGTTGCTTGGTCCCCTGCTCCAAATCTGAGTGGCACGGCCTACAAATGCTGCGGCATTGATCCACTCATACTTTGGTATGAAGCAAAGAAAAATCGCTCTGCTAATAATTGTCATCCATTATGCTCCTTATCATTTCAATGCCAACACCTAAAATCTGAATCATATACTCCCTATATTTTTTTACTTCACTCCCTAGAATTTGTGTCATCAAACTCTCTAAAGTTTGATAGATTTAAAACTATCTCGATTAGCTATAAAACAACATATAGAGTACTTCTCTGCAGTATAAATCACCACTCGTAATGATCACTGTTTGTCTTCTAAGTTTACTAGGATTTAATCTAGTGGCCTCTACTGTCTACTTCTTTCAGTTACCTGATTTAAAAATTAACGGTAGCTTATGGATCAAAATTGTTGAATTGTTAGCGCGCGGTAACATACGAACCCCGTACTTGAAATGATTCCTGAAGGCTAACTGATCCCTGTCATGCACACGATTGGCATGCCGTACTTAGCACCTAACTACCAGTCTACCACAAAAATCAACACTCCCTTGTGCTCTCGCGTGGGCTCGCGCGCACGTTTAACAAACCGTCACAAAGGTCCGCCAAGCCAAACCGCCACGTCCGTGCCGCTCCACTTGATAAATCCCTCCGACCCCCGGAAAACTCCCAAAGCCAAGCAACCCCCGCTGCAAACGCAACACAAAGGCCAAAAAAATCAACCAAACGGACACGTACACACAGAGTCCGTCGTCCACGCCCGCATGGCCGCGCCCGCGACAAGCCTCCGGCGCACGGAGCTGTGCGCGGCGGCCGTGTTGGCCGCGGACGCGGCGTCGTGGTGGTGCGCGGTGGCGCTCGTCGCGCTCGTGCTGCTGGGCGCGCTGCGCGCGGAGACCGTGGGCGATGAGGGCGCCGTGGAGTTCCGGGGCCCGCGGCTCGGCGGCGCGATGGCCCGGCCGTGCGAGGAGGTGTACGTGGTGGGGGAAGGCGAGACGCTGCACACGATCAGCGACAAGTGCGGGGACCCGTTCATCGTGGAGAGGAACCCGCACATACACGACCCCGACGACGTCTTCCCGGGGCTCGTCATCGCGCTCAGGCCGACCAAGAACACTTAGCTTTAATTTGCCGTGGTGTGTTTTTTTTTCATGTCATGGTTTCCATGCACGCGGCCGGGGATGAGCAAGAACTCGATCGAAGAGTTTTGTGCAGCCTTCTCCATTTCTGTAGTTTGCTCCATGTCATGCTGATAACTTCTGACTTCTGAGTGCATGTTTTGTCTTTCTTCTTTCTGTTTGGTATTCTGACTTATTGCTGTGGTATTCCCTTCATTTTTCACGATATGTTTCAACGAAATAGGGTCGAGAAGAGACCTAGTTAGTGTTTAAGTTGTTAGGATACAGGGTATGCTATACTAGCATAAATTAAAATTTATACCGTATAAATCAGGAAGCTATGTTAGTAAGAGACCGTGGATCGTTATCACCGGATACACGGTGCAGCAGAAGAAGAGTTGAAACAGCCCGGTTCAATATAGCGTATTCGGTGTAGCGGAAATAGTCAATCTCCACGAGCCAACCATCTCCTCCTCGTAATAGTCCTGATCAATACCGCGGTCACAGTAGTGTCTCTACCGAAGTCCATACATCTAGAGAGAAACACCGTGCGCTGATGTGCCAACACCAGTGCGCACGGCAGGACCTGTGAAAGGTGGTGGCTAGGGTCTTGGTAAGTGTGTACAAGATACATTCCTCGGCCCCATGCATGCATCTCTTAATATAGCCCATTGGTGGAACCTTACGTTAGAGGTGCCCAATAAGGTGCGATATCCACTTGGCCTATTAGTAACGGATCTAATCCGAACTGATGTGTTTTAACCCGTTAAGTGTGTAATCATGTAAGTTTATGTATATTCGACCGTGACCCGAAAACTCCTTTTCAGTCCACAAATCAGTAGCGGCCTCTAGTAAGACATATCGACTCCTAAATATGCAAAAAATCATATCAGACAAATCTATATAGTGCTCATGTACCAATCCCTTTACTGCACGATACTAGATCAAACTCAATGCGAGAATCGTGACATCCTATGATAGCTCAATCTTTCACTCGAATCTATAATGGATTACTCAGTTGTGATTGACTCATCAAACACATTTGATATGTCTATACACTTTCTTAATCCAACTACACTGAAGGGCCTAAAGATACATCTTCCATTATATAGAAGGGACAAATTCCATCTTGATCGCTCACATTCCTCCGTATGTTTTATATTAAACCCCAAAGCTACATTTATGATCGCCCAGTTACAAAATAGTGTTTGACAACATCTAAGTAAACTATTACACATGTAGGAAAGTATGTCGATCTCAGGTCTAAGAATCATACATACACTATGTATGAGACTAACTTATGACACTTAAGAATATAACAATTCTCGTAGTGTCTCATGGTAAGTTAATCCATCACTATGTTCTCTAATGTATGTCCATATTATTGATTTGTTATCCCCATATTTATGATCAATAAAACATGATTATTAATCAATACATATGTTGATTTATAAATTATAATTGTTCCATATAATAATATAATATTAGGTATACTTCAGAATAACATCAAAACAAAAAATAAAGAGTTCAACGAAGAAGTCATATACTTGTTGATCAATACGAAAGACATTTATTTAAGAGACAAAATAACATATTATTTAAAAAATCATAAACATAGAAGTGATACAGTCATCTCTATGAACCCCTCTAAGTATATCACTAACTAAATGGTTGGAAAATCGTATACACTTTAGTCATCAAGATGAAGGACAAGTAGAACCGATCAAGACAATGCCATTTAGATTTAGTACATCGAGTCCTTCATTTGTTGTTGGAGTACGAGTGCTTTTCGCATGACCAAAAATCTCTTGTTAGGTTACTAACGACAAGAAAGCCAAACTCCAAAGAAAGGAGGCGCTGCAAGTTAATGTATGTACCAACCGACTAGTAGAGTTTATTAGGGATGACAAATCAGAACCGTAGTTCGATGGTTGTTAAATCGGATCATCCACCAGCCACCGGATACCGTCCAGCCGAAGACATCGACCGAACCAGTAATATATACCACTACCTTTTGGGTCCTCTTCATGTGTAGAATTTTGTGCATACACAAAGAATGGTGCTACAAGTTGGACGTACATACATGGCGGAATACAGCATCAATGGCATGTACAATAGGGTGACATCATCTGTTTATAATCTTTGTTAGATAAAATTTTTGATGATATAGATAAGAGAGAACGAGAATAGAGAAAGAAATTGTATATCATGCAGCAGACGGTCTATAATGCTCTTATAGATGGTTTTTTGTTGATGTATCTATACCATCTATACAAATTATGGGGTACTATATAGATAACTTGTGGCGACCCATGTCGTTACCGAGGGCAATAGCACTACTCAACGAATTGTTACTTGTTTATTTAGTAGAATACCGTTTTAACAAATAACAAGAGCATCAGAGTAGTTACAGCAGAACAATAATTAGATACTGAAAGTACTTTATGAATTACAAGCCACGCAGGGTTTAAGATCTATACATACGGATGTTCTAGGTTATTACAATATTTACTATCCATCACCACATATGATACTAAATAGAAGTAAGCATGCGCACACACACACATATATACATACATAAATCATAGTACACGTGCGACCCTGTACGATGAGCTACAAGTCATCTAGTCCTCCCATCTACCGTATAATGCCTCTACCTCGTCATACTCCTAGTCAGCCTCATCCTCATATCCTTGGGTGCCTTCATTTTAACCCCACCATCGTCAATTTTCAAGTATACTCCAGCTGAGTATGGCTCTGAAAAGAGGAGATTTAATAGCAAGAGTAAGTACGAAGTAATCAACAAATTTTAAAATAATGATGCACATTTGTCCTCATATTTATCCGGTTCTTACCTGATATATTATCCAAAAAATTCATTATTATCATTTTAAAGAGTTTGCAAAATTTTAACTTTTAAAATTACTCTAACAATCATTCCAAAGAAAAGAAGGCTCTAGTAGTTTTCGTAGACTCTTATCCAAGAGACTAGCATGAATTCATGATTTATTAAGTACTGCACAAACTTGTATCTCTTTACCCATAGCTATTATGAATTTTTATGGACACTGGGTCTTTCGCATTTCCTTTGATGCGATACCAAATTCAGAATACAGAATGTTTTCTCGAATCTTATTACTATATCTCCATCTGACTATTAAAATAGCCGTTGGTCGAGCGGATCTGAATACTCGACGCTCCACCTACGCTAATATAAGCGCCTTAGAACTCTCGGGTTCTATACCGCATGAGTTTCTCCTCGAGTTTATATTACTTACACATGATGGAGATATTAGCAACAAAAAGGGAATAACACGTTCTGCCCGTCTGAGACAAAAAAAAATATGATTGATACTGTTTTAGGCTTATTCCAGAATGAAGATTGCTTTTCAGTCCTTATATTATATTCGTATGTAGATGGGTCTCACCTGCCTCTGAATTCTCTACCATAGCACCATCTATCCTCTTTTATTATTTTTATTAGCAGGCCACTGCTCCTTCAGTGGTTCTGCTCTCTTTATTTTCTTATCCTCTCTTTATTTTCTTTTTGGAAATTACTTTTGATGAAGGATGATCATAGAAAATAATTGTATTAAAAGTAATTCCTGTACTATAGCATGCTTAAAAGCCTGTTTCACTTGCCTAACTATAGTGTAGCTGCCTCAGTGGTGGTCTGCCTGGTCTCTTCCCCTTGGACCAATTCTTCCGCTGCACTATTTGATGTCAAAATAACTATTTATAACTTTTGATTATATTTTAGATGAAGCAACAACCCTTGTTGGTTAATTTTATTTGGATATTTCAGGTCCTCGTAATTTTCAAGAGTTATACTTTTTATTGACTTCTATTTCATGCTTATTATTTTCTTGGGTTTTCTCTAGGATTAATTTCTCTGTTCGGCCCATCGACCCGTTTTCTTTTTATTTGGTTCACGGCGCAAGAAGCCGGCCCACTGGCCCATTTGCCAGCTCTCTCTCCCCTTCGCTGGTTATCATGTAACTTATTATATAAGTTGTTTTTAGTTTTATCTATAAATGATATAGAAAATACTATAGACAACAACCGTGGATATCATTGTACATGGCGTAACATATGGGGCTTAAGACACGGCAATACAGCCCACGCGGCGATATCGCGGCCGCTCTCCGCCGTAGAGGCGTCTGGCCCGAGTTTGTCGCGTGCGGGCTAGCAAATGGTTCGGAAATAGTGCGGGGTGGCCGTAAATAGGCTGTGCTGCGGACAATCCGTCCGCGCGCCCATCTATCCCCCCGCGCCCGCCCGGTGCAAGTGAGTAGCGTTGCAGGCCCATCGTGGAGGGAGGCCGAGGTACTATTCTCACAGCCGAACGGCCTGAGCAGATGGAGAAAGAGGCCGATAGTTGATCACGCAAGGCAAGGTACGGCCCACGCATGCGTTTGGTAAATAGGTGCGGCCCAGGCGCCTGTTGCGTGGACAGCACAGGGCAGCTGCGGGCGGCCGGTGCTCAGGCCATGCGCTGCCCATGCGAGCCAGTAGTGTCACGTGCCGCACGGCCGTGCAGATCGTGAGGCACAGCGGCTGTTGCAGCTTGCAAGCGCGGAGAAAGGACGAGTCGGCACGCTCGGCGTGGTGCCAGGCAACGGCGCGCCGAAGAGACGCTCGGCGCGCCATCCCTCATGACGATCGCTGAAACACCTTCAAAATTTCGAAAGAATTTGAACCTTATTTTGAATTTTGCTTGACTTTCCAAACCTTACCTAATTTAGCAAAATCCTTGAAATTCTGCTTTCCCTTTTGATCTCCCCGTCTTCTTCCTTCGCTGGCGCTCTCGCGCGACGCCGCCTCCCCACCGCCTCACTGTGCTCCGCCTCCACGCGCCGCGCCGTCGCCGCTCCTGTTTGCGGCCATGTCTCACCCCCCGTTCACACTGCACAGACGCCGGGACCCCACCATCCAGTCTCACGTCTCCCGCTTTCCTCGCTTCGCGTGCCGCTGCCTGCGCGCTCGCTCTCTCTCGCTGCGGCGCACCACCTCATTTCTTTGTCGCGTGCGCTCGCGCCGTACCACAGCCATTACCTCCCTGCCAACTCTTGCAGAGTGTCAGCGCCTTGGCAGAGCCTCATCGCCTCTCCCTATCCCCATCCCCACATAGGAGACGCGCCGAACCGCCTCACTGTTGCCACCGCCTTACCTCACTCCTATAACTCAATCGCCTTCACAGAGAACTTTACGTCACTCCCAAGCACCCACCAGAACTACACAATTGGACTCTCACTCATCGCATCACCGCCGGCGACCTTCCCTGCACCCGGTGAGCCTTAGACCCAATCTCTTTCGTTATTCGATTAAAATCCAATTACTTCTAGTGTCATGACCCTCTTTACTTCCTAAATACATTGGTGAACTCGCTCGAGCACGAGCAGTTTTGTATAGGTCTGGCGACTAAAACCACCGCCAGCCGAAAGGCCACTTCCGTGGACAGCCTAGCCAGGCGTTCCTCGACCCAAACCTCCACCTCTATCGTGAACCTTGTACACCGTAGATGGTCAAACCACGTCCTATTTCGCTGGAAGACCATCAGAGAAGCCTTGAGTCGCCGTTGGAATCACCGCCTTCTCTCCTATCGCCAGCCACCACCATTCACCTCCACACCTTCCAAAGCCCAAAAATGGAATCCCCGGCTCAAGCCGTCTCCCTCTATGCCGCCCATTCTTACCGAGGAGCTTTGCTGGTGCCGCTCCGCCCGAGCCGCCGCTCCTCTATTTTCCACCAGAAAAGAATGGCCGAAGGTAGAAGACGACCTCAGGGCGCGATGTGGTTCTATCTCAACCGCTCGTGCGTCATTGCTGTTGGTTTGGGCCGCTCGTATGTGCTGCATCGGAGTCGTCCGCGCGTTACCCATCGGTAGCGCGTGCGCTGGCTGAGAGCCTCACTGCCGTGTGGCGTGGGTCAAGTGATCGCCCATTTGCCCACGTAGGAGAAAACCACGGCCGGACCGCACTGTGCATGTGGGCTGGCCCAGTACTGTTTATCCAAGAAAAATCCAGAAATTCAGAGAAAATCCAAGAAAATCATGAAAATTCCAAAAACATACCGTTTCGATCGTTTTGACACCGCGAATCCATTTTTGACCTCCATTCCACCAAATTGAGCTCCAAATAGATCCAAACCCCTCCATTTGAATTTTATTGTATTTTATTTCTTTTTAAATTATATTATTTTTTTCTAGCTTGATTAGATTCAAGTATGGACTTATATTATTTTATGTGTTTGTGCTAGCTTCTGACCTTTTTGAAGCGATGATACAATGACCGGAACTAGGCAGTGAAGTTTACAAGCTAGTAGAAGTCTTAGAGCAGCAAGGCAAATTACACGTTTTTGATCATAATGAATTCCATAAATTTTAAATTATTTAATTACTGTATTTGTATTACTGTTATTTGTGAAATGTTAATTGATTAAAATAAATGTTTAGAATGACCTGCTAATTACTTATGTCCTACCACTGAAAAGGCCATGTTTAATTTGATGCCACATTCACCTTGAAAACTTTAGTAATATTTAAATTATTGTATAAATAATTGTAGATTAGCTAACTTAAAATCTTGTACTACTAAGTGACTTGGCTTTTGGCTAGTAAAATTTGTTAAATTGGTACTAGGGTAAGGGTGTGCAGTGGAAAGGCACAAGGTGACCTTCGTCCACGACCTTACCCTAGGGTGGAGGTTTGAGCAGATGGGTGGTAGTGCTGTCGGGCACAGTTGTTGGGGATGTGGTTAGTAGCCTTAATTAAAAAGTAAGGACAAGAACCTTATGCTGAGTAAAAGACACAATGACCGCTCAACCACATGAGTTGATTTGTCAACCCCGGTTTAGTAACAGCTCAACTCGATTGAATCTCTACCGGAGGTAGGAGTGCTGGTGATGGGAAGTTAGGTATGTGGAACAGTACCATACCTAACAACAATAGAGGTCATTCAGAGCGGGCAGAAGAAATTAGGGTTAGAGTGTGGACCGTATCTGAGTGAGTCAATCTGGTAGAGCCTATATAAAAGAGATGAGTAGTGAAACGACCTGGTTTTCTTAACTCTGTCGCGGGAGTTAAGAAATCTTGTATGTAAAGCTGGGTAACTCTGTAGAGTGAAATAAATGATATTCAAATACACTGTGCTTCCAGTTAATGAAGTTGTGTTAATTGGGTGATTCCAGCAATGGAGCATAAGTAGATTTTGTAATGTTTTAATCTGGGTAACTGTGTAAGTAACTGTTGCAAGAAAACCCTCTTTAATCTTAAGGAGTCCTATTTTCGTTTTCCTGTTTGCAAATAAAACTGCATCCACTCAATTTAAATGAATCAGTATACTCCCTTCCTTTGAATATCATTACAAGTAGTTAAGTTAGGATTTACCATTGTGACTTGCTGGGTACGGTTATACTCATTACTTGCTAATCAATAAACAGAAGACTAGTGGAATCAAGATGTTCAAGCCGAAGTTGAAGTTTTTGAAGAACCCTTCTTCTCCGAGGATGACTGGTTTTAGGTCTTAGCCGTGCTCAAGTTTGCCTGGGAGTTTCTTGTATTGTAAGATAGCTTTGGGTTTGCACGCCCGCTGTGTCAAAAGAAGGTTGATAAACCATATGTCTGTAATAAAAGTTTGGTTCTTTTGTTACAAGTATATGCTGTTGTGGTGCGCACTCATGTACAATACTCTGCAACTGATCAGTTATGAGTAGTTGCGGGGTTTACTAACGCCTTCAGAAATGGGGCGTTACAATCACTATTGATTACTACTTACCATTAGGGACGAAAGCGGATCGAATATAAATTAAACAGTGCCTTTGTCACATTTGTATTCATATTTTATAAATGAATATAAATTTGAATATTCTCAAATACAAATACGAATCAAATATTATAACGAATACGAATTTGAATCGAATAGTTACTCAATTCGGTCGGATCCAGATATCTTCATAACTTATATAGTATAAAGATATTAATGACAGTTTATCCTCGTGCAATCACACTTAATCATTCTAATCCATTTACTTCACCTAAAAAACACGAATTCACATTCAATTAAAAAATTGTCCATCTAATTAGTCGCATTGTAATAAAATATGTATATTGCATTGTCAAATATAAATACAAATAGTCCTGATAAAATAACATTTCAGATGGTAAAAGTCCATACCATATTCATATCTATATTTTTTATACGAATTCGAATACGAATATGAATAGAAGAAAAATTATTATCGGATAGAAAAAAACTATATTGTATTTGTATTCCATCGAATACGATAACCGAATAATAGAAATAATTCGTATCTATTTTCCACCCTTACTTATCATGCACGTCACGAAGCAGGGAAGGAAGTCGCCATCTGACAGCCCAAAAGATTGTAGTGTGCTGCAGTTGTATCACTATGCCCAAAATTAGTGTTTGATTATTGTGAGTGGTTCGCTTCACTTAACACCACAACCTGTTCAAAAGGTGGGCAGAGACAGAAACAAAACATGGCTGGTAGAAAAAGAGGTGGGCGATGCTCACTGTGTAATCATCGATCGCATTCGCAAGGTCCTACTTCATATTCTCTTCGTCATGTCTATCGTGGTAGGGTGCTATCTCTGGGCGACCATAATCTCAGCAAAACTAGACGTGCGAAGTGTACCACGATAACTTCAATAAGCCGTGACACATAAGGGCATCTATCTCGGACAAGAATCAACTCAGCTAGGATCCACTCTAGACAGGGTCCGAGGACCGACCTCAGCGATGTGTTATGCATCGGAGGATTCACTCTGGATAAGGTCTGGGACCAACCTCGATAAGGGGTGACACATCGAGAGATCCACTCCGAACAAGGTCCAAAATATTCATGCATTGAGGTCCATAACGTCACAAATATCGGATGTAGCAGGACTCACTTTACATGATGGACAAAAGTATACCTCGACACAAGCTAAGATCTAAAGGCAAAAATATAACTTCAGGTGTTTTTCCTCCGTGGCAACACGGTGGTCTAACCGGCAGTGATCTAGTGGTCTAATCAGCTAGCGGTCTAACCGGTGACCGGTACGACCAGGCTGAGGAGCGGTATGACCGCTTCAACATTCCCAAATAAAAAATTAGCCCAAATTATTTTTAGTGCAACTCTAAAAATCCATAACCAAATGAGATAAAACTTTGTACATATCTTGTTTAGGGTCTCAAAAACATATTCCATCCAAGAATTGCTTGAATCTTTGTCAAAGTTTAGACATTTATCAAGAATAAACAAAATTGCACTAAAACCGGGTAAAAACCAAAAACTTGGAATATGACTTGCTTGTGGGAATATGATAACCAAGATGGCTCTACATATGTTTTCACATATCACAGCAACCAAAATCTCTCAAAAATTCGAAGCAAAAACCTTGAAAATAAGAAACTTCAAGATTATATCAAAATCAAGCAAAACCAAACAACTTCAAGAACCTTCAAGACATGGTTCCTAGATGGATGAGATTAATCTCTATGAGTCATCTCCATCACTAACACATTCTTGGCACACAACAAGATCAAGGAGAGGAGAGAAGTGATCAAAACTAACAAGAACAAGAATAAATCAAAACAAAACAATGAGACACCATGAGAGATGAACAAAGACATATGTTACTACTTAAGAATTAAGGTTTTACAACCACTCCACTTGAAAGACAAGAAAGCAAACCACACCACAACACTCATTCTTCTCTAATCCAAACCATAGAACACAAGGTTGGATAATGGATGGTTAGCTTGCAAGCCTCCATCCCAACCAGTTAAAAAGATGAGACAACCAGCCATCTAACACTAATAGATACTATCCACTAGCACATTTAGGAAAAACCTATTAACTCGACACAACATGGGTTTTACTCACACACTTAACTCATACACACCTTTCAAAGCACATGAGTTCAAATTTGCTAAGTCCTTAGCCTTTGATTCACTTGATCTTCTTAGCATCTCTTTGATCTAAACCGTTTTCCCAAACGTCACGATTTTGATCTGATTCAATTTTCAATATTTGGCAATTTACCAAAATACTCTTGCCTTGGCTCGGTCTTCTCTTTCATTGCAAACAATCACCATGCTCGCCAGATGTAGATGCAACAATGGTTTGCCATGCATCGACAAGTCTCTCCCATTTTGGTTTCACTGGACCACATCTCACTTGGACCGACCAAGCCATTTGGTGCAACTCATCGCTCGAATATTCCCTTTAATATTTTTCGCCTTTCTCGTGCCATATTTGAGCTCAATCATCTTACCCCGCATCCTTGACCGTTCTAGGCCTCGGCTCCTCTATGAGCGTAGCTCTGATCCTCGTTGTTAACCATAGTTGACTTCAAAGCTTCCTGCACATTCAAAGACAAATAAATCATTTTCAGACACAAGTTCTTCACAACTTGACCCACGTTAGCCAAAACATGCATCATACAATATTAATCCATTGACCAAACAAAATTCAAATCATCCCATGACCAATTTCCCAAAATCACAGAACCAAACTCCAGAGCCGGTCTGACCGCCAACCAAAGGCCGGTCAGACCGGTTGAACACAATGCAAACAACCTGCTCTGAAAAAATTGTAACCGGCAATAAAACAGCGGTCATACCGGTCAGGAGTTAGACCGGTGGTTAGCCAGCAGTCAGACCGATTTGTCTAATAACAAACTTGATAAAATGTAAAGTTTACAAAATTCAAAATTTTCACTCTACAAACTTGGCAATGTTATGACAACAATAATTTGAAACTTCTCCCATGGTCCCCTCACATACTTTTAAAGCGAGCAGAATATACCGGCTGTAGGGCGTCAGGATTCATGAAGAGGCAGATATGCATGGCTGGCCATCAACGTAACTATAGTTGAGATAATACACTACTTGGTTCAGCTAGTTCATCATATAATTGAGTACCGGATGGCACGTACCTGAGTGGAGAAGCAAGGATCGATCCAGACATGTTGGCCGTTCAAAACGACTTTTACTTGTTTTCAGCTGTGATCGTTGATTTTTAAGTAAAATAAGTATTATAGCAACGGTTAGTTTGTAAATGAGACATTCAATTAAAAGAATATGAATAAAAAATATTATATCTTTATGAATAATATAAAGAAAAAAGGAAAAGCTATGTTATAAAATAAACATGTTTAAAACAGTTTCTGATTTTTAGAAGCTGAAAGTCCTCTATCGTTTTAAACGAGGCCTTTGTCTCACGTTTGATCAGACAACTCCATGCTCCCACACCACCTGCTTAGGTGGTGATCGGTTCACTGAAATGAAAGCTATGGTACTGAAAACACTATACCTTGGTGAAAAAACATCAGTAATGGTAGAGGCTTATTTAACATAATTAAATTTAAAAATTTAAAATATAAAAATATGTTAGGCCATCACAGACAACGCAAACGAATACGAGAAAAAAAAGAACCGACAAAAAAACTCAAAAAAAATCAAAAATTCAGAAAAAAACGAAATTATAAATAGTGTAAAAATAAGCTTAAGCTTTTAAGCCATAAGCTATGAGCAGGGCCTCAATCACGGGGGCCTTAGCGGACAAGAAGACACTTCTCTCCTGTAGCATAGCTGTAGTAAGGGTTGAAACGAGAAGGTAGATGTGGGCAGCCTAACAGAAAATAAATGAAGTAGTCAGTGTATCTCTACAGGCTCTGGGCATCTTCATTACTGCGAAGAAAGGTAACGTCGTATGCCATGATTGCATGTCATGTTCAGTCAGCGTCAAGTCCTGCTTAGTTGTTGTACCTGCCGTTCTCTGCAAAGTACTCACTGAGATCGGCCAAGGGTTGTGTACAATCACACTGCAATTAGTTTACAGTAGTAGGATACTATTAGTATGTTCAACAATGTTTTTCTTCTAGTCTGTCTTGAAACTGGAGCGAGCGTAAGTTATTCTTTGTTCATATAATCTCTATTGTATCGTTCAAAATATATATATGCGCGTTGACTTGCTTTAATATGAGAATATTTATAGCATCTTGCATGGACTAATCATTCGCGCGCATATATAAATACACGCAGAAGATCCCTCTTCCTTCAGCTAGCTAGACCAGCCGCCGCTTTGCTTTCAAATACAGTTTTGCTTTGCCGCCTGCGACAACGGTGAGGCAGGTGGACGGCCTCGTCAATTTCCACACGTTCATTTTGGTGACACACGAGCAAAAATATCAGTACCAGCCTCTTCTCTGACAACGGCGACAGGCAGGTGCATAGAAACCACTTCTCGACTCTATTCACTATGTTTAAGTCCATATTTACTCACACACAGGTCTATTTTAGTGCGAATTTTTATGAGGATTTAAATTTATCCCTAGGTTCTATGTTTCTAGACGTGTACTGATGAACTATATTTGTAGGATTGTGTAAGAATTTTTGTGAGGTTATAGGCTCCGTTCATTTTGATTTGAGCTTCTAAATTCTGACTTATTTTTCATTAATTATAAATTTCATCTTTTTCTGAGTTTTTGGTTTTTTTTGAGCTTTTTTATCGGTTCTTTTTTTCGTATTCGTTTATATTGTCCGTAATGAGCTAACATATTTTTTTCTATTTTATTTTTTTAAATTTTAATTACGCCAAATAAGCAACTTCAGCTATTGTGTAATTTCAGCTAGCTACCGTGTAATTTCAGTCATAAGTCACAGCTTTTCAGCTCAACCGAGCATAGCCATAAATTTATACTCTGTATTTCTAGACGTGTACGAATAAAGTGCATTTGTAGGTGTGTGGTATGCATGTATAGTGACGTGTCATTCGTTAAATTGAAAAATAGGACTATGACAGCCTAGATATAGAAGAGGATCCAGATTCCAGAGAATCGTGCTAATATATTTGTTCTTAAATTCTTCGTCCGCACTCTTCTTCTACTTAAGGGCAGGTAACAATAAGTAAACCCATCCTGTACATGAACTATTTACCAGATATCGATGAGCCAATTAGCACCAAGCGTCTGAAGATGACAAAACTATCAAGAAAAATGAAAAGAAACACAAGGCATGGGTGTTTGGTCGGACGTAGACATGAATGTTGTGGACAGATCCGTCGTCAGCCAAAACGACAATGTCATGTCGCGGAGCTGTCGCTTTTGATGGTATATAATTAGAGAACTACTACCATATTGTATACTTGTAGCACCCTAAAAATAGGCACCGTTTATGTCTCTATCCCTATCTCTCTCCCATCTCCCAATCTCTCTCTCTAGGACAGCACAGGCCTTGTGGCCGCCGCCGCCTCCGGCGACACCGCCGGAGGCGGTAACAACAGCATGGCCGGTGACAGGCGGCAGCATCTGGCGAGGACCGCACAGCTAGCGACGTTAGTCGCGCATGGGCACGGCGCGGTGATGTGCAGGTGGGTGTGGCGGCCGCTGGTGACGCGGTAGCGGCAAGCTGTGGCAGGGAGGTCGGAGGCAGCACAGCTGGCCACGACGGCACTCAGGCTGTGAGGCGCGGGCCAGGCGGCGGTGGCCGTGGCGCCGGCTAGTCGTGGCAGCGTCCAACTAGGCGGTGGCGTGCAAGCCGGGCGGCGGTGTGACAGTAGGCAACACGTCGATTGGGCGGTGCGTATGGTCGGCAGGCAGTGTTCATGGTTGGCGGCGGCGGCATGCGGCCGTTGCACGGTGCCGACATGGTTCGGTTAGCCGGGGCACGGCTGAACTTCGTTTCGCGTGGGGGTTTCTAGCACGTGATGCGGGATGTCGTTCAATTCGCACAGCGACGATCTGGCGAACGTGTTTCTTTCTGACCAAACTAATCCTTTTCGTCCTTTTCGTAATGATTATCTTAGCCGTATCCGATTCGTCTCCGTTCCACCTTGTAGATTCACGTGGTCTTTGAGGGAGCGTTTGGGCAGTTGTGCAGCGAGTTCACTGAACGTGCTCAAGGCAAGTACCTCGCCGCCGTAACCTCTCTGTTCCACATTCCATATCTTCCATGATTACTTGTTACCATTGCCATTAAGTACAATTATCATATCGCTAAAATTTATCTTGCTATTACCATAAAGTTACATGGCTATTATCATATTACTAAAGTTACTTGTCAATTATCATATCTCTAAAGTTACCTGGTTATTATTATATCACTACAGTTACATGGCTATTATTATATCACAAAAGTTACCTACCTATTATCATATCACTAAAGTTTATCTTGCTATTATCATATCACTAATGTTACCTAGTTATTATCATATTACTCATGCTTGCCTAGTTATTATTATATCACTAAAGTTTACTTAGTTATTATCATATCACTCATTCTTGCCTGGTTATTGGTCCTGTTCTTTTCAGCTTCTAAAAGCTGTTTTTCGGTTTTTCTACAGTAACTAGTTTTTAAACGGAGCATCTTTTCAAGATAGGGTCTACTAGTTAACTGTAGTACATATTATACTGACTTCATTTATATCGGCAAAAACTGTACGTGAGTTTCTGTTACTCTATAATTTCTCGCATGAGCAGCTCAAAAACCACAAGCCGCAGCCAAAAGTCATAAGCTCCAGCCACAAAGAACAGGACCATTATTATATTACTAATGCTTGCCTGTTTATCATATTATTGATGCTGGCTTGGTTATAGACTTCTAATAATGTATTCAAATTATGATGTTCTAGGTTATCTTGTTTCACATGCGTTGATCTTTATTAGAATACTCGGTTATTAGTGTTTAGAATTCATACTTAAATCGTTAATAGGGGTAGTGGATGATCATGTTGTAGACTTAAATTTAAATCACTAGCAATCTTTTAATATCAAAGCTTCTATATTTTATGTTTCCGATATCATGATGTATTGCTAGTTTGGTTTCTTATGTTAGTCATGACCACTCGCCCCCTCGAATTCCAATTTGCATGTGATGGGCTTACGCAGCGGCATACTGTCATCAGCCGTGTCGTCCCGGTACGGCATGGCAATTAGTAATAATGTGTAGTGGTCTGGGACCAACCGATCGGTGATCACGGATCACCAATATTAGTGCCAACAACAATCTGCCATGTAAGTCTTTCCATACATGTACACACGTGTTTTGAACATTCTCCGGTTTATTCCCGCACGAAATTACTCCCACCTTTTGTGATGATTCCATCAAAATTCCCGGTGCACAGAATCGAAATTTATTTAAAAATACAGTAAGAGGACAAACTGAAAGTTTACCGGTTAAGATCGTTCTAGCTGTTGTACAACAGGTTACAAATTTGAGAATTCGATTCCATATCAGTGGGACGCGTTCATGTGTTTTATATCCTTTATCACTCCTTTTTATTCCTGGAAAAAAAAGCAGCCCTGACGCAAAAATATACAGAGAGGAGGCGAGGGCGAAGTCGAGGTAATTCTGATCAGCGACGCGGACCTTCCGAAAGAGAAGCCGGAGTCCAGATGGAATCCTGCACGTCCGCATCCGCAACCCGCGAACACAAACTCCTCCGCAGCCAGAGTGCCGTCTCCGCAACCATGTCCTCTTCTTCCCCTCCCCACGCCGCGCGCTATATCTACCCCTCCGTCTCTTCTCCGTCGCTTCCCGACCACTCCGTACACCTGGCCCCGTATCGCGCTGTACACATGTGTGAGTAATCCGTCCCTTCTCCGCCACCCGTGGACATGGTTACATGGGTGTACGGGCTCCTTCCTTTTCCATCCCGGCTTCTTGGTTTGTGTTCTCGTGTAGCCTCTTGACGAGTGCGTGGTGCTGCAGAAACTGCTGGGTTGCAGCCTTGGTGCTTCCGCGCGCGTTCGAGTCTGTTTGCTGATGTTCATCTAATTGACCGGGAGGAATTCAGAACTGTCCGCGGTGGAGGAGGAGGAGGAGGGAGAGATCGAGCTTCGAATCACTTGGTCGTTAGTTACGGTGAGTTCCGTTCCGTCTCTAGTTTTGCCATGGTTAGTTTGTGGGGTCTAAACCGCGATTTGTTACGGATTGCCGTGCGTGTTTAACGAATTTTGGGTTCGCGTGTTGTGTTTTTTAGCTTTCGTTTTTGTGTTTCTGCTGCTCCGCGTTGCTCCTGTGCTTTCGTTGTGCTCTCACCGGTCGTCATCCAGCATGTGAGTTGTCGCGGCGATGAAATATACAGAGAAATTCCAGGTGAAAGAAAGCTCTAAACCGGCAGTTGTTCCGAATTTCCAACGGCTAGGTGCATGCATGTTTCTAGGTGCTGCTTAGGTGCATGTTGCTTCTCCGATTGTTACCTCGCTAAGTAGTTCTTTGTGGTTGTTAGTCATAACAGGAGGACTACTTGGTTTTGTTTCCTGAAAAGGTTACGAGGATTTGATGGATCGATATCTGTGTGTTCATCCTGCACACTCTCATAGTTTTATTTTCTTTTGACCTTTTAGTCCTCAAGATTTCCTTTCTCTCTTCGCATCACGGTGAACTTTCCTTGTACCAACAAGCCTGTAACTGTGAAGTCATAATATAAGAAGGAAGAAAAGACATTTTACCTTTCAACAAATAACAACCATTGCAGGACAAGTGAACCGGCAAAAGTGAAAGAGAAGTTGTAGTACTCTAGCCATATGATTGATTCCGTGTGCTTAATAAATGAGCTTTTCCGACAAAGCAGGCATGATTATGTTGCCACGTGACATGCTGGTTCTGTGTTATACTGCCACCTGGCTTATCAACTCGGAGCTTATTTTTCACATCTTGTGACCAATCAGTTGTTACCGACGTTGAACCTTCTGCATATTTTAGCTATTGCCAAAATGTCAAGTCTTATCTCTGGTTGATCTGTCCCTACTTCGGACCGCAGAGTCTTGTCCAATTGTCTTTTGTTAATAACTTGCTGTAGCTGTACTCACTGATAAGTCATAGATAATTAATTAGAACGTTTCATGTCCGCCCTAACTGGAGAATACAGCAGGCTAAAAATATTAGGACCGTTAACGCCCTAATTTTCCGGTCCACGGCAAATCCACCGGACCACTTGGCCGCTGCCATTAAGGAGAAGACTGCAGGCTAGATTCTAACAGGGGCTATAAACTAACGGAGATGTCAGTCGTCTGTAACATCTTAATGGAACATCTTGTTTTTGGCTTTTCCCCGGCCTCCTCGCCTTACCTACCCATCCTCTCTATCTCTCGCCAAACTAATTTTGTATTTTTTTCCCTGTTTGATAGAAGCCAATAAGTTAATTTACCAAATAAACAACTAAAAAATAGTTTTGTGAACCTGCTTATGTAGTAGGATTGTAGTTTAAAGCATACTGCAGTTGTGTTGATTTTATTTATACCATGCCATCTAATCACTTATCTTCAGTTTTAGATTCAGGTATTGAGACAGCAAGATGGTTAATTTTGGAAAGAAGTTGGCGGCAGATCAAGTAGAAGAATGGAAAGGGTATGGCCGTATGGCTTTTCTTTTAGTGCTTTCTGAGATGTTTTTTGCTTTTATTTTTTCAGGAACAAAAGATTTTCTTTGCATTTTCATTTTTTACAAAATCGAATTGATTAGATATTACTATATAAAACATGTTGCTTGTGTCCCTTCTATATCATTTGCTTCAATCTTATAAATGAGACAAAAATCGAGTAGCCATCCAACTGTTAGGTTGCTCTATGATGATGAACTCAATACACATTTTCACAGGCTAGTTCCCTGTGTGTCACAATTTTCCTCACAATATTAACAAATTTCCTGCGGAAATCTTATGAGTTCTTTTGCCTTGCTATTGCTAGATACTACATTAATTACAAATTGATGAAGAAAATGTTAAAGCAATACGTTCAACAGACCCAACTTGGTGGCAAGGATCGCGAGCAAGTTCTTAAAGAGTTCTCAAGGATTCTTGATGACCAGGTATACAAAGAATGCTTGCTCTTGAAATGATTATAGATAGATCTTTTGGAGCTACTTGTGCATTTTTTTTAGGGAACATGCAAAAGGCTTGCATGTCTTTGTATTAAGAGGAGAAAGAGTACACGCACTAGGAAGGCTAGTGTTAGAGGTTACAAACCACCCCGCTTGGGGCGCTCGGAAAAAGGGAACGGCCAAAGAAAGAAATACAAGCACTAGAAAGTAGGGAGGTAAAGGATTGAAACAACACAAGTACACAACAGTGCACTAAGAACTGGCTCTTGTGGTGTTCGAAAGCGTGTCCACTACCGCCCTTCTCCAACAATTGACTTTGTGTCGCAAGTTGTCTAAAAGCACTCCGATACCCTTCTTTGATTCGTTGTAGACCTAAGCGTTGTGTTCGCACCAAATGGTCCGAAGGAAGAGAATGACAACAGAATCGAAGCTCTTTCTCTCGGTCTTGAATACCTTTTCGCATAAAGAGATCCACCAATCTGACAACCGGGTTTGTGTAGTTGGCGATGGATGAAGGAAGCCGAGTGGGCGAATGAATTATGTTCGGACTTGTTGAACCCAAGGGCAAAGTACGAGGAGGTGATCGATTGTTTCAGGATTTTGTTTGCAAAGGGGACAGAGAGTGTGCGCCAAGATGCAATGACGTGCTAAGCGATCGGTAGTCCAACAGTGATCGAGGACGGCAAGCAAAACGAAGAACTTGCATTTCAAGGGCTCTTTGTATTTACATATTAACTTGTGAGATGCGAAGCGGATCCCTCCAAGTAAGAAAGCATTATAGGCGGATTTGGTAGAGGTGGTTAACTTCTAGACCACCTGATCATGGATTTGAGGTTGTAGAAGGACGAAACTTATTTTATGCCAAAGGAGTAAGAATTCGAAGATTGCTTGAAGCGACATGGCGCCTTGAATTCCTTGGACCCAGGAGTTGGACAACAGGCCTTGTGCGATAGTGGTGGTTCTCTTAGCTTCGGAATGGACCGGTCTGTGAATGTTTGGGGCAATGTCCTCCATTGATTGTCCCTCAATCCAGTTGTCCAACCAGAATAAGGTTCGATTGTCGTCGCCAACTCGGGTTTCTGTCACAGCCCTGAACATTGCAAGGATGGCTGGTTCATGAGAAGCTTGAAGAGAAGTCCATGCCCGTGCCTGGTCTGTTTTCTGCCCCCATAGCCAACGCAGTCGTAACGCATAGCCCATTATCTTGAGGTCTAGAATCCCTAGACCGCCTAGGGCCAAAATCCTGCAAACGAACTTCCACGCCACTAGGCAGTGTCCCTCATGATGACCTCTGAGCCCTTCCAAAGGAACGCGTGTCATTTTTGTCAATCGCCTTGATAGCCCACGAAGGGAGGTCAAGTGACAAAAGATGGTATAAAGGAGTCATGGAGAGGACTTGCTTGACCACTACTAGACGATCACCCGAAGAAAGCATGTTTCCTTTCCATGCCTGTAGTTTCTGATGAACCGGTCAACAAGCGGTTGAAGTTGGGATTTATTGAGTCTGGACGAAGACAGCAGCAAGCCCGAGTAGTTTAAAGGAAAGGAAGCCAACTGGCAAGGGATTTCTTGCAAGGCCATCTCTATCTGATCCTCTGAGCAGCAGATGGGGGCCACAAAGCTTTTTTGAAAGTTGGTGTATACCCGACGCTTCGCCAAAGTTAATGAGAATCTCCTTGACAACCTAAAGGTCCTGTTTTCTTGGAGCGACGAAGCAGATTACATCATCGGCGTAAAGAGATATACGCTCATGTAACACTTGGATGCCGAGATCAGAAAAGCATGTGAGTGAGCTTGCTTTTTGGAAGTAGGCGTTGAGGACTTCCATTACAAGCAGGAACAACATTGGAGAGAGGGGGTCTCCTTGCCTTAGACCGTGGTGCAGTTGAATATCGTTTCCAGGTCTTCCATTCAGTAGAAACTTTGGAGGAAGCGCTGGCAAGTAACATTGAAATCCATTTGCACCATCTTGTACCAAAACCCATGTGCTTCAGAATTTATAGGAGGAAAGGCTAAGAAACCAAGTCAAAAGCTTTAGAGATGTCCAATTTTAATAGAAGAGAGGGTTTTTTTGGCTTTAAGGTTCTTGGTCGCCAGCTGAACGAAGCAGAAATTATCGCGAATTGACCTTCTGGAGATGAATGCAGATTGGTTCGGATGCACCTAGAAATTCCCTTTTTAGTTGATTGGCTAGGACTTTAGAGAATAGTTTGGCAAAGCTATGAACTCAGTTGATCAGTCAGAAGTCTGTGATTCCATGAGCTTCGCTCTTCTTGGGCAGAAGGACAATCAGCGCATTGTTCAACCGGTGTAAGCAATGCCCTTGTAGAAGGTTCTCATGAAACGGTCTGGGCATGGTGATTTCGTTGAAGGGAGATTTTTTATTGTTTGCCAAACCTCCTCTTCTGTGAATTGTTGATCCAGGTGAGTTAGGTTCTCGGAAGCCAACTCTAGAAAGTCTAGATCGAGGGAGTGTTCCTGGTCTATACAGGTGCGGAATATATTCTACAAGTGTTCTTCAAGATGTCTTGCTTTATCCTCTTCATTGGTAAGGACCTGGTTGTGTGTCTGAAGGGAGCCGATGAAGGTTTTTTCACCGGTGTGAAGCATGGAAGAAGAAGAACTTCGTGCTCGCGTCACCCTCTTTGAGCCAGTTGATGTGGGAATGCTGCCTAGCCATCGTTCTTTCTAAAGAAGCCAACGCTAGGCATCTGAGTTTTAGAGACTTGCGTAGCCAGTGCTTTTGAGGAGAGAGCGTTCGATTGTCTTGGGCATTATCAAGTTGCAGGATGACCTCCTTAGCCATGAGGAGTTGCATCTTAATGTCTCCAAAGTGTTTCTGCCCCTAACTTTTAAGGGCTATGTTCCTGAGGAGCGCATGTAGCCTTGTCAAGGAGTTTGAGATTGTAACACCCCACATACAACCAATCTGGAATACTACTATGGAACATCATCACCGAAGTAAAGAACAAGTAATAAAAGTAACAATAGGATTTCAAAGGAATTAAAACCTTAGAGTACTTTATTAAGTACTAGCGGAAACTAAAAGAAATGTTTGAACAATCCACTTCTAATCCAAAAGGATAAATGAAATAACATAAATAGTGGCAAGCCACGGTGCCAAAAACTCGAGTGCTCCCACCCATGCATGATGCTATCACTCCACTGGCCTTTTACCTGAGAATGGAAAGAGCAAGCATGAGATTTAGAATCTCATCAAGTACCCAACAACGGTCGTAACACGGATAGAAAAGGACAAGCAAGCGACAAGTAATTGACATGCTAACTGCAATGAAATTAAGCTACTAACAACACTAATACCGATCAAGGATAAAGATAACAGAGACGTGAAGCTAAGGTAATAGTTATTTAACAAGTTATAGCTATGACCCTGGTAATCAATTCCCACATATCCGGTTATACAAGAGTAGTCAGGCACGTCTCTATCCTCGACTGTATAACCACAGACAGGGTGTAATATTCTGAGTAACGAAAATGTACAGTCCCCGTATGTTACTAGGTGGGTGGCAATCTCCCTTATATGTGGGTAACCCCAGGCCAGGTAACAATTATACTATTAACGACTAAGACGATAAGAGATTGGAATAACTAAGAATAAGTCCGAGTAAGGTTACGATAAATGACATGATTGCTAAGGTTGAGGAGGAAAGGCCTAATTTTCGATATGAGACAATGGGGAATGATATTATGGTGGTAGTGATCCAGGTACTACTCCAAATGGCACTTTAACATGGCTCACACAAGGGTTTTCAATCAACCAGGTTTTATTATGTGATAGGTGGTTATTAGTCAAGTTAATGAGTATCATAAATAAATCAGTCGAGGCTCGCAAGCAATGATGTACAAATAAAAGGTTAGGGAAGTAAGGTATATAAATAAAACAACCCAATGTTAAAAGATTACTAGTGGTTAACCTTAAATTCGAACATAGACATACGCTACCCCTATCAATGATTTAAGCATCAATTCTAATCACTAATTAAAGCATGAATCCTATAAATGAGCATTATAATAACCTAGAAGCATACAACACTAGCTAGCCTAGCACATGAAGATCTACATAGTATAATAATAGCATACAGCCCGGCAATCAATTCAATGTAATAATTGAGCCCTAAGCTAATGGCGACAGTTAATCACGGAACGGTAATGTGTGAAGAAGGTAGGTTACAGCCACAAAGTACTTGCCTTGAGAATGCTCGACGAACACACTGCACGATGGGTCCGAAATGCGCCACTGCCCAACTGCTCCCTCAATAGCTGCGTGTGAACCTACAGGATGGAACGGAACTGAATCAGACAAGAGTTATGATAAAATTGTGGAAGAAAATGAAGAGATTGTTCGACCGAAAGGAATCGCGTTCACTGAGATTTCGCTATGCGAATCGCCATTTGGTCAAGTGAACGACGTTCAACCAAACAATGACATCCCACTACGCGAGCTAACAAAAACCCCCACGCGAAACTTAATTCGGCCATGCCCTCGATCGCTGCATCGCATGCTATAGAGCATAGGCATAATACTGCCTTCGCCTCTGCTTTGCCGCCGCCGCCGCCCGACCAAGCGCCACACTGGTCGCCGCCCGACTAAGCGTCCGCTGCTCCGCTGTTCGCTTACCTTACAAGATGCGCCATCGCCTCTCGGCTTGCGCGTCGGCCAGCCATGCCGCCACCTCGGCTGTGATGCCTCCAGCTGCGCCACCTCCGGCCACACCTCCCATGCGCCGCTCCTTGGTCGGCCTCGCCACCTCCTACACATGCCAACTGGCCACGGCCTCGCCACCGCCCGAGTGTGTGCCTCTGTCCGACCGTGCTCGGCCACGCGACCGCCCTGGGTGCTAGCTCCTGGCCACACCGCCTCCGGCCTGCACGCAGTCGGGCGCGCCTCTAGGCATGCCCCTACTATCGACTTAGAGAGAGAAGAGGAGGGATAGATGTAGATTGAAGAGGGTAGGAGAGAGCAACCTTTGGAAAAAAAGATGGTGGCTGTGCGGAAGAGAGAGGGTTTATCCCTTTTTATTGAGCCCTAAAGCCCAAATTAGGCCCTAGACTGATTAGGGTTTTGTCAGGTTTGAAGTACCAGGCCCCTTGAAATTTCTGGATGCTACAGAGATGTGTGAGGGGCAAACCTAAGCTTTCTCCACCGCCTCTAAAAACCCCTCCTGTTTGACCCAGAACGTTTTGAAGTGGAAGTGATGCTTTGTTAGGGAAACAGGATGAGTGGAAATAAGGAGAGGGCAATGGTCTGATATTGCAGTGGATTGAGCCTGCATCAACACTTTCGGGTGTAAGTCTTCCCAATCTATGGAGAATAAAGGCTCTGTCAAGCCGTATTAAGGTCGGGTTTTCTCGTTCGTTGCTCCAAGTGAAATGACGACCGTGTAGATGAAGCTCCTTAAGTTCAAGGTCATCGACAAAAGTTGGAACTTCCCCATTAGGACTCTATTAAGATTAATGTTGTTTTTGTCTTGGGCTAACAAAATCATGTTGAAGTCTCCTGTTAGGAGCCAAGGGCCTGTGTAGGAAGTCCTTATTTCATACAATATCACCTGAATGGTGGCCGAGTAGGTGTGAAGCATGTGTTAGAGACCAAAATTAAGAGTCTTTCCAAGCTACGAGTATGCCTCCACGTGTGCCCGAGGCAGGAAGGAACTCGTGAGAATAAGCCAAACCTAAGAGTTGCATTACTAGAGATACCAGAATGGCATCCAGTTTTGTTTCTTAGATACAGACTACGTCCAAATCACAGTCGAGGACCATGTTCTTGACAATATTCCTACCGGCGCACATGTTTAGCCCGCGCGTGTTCCAAACTAAAATCTTACAACCAGTCAAAACCACATTACAAATAACCAACGACACCAATTGGTTGGCTATGTGATGGAGGAGTTCAACTCGTCGTGCTTAGGCAGCCTCCTAGGGACTGCGACGTGTCGTCGTCTGCAATTGGGGGCTGAGATTGAATAGCGCCGCTAACGCTTCAATGTGTTCGGAGGAGAGCAGATGGTCGAAGAGCGTGGCGTAGTTGTGCACTACCTTGTCATCGATTTGCTCTTCAGAATCGGTGATGCCGAGTTTGAGCATTAGTCTTCTTTGCGCCCTCTTGGCCGAGTCCAAGCTTTTATCGGGTTTGGCCACGAGGCGCTTGTTGCGATGCGGTATTTTAACATGACTGCAAGTCTTTGGAGGGCGACGATGGCGCGCTAGGTTAGGGAGCAGGGCTGCAGAGAGGCAAGAGATTGCTCTCTGTAAAGCATTTTAGGGAGATGCGACGTCTTGAGAAAGGCGGGGGAGTCGCTGAATTTGAGTTTGAAGCGAGCGGTAAGTGTGCTAAGGTTTCGGGATCAGCTTTAGATTGAGACCCATCGGGCTGTGTCTACTGGTTGTTTGGCCCAAGGAGTGGGACTGTGATGATTTTGTTCACAGATGGCCCAAAACTCTGATTGGCAGGTTCTCCATTGGAGAGATGATGGAGGGGAAAGCTAGATGCTACAGGGCATGTTTTGACTCGACGCATGTAGGTCACCATCAAGTCTTTGAGCCCTGAGCCCAGGGGAGGTCTGCGCATAGAGCCATGAGTGGCGTGCTCCACGAAAAACCCTGGTGGAGAGACGACGTGTCGATCCGGCAGTGGAGCAACGTGACCTGGCTTTGGAGAGATGTCAGGGGTAGGGACCACCAGGCCAAAAGAGAGCTGGCAAGGCACAGAGGTGGGGCCTGCCTTGCTCACAAGGAGACCCTTCGCCTCTGTTGCTACGGCGGTCGGCGGCCCCGTCGGTGGCGAGAAAGGGAGGGGGAGATCATTGTTGGCAGATGGGCCCTTAGATGTCGGGGCATCGGGGATCGACTATCCACCTAGCCTTGTGGAGGGAGGGGGTCCTCAGGCGGTGCCGGGTCGAAAGGGAGTTGGTGAGGCGCAAAGGTGGCGCCTGCCTTGCCCGCAAGGAGACCCTTTTCCTCTGCTGCTGAGGCGGCCGGTGTCCTCGCCGGCGGCGGGAAAGGAGGAATAAGGTCAGTCCTGGCAGATGGGAGCTTTGTCGACGGGGCGGTGGGGATTGGCTGCCCACCAAGCCCTGCGGAGGAAGGGGTCTTCAAGCGGCTCAACCACCGAAGGGGCGGCCCTGCTTGCCGGGGGTGCAAGGAAGGCAAGGAGGGGAGGCGCCATGAAAGGTCTGCACAACCGCCGCCTCCATCGCGGGAGCAGCAGTGGTGATGCCCGCCGCCTCCATCGCCTCGCAACGTTACTCATCCCAATGCCCCGTCTGGGTGGGCGTGAGCATCAGGGGCGGAGCCAGGAATTGAATATAGGAGGGGCAATATGAACAATAAGTAGAGTATAACTAATGAACCATGCCGCCGCCACCGAGCCCGGACCTGCCCGTCGAGGCGGTTATGGAGTTCCTGAACCCGCTGGACATGATGGTCGCCGCCCATGTACATGTACATTTGGGGATTTGTTCCTCCTTGTTTCGTTAGTTTAGTGTTTACAATTTATTTTTTCCTCATTTGTTTCTACTGATCTTGATGTGAAAACAAAGACAAAGAAGAATAGTTCTGCTATGGTTTGCAAACCAGTAAGGGGGGATTGTAAAATAATTTGTTGTTCCTATTATGATATATTGGATGATTTGTGAATTGAAGTTATTTAGTCCTGGATTTTTAATTAAGGAACGGCAAGTTCTTTGTCTACTCTGGTTATGTTTGCCATCTACCCCCTGATCTAACTAAGCTTAGTATGTTTTCCTGATTGTAACTACATGAATGATGTTGAACAAAACTCATTAGTTAAGAGTAGCCTTCGAGTTTTCTCTAGTTTTCTTCGATATTTTATATACTCTTAACAGATCATCAGTCCCCAGTTTTTGATATGGCAGTTCAACTTCACTGAATTCAGATTAGATGTGGTTAGCAGTTCACTAGCAGCCTATTGTGGCTTATGGTTAATTTCCGCATACCTCAAGATGCTATAATATTGCTTACCTGCAGTTGACTCAGTGTGCTACTAGTATACTAGGTTCAATTTGGAGCCTCTGTGTCAGTGACTCAATGTGCTACTAGTATACTTGTTGTTTGAGAGCATAACTCAAAGCAGCCTCCTCTGCATTACAACCGAAAGGAAAAACCAAAAGAAAAGAAGGAATCGATTCAGTTCAACAAACTAACAACAACAATTCAGAAGGGAGGTGAAGCTGCCCAGTGCCCACACACACAGAGAAGTGATTAGTAGAACATTGGGGGGTGCCAGGCCCCTTAGCCCCCTCTCTCCGCCACTGGTGAGCATAGGTGAAGAAACGACACTATGGACCAGGACCAGATGAGCCATGAGGCCCCATTTCCGGCCAACCTCCATGGCCACTATCACCATCGCTAGAGAGGCAGGAAATGTTGGAGGAGGAAAAAGAGGTGGCACTGGGGCGGTAATCCTCAACTTTTGCAATGTGGATGATAAGATTATACGACAACATCTACTTTTCATGGAGTAGCAATGGCAAATTGCCAAAAATCATATCAAAAGTGTCCGGATTTTCTTCAGCTGGCTCAGCTAACATTAGGGGGACTTGTTTAGGGATTGTGTTGGGGTCGACGAACCATGCATCTAGCCTGGAATTTGCAAGATCATCTAGACTTGAGGTTTCTGCGTGAAGGCGCTTGATCCAGCAGGATGAAGATAGCAAGGTTGAAGCCGTATGCCAATCCCACACATGCGCCGGCAATCCCTCAATGTCGATCGTGACCTTGAATAGAGGCGAAGAACCGGAGGCTTGCGCTTGCCTTGTCCAAGGTTTGATGAACAGGGAGAAATTAAATGAGAGTATTCGATGCAATGGCAGAGAATGGCCTAATTACGGTACTCTTCTAAGGCGAAGATGATGAGAAAATTTTCTGGCCGAAAGTTGTGGACTGAGAATCCGCTGCAAGGTATGCGGATCCTTTCTTCAATCGCCATTGTCGCCTCTTCCCTAAACACTGATGGGCGGTTGCCACCGATGTAGGCTACGAGTGCACGCCTAAGGTGAATCTCCAGCTCCTCATGCAATGTGGTGCGTGGCATGATGCAAACCGCACGCTCCGGTCGCCCATCAGGATGACCAGGTATGGCAGAGGAAAAGAAGGCGCGACGAGGTATGAACACCTCTCCGTTGGAGCCTCCGGCGTGAAGGCGCAACGTCCCTCCAAACCAGCTGCAGTGCCGAGTGAACTGTGCGGATTAGAATGTGGTGAGGAGGCCATTGGGTCCGCCAGGACACTGGCAAGGATGGGCGACTGGGCCCGAGCATTATGAAGCTCGCGACGGCGGAGCTCTCTGCTCGTCCTTTGAGAACTCCTCGGACGCTTGTAGTCCTTGATGTGATGGCCGAAGGTCTTGCAACGTCTGCATCGTGTGGGTTCATGCAGTCGGCCTTGACGTGACGAAGATCCAACAGTTCCAACAACGACCTACAAGTTCTACAGGGATTTCCGACCTCTGGTCCGGCGGCGGTGTCGGCTGGGAGTCGACGCGCCTCCAACGGCGGCGGTTGCTCACCACGCGCCAGCCATCTTCGTTTTCCAACGGGGGACGAAGGCGCCCTTCCAAGTTAGACCGTGGGGGCGGGGCGCCGAGCAAGGAGGTCGCCGGAGGTGGTGCCGTGGTAGCCGCTGACGGCAGAGACCTCATCGCCGTGGATGCTGGCGCGGGAGACCCTCCGACCAACGCTTCCATGTAGGAAGCTGAACCCACGGTAGGCCCCGAAGCCGGACTTTGGAAAGATGAAGATGGGCTTTGGTCTTGCCATCGCTGACCTTTGCTGCGGCCGCAGTTGGCTGCGTGCGCTGGGGAAGACATCGGGAAGGCGTGGTGTGTGTGTGTGTGTGGGGGGGATGGGGGTCGTCGGCGGCGGGATTGCCGCACCAGACGGGCGACGAGTCCGAGGTGGACTCGTCGGGAGGAGAGTTTACTACTTGTTCATTTCGTCTGTCGTTCCTTGCAGTACGACTTCAAGTGTTTTGAAATGGCGTAGATTGCTTTGATTAGCTAAAATTCATGTGTGTTGCTTCATTCCAGATTGAAAGGATTGTGCTTTTCCTGCTACAACAACAAGGCCACCTTGCTAGCAGGATTGAAGAATTGGGAGAACAGCGGGCTGCTCGTCTGGAACAGCGTGATATATCGCAAGTTCTCCAACTACGTGGGGCTTATAGAGAAGTTGGGCGTGATCTCATAAAGCTGCTCCGCTTTGTTGACATGAATGCCACCGGTATAAGGAAGATACTGAAGAAATTTGATAAGCGCTTTGGCTATAAGTTTACAGATTATTATGTCACCACTCGTTCAAACCATCCTTATTCTCAGCTTCAGCAAGTCTTCAAGCAAGTGGTAATGTTCTGCCATTTTGCGTAGACATTTGCTTTTGCTCTTTCTTTTGTACTTTTCTAGTACTAATCATGCAATTGTACCAATACAGGGAATTGTAGCTGTTGTAGGTGCTTTATCACGCAACCTTGCGTACCTGCAAGATCATCAAGGAAGCTTTTTATCCATCTATGATCATCCATCAGTTACGTTGAAGGTAATATATCTCCACTATTCCATTCTCTTTCGGTTCAATATTTTTTCTGTCCTCCGAACTGGATGACGTATTTGTTGTATGGTTTAAGAGTGTGATGCGATTCTTTTTTTTTCTAATATTCAGGACCCTATCATAGACCAAGTAAATCATGCGGTACAGAAACTCACACATGCGACGAATTTTATGCAATTCTTAGGACAACACGCACTTATCATCCAAGAGGATGGGCAAAGTGGGTCGGAGGATCTTGTTGATGATCACAGCTACCATTTCATGTCCCTGTTGCTCAACCTAGTGAACACATTTCTTTACATGGTGAATACATATATCATCGTGCCGACTGCAGATGACTATTCAGTAAGCCTTGGAGCTGCCGCCACTGTCTGTGGCATAATTATTGGATCAATGGCAGTCGCTCAAGTGTTCTCTTCAGTCTATTTCAGTGCGTGGTCGAATAGGTCATACTTCAGACCACTCGTATTCAGTAGCATTATGTTATTCTCTGGGAACCTGTTATATGCATTGGCATATGACCTGAATTCATTAACAGTTCTCCTGATTGGCCGGCTACTATGCGGGTATGGAACACTCTTTTCTCTTTGATTTACTCATGTGTTACCACTTCACATATCTTTATGCTTGGTTAGTTTGCATGAAAAATTGCAGCTCGATCATATTGATTGGTGCAGAGTAGCATGGTAAATACTGCTGAGGCTCAGAAGCTAGATCTGCCCTACATTAAACATTTACTATACATAAACCAAACATGAGAACTACTGAATTTTATGATCAGAAACACAGCAAACATTGTTTTTTTAAAAAAGAAAAGAAAAAAACCTGTAACTTTGGCTATACTGTTAGATGCCAAATGGGAAATTAGTTAGAGCTGCATATAGTATAGGTTTGTTCTTTTGTTTGCCGATTAGATGTATCCGGTTTGCATCTCGGGGGCTACCGCTCAAGAGCAGACCATTAGTCTATTTCTTTCTGATGGCTTGGGCTATCAGGCTTTATGTTAAACATATACTAGTTTACATGATGAGTTTTTTAAAAAAAAAATCTTCTAAAAGATTTTAAAGCTCAAGACAAGTTTTTTTAGAATCTTCTAAAAGATTTTAAAGCTCAAGAGAAGCACCAATAATCTTCACCCTCCGTGTTTAGGGATCTCAACTAGTTACCACCAACCCCACTACTGTGATGTCATTTTTCTCTCGGTGATTTGTCATTATCCTTCGAGTGTTGAGATTTTCTGAATGTGCTCCTTTGATCATACTGGTAACACGGAATATGCAGGTTAGGTTCTGCAAGAGCTGTGAACCGTCGGTACATCAGCGACTGTGTACCGCGCAGAATCAGGCTACAAGCCTCTGCAGGATTCGTCAGCGCTAGTGCTCTTGGCATGGCATGTGGCCCTGCTCTCGCTGGTTTGCTCCAGACAAAATTTAAGATATACTCAATTACTTTTAATCAGAGCACTTTGCCTGGCTGGGTCATGGCCGTTGCTTGGCTTGTTTACTTGTTGTGGCTGTGGCTTTCATTCAAAGAACCTGAACACTTTGCTAAGAATGCAGTCAATACACAGCCTTCTGAATCTGGTAAGCTCTGAATCCACAGAAGTAGTCTGCTAGTGGCAAAATGTTCTGTTAGAAAACATAAACTACACTGAATTTATCTTTGTTGTATGCTTTTCCACTGAGATTATTTTTAGCATCATCAGAAATTGTTCTAATATGAAGTTAACTTCTGTGTGAAAATAGGTCATCAAACTAGTACTAATTTGGAGGAAGGTCTAGCACAACCTTTGCTTCTAGGTACAGATGAGAGGCAGGACGAGAATGCGGAGGATAATGATGATAGTGAAGATTCTGAAAACTCTCATGAACCAGCAACATCACTTGCTTCAGCATACAAATTGCTGACACCATCTGTGAAGGTTCCCTTTTTTCCCTATTATCAGCCTCTCTTCTGTCTTGCTCTGAACTCAAGCATGCCCAAAAAGGAGGTACAAAATCTAGATATTTTTTTTTTAAAAAAAGTAAGGTACATGAACTGCATAACATAAAGAAGGTACATCTGCATTGACACACAAGTAAACTACATGAACTGCATAACATAACGAAGGTACATCTGCATTGACACACAAGTAAACAAACACTCATGTACACACCATGTCAAGTGAACCTGAGGATCCCAGAGGAAAAGCCTGGAGGTGTTCACCCCTCTTTAGTTTGGACCATTGCATGCTCATGTCTAGATTTAGTTTATCTGTTGGAACTACCGTCTTCTATTTTTCCTTCCATTACTTCACATGAGCGGTCATTTCTCAGGTCCAGCTATTGATATACTTTATGCTCAAGTATGCTATGGAAATTTTACTCTCTGAATCAAGTGTCGTCACCACATACTATTTTAACTGGACTACAAGTGCTGTGGCTATCTTTTTAGCCATTCTTGGGCTGACTGTTCTTCCAGTCAATGCCATTGTTGGAAGCTACATTACAAATCTGTTTGAGGACAGGTAACTTCTCTTAACAAAACATACTAGAATATAAAAAATTCTTCTCTTTTATAGAAGTATTATCATTGCCATATTGTTTTTCTTTCCTTCATTGAGCCATGCAATGCACTTACATTGTCAATCAGTTCTGTTTTCACATTTGAGATAAAATTGAGTGAAGCCACACCCTTTTTCTGTTCAAGAGATCATAATTGCAATTATTTCAGATTACCGTATGTTAAAGCCCTAATTAGGCCCATTCTAAAGGTTTTCATGAAAAAGGCATGATGCACAGCTGCCGATACATGTTTTTTTTTTTGCAGGCAAATTTTGGTGGCATCTGAAATCATGGTTCTGATTGGCATACTCATGAGCTTCCGTTTCACACCTCATTATTCCGTTCCACAATATGTCACTTCGGCTCTCATCACATTTGTATTCGCTGAGGTGCTCGAAGGTATGTAAATGTAGCCATCCCAAAAATCATTCAGCACAGCAACACGACGATCTGACGGCACATGCAAGATCTGAAACAATTATATACAATGCTGTTGCTATATATATAACCGCCGCCCCATTTATGATGAACGATGCAGGAGTGAATCTATCCTTGCTCTCACATGTAATGTCGTCGAGGCTTGCGCGAGGAACCTACAATGGCGGCCTCCTCTCGACAGAGGCCGGGACGTTGGCCCGTGTGGTTGCAGACGCGACGATTACTGCAGCGGGTTATCTAGGCCCGGACCTCCTCCTCAACGTCACCCTACTGCCACCTCTTGTGATCTGCGTAGCCTCCCTCGTCGCAACATTCTGCACATACAACACTCTCTACTGAGGAAGAAGCCCCTCTCTATACACTGTACGGCCATGGCCATACAGTGTATAGAGAGGGGCTTCTTCCTCAGTACAGAGGGGTTGTACTCGCAGTAACATTCATGGTTTGTAGTTTTCAATAAAGTGAATACGCATTGAATACGCATTGAACAGTATAATTTGTTTAGATTTGTATTCCTGAAGCTGTAAATTCATGTGCATTATGGACAACATTGTGTTGGAAATACAAGATGATTTCTGGCGTCCATGGACAAGAAGTCATGTCCTTACGAGCTGGACGATGCAGTACGAAAATGATGTACAGTATACTGTATGTGTTTCTACTCCACAAGCAATCCTGAACATCAACTGTGAGCTCCCAACGGTTCCTGCCGGCGAGGCGGCCACGACTCCCAAGTGCCACATGCAGGAACCTGAGCATGTTGAATGCAAGATCGACATGCGTCAACCGTTTAGATGGGCCGCGCTAAATCTGCACCTGCTGCCTCGCACCGGACTCGGAAGTAGGGCGCCATGAAACCAGAAAATGCCACTAGATTTGCAGGAAAAGCGTCAGGTTTTGACGCGCCCAATCCGAATGGAGGTGAGCTCAGCTCACAGGTTGTTTCGGTGGCTGAGTCCCTTTCTTTACCCACGCTTGTGGCATGGTCGCTGTGGCCTGTACTGTGTACTGTAGGATGTGGTCATGGATGCATGCGGACAAGTTTGCCTGCCTGGTCGCGAGGCGATTTACTAGAGCATGACTTCCGTGCATGACATGACCGCATTTCTGCCCTGAGTTCCCAGCGATCTTTTGTAGTTTCTTCATTGAACTAAGTACTTGCAGCCGGCGGCCCCAAGCGTCGGTTTCGGGGTCGGCACGGAATGCCGGCGGGGAAGCCGAGGCGACACCAAGCAGCGTGGTTGGGTGGTCGGCGGCAGCTTCGGTCCAGCACGGCGGCGCATGCTGCGGCGCGTGGGGAGGAAGGTCGGCGGCTGCTTTACACACGGCGGTCGTACGGGGCCTGTCGTGCATGTTTTTCTTTTTTTCAATTTGCGATGCAATCAACATCTACTTTTTCGTGTAATCTATCAATCGATATTGTGTCGGCGACTTCAAGTCTGTTCGTGGTAGATTAGAGTGGATTTGCACCATAGAAAACAATCTAGAAAGCGAAATCTGCAAATTTAGAGCGATCTAGATATAGACAATTCAATGTACTAATGCTTTGATGATTACCTTTCAATTCATTGGAGCGATTCGTGCTGATAACGTGTTGAGGAACCATCATTAGCGACCAGTCCGATCGATTCCTTTTATTGCTTTCTTTTCTGATTCCTTTTATTGCTTTCTTTTCTGATTCCATATACAAAATAGCTAATAATACTCCCTATTTATAGCCTAGTGGTGATGTGCCCACCATGAGCTAAGGCTTCAAGCTGAGGCACAGGTTTGCTAACAAGAACAACGAGTTCTGAAACAAACGAAAACTAAAATGACATGTCACGTTTCAGAACAAACACAACTTCTCTCAGGCTATTAGTATTAGGGATGGCAATTGTACCCGTTTACCCGTGTACCCGTGGGTAAATACCCTAATGGAGTCGGGTATGGGATGGATTTTTACCCACGGGTAGGAAAATGGGGAAACCTCTACCGTCGGGTAAATGCACGGTATGGGTTAGCTCTACCTGCACTGCCTCGCCCATTTACCCGTGATATTGACTGACATGTGGGCCCCCCTAAAACATAAACCCTAGACTAACTCATCCGCCGCCAGATAACTCTCCACCGGCCCCGCACTCCGCCTCCCGCCGCCTCTATCTCGCAGACTGCCGCCGCAGACTCATGGCCACCGCTCACCGCCTCCAGATCCGCCTCGCTGCTGCTCATCCGCCTCCTCCGCCTCCAGATTCGCCTCCTCGCTGCTCATCCATCCGCCCCACCCGGTCGGCCTCCTCCACCTCCGCCCACACCCGTGTAGGCCTCCTCCACTACCCCAACCGCCTCCTCCTCCTCCCCCCAAATCCGCCTCCTCCCCTCCCCCCGGCCACGCCTCCTCCACCTCCGCCCACACCCAGTGGCCTCCTCCACTACCCCAACCGCCTCCTCCTCCTCCCCCCAACCGCCTCCCCTCCGCCCCCACCCGCCACGGCCTCCTCCTCCCCCCAGATCCACCTCCTCCTCTGCCCCACTCGGCCGGGACTCCCGACTCACCGCCCCCCAGATCCGCCGGACTCCAGACTCCACCGCCTCAGATCCGCCGGACTCCCGACTCCAGATCCATGGGACTCCCTCATTTCGTCCTCATCGCCGAGACGCTCTCCAGCCCTCCGGCACCCTCTCCGCGCCATGACGCCACCACCGGCTCCGGTCCTCCCTTCTGTCCAGATCAGGTCACCTCCTCCGGTCCTCCCCTTCGCCAGGGTGAGCCTCCGCCATACTGTTGCGCTTTGCTCTACCATTTGCATTGTGTTGTATATATTGTTCATAGGCTCATAGCGGTCGCCGGTGAATTGCACCGTCGAGTGCTTGTCTTCGCTTGTCGGCCCTTTGTTTGGAAGACATCTCTAGTCAATGCAATTGCTGTATGCATCAACTTACACAACTTAAGCTATATTATTATGTTTCCTGTTGTTTTGATTTTAATTCATGGCTATATACTTCTCTGTTGAAGCCTGCTAAGAACGGAGATTTGAATGCACTACTCTCTTGAAGCCTGCTTGGCCATAGGTGTGGAACTGTGGATCAGCTGCTACTGCTGTTTGTATGTAAGAGATTTAGTTATGGTTAGGGATACCATCATAAAGATTTAGCTATATACTCTGTTTGGTGATGTTTGAATGTGATGTACTATATTCGCGGGTAAACGGGTATGCCCACGGGCGACGGGTACCATGCAGGCGGCATGTATGGGCGAGGTTTTTACCGTGGTCCTTCATGGGTATACCATGGGCGTGAATCGGGGTCGCAGTGCACGGGTATGGGCGAGCACTACCCGTACCCGCCGCACCCGATTGCCATCCCTAATTAGTATTGTCTTCCCTCGGTAACTTTCGGACGTAGCTTATAATTTTTAGTTAAAAATAAATAATATTAGCTAAAAAGGTGGTTTTAGAAGAAAAGGGTGAGTGGTGTAAAAAAAGTGAGAAAAAAATATGTGTGTGACAAGAATGAGAGGAGTAGAGTAGATGATACATCCGTAACTCTTTGTCTTATCTCTAGATTGAGACAGTAGTAAGAGAAGTAAAAAAAACCGTTTTAAGAAATCGGATATTTATAGTAGTTTTTGAAATTTTAAATCAGAAACTAGAAATAGACATCAATACCAATACTGTTACTTTTGGTTTTTTAAATCAAAAGCCAGAGATAGACACCAATATGAACAGCGTGCAATTCGCAGGTGGCACTTTCTTGATACATGGCCTCTTCTTTTAACTTCTAAAATCTATTTTTTAATTTTTTATGGTAACTAATTTATAAATAGATTATTTTTTAAATTAGGATCTATAAGTTGATTGTATTATATATTATAATAATTTTATTTATATCAGCTAAAATTATATATAAATTTCTGTTATTATATATTTTTTTTATAAATTACTTGAAAGCTATAAATCATAGCTAAAAAACAGGTAAGTAGAACGGTAGAAGAGGCTACAATAGCGGGGCACAAATGGTGGCCTTACTCCGGGCTTTCACCGCCGCCTCCGCTGTGCCAGCAGCAGCCGTCGCAGCCATCGCAGCCATCGCCCTCTCCTCCCCCTCCTCCCCCACCTCCAAACTCCACTTCCCCTTGCCCACCTCCCTCCCCTCCCTCTCCGACTCCTCCGTGTGCGCGCCGAACGCCGTCCCTTCCGATGGCCGCCGCAACTGATCTCTCCGCCCCCGGTACGGTTGGGCAGCGTCCTTGAGTTGCTGTCCATGTGTGTTCGCCTGGCCTAGGGTCTTGAGCTTTTTGGTCTTATGCCTTGTCTTTTGGTGTGTTGCAGGATACTGCGCTTCCGGAGCTCACGGTAAGCGCCCCAAACTTGGCGAGAGCATTTTGTTTTCTGTATTGGTCTGGCCGCGATGCTACCAGGGTAGGGAGATGATTGAGAGCGCCTTATTAGTTGTTGAGTGTTGGGATTAGATACCGGATTGAATTGGTGCTGGCAAGTGGGCAATTGCATTAGAAGAATCTCACTCTAGGTTTAGAAAAGTTGGACAATTGGTCAGAGTGCTTATAGTGATATACTGAATTACTGATATGTTAGATTTGCTGGTTGCTGTAGTTGGCTTTATTGGCTGAGTAGATTGCTTTCTGAGATTGGTGTGTATTTTGCACCTTCCAACGCCGCTAAGCCATTGCTTTAGCGGGAAACTGGGAATTACAAAAATTGTTAGAAATAATCTTGACTTCGAGTCCAGGACGTAGTAGAGTCCGTCTTCATGTGTAATTCAAGTTGAAGTTATGTCCAACTTGAAGTCCGAATACATATACTAGTAGGAGATTATTATCATATATATTGAGGAGGCTTGTAACCAGTTTTGTAATAACAGAAGCAAGAAGAAAGGGGAGCAAATAAGAGAATAGAGAAATTTAGAAATTCTCGTGTGTTCTCTCAGTTTATTTGCGATGTGTGTGTTTTCTCCTGAAATAAAATTAACAAGTGGTATCAGAGCCGCGCGGCGCTCCTGAGGTATTGCACGCAGTCTCGGCGCTCCTTTTCTGGCGTGTTCTCCCGTCGCGTTTCGCCGTCTTCGAAGCGCAGAGGACAACAAGTACGTCTTCGCTCGGTCCTTCGGTTCTGACGCGTTCCGAAGTAGCAAGAGGCAGGTGCTAGGCGTTTTGTCCTTCGGTTCTTCCGTCCGTGCGGCCACAGAGGAAAAGCGAAATCTCCGTCCATCCGTCCATCTCTGAGACATGAAGCGCTCAGCGATGATGAACCAACACTGCTCTGATGATGAGTTGAGTCGAGGATGTTGAGAAGGTGTCGCCGTCCAAACTCAAGTAAGGTGAAAAGGAATCGGAACATTGAGGAAATGTGTCACCGTTCTGTATCAAGTATGAGTTTAGTAAGTCGTAGTTGAGTCCGACTGCCTCAATGTTTTAAGATCTTTGCATCTAGATGACCCGTACTGGTTGAGTTGAGTTCCTACATGTAGCTTACATGTAGAACACTTCATGTGGAGTCGTGACTGCCGCCGCCCCCGGGAGGAGTGTGCTCCATTCCCGGGGGCGGCCACCTCCCGGCCGTCGTCGCGACCGCCTCGGCCGCCAGTTCCGGATCTAGCCGCCACCACCGATCCGCCACCGCCGCACGGATCCACCGTTGCAATGCCGGATCCGCTTCGACGCCGCGCGACATCGGCTCTTTGGTCGCCACCACCTCGCGATGGCGCCGCCGTCTTCCCCGGATCCACTCGGATCCGGCTTGCCGACCTCCCATTGCCACGCTCGCCTCTTGCCGAGCTTAGCCGCCACCGGATTGTGCCACATCGCGATCCCGCCGCCGCCGCTTCACGGATCGCCGCCATCGCCTCGGATCTAGCCACCGCGCCGGATCCGGCTCCTCCTGCCATGATTCGGCCGCGCTTGCCTCGATCGTCGCCGCCTACCGGCCACCTCCCTTCTACGCACATGCCGCCCCACGGCCGCCACCGCGGATCCGCCGCCTCCGTGGCCGTCCACACTAGATCCGGCCTCCCGCGCCGGATCCGGCGCCCTCGCTTGGCTCGGGCGGCCTCCCACCTCTTCTCGGGTCGTTGCCTTCTCAGGCCGCCGCCCTTTAGTCGCCGCCACCCTTCCCGGGCCGTCGCCTTCTCAACCGCCGCCCTTAGGGTCGCAGCCTGCCCTCCGAATCCGCCGCCCGCCGCCTTCGCTTCCGCACGCGTGTGCCGTGCAGGTCGATCGACATGCCGCGCTCCACCGGCGATGCTAGCGAGGTGGTGATGGGGGCGGGCTCGAGGAGAGGGGAATCGACACGGCATGTAGCAGCCCATATGGGAGGTTGGATTCGGGTAAAAAAAAGAGTCTATGTAGGAGGTTAGTTCTTTAGTTTGGTGTTTAGCTGCCCAAGGTGTTGCTGCTAGTATTACCTCGAGTCTTTTTCTTTTTTGAATCTTCCGTTGTGTCCATCCAAATCCGTAGCATATATCTTTCAGTTCGTCAAAATCGTGCGAGTCCACAAATTCCTTGTTAATCAGCCGATTGCTTTGCTAGCCATGGTCCATCCTCTTGGATGAGTGTGGTCCTCTCCTTCCTTTCGCATAGCCGCATCCGCCGCTTTTCTCTTTGAGCTGCTGCAGATTGTAGAAATCTTTATGATACCGCCGCTTCTCTTTGAGCCGCCGCCCTGAGCTTCTAAGACCGCAGCGCTTCTTATGCACCACGTCTCCGTTGCGCTTCTTGTGCAATACGCCGTCGCCATCTCGGGCTCCGATCTATGCCACTATGCTTGTATCTCCCTTTTTGGCTTGATTTGACGGATCTCTCTACTTGTGTCACCTTCCACATCCTCTTCATCGTGTTACCGTAGTTGACTTTGTTCCCGCTTACCTCTACCTATGGTTGTTATGGCGTCGAGATATCGGCGATATCTCGTCGCCATATCGCTGTGGCAGCCAGCAGGTCCATGCCGTCCGGACGGCATGGAGGTGCGTCGTATCCCGTCCGCCACGGCGGCGATATGGCGGTGTGGCGTCGTTGTGGCGGCGTTGGACTCAGAAAGTCGCCGCTTACGGACGCCATAGGGGGTGGGGGTGTTAAAACTCGAGACTCGAGAGTAGTATGAGTCAGACTAACATACGTTAGGGTTTTGGAAGCCGGGCGAAAAAGCGAGGAGAGTCCCGCCGCGGCCGGATCCGCCGACGCCGCGGCCGGATCCGCCGATGCCGTGGCCGAATCCACCGTCGCCGAAGCCGCAGCCTCAGTCCACCGCTACCTCCTACTTCGCCGCCGCCTACTCCGGTCCGCCGCCGCTTCCTGCTTCGCCGGCCGGCTCTCCGTCGCCTCCGCTGGTGAGTTTACTCTCGCCACTCGCGATTTCGCCAGGGAATGGAGCGGAGAGCGGACCTCAGTGGCTCCGTCTGTTGCGTGTTGACTGTGTGCACGAGCGAAGCAGCGATCGAATGTATGCAATGCGTTGCGCCGTTGCAATCGGAAGAACAGTAAAAACCCTGATGAACAGTGAAAACCTGATGAACAGTACTAACCCGATGAACAGTACTATATTATGCTGCTAATTGCTTGCTATTATATTATTGCTATATACTAGGTATGTATGTTTACTATATTTATCAAACTTAGTTAAGATGTGTGTATAATGTATAGCGTCGTCGCGCCGCACATCATATGGTGTCGCCATGCCGCGCGCCATAAGCGATATTGTTGTGAAGGTGGTGGTAGCGAGAAAATTGTATTTTGCCATCCGAAGCGATTGGGCTTCGCAACTTTACCCTCATCGTTGGTTTCATAAAATGCCATCCAAAACATTTACTTCTTGTTTTCTTTGCCATTTTCTCTATTTCTCTCATTTTCCTTTTTCTCTCCTATAATCAGCCACGCAAAAGGACAAATTTACCCTTGGGCAATTTCACGTACTGGAAACCCAATCGACGTTGGCACCGATCGGTGTTTAGCCTTGCGGCCGCTTTGTCTCCTGCCACTCGCCCGGATGATCGTCGTCCGCCTCACCCCATGGACGACGGCCGCCGGGCTCGGCCCAGCCCGGCCGATGCACCCCCGCCGCCCGATGCTTCCCCGTCGGTCTTGCTGCACGAAGCGTCGGATCCGCCCGATGCCCTAGCGCCGTCGGTCGCCCTTGCGCCGCCCGACACCCTTGCGCCGCAACCTGATGGCGTCCAGAGGCTGCTGCCCGACGCGGACTCGCCACGCGACGTGCCATCTACGGCTTACTGTAGATTGTGTTCCCGTGCGTTCTAATTTGCCCATAGGTAGATTTGTCCTTTTGCGTTGCTGATTATAGGAGAGAAAAAGGAAAAGGAGAGAAATAGAGAAAATGGCAAAGAAAACAAGAAGCAAATGTTTTGATGGCATTTTGAAACCAACGATCGGAGGGTAAAGTTATGCGAAGCCCAATCGCTTTGATGGCAAAATACATTTCTCGAGGCGCTACCGCCGCACCGCCTTAATAACCTTGCCTCTACCTTCTCGATCCCTGCACTTTGTGTTTTATGGGCTGCTGTACAATTTCTGATTGGAGGCGATCTTTCCGACACAATTTTCCAAGAGCTTCATGCTTTGATGACATCTTCAAGACTCGGATTTTGGATTTTCCTTATTTTAGTGTTAACTCTTTTCAAATGTAATGCTATTACATACGTCTTACATTTGAGGGGGGTGTAAAGAGTATTTAGGTCATTTTCTATTATCTAGGGTTTGGAGGACTAGGAGGAGAGCCCAATTAAGCTATATTCATACCGACGATCTTGTCTTCTGTTACTTTGAGAGAGACTTTCAGTATGGTCTTTAGGCCAGACTGTTACTTTGAGAGGCTTTCAGTACGGAGAGTTGGAGACAATAACAGTACAGTTAAAATGGATAACTATTTTCTTAATTTTACATGCCTTGTAAAGAAGGGACAAAAGAAATTTTGATCAAAGCATCCAAATACCAGTGTGATTCTCAAACTAGATATATAAACCATTCAGAAGCCCAAGTTGTCAGTTCTAAATTGCTTTAGCTAAGGTGCTATGCCATATTCATAAAGATCAATGGCTTTAGCACATATGACTCGAGAACATATTGTAATTTCTTCCTCACGAGCTAAGTTTTAACATGCAAGTGTGAATTCTGTTCATAAAGTAAGATTTGGTGACAGAAACTAAGGTCTGCAGATTGAAAACCTACCACGAAAAGGGGTTGTTTCATTTTGAAAAGAATTATATGTTCCAGGTGGATTGGGCTGCCCGTAATGTGCAATTGCTGAATTAATTTTGACGTTGTCTTCAATAATTTTGAACTCTTGTGTACTGTAGATCTAACTTCAAATTCTCTCTAGAAAGACAGGCTGTAATGAACGCATTTCACTTCCTTCAGTTCTATAAAATAGGCATTCTATAGTCTTTCTGACACAAACTACTTTGGTTGTGCTTCCTTGTACATTATCTTAAAAGAAAAAAAGTAGTAGGTCGCTTCATGTTTCCTTCAGCATTTTTTAAAGATAATGTTTGATTATTCCATGCAAAGATTATTTAATAATCTAGTTGCTTTTATGGTCCAAAGACGGAATTCATGGTGGATATGAAACGCAAGGGCTGTGTGATAGCAGTGAAAATCAAGCTTCAAACTCTTGAAGGTACAGGACCATATTAGTTTAATGCTCTATTGAATAAAATTTTGTTTATGCTTTCTCTTTCAACCATTTCTTTTTGGTTTATGAAGATTGTCTCTTGCGACAGGCATAAAAAACATTGAAGTGTGTTAAGGGTATTAGAGATAAGAGTATTAGAGATAGGATAGGAATCAGCATATTCCTCTGTAATATCCTTTTGTACTCCCTATATATATTGCTCATTGGGCCTCTTCAATATACACAATATTCGTAATATGGTATACCTTAACAAAGTGGACTTGAATAACCAGGTTGTTAGTGTTCTTGGGTCTCTCCCAGTGAAGACAATGTTAGATGCTCTGCATCAAACGGCCGAGATGCATGTCTGATTGGGCAAGGGAACCCAAATGGTTTGTGTTAGTTTCTATAATTTTTAGCATGTTTTTCTATCAGAAATCTTTCAGATCAGCATGAGTATCTGCTGGTATTGTTCTTTAATTGTACGATACTGCATTTTAATGCTTCATCATGGGACGTACTAGAGATCAGTGGTGTGTGAATTGTACGTGATACTGGCTGCTGCTACTATGGCAAGTGTAGGGATTTGTAGCTTTGGACCTTAACTGGCTCTTATGTATGCGTCCTCTCTCCCTCATAATTGACAGATGTATCCAAATCTAAATTCTGAATCTCTTTGCTTTTACTGCAATGCTACTCTAGATACATCTTCAAAACGCTTTTAAGCTGCACCAGGTCCTGCTGAACTTATTTAGTTGTTTGAGAAAGCATTATTTTAAATTTTCCATTGAAAAATACTATGTAAGACAATCTTCTGATTGCTTGCATGTTTTGTTTTGCTTATGTGCTGCACATCTCTTCTATTACTGGAATTAATTATGTGACCTAACATTTGCAGATTTTTTTTAGTTTCTGCTGCTGTAGCTGAGTTCAAAGGGCCGGTTATATTTGGTGTTGTTCGTCTGGCCCAAGTTAACATGGAATTGGCTAGAGTTGATGCCACTTTTAGTGGTCTATCACCTGGTAAACATGGATGGTCAATAAATGAGTTTGGTGATTTGACAAGAGGTGCAGAAAGTACTGGCAAAGTATATAATCCACCTGATTATTTATCCGATAAGGTAATATTCAAACACTTAGAATCAGTGGTGAGATTAATAAATATGTACACCTGATAACGTGGGACAAACGGAGAGGTTTAGGAATTATCATCTGTTATTTCGATTTCCAAAGAATAATATATGAGATAACTAACCCCTAGAATCGTATAATCTGTTAAGATGATATATAGTATTACAATTTGGAAGGCATGCGTTTTCCAAGCAGGTAGTCATGTCCAGGCTATTTTGCATCCACGCATGCTCTTTTGCAGATGTTGTATCCCATGCAGTGCATAGTTGGTCACAGTTTGTGTGGTAACCTACTGCTACATCTCACGCCAGATTGGCTATTTCTGTTTTCTTTACAGTCCCTGGTGATCTATACAAAGCATTCATTGTGTCATAAATACAACGGCCAAACCCACCGATTGAATAGGTACCTTGCATGTATCGTTGCAAGGCTTGCTTATTCCAAGCATATGCTCGTGTCTATGGAGACTTTTTGCATCCACATTGCATGCTATTTCACACTTGTTTGTGTCCCATTCAGTTCATAATGTCACAGCTTGTATAGCAACCTAGAGTAATTTTTTTTTCAAACTATTTCTGCTTCCTTCTCTGGTGATCTACTATGCTACTATAAAGCAGTCATTGTGTCTTAAATACAATTACCAAATTCACCTAACTAAATGGGTCCTGTAAATATCAGTAACACACTGGTCTTTTGTCTTCTTTTGCATACTCTGCAGCACATGTGTTGTCATAACATAGCGGATAGGAAAAGTGTAGTTCACCTCACTGGTGGGTCTGGTCGGGTGGGCCTTTTTTTACTGCTTGCATTTATTTCATTAGATCTGTGTTGCATGATTTGAAACTGCAGACATGTTTGGGGAAGGTGACGAATGACCGCAAACTGAAGCTCGGGATTTGTTTTTTAGTTGGGGTTTGAATGGAATTCTAGTGAGTAGTGACAGCAAGATTAACCATGTCAAGGAATCATGCTGTATTTGCTTTAGTGTCCAATCGTTCAAAATGGTTTTGAGAAATAACATAAAATGTTCATTGAAAGAAATACTTTCGATAAGGAAAGCACAACCTTTTCAACTCCCATATTACTATGATATTCAAGAATAATGATGTTTTGAGTAATGGTAAATTGGCAATTTGATAGCAGCAAGTTATGTATTTGATTATGCAGTAGCCTCTACTATAAGATTAATTCGTATCCTCTGATATGTATGCATTTCTGAAACAGCCTCTTGGTGACCTGGGAACACTAGATACTGGAGAGAACGGAGAAGCCCGTTTTTCAGGATCAGAAGAGAAAATGAAAGTTCTTGACTTGATTGGCCGCTCTATTGCGATGCATGCAACTGAGGACAGATCAGAATCTGGCATTGCAGCAGCCATGATTGCAAGTAGTTCCGGGGTTGGGGAGAACTACAAGAAGCTCTGCACCTGTGATGGTTTCACCATTTGGGAATCAAGCTAAACCTGTCGCAGTCGAGTTCTCAATCCTACTGTTTCACTCCAATATGCTGTATAAAGTCATGTAGAAACAATCAGCCAGCTACTGAACATTTGGAATAAGCATGAATACATTTTGGTGTGGAGCTGGACAACATTTTTCTTCGTTAAGTTGAACTGCTGTGCTGATGTTGGGTGCTGCAGAGTGCTGCTACGCAACTGGTATATCAGGCTCGCTTACCCACGGTCCAGGGCGCAGATGTTTCTGCTCCAAGACTTGACTAATGCAGAAAAAAATAAAAGGAAAGCTCACATTGGTGGCAGCCATGTGAGGACAACAGGACTCTGGACAATGTGCACGCCGTCGCTCCATGACAGAGCTCCGAACTCGGGTGTCTTCTGGGCGGCCTTGGTTCTCAGTGTAACCTTGTAGGCAAGCTTCTGGTTTGAGCTTGTGAAGTGCAGGGTGTTCGGTTCCACGACGACGTCCGCGCCTTTGAACTGCGTGACCTTGACAAGGTATGTCGAAGATGGAGGACCAACGTTTGTCACGGTGCGGCGCAGCGTCAGCGCTGCTGATGGCTGATCCGTGAAGACGGCGGAGATGGCTGGATAATTCAGGTCGCCGGGCGAGCTGAAGGTGTGCCTGCATGTCATGTTGGAGTTCTTGGTGAAGGCTTTGAGCTGCATCGGCGTCAGGTTCTGCGTGCAGAGGAACTCCAAGTAGTCACCCTCGCCAATGTCGTAGACCAGGCCAGGGTTGAGAGCTCGCAGTGGGCGTATGTGGCCAGCTCCGTGCTCGAATGGTGTGGACGCCTTGCCGGTCGCTGCATCCTTGAGCGACCGGTGCGTGTTGTCGTGGACGTACGCGGTGGTCATCAGCGCGGACTTTATCTGCGCGGGGCTCCAGTCTGGGTGGCTTGCCTTGATCAGTGCAGCCACGCCGGCGACGTGCGGGCACGACATGGACGTCCCCGACAGGATGTTGAACCCGACACGGCGGCGGTCGCTGGACAAGCTCGATGGGCTGGCGTCGCCGCTCCATGCAGCCAAGATGTTCACGCCGGGCGCGATGACGTCCGGCTTGAGGATCTCCAGAGTCAGAAAGTTTGGTCCCCGGGACGAGAACGCAGCGACCACCGGCGACGGGCGGATCCCGAGCTTGGTTCCTGCGAAGCTGAGCGTCGCGGTCGGTTTTGGGGCGGTCTTGCTGTACTTCTTGGCCGCAATGCCTTCAGACTCCCCAACGGCCACGGCCGGCAGGAGGTGGCTGTCGGCGACAAGCTCCTCCCCGTTTGCCGGAGTGTTGGCGAGAATCATGCCGATTCCACCGGCGTCCTTGACAACCTGACCCTTCTGCACACGAGGACTAATACCGCGGTCGCATATCACTATCTTTCCAGCGACGTCGCGGGGCGCCAGTGTCCCCTCGAGGCACAGAGACCTGGGGTCCGGGATGCTGGAGTTGACGCCCATGTAAACCACCGGATACTGCTCTTGAGGCGAAAGATTTTGCTGGCCTTTATAAAGCGAAACGCCGGTGATGTTCGCGCCGTTGCCGAGCGTGACCGTGGCTGGGAAGTCACGGTCCATGGTGCTCGCGCCCACCGTGGTTATCCACGGCGATAGGTTGGTGAGGCTTATCGGATCTGGCCCGGCGTTGCCGGCCGAGCAGGCGATGAACACGCCCATCTGCATGGCCCCGAACGACGCTATGGACAAGCTGTCGCGGTAGTAGGGGGAGGCGCCACCCCCGAGGGAGATGGAGAGCACGTCAACGCCGTCCGATACGGCCCGATCGACGGCCGCCAGGATGTCGGAGCTGAAGCAACCGCCGGACCAGCACACCTTGTAGGCCGCGACGCGGGCGCGGGGCGCCATGCCGCGGGCGACGCCTCCGGCGTAGCCGAACAGGTTGGCGTCCCGCACGGGCGCGCCCGCGGCGGTCGCGGCGGTGTGCGTGCCGTGCCCGTCCTGGTCGCGCGGGGACTTGAGCTCGCTCGTCTCGTTAATGGGCCCTGACGAGGCCTCGTAGCCGTCGTAGAAGATGCGCGCGCCGATGATCTTGCGGTTGCAGTTCGCCGTGGTGAAGCCACGCCCCGTCTGGCACAGCCCTTTCCACTTGGCCGGCACGGGGCCGAGCCCTTTGTCGCTGAAGCTGGGGCTCTCGGGCCATATGCCGGTGTCGAGCACGCCGACAACGACGTCGTGGTCGGCGAGGGCGGCGGACCATATGTTGTTGCTGACCTCCGGGCCAATGCCCAGGAAGTCCGGGCTCCTGGTGGTGTGCAGCTGCAGGACTGTTTCCGGGAGCACGGTCAACACCCCGGCCTCCTCGGCCATCCGCTCGGCTTCGTCCTCGTCGAGCCGAGCAGCGAAGCCATGGAAAGCCGTCTCGTAGTTGTAGACGATCCTCGCGTAAGCGTCATCCGCTTCAGCTTGTAGCTGGGCAGAGCTCACGGACTTCACCGTGGAAGCGTACCATTCGTGGCGATGATCGAACGAGCTTGGCATCTCAGACGCGGCCATCTGAACGATGTAAGTTTTGGGAGTCGGCGCGCAACCAGAAAGGCTTGCTTGAAGAAGCACGAGCACCAGGCACAGCGATGGAGTCTTCCATCTTGCGTTGCAAAAATCCATGGAGAAGAGAGGAGAACAATTGGATGGATACAACGAAGCTTTTGGAAAGCGAGGGTGGATTGGAGAAGAGAAGAAGTGGAGCAGTCCGCCGCTTATGTATCGACTCTCGAGTGAGCTGCGGTGTCTCCTGTGGAGTAAGAGAGGAGGGTAAAGAGTAGTAAATGAGGTTGTTGCTTCTGGCCGCATTGAAGTGAATTCATTTGGCTGCGCGGTGGGTTTGCGTCGAGAGCTGCTGTTAGGTTTGCTTGTCACATTCGTCAAATTTCCTTGAGATATTTCATTGCAGGAGGGGCCCTTGAGGCCTTGACCCTTGTGTCATTGTGTGAACAGTAAACATCTACCCCATCCGCAAGGTAGATATCTTCGTTGAAAAATATTAAGGCCGTGTACTTTTCTGCTGAGGTTTACAAGCTATGGTTGTTTTCTGTTAAGGTTTATAAGTTATAGTTAAAAAGATTATCTTGATAAGTTGTTTTTAAAAGATAATAAAAAATCTTTTTCTTTATTTATTTAAAAAACTATCTTTACTATTATAAAAGAAGAAGTTGGTGGTTGGTTCGGCCTCTTTCACCTCTGCTCATAAAAAGCAGCGCTGACATGTGGCCCTAAAAGACCTGCGTTGAATATACCCATCTTTCCATCAAAATATCTTTCTTTCCATGATTTAGTGGTCAAGGTGGATTTCATCTAGACTACATTGTAGAGTACATGCTGTATTTTTCATCCGGTGCTTAATCTTGTACTAGCTGAATGCTCGTTACTACGGATTTTAAAATTTTATCATACTATATGTTCTGAAACTAACAGGTGGTAAAAATTTTTAGAACATACATACAAATATGTTTTAAAATTTTTAAAATCCGTAGCAACGCACAGGTATTTAGCTAGTAAATTATAAAGCATAAGTTAAAAAAAGATACCTACAGCTGCGGATCCGACCTACCGCCACCGGCCGAACGGCACATCGGATACTAGGGTGCTTACGGGGTTAAACGCATTGATTCAACTCTGTAGACAGTTGCTCGGGTTCGTGGGAGCAATTCATGTGCTAGATCTTTATTGTGCCACTGTTAATGGCAGTGACACTACCACGGTACGTACTACTGGAAGAAAAGTGCCAGCGAAAGTGACATCACCTACTCCAAGGAAACATGCTTAAAGGCAGGACGTACGTTTTGGATGGAAATGTAAATGGATCGTACGACGATTACGGTGATGTGAGACGGGTGGGGTATGTTTATATTTACTTGTACTTTTAATAATTTTTTAATATAATTTTCGATTTTTTTAAAGTGATTACTTTATTTCTCTCGCTTTGAGAATAAGATAAAGGATCGTGAACGCATTACATACTCCTACTTCTCCCACTTCCACCTCGCGCAAGTATCTCTCATTTATTTTTCCGCCGTTAGACCCTTCTCTTCGTCACTATTAGGGTCTGTTCTTTTTCTCCGAAGTCAGCGGCTTTTGGCTTTTGCTACAGTACCTAACTTTCAAATAGGGTATTTTCTCAAGACGGGATCTACAGGTTAAACGATCTACACGTTAAAAGCTCAATATCTGTACTTGCTAAAATCGCAAGTGAGTATCTCTCTCCGTAATCAGATCTGTAAATGTACCAAAATTCAAAAATTTCACCAAAAGCCATAAGTCATGCAAATTAAAAGAACAGGCCCTTATTTACTTTTAGTAAAAAAGTATTAGTTATAACTAAAAAATATCAATAATATAAACAATCGTCAAAGATAATGGTGGTGATGGTGCTGCTGCTCCCAGAGAAATGCCTTCCTGAGCTTCCAATTAGACAAGCCATAGCCTCGCCCTCATTATCAGGAGGCCCCTTCTGATTGGACTATTAGATAAGCTCCTGATTGGACTGTACGGCTGAAATAACTATTGAAAGACGAGCTCCTAAGACACTCGAAGTGTCACATGGGCAAAGCGACATAACACGACGAGCGTGTCTGCTATTGATTATTAGATCGCAAGAAGGTAATTCTCTGTGGTGCGGTGAGTGTGTTCTTGTTCGTGTGACATGGCCGGGCAGGGCGATGCCACACACTGATCTTAACCACATCCTGATTGGCCACCTTCATATACTGTAGGGAGTGGCATTGAAGCCCTGCAGACCGGTCAATCCTTCGCAAGTTACAATGTATATGACCTCCTAAGATGGACCATAGACCCTTGCACAACGCACACGTTTGTGCCAGGCCGGCAGATCGCAGCTGCTCTACTACAGATGTTTTGATGAGATTATGCTAAACTAAACACATGATAAGGTACGTACCAAAATCCTATCGATGCAAAAATGCATAACGGATGTGTGCTTGGGCAAGCGGAGCTGCACATTTTCGTTCCAACCGGCTGCGGCTTCCAGCCGGTGAATTTTAGCTAAAATTATATGGTATTGGTTAGTGGTAGTCTTTATGTAGTTCATAGGTGTTTAGCTGGACACCTTTTTTATAAAAATAATACAATATATACTAGGTATATTGCATATATATACTCTTAATTAAGTCAAAATGCTATATATTTACAACAAAAATATAAATCAGTCCAATCCACCCCACATCTCTCTCTCTCAGATCACTAGAGCTCCTTCTATGCCCAGCACACCCACCACAGCCCAAATTCTTCAAGGTCCAACCGGCCACCCAAGTTCTAACCTTAACTGGCTCACCTCTCTCTCTCAACGTGGCAGCAGCGCACATGTGGAGGGTGAGTAGGGGTGAAAATGGATCGGATAGTTTCCATCCGATCCGGACAATTTTCGAATATGAATTATCCCGGCTCGGATATTTGTCAGATAGCATCGGGTCAGAAACGAATGCGGATTTTCTCTGTCGGATACGAATACGGATTCAATAGCTCACTATCCGTCGAATACACATACGGATCCGGATTGTTTGGATATTCAAGGCCAGATAGTCGTAGCCTACATCCTCTATTTCAACCCAGCCCATTTACAAGATACTTTAATTGCCCATCATACATTAACACACACACACTATGTGTGTGTGTGTGTGGAGTTAGAGAAGGAATCTTAGCCAATGTAAAGAGTTCATAAATGTTCTTCGCAAATGTTTAGATTAAATAAACTAATTATATTTTTTTGCTTATTTGTGCATACAATTTAAAGGGTTTTATGTTCTAAGAAATATTCGTGGCCGTATTTGATTCGATTTGTATTCACTCCGTATTTGGATTCGACGTTATTCGTATTTGTATTCCTATCCAGGATATCCATATTCGTATATGTATCTAAGAAAAAATATTAAAACAAATATGATAGAGCTATTATCCATTCGTATTCGATCTATTTTCATATCTAAGGGTGAAGGAGTCGGCCAGACGGGAGACACGAGGTAGTGCTGCAGTGGTGCAAGCTCACAATGGCCACACGTGATGGCGGGTAAGGAAAGGGGGAGAGAGAGCGCACAAATCGTGTGCAGTGGCGGCCAACGATGGTGAGCCGGTGAGAAGGCAAACTAATTCCCAAATCAAGGTCACATATGCACTCGAGGAGCGAAGTGAGGGTGCGAGGAGATGTGGGTGAGCTGAAAAGTGACGTGGTGAGTTGGATGGCGATGTGACGAGTAGGGAGGTATGAAACGTACGGTGTTGCGACGAGGTCTCATTTCCAGGTGAGTTGCCCTCGGTTTCCCATTCTCCCTCCCAATTCCGAAATCGGCAAATCCCAAATAGTTTATTAAACGATTGTGCCTTTATGAAATATAGATTGTAGAACCTTCAAAAATAAAGAGGTTTGCATATTTAAAATCTTTATAGATAGTGTCGATTAGATTAACATAATAAAGAAAATTTTCTTGGACTTTTAAATTGGTTAGCATAAAACTTTGAACAAGTTAATAAAGTGGTTCTAAGAAACAATGAAACTGTCCCTAAAATTGCATGAGGAGTTGTAGAGTTAAAATTGTATTTTGCTTAATTATTTTATAATTTATACATTATTTTTGAGATGTTTTTGGTTGGAATAATCTGTACTTTGGTTTTCCCCCCACCGAGGACCTTTCCCTTTTCCTTTGAGCAATATTTTGGCCCTACTCCAATTGGCTTTTTTGGATTTGGCTTCTGGCTTCTGGAAGTTGGAATGCGTCGGCTTCTTAATTTTATTTTCTTTTGCCTTTTTGCCTTGTCGTTTTTTTCTTATTCTTTTGTATTGTCCATAGAGATATAACGGTTTTTTTGTATTTTCTCACTTTTTTTAATTGAATGACTAAAATACTAACCGTCGTTCTGAAGACAATTTTAACCGTGTCGGCAATAGGAAAAAGCTAGTCAGAGCGGCCCTTTGATTAACTCCGAACACTCATGTTGGAAATCCTGAGTCTGCTACTGATAGCGGTTGTAAGCTTTTCTGAGTCATTCAATTAAAGAAAAATAAAAAATATTATTATAGGTCTATAGATAATATAAAGAAAAGCAAAAGAAAAAAAAACCTGAAATAAGGCAAACGCCGAGCCCAAGCCACTTATAAGTTATAACCGGGCTTAGCCGAACACTTGGATTGACCGGTGGGTTCTCAGACACGGGCACCACAAATTCACAATCGTATCACATGGCAATAACAAACAAATGCCGTGGAGCTAGCTAGCTAGCACACGCATCCGTGAGACCTTCGTTGTTATCCCTCGAGCAAATCACGGGCGCAGCAAAGCATTGCCCTCGGCACGACGTCACCGGTGAACACCCACAGCCACTGGATAAGGAAAGCATCCGAAGCACATATCCAGGGCTCTATCTAAAGCTGTATCTGAAAATCTCTATCTGTATTTTTAAATGTGACAAAGACATGACACGAACAATGTAAACGGTTTTATACTAAGAACCGTTTGAAAAAACTACTTGGAAAAGCTATTCGAAGAAGCCAAAGGCTTTGTTCATATTGGTTTTTAAAAACTACTTTTCTATAGTAAATAGTTTTTTTACAGTACCTAACTTTCAAACGGTGTTTTTTAAAGACGGGGTCTACTAGTTAATTATAGTACATACTGTAGCGACTTTATTCATATCGATCAAAACTGCACACGAATGCTATCTCTACAAGCTTCTTTAAAAACTATTATTATTCGTAACCTAAAGCCAAAAGCTATAGAAAAAATAGCAGGCCAAAGCCAAGCCAGAAAAAACTAAAAAGAACATCTCGACCTCTCGAGCAGGAAGGAGAGGGGCACCGTTATAATCTCCAGGTTAGGGCGAAAAAATAGCTTGAGGCTCGCAAGCCAACCTGAGCTCATTACGAGCCGAGCCTCCTTCGTAACTCGCAAAAAAATGAGTCGAACTCGAGCCGCTCATGAGCCTATTTGGTTCGTGTCTTCAATCGGCCCAACCCACTAACTCCCTACCTAAGTCTCTCATCTCGCATCTCTCCCGTGAAATCGCGATCCCGATCTCGATCTGCCATTCCCCATATTCCCCTCCCCTACCATCCCGATGGTCGATGCCAACGCCCTCCCTCGCCACCCCCTCCCGCGATACAATCCAATGCCTCCCCACCCGACTATCCCTACCTCGTCTTCGCATGTCTATACTCGACCTCCAACGCCACCCTCGCCGCCGCCAAAACCCCCTATATCCCTGACACCCCCACCTCCGCGGACCCCGACGCCCCCTTCTCCGACGCCGACAAGCTCATTGTCACCTCCTCCGACACACGGATGCCCCGCAGGGCAAGAAGAAGGCTGCGCAGCGCCCACGCCCCACCGCACCAACGGTGTAGTCTTTGGCTTCGGGCATCCCTTCTCTCCTCTCCTGTCGCCGCCGCCATCCAGCACGAGGGCCTCTCTCTCTCCACCGAGTCGCCGCCTCCTTCGAGCATCAGCCATGGCGGAGAAGGTCAGTCGCCTCTCTTCTTCCACTGCTTGCGCTCTCCGTCCGATCGCCTTGGAGATATTCGGACTGCTCCGAACGTTCGTTCGTTCGATCGGTTTTGGATGGTCGATGGCGACGGTGACGTTCGGACCAGGCCGAACGATCCCACCGTTGGATTGGCTGGAGACACTTGCAACCATTCGATTAACCATAACCCTTCAGCCGCCACACCCAAATTCCCATTCTCAAAATTTCGATCTACATTCGGTCGATCCCTTTCCACCGCACCGCCTGCCACACCGCTTGCCCCTGCCACCACACGGCCTGCCCCAACCACCGTGCCGCCCGCCCCTCCCACCTTGCCACCGTGCCCCGTCCTCCCTGTCCATATGCACTCCCTGTCGGCCCGTCCTCCCCCTAGGCCCTGGCCCCGTCCTGTACTATCCCTTCTCGGCCTCGCTGTGCTTCCCTTACTCCTCTGTTTGACTCCTATGCTATGAATCGCCAACAGAGCATGGAGTCTCGTGCGCGAGGGAAAAAGTCGACCGAATCCAAGGCCTCTGTATTAAAATTGTGCGGTTTCTGTGTTGAATTGTGCAGTTTGCGAGCCAGCTTGAGCCAAGAAACGAGCCAAACCGAGCCGGACTTTTATGTCGTTTCTTAAATGAGCCGAGCCAAATCGAGCCACAGCTTTGAGCGAGTTCGGCCGAGCCTATCTCAAGTCGGCTCAGCTCGGCTCGGCTTGTTTTCACTCCTACTCCAGGTACCGGTACGTTGCAGGCAATGCAACGGGCGAACACAACGAAGCGCCGCGCCCAACGTGGTGACTCCGAATCCGTGCACGCTTTTCCGTTGCCCTTGGCGTTGGAGTTGGCGTTTTAGTACAGTACAGTACAGTTTACCGCACGGTGCAGCGGCAACGTCCGAGTGAGGGGAGGACAGCAAGTAAATCGAAGGACGCTGCAGCAGATTAGAATCAGATGGGTGGACGGCTCTCCCGGTATGTACGTATGCGTCTCATCTGCGTGCTGATGGTCTCTTCTCCAGCAGGGCACGTGACGGTGTCTTGCGTTCTAGACCTCTAGCACCCACCATAGCACGGACTACGAACGCCAAAGACATTTGTTAACTTGGGGAAAAACTAACGGAGGAGAAAACACCAAAAAGATATCCCGATCAACGGGAATGCCTATGCCCAGCACTGGCCAGTGCGTATTTGGATGCGCTTGTGTCTTGTCATTCTCTGGGAATGATCTTAAGCCGATAGACCGGAGCAGAAGTTAGAGGCTAGAGACAACAGGAGTTACTTGCCGCTGCCAGTGACCGTTAGGGCGGTTAGGCCCTGCAACTATACGAGTACTGCCCTACTGGAAGTGCGTGTGGTCGATCATGGGAGCCAGCATGGAAGTGACGAGGGCTTTTGCTCACTGAGCTTCAGACCGACCTTCAGTGCCTTCCAGTGGCGGAGACGGGGGGCTGGGAGGGGCCTGGCACCCCCCAATCACCAGGAGACTCTCGAGAACCTCAAGCTCGCCATCAACCAGGAGTGATGCCATTCTCCTTGGTGCTGAGACTCTCCATGGTTTATATCCAATCGAGACTATTTCAACAGTGGGCAAAATTTGTGCTGAGTCTGAGAAGGTTTTCAACCAAGATTTATACTTTAAGCGAGCTGTGAAATATGTGGGAGAACCGGAGAACCCATGACCCACTTGGAGTCTATTGCTTCCTCTGCGGTGCGAGCCGCTATCAAAGTTAAGGCCTCTGTCATTATTTGCTTCACCTCATCTGGACGGGCTGCAAGATTAATCGCAAAGTACAGGCCCACCATGCCTGTTCTGTCTGTTGTCATTTCTCGTCTAAAAACAAACCAACTAAGGTGGAGTTTCACCGGCGCATTTGAAGCAAGACAATCGCTCATAGTTAGAGGCCTCTCTCCAATGCTTGCTGATCCACGGCATCCAGCTGAATCTACCAGCGCTACTAATGAGTCAGTCTTGAAGGTTGCTCTTGACCATGGTAAGGCTTCCGGGGTGATCAAGTCGCATGATCGTGTCGTTGTCTGCCAGAAAGTGGGAGATGCCTCGGTTGTGAAGTTCATTGAGCTGGACGATTAGACAACTAGCCTGTGTTTGTTCAATACTATTGGCATATTGGATCGATAAATTCGGTATTATTCATTAGTTCTACTCTAATTGTTGTCCATGTTACCTCTCCTATATCTAATTTCTGGTTCTGCCCCTGGTGCCTTCAAAAGTAGAAGAACAATGCATGCTTATGGAATTGAACTTATCAAAACCAAACGTAAAATGCATTTCAGTGCACGCCATCAACCTTAACTTAAACCGTGCCAGATTGAAGGCACGCAAATTTCAGAACCGAAGTTCTACTACTCAATCGCCACCTTTCTCTGATTGTACTTTGTACCCCCAACCGCCATCAATAGACTCTCCGTTAATTATTTATGCCTAAATAAGCCGCATGGCACAACGGGCGCGAGATGGCAACACATCACGTTTGCTGCCTGTCCTGCTATGTGACTATATGAGTACGGAGGGGGACATGCATGGGCTGCGCGTACGCATTTGTACAGGGCCATTCCTGTTATCTCGAGGATCCTAGAGCATGATAAAAGTAAGACTCCTCATTCTAATATAAATATATACCAATATATTTTATATCAGTTGTAAAAGGTAAAGTTCAATATAGTAACAATTAGACAGTACGTCACAAAATACAAAGTACTTGTTAGCAATATTAGGCTTAGTATATTACAAAATGCAAAGTACTAATTGTCGACAAAATGCATATATACATATTAATATACATGAGCTAGGGGCCTCAAGTTTTCGTGGGCCCTAGGCGGTCGCCTCTGCCGCCTAGGCCTGGCCTACCACATCATCAGATAGCCTAGCCTCGCTGTCTTGCTCAATCCAGTGCTCGATTCAAACCTAGCCTTGAATTGCCCGGACCGAAGGCGCCACCGGACACTTCGATGCGCGCGCTCGGCTAGCCTAACGTGGATATAAACTAGCTGTTAAATATAATTTAATATAGGATGTGTCTAGCCATTATCTGGATGTTTTCTTTCTAATAATCATCTAGATTTAAGACCGTTGGATTAGAGATCCAACGGCCCCTTTTTTTGGAAGAGGGGGAGATTTTTTTTGGAGGGGATGGAGGAGAATTCATAGCCGTTGGATCTCTAACCTAATAGTCACAAATCTGAATGATAGTTAGAAAGAAAATATTCGGGTGATGTTTATCAATACCCTTTAATATAATAACAAAGTTAGTAGATTTTAAACTCAAGACCCCTTAGTTTGATGTGGTATTAGAGCTAAAGGATCTTTAGTTTAAAATCTAGTTTGTGCAATTAAAAAATAATTGTAATATACTTCTATTCTATATTTTAGATACGAGTGAGCCTATATATAGAGAGGAGTGTTAAAATATAAATAAATTATGCATCTTCCCTCATCGAATTAGGTTTTTAAATAAACTAACTTATGTATACAACTCAATAACTCTTAACCAACCATCAATCTGGCAGCTCCCCCAATTAATGGATGGATGAGTGCACAGTGCAGTGTGCAGCCGATAATAGTGCGGCCGTGCAGGTGCGCAACCACCAGCTCGAAACGTTTTACCCCAGCCTAGAGGCCGCACGCGGCACGTTGCAATGATTGAGAACGGCGGGCGGGCGGCAAACGTTTTTTCTTTTTCCTTTTTTGGCTGTTGAGGATCGTGAAACTGTTCTTTATTTTTTCTGCGCATTCTTCGACGCATGGATGTCCGGCACACTAGAAGTGTTTGCAAATGGCAATGAAAGCTCCATCAACAGCTATACTCGTTCCGTTTCACTAATTTGATGACAAGGTACCGGTATCTTATATTACCTTTTAAAGGTAGTAAAAACTTTATTGTTTATAATCTCAAAGTATCTGTTTTAATATATTTATCCTTTAAGGTAATTTAGAGTATAGTTATTGTAATTTTTCTCTCTCTATGTCTACTTAAATACTTTAAAAGAGATTAAGTGTTTGTGATATGTCATTTAATAGAAATATGTATGGTTATTTCTCATTCCATTTTTCTTAGATTTAGTACTGTTTTTACTTTACACGTATAGTAGACTGCGGACAAATGTAGCGAAATGAAGAGGGTAGTAAGCAGGCCTGCAGATAGTTGGTCCATCGCAGCCTCGAAAGCCCAGTTTTGGTGTACTTCCATTTTCAAGGGCCTTAGGCTTCCAATGGACTGCTTCAATCAAGTTAGGGATGAATTTGGAACTTTGGATCCATGAGCCATGGGTAACACAGAGACAAAACGTCTATGGGCCTGTGCCGTCGTTTTCTTTTCTCCTTTCATTTGCTTTTTATCGTTTCTAAAAAAACCAGCAACAGTTTTATTCTTGGTACAGTCTAAATGCCATTTGTGCTACCTTTTTTACGATAAATAGTAGGGAGACCCTTACTAATATATATATATATATATATATATATATATATATATATATATATATATATATATATATATATATATATATATATATATATATATATATATATATATATATATAGGAAAAATACATTCTACACCGGTGTAGTTACACCCACCTCTAATATATCACCTAAACATACTTGAAATACTCCTTTATCACTTTAGGTACATTTGTATACTAATTATAAGATACTCCAATGTGAACCACACGAAAAACTTGTAAAGGAGTTCATAGTTTTAGCGTATTTTGTAAATACCCTTATATACGCGTATAAAAAGAAGTATGTCGAAAAATGTACATACCACTTCGAAAAATTGTTCATACCACCTAGATGGTCTTAAATACTTGTATACTACACGCACATACCCTCCGTTCGCGAGATACTCCCTACATTGCGAGATACAATATAGGGTGTAACTACACCGGGTGTAGAAAAGAGGCTTCCTATATATATATATATATATATATATATATATATAGAAAGAAGAAAAGGCAAACAAAAAATCGCAACCCACTAGGCGTAAAAAAATCAAAGAATTGTTTCTAGCCAATAGAAATATACTAGTTATATAACTGTGTGTTACAACGAAATTTATTGGATGTATAAATAATCATATTACGGAGAGGGTTGCTTTGCTCGGTTGAGAAGTGGAGAGTGGTGAGAAGTCGAATGAATAGGGCGGTTGGAGGAGAACGGATATACGACCACCAACTCATTTTTTGTATAGTAGTAATGATAATGATAATAGTAATGATTGGTGCGGTCATCGGCCACGTCACCACCGCCTCACCGGGCCGAGTGTCGCTGTCGACCGTCGCATGCACAGTGCACGGGGGGAGAGAGAGGAATAGATGCATTTTTTAGGGATAAAGAGATAGAGGGAGATAGAGGTAAGGGAGAGATTTAAGAGCGAGAGAGATAGGGTTAAGAGAGTTTTCAGGGTGCTACACTATAATGAATTAATAGGTAATGTAATATCTAAGCACCTATTGTAGGGGTGAAAAACCGAACACATGAGAGGGTGCGGACATCAATCGTTCTACGGGTTGGCGTTCACGAGAGCGACAGTGACACGAAGATTTATACAAATTCAGGGATCCGAGAGGACCGCCCTACTCCTGTTGGTGGCCTTCAGAGAGTTTCGAGGTTTCTCCCGAACAGTGGTAGATCTAGAACAGAAATGATGGGGGGGCCTCATGCTTCATGTATGTACTTATCAATGCATCCATCTACGGGTGTAATCAGAGTGGATACGGACGGATATCGTTCGTTCTGTATCCTATTTTGTATTTTCCTCGGAGTCGGAGTCGGACACGGGTAATGTCGTATACATATTTTGCCGTTCCGTATTTGTTCCATAAGCGTTCGGACGGTTGGTCGGATGGAAATTATCCGTTGCTTTTGCACTCCTACACATGACATTGGACAGTAAGGTACGATTAGAGCGAGCACAAAGAGACTAATCGCTGAGATGTCAAAGAAAGAGCACTCGGTATTTTCTGTATGTTTAGATGTAGCAATCAGCCTATATGTTATCTTGTTCCTATGTGAAGTCATAACAGACTTTCTTATATCAGTTGACATATGGATATATACGGACGGATATCACTTATCACGTATCTATTCCATATTTTTTCCATAGAATCGGACACGGATAGTGCCGGATACTCATGTACTCCTTTCGCATTCGTTCCGCAAGGCTTCGGTCGGTTGGTCGAACGGAAATTATATGCTCCATTTACACCTCTACATTTATCAAAAATATAGTAGATAGTAATACATTCTAAATTTTGTAACATCAACTAACTAACTTTATGACAAAGTTCAATAGTCAATAACTATTTGTCACACAACATACCAAAATTAAGAAACCTACCATCAGTGAATGATATAGGATGAATCCGAGAACATACTATTACACGTTTTTTTAGTGTCTTGCTTTGTCAGCGTCATGTCTGTTTTTCTTTTATTTTCTCTCTTTATTTGTCAACGTGCTTAAGTATTTTTTTCTTTTAGATAGATGTAGTTCTTGATATGTGGGGCACTAGTTTTTAACATGTGGGCGTGCACACTGTGTAAGCTTGAATTATAAGCAACAAAAATTAAAATCGTGTGGCGCCTATGCCCCTACACTTGTGACCATGCATCCGCCCATAATCCCGGAGGCGCACCAGTTTGAATGATTCTTTGTATTCCTTATGAGTTTGAGTTATAAATAAGGGGTCTATGGAGTATTTATAGGCTCTTGGGCCTGTACGAACGACAGAAATACCCCCCTACAAGATAGCTACCCTATTATGAGTACAGGTGAAGGGCATAATTGTCCTTTGTGAGCGTGATTGCATTTCTTGACTTGTGTAGGCGTTTTCTGTAGAGTGGGTCCCATTGATAGAGTGGTAAATTAATCTTCCAACGGCACCTAAAAAAATGCTTGTATTGAAGGAAATAAATTTTATATGAGTGCTTCATGGCGGAGCTATATTATCTCTTTTTGAGAGCATCTTGTATTGTATATGCTCTAAGAAAAAAAAGTAATGCCATACAGTGCATTGTAAAATAACAAAGCTAGGCGCCCATGCTTGAATTCATAACTATTACACATAAGCACTCTCTTCCATGAAGTCGAGCAAATCACACAAGCGCAAACTCTAGGAAGACACACAAAATATGCTTTAGAAAGCTCTGTACGATCGACTGGTAGAGATAGTAGTAGCGTAATTTTCCTCAAAATTTGTGCTAAGTATACAATTGCACCACCGTCAGTCTGGCCATGACCCGCGTTCTAGAGCCTGCAACAAATCCATCTTTTGGTCAACTGCAATAAACACCGACGCATCGACCGTGGCACTGTGGCAGTAAACAACGGGTTAACCATTTCCTAAAGCCTGCACCACTAGCTGCCGTATCCCATGCTTCCCCAGTATCAACTGGCACCGGATCCCCTTCTGTGAATTTGACTGACCTCCTTGCTTGATCCATGATCCAAGATCTGGCAAATGACTTCAGTATTGCCTCTTAAGCGTTTTTAAATAGACTCTTCAAGGTCTTAGTCAAGATTTCTGCAAACTTTTGCGTCTTGATGCCGGTGCTTCGGAAAGGACGGTTTTTACGTGTGACGAAGGCGGCACCGTCGATTTTTGCCGTGAGACGTGCCGCCGACTGATCGCTGATCTGTTTTTGCCGTTGGAAGCAGGAGGCGCCATGGATGTGCCGCTGACACGCCGAGCGACGGAAGGACCAGGTGGCCGCTCTGTAAGAAAGGTTGGAAAAGGTTAATGTGAGTATCGATGATTTTGCTAAGCTTTTGGGGGTGTGTAGGTATTATTTGGATATTTTCTTTTTAATAATTATTTAACAGTTTTTTTTAGAGGGGATATTTTTTTAGAGAGAATTCATGACCGTTAGATCTCTAATCCAACAATCATAAATCTGAATGATAATTAGAAAAAAAATATTCGATTGATGTTTATCAGCACCTTTTTGCGAATGGAGCAAGTAAATAAATGGGCATAAAGGATCAGAGATGACGCAGTAGAAACACCATGAAACAAAAGTCTCATGGATCCAAAATGACCCACGAAATGAGAAAAGAAAAGAAAAGAAGAGCAAAGAAGGCAGCGAGAACCGATGCTAGCTACGTACGCACCTTCACGCGCAATGCTCCACCGGCGCCGGCGGAACCGCTTCAGCACGCCCCCCAGCGCCACATCCAGCGCGTCCGCCATACCGTCGCCGAGCCCGTCGGACGACGAGCCGTACACCAGCCTCGGTACCATCTCCACCACGCGCTCCCGCATCCGCCGGACCCGCCGCGCGCTGAACCCTTCCAGAACCTCCCGCACGCTCACGTTGCCCACGCGCAGCTCCTGTCGGTCCATGAACACCGACCACTCCCTCTGCTCGCCGCGCGGCCCTGCCGGCAGGAACCACCGGTACTGGTCGTACGCGGTCCTCCGCCAGAACAGCACCGGCACGGCCCCGGCCACCATGCAGTCGAACAGCGACCGCCGCGTGAAACTGTCCCCGCGCGGCTGCAGGCAGAAGTTGGAGTCCAGGAACAGCTCCATCACCGCCGCGCCGTTGTCGTTGCACCTCGTGCCGCCGCAATTGACGGCGCGGCAGTACGCGCTCCCGGAGTCCTCGCACTCCTCCAGCAGCACCTCCCTGAAGTCGTCCCTGAACCCGGATCGCGGCGCGCCGGCGAACCCGAAAAGCTTGGTGCGCTCGTGGGACAGCACGTACTGCTGCCACGCGCGCACGTCGGCGGCGGCGCGGGGGTGGAAGCCAGTCGGGTACGGGACGCCGACGTCCATGGGGTCCAGCCGGTCGCCCTCGATGACGAGGCGGGTGACGTTGGCCATCTCCGGCATGAGCACGAAGTTGGTGCCCCACCCGTCGTTGCTGTACCGGCGGAAGTCCCACGTGATGCGCCCCAGCGTGATGAAGTGATCCCACCCGCCGGATTTCTGGAAGGACGTCTGGTTCTTGAGCCACTGAAGCAGCCGTATGCTGGCGCGGTCGCGGTCAGCAACGGTGGAGTTTGGGCCCCACAGGTGGCTGCCGACGTCGAGGCCGGCGTAGAACGGCACGTAGAACGCGGTGGCAAGCGACGGGTCGGTGGTGCGGCACCTGTGGGAGAGGAGGCGGCGGTGGATGATGACCTCGAGAGGGAACTGGTCGGTGTTGAACCAGTTGGACAGCGACGCGTTCGGCATGACGGTGGAAAAGACTGGTATTGTGGCGGCCGGATGGCCGAAGCCGCCGTTGGATAGGTACGGGCAGAAAGAGTACCACGGCCAAAGGCGCTCGCAGTGGGAGATGAGGTCGTGGTTGAACTCCAGCGGGAGGTCGTAGACGTAGATGAGCCCGGCCTTGCACGCGCCGGCGTCGACCACACCGTTGGCCCAGGTGCTGTTGCTGCGGCGCGGCGCCGGGAGGAATCGCGAGTAGGGGAATCTGAGGAGGGACTTGAAGAGCACGAGCTGGAAGGCTAGGAAGGCGAGGAACAAGACGGTTGCTCGCAGCAATGCCGACACCGGCGACGGCGTGCCGGCATTGAGTGGCGATCCTGGTGGGGAGGAGGGCCTGGCCGGCGATGTTGGTGACTCCGGCATTGAGAGCTTCTGAAAGAAGTGTGAACTGGCAGTCGTGCCAGAATTGGACTGTGTTTAGGAGATTTAAGGTATCGGTTCTTTTCTTAGGAAAAAGTAGGGTTGGCACGTGGAGACAGCGTGAGCAGCTGCGTGCATTCCCGTTATCCCGTAAGAGGAGTGGTTCCAAAGCAACGTATGCGATCAGATGATGCAGATGATTATGCAGAAAAGAGATGCAAAATACTAGTATTTTGTAGTACTAGTCTACTAGATGAGCAAGCCGGCAAGAGGAATAGGGCGTTGGCGCTAGCTCCGTTGTATATTACTCCGTTATTTTTTACTTAACTTTTTAGAATTTGTATCATCAAACTTATTAAATTTAAAACTATTTAGATTGGCTATATAAAAATAATACCATTAGATTTATCGTTGAAAATAACTTCATAATATTATAATTTTATTAGTATATTTTAATATAAAGTTATAAAAAATGGTGATCAAAGTTACATCATAAAAAATTGAAAACACCACTAAAAAGAACGCAGGGAGTACATGGTCTAGATTCTTTGCTTCATTGATCCTGTTAGGTTGACAGGGCTATAAACGAGCTGAGCTCGAGTGACCCTGGCATTTCAGGTTTGAGCTTGGTAGAAGCTTGAGCCGAGCTCAAGTTGGGGTCCGAGCGTAGACCTAGGCTCAAGTTCGGTTCAGTCTAAGCTCGAGTAGACTTGAGTTTGGCTCGTTGAAACTCGATAACAATTAAATAATTTATTATGCACTAATTTTCAATAATAAGAAAATTTTGAGTTCAAGCTCAGCTCGAGTAAGCTCTATAACAGTCAAACATACACTAATTTTTCAACAATAAGAAAAACTCGAGCTCGAATTCGGCTCGGGCAAGCTCGGTAAGAGTTAATATGTATCCCTATTTAATCACGAATCGAGGCTCGTGAACTATTTGAACTCAGCTCGGTGAATCTCACAAGCTCGAGATCAAGCTCGAGTTTTGCTCGTTTAAAGTTCGAGCCGAACTTAAATCGTGCCTAGAACGAGCCAAACTCAAGTAGTTCATGAGCTTCGAGCTTTTTTTACAGTCTTAGTTAACAGTGACTTCGGAGATGTCAAAAGAAAAATGAAGGCACTTACTTGGGCAAGTGTCATATAGCATTGTTTCTATGAATTTTGGTGGTATTTTCAAAGGACGGTGTGAAAAGGTGCAGGGTTTATGTTATGATAAACTATTGTCAAATTAGATGAGCTTGAAGAATCATGTGAGATGGTCCAGATTAATGTTGTAATGAACCATTGCAATGTTTGTGGAGTAGCCAATTGGCTTTGCAAAGATTGCACTCAGCTAGGATTGGTTTGGGCAGAAATTGAGGATTTGGGATTTGAGTCATGGATTTACCTAGGTTGACCTGAGTCGTTGGATTAAGGTTGCATGATGCATGTCTTGGCTAATGTAGGTCAAGTTGTGAAGAATTTGTGTCTGGAAATGAATTCTTTGTCTCTGGATGTGCAGGGTCGCTTGGAGTCAACTGTGGTCAACGGCGGTGATTGGGGCTAGGCTCATGACGGACTCGAGGCCCAGAACGATCAAAGATGTCAGGTGAGATGGTGGGCTCAAGCATGGCACGAAAAAGATGGGAATGTTGAAGGTGAGTTCGAATGGCAGGATGATGCCAGATGGCTTGCATGGGCCAAGTGAGCTGTGGTTCAGTGGAATTGAGACGGGAGAGACTTGGCAGTACATGGCAAGCTACTGATGTACCTATATGTGGCAAGCATTGCGATTGCTTGCAAAGGATAGGAATGACTGGGTCAACAAAGGGGTATTTCAGTATTTTGACCAAAATACCGAAAACCATCTTGGATCAAAACCGCGACGCATGGGCGATGCGTTGAAGAGTGGTTTAGGTCAAGATGGAACTAGTTTGATCATGACGGATCAAGGCCAAGGATTTAGCGGATGCATACTTATACACTTTGAAAATCATGCATAAGTAAATTTGAGTGAGTAAAACATGTGTGGGGGGTTAACGGGCTTCCCCCATTGTAATAGCAGATAGGATTCATTTTGAGGAGTAGGTAGCTGGTTGCTCACCATTAAAAAGGGTTGGGATAGAGACATATAGGGTTAGCCATCCCACCTCTCTCTCATATGCTTTCTTGTTTAGGGTTAGGGTTTTGATAGTGGAGCACATGGTGTGCTCTTTGTCCTCCAAGGTGGAGTGGCTATAAACTCAATATTCTCAAGTGATGAATACATCAATCTTTGCATATTTCTATGAATCCATCTTGATTTGGTTGTTTTGCTCTTGATTTGGCCTCAAAGTGTGATTTCTTGATCCAATGGTTTTTGAGTCAATTTCGTTGGTGTTCTAACTTGCTGTGATATGTGGAAATACATCTAGACTCATCTTGATCATCATCCACCCACGAGCAAGTTATTTTCACCGATTTTGATTTTGACTCGGTTTTGATGTAACCTTTCAACAAACTAAAAACCATCTTTGACCATGATTTTATGATCGTTTGTTGGAATAGGTTCATAATACCCTAGAGAGGATCTCTCTACAAAGTTTCACATTATTTGGATTTACAGATCGAAAATTCCTACTATTCTTGTTTTTGAATCTAAAGCTGAAGCAGTCGGTGCAGTCTCTGTCTAGAACGTCGATCGGTTTTACAACCACGTTGGTTTTGACCATGGTCAAATTCCAGACTGCATAACACCGATTTCAACCACATTCACTCTCCCGACCGCCTCGCTTTTTCCTACCACATGGGATTTTTGACTGCTCACGGATCCTCATTTTCACATGGCCGGCAGTGTCGGCCGACGGGTAGCAGCGGTGGTGTCACGGTGGGCTGGCGGCAGTGGTGGTGTCAGGAGGTGGCGTGGTCGGGCGTGACGTAGCTGGGGTGACGCAGCTAGGCGGTGGCATGACTGGAGGTGGCACGGTCGGACGGCGGCGTGGCCGGGCGGCGGAGTGGCCAGGTCGGTCGGCGCGGGCCAAGCACCGAGCGGTGGCCAGGCACCGTGCTGGCCGAGCATATTCTCTATTTATAGCGCCCTACCTGACCCACTATTGGATCCGCCCCTGCTCCGATGCTACTTCTTCTATGGATACAACATCCAAGTACATGACCAAATTGATTAGCCCGTTCGCTACTGTGTTGCTAAAACTCTGAGCAAAGATATGGAGTACGTGTCCAGAGTCTAGAATACATCCCAGCCTCTCCTTGTAGAAATTTTGTACCCACGATGCACCTTGGCGTTGCTAACACTCCTAGTGCAGTAGTTTGATACTCTGAAACACAGACACGAGCTACTGTACTGCCTGGTGTCCTGGGACAAACAAATGCGTGCGATTAAATGGCCGCGACATCGACATGGGAGTTGGGAGCGCATATAAAGCAAGGTACGCAACTCCACGCGGGCCGAGACACAGCTACGAAACCAGGTCGCCGGAATCGTGCCGAAGCCTACAAAATTGTCGCTTTCCAAGTGCACCGTCGGCACACGAAGACGTCCCAAATGGCAGTCGATGGCCTTGGCCTGCGGATGTCAATGCCGGTAGAGGGTTTGTTATTTACCTTACAAGTAGGGCTGTAAAAAAAGCTCGAAGCTCGCGAGCTACTCGAGTTCGGCTCGTTCTAGGTTCGATTCGAGCTCGGTTCGAACTTTAAACGAGCCGAACTCGAGCTTGATCTCGAGCTCGCGAGCTTTACCGAGCCGAGCTCGAATAGTTCGCGAGCTTCGATTCGAGCTTAAATAGTAATACATATTAATTCTTACCGAGCTTACTCGAGCCGAACTCGAGCTCGAGTTTTTCTTATTGTTGAAAATTAGTGTATATTTGAATTATTTTGACTGTTATCGAGTTTACTCGAGCCGAACTCGAGCTCGAGCTTTTCTTATTATTGAAAAATAGTGCATAATAAATTATTTTAATTATTATCGAGCTTCACCGAGCCGAGCTCGAGCCTAATCGAGCTTAGGCCGAGCCGAGCTCGAGCCCAGGTTCAAGCTCGGACCCCATCTCGAGCTCGGCTCGAGCTCGGCTCGAGCTTCTACCGAGCTCGAGCACGAAGGCGGCTCGCTCGAGCTCGGCTCGCTTCTGACCCTACTTACAAGCTAGCGATTTTTAGTTTTTACTATAGTAACTAACTTTTAAATAGAGTATTTTTTAAAAACAGGGTCTACAAGTTAAACGATCTACACGTTAAAAGTCCAACATTTATACCAGCCAAAATCACAAGTGAATATCTGTCTCTCCGTACTTTGTACCGTAAACAACCAAAATTCAAAAAATTTAACTAAAAGTCAAAAATCGTAACAAAAAAAAACAGATATAGAGACCGCGAGTAGTACACTACTGCCGAATTGGCCTGGTTTTGAGCCGGACGATGGGCATAGGCGCGCGGCTCGGGCTTACCACTGCGTTGTGGCCGAAATGCTGCTGTCATGCGTCTTGCCTTGTGTGATCAACAACGGCTCAACGACGCAGCCTTGGAGTAGGTATGAAGCAAACGACGTTCGAGATGGTGTACGGGTAAACAGAGGAATTGATGAACAGCAAGGGTATGCATGCCCTCAATCCGCTCGACTTAAACAATCCGCTCGACCTAAGAGCCGCTCGTTTCAACTTCAATTTCTGACTTATTTTTTACTATTTATAAATTTTATTTTTTTCTAAATTTTTGGGTTTTTTTGAGCTTTTTTGCCGTTCTTTTTTCCCGTATTCGTTTGCGTTATCCGTGATGAGCTAGCATGTTTTTCTATTTTTATTTGTTTTAAATTTAATTACGCTAAATAAGTCACTTCAACTATAGTAAAATTTCAGCCGCTACAGTGCAATTTCAGTCATAGGGCATGTTCTTTTTTGCTGCGGCTTATGACTTTTGGCTGAAATTTTTGACTTTTGGCTATTTGCGACAGAGATTGCGGAGAGAAATATACTCGCTTGCGATTTTGGTTGATGCAGATGTTAGACTTTTAATGTGTACTATAATTAATTAGTAGATCCCGTCTTGAGAAAATATTCTATTTAAAAGTTAGGTACTATAGCAAAAGTCAAAAACCGTTTTTAGAAATCGTAAAAAATAAACTTATAAGTTATAACTTTTCAGTCCAAATGCCTTATTTCACTAGCATTCTCTTTTATTTGTTACTGGTACTCTTTCTCGGCAGTCATAGACTAAGTCGTAAGCAACTGTGGTAGACCGTCAAATAGGAATTTTTCGGTGTGGAAGACGGGGGCACATCACATGCTGTATTGCTGTAGCTCTAAACGCAAGTGGCCTTCCTTAATTAGTATGCTCATGACACTTAAGAAGTCTGATCAGGGAATCGCAAATGTCTCCTATACCTTAGCCTTCCGAAAATCAAAGCTACAAAAAAAAATGATATACCATGTACCCTGATGCTCCGCCTTAGACCCACGTACCTCGTAAGGTGCGCTTTTTAGGAATTGTTGTTCGTCAAGTGGGGTTCATCTTAATACCTAAAGAACTCGTATCCATGCAGTTATTTGTGTTGGAAATATGGGTAATAATTTAATTCTAAATTTTATTAGAATATAAATATAATAAAAACTAGTGATTTAAAACTCATAACTAACAGTAGCATACTCATTGTACTTTAGAAAATACGCAAGAAAAATACAATATCAAAGTCGATCGAACGACTTACTATTGAGCTTGATGAAGAATAACAAGCAGTACAGACTTGATGCAGTGCAGAACGTAGATGATACCATGAATGAGCAGTCGCGCAAATACGCTGCCTAGAAATCTTATTGTCGCCCCGTGCAAGTACTCTCTACGGCAATGGTCAGAGATAGCCACTCTTCCTCTTTCCACGTGCACGCCGAGAAAAAAGACCGACGAGATTCGGTCGCATAGTACAGCAGCACAGATCAGCAGAGAAGAAAATAGAGGAAGAATGTAAGTGGAATGCTTTGTGTTTTTCTGAACATCTCTAGGCCCTTTTAAGGGCGCTGCAGTTATTCACTAGTAATTACTGAGATTAAACAGAATTATTCAATGGCAACTGCCTCATCAAATCACATATTAAACACTACTAACTCACTGGTAGCCGCCATATCAAATCATATTATGATATTTAAGCAGTATTCTGACCAGTTAAAATGTGAGAGATGATGCACAGTTTAGCAAAAATAAGATGAGCTTGGTCTGCCAACTAGTGCGTCACAAGTCACAGAGCTCCTCATGACATCTCTATCTATATTAGAGTGGCAAGAACTTCATCTTATAAATTGGTTCCTCTATTTTGTTTTAGCAATATAGTACTAAATAATACATACTTTAGAATTATAGGAATATGCCTCACTTACATGGACCTATTTCTAACAATTTTTACCGAGTTCAGAGGTCCAATGACCAACTTGTCGTAACAAATTTAGAGCTGCTATTCAGAAGAGAAGTTCTGATTAACTGACCCAAATCAGGGGCGAAGCCACACCCCGGGCAGGATAGGTTTTAGTCTGGAGTGTAGAAAAATATCTAATGTACAACCCGAGTAAATTCAGTCCAACCTGGGTAATATTTTCATGGTCCAGTCCTGATGTCTAGATCATTCTACCACTAAGGTTAGGACGTAATAAAATTCTGACTCCGCCACCGACCCAAATCATGATAGTATGTCAGTATGATCGCCGGTATGCGCTTTCGGATCCAACGTTGCATTATCTAGTCGTGTACGGGTAAAATGGAGGGCCTGGAGGCTGGCATTTGTTGATTTTTCCTGTCCCAAGCCATGGTTCAATTCCAAAGAAGAAGAAGAAGAAGAAAGGCTACACAGAAGACCTAAAATGCCTAATGTCCTGGGTGGTCTGGGCCTCTGGGGACGCTTTCCCACTTGTGCACATCCGCCCCGATGGATCAGGAAAGTGGAAATTCTGGCATATGCTCTGTTCGAAGGGATTATTCCCGCGCACTAGATAGCCCGGCCACAACGTTTAATGGAGCCTACAAAGCCTTTGGAAATTAGCCGGCCTAACCCATGTGCTAATGTTCAGATCCAGTCCGAGTCCAATTCAATTTTACCAACTTTCTTTCGAAGAATCAAGCAAGCAACAAAAGTATAAGGGAAACGCTACTGTTCATACATGCGGATGAACAGATAAAAATCGAACGGTTATAATATTTCTTGTCCATATATGCAATATTTTTTGGATATATATACAACATAGAAAACAAAGAACAATAAGAGTACTCCCATTGTACGCTCCGATGCAACAACTCTCACCCATATATGTAACATTTATTGGCTATGTGTGCAAAAAAAAAAGAACGATTAGAGTACTCCCATCGTACGCTCCGGTGCAACATTTCTTGGTTATATATGCAACAAAAATACTTGATAAAAATTTTGATGTTACACTGCTGTTACCGATTGCTGCATACACGTAACAAAAAAATATCGTAATGAAAACAACTTTTTTTTTTGCAGCATAGATGGCTAACAAATGTTGCATATATGAGAAATAAATGTTACAACACACCATCCAATGCTAGCGTCCGAACCGAACATCCGGAAGCTAGTAATGGCCAAAGTATAATGAATTCTTCTGTGAGCGATAGGTCAAATCTGGGTATGGTAATATCGAGCAAACATGAACAAATGTCTGCCTGGACGGTTGTCCATTCGAGGTAAGATGTAACCGGAAGGGTGAAAGTTTGTGCACGCAGAGTCAACTTGTGTGATCAATCAGGTATAGCATTCTTACTGACAAACTACTAGTATACACCCCCACCCACACACCCCTCTCTCTCGGAGCCAAAAGCCAATATACTGCATGCTCACCAGGTGGTAAATGTTAGGAAACTAGATCTGAACTTGAAGTCTTGGTCTATGATGAATATTTCACCACTAAGCTATAAATATATAATACTGTTGGCTATTTTGTACATGAAATCAGAAAGAAAACAATAAAAAAAAACTAAAAATTCTCCCTACCTCTCTGTGTTTTTAATCTATTATTTCATGTCTTCTGTAATTGATCTGGTTTTGCATTAGCAAAGGAATAGATTGGACTGGTCGCCAGCGACGGTTCCTCAACACGTTATCAGCACGAATCGCTCCGGTGAATCGAAGGTAATCATCGAAGCACTAGTAGTTGAATTGTCTGTATCTAGATCGCTCTAAATACACAAATTTTGCTTTCTAGATTATTTTTCTACGGTGCAAATACGCTCCAATCCACAGCGAGCAGACCTAAAGTCGCCAGCCTCCCCGCACTGGTCGCCGCTCGACGCCGCCGCTCGAGGGAGTCGGCCTCCCTGCACGGCCGAATCCCGGCACCGACCAAGCTCGAGCGCCGCTTTGTCGTCGCACCCGAGAAGGCCGTCGCTCAACTTCCGCGCCGAGGATCTGCCGCCCCGGCGCCGCCGAGCTCCGCCGCCCCGCCGAAGCTCGCCGATCGCCGCCGCCAACATCGAGGCCGGCCATTGGATCCGCCGCCGCTAGCACGACTCGAGCCGGATCCGACGCCGCACCGCCAACCCGCCGGCCGCAGTCGCCTCGCTCCCGCCCGAGCCGAAGCTTGAGCTGCCGCTGCCACCGTGTGAACGAGGTAAGGGGAAACCCTACCCCTGCTGGTTTTGGTGTCGGCCGGGGGGGCCGAAACGCCAATCGGGCCGATAGCACGGCCCGGACGGAGGCGCCGACTATTTTGGAGAAAAGTTCCTAAAATTATGAAAATTACAGAAGGGGCCCCAGAACTTTCAGATGGGTCCTAAATTTTGCAGAAAGACTCTCGAAAAATCAAAAAATTACGCGAAAATTTTCTCTAAACTGAAAATTTGCGTACAGGCCCTCGAAAATTGCATAATTCACTGAAAATTCATATTTTGGAATAAAATGGCCTCGAGAATCCAATTTTTGAATTTTTTTTAGCATTTGAACCATGTTTATTTCTATCATTGTTATTTTCTATGTTTTTGTATTTATTTACTGTTTTGGTTAATCGTAATTATTTAAATTGCCTTTAATCACCGAAATTAACAGTAAAATTTATAGAAAATGCATAGAAAATTTTGGAATATTGCGAGGATCTTTTGTACCATTATGCAATTTATTTACCTGAAGTAAATTTTATTCCATGCATGTTTACCGGTAGTAAACTATTTATTCCTTCTATGCACATATAGATGACTAGCATCACGAACCGGGAGTTCGAGGAGCTGGCCCAGCATGGCCAAAACTATCTAACTTGGGCTTCTGATGTTGAGATAGTACTTCGAGCCAAGAAGCTCTGCGCTGCTATTGGGATTGGCGAACCGCAGGACGCTCAACCCACCCCTGAGGAAAATTATCAGGTACTTCACTTTCTCGGGTACCATCTCTGTCTCGCTCTCAAGAATGAGTACATAACAGAGAAGAGCGCGCTAGCACTATGGACTGCACTCAAGAAGCGGTTTGAGAGGCTAAAGTACACCATTCTTCCTCAGGCAAAGCAAGAATGGATCCGACTGAGGTTTGCCGACTTCAAGACGGTCGGAGGGTACAATTCTGCCTTGCATAGAATTTGTACAAATTTTCAACTTTGTGGCAAGCAGATCACAGATGAGTAAAAGATTGAGAAAACCTTATCAAGCTTCCACCCCAATGCAGTGCAATCCGCACACAATTATCGTCAAGACGGCTACAAGGAGTATGCCGAATTGATTAATATGATACAGGCTGCAGAGGCTCAGGACGAAGTTCTTCGCAAGAACTATATCACACAACCACCTGGGAGCTCCGCTGGCCGTGAGTTACAAGATGCGAAAGCCCATGATGAAAAAAAAATGGGAAGGAAGGGTAAGGCCGTAGCTCAGAAAGGCAAATCAGATGCTCCGCGTGAGAATAAGGCAAGCAAGCCAAAGCGGGATGGTAAGGCCTATGGTCAGCAGGACCAATCCTGTTTTAAGTGTGGCAAGTGGAGGCATTGATCGCGGATCTGTAAAGAGTCGCAACATGTCATTGATACCTTCCAAGCCCAGAAGAAGAATGAAGGCAAAGGGCAGGATGAAACCCACTTTGCATCTATTGAGGGGAGAGTTCTGAGCAGCTGCCTGCGCTGATGGAGGTTGAAGCCATCCCGGCAGCAGCATCCCCTTTTATCCTAGCGGCGGTCATCGCCATGATTTCTCTCGAATGGCATATCACCCCTGAGAAAATAGCAGACGAAGTCTCTGATTTCTTAGCAGATTCAGTCTAATGCACAGAATGCATTTAGACTTTAATTGTCATTTATTTTTGTGTGAAAGGACAAGTTAGAATTGCATGGATGATACTTAAGCAATTTTATTTTCTCGTGATGGTTTGGTGATACTTGAATAATTCATTTATTTATTTAGTTTATAATGGCATGATATATTCCGATATTGAAGTATTTTATTTATGTGTTGATTGCATTCTAATGCATATCAATAAAATACCCTATATTAGAACATGTGTGGCGCCCTATGAAGGAACGGTGCTTAGCTGGCAGGGGCACAACGAATATCATCTTAAGAGAGACAAAGTATTTTCATTCGATTAGTAAGAATACTGTCAGTCTTACAACAATCGCCAGTAGCGATACATGTATAATAGGTTCAGGAAGAACCACAATTATACTCTCAATAGGCATAACTTTGGTCATTCAAGAAGCCTTGTTGTACCTAGAATCGGCTAGAACTCTCCTAAGTTTTAAGGATATTCGCGCCAATGATGTCCACGTTGAGACTGAAGAAGAGTACGGTAAGAAATACATGTTCATTACAAAGCGCGAAGCAAAAGAAAAAAAGGGTACTAGAAAAACTACCTTCATTATAAACTGGGATATACTATACCAACATCAAGGCACCTACAACCTATACTGCCCTGAAGACAGTATTTAGAATCTCTGAACTCTTCTGTCTCTAGCATGACATGTTAGGCCACCCAGGTCTTAAAATGATGAGAAATATAATCAACAATTCCCAAGAGCATAATATTAATGTAAAGAATTTTTCGAATCACGAAAATTTTGTGTGCCCTGCATGTGCCACCGGGAAACTAATTACTAGGCCTTCTACTCTGAAAGTGAAGGATGAAATCACTGCATTCCTGGATCGCGTCCAAGGAGACATTTGTGGTCCTATTCAACCACTTTCAGGGTCATTTAAATATTTCATGGTGCTCATCGATACTTCCTCGAAATGGTCGTATGTATGTTTATTGTCTACGAGAAACCATGCTTTTACAAAGCTGATCTTGCAGATAATTCGCATCAAAAAATTTCCCCTGATCATCACATAAAGTCCATCAGAATGGACAACGCCGGAGAATTTACTTCAAAGGCAATTGATTATTATTGCATGGTAGTGGGAATTACAGTTGAGCATTCTGTACCGCATGTCCACACCCAGAATGGTTTAGCATAGGTATTAATCAAGAGAACTAAATTTATTGCCCGACCTCTTTTGCAAAATTATAATTTGCCAGCTACATGTTGGGGACACGCAGTACTACATGTAGCAAATCTCATCAATTTTAAACCATCGGCCTATAACATCTATTCACCTATGCAACTAGTGCAAGGGTCAGCACCGAGAATTTCTCATCTCCGGAGCCCTTCCATAGCGTACTGCAATGGGTCCTCTCCGAAAAATTAGGATATACGTTGGTTATGAGACAGCATCCACAATCAGGTATTTAGAACCCATGATTGGAGATTTGCATACTGCCCACTTCGCTGATTGCATATTTGATGAGGATAATTTCCCAATATTAGGGGGAGGAAATCAACCCCTTGATGAAAAATATCGAAAAATTACATGGCAAGTCACAGGAATCCATGCACATGACCTGTGCACTAGTGAAGCAAATAGAGAGGTCCAGAAGATTATTGATTTGCAAGCATTGGTAAATCAATTGCCTGACCACTTTAGTGATTTGAAGAGCGTGACTAAGTCGCATGTGCCTGCATGCAATGCATCAGAGAGGGTTGAAATACCAAAGAAAGTAGAAGGTATCCCTAATCCCGTCCAGAGGCGTCAGAATAAAAGGACGAGAGCTCCGGTCCCTCGGATCCTAAGTAACGGGGGGCGCCTGGTGAAGAAGAATAAGAAGGATTTGACAAAGTCGATCACTAAAGTTCCCCAAAACCAGAAAGAAATGAAAGAAATGAAGTTGTAAGATATAAAGCAAGGCTGGTAGCACAAAGTTTCACTTAACGTCTGGAGTTGATTATGAAGAAACCTACTTCGCAGCCCTGAGTGGAATTATCTTTAGTTATTTAATCTCAATGGCAGTAAACTTGAATTTAGAAATGACTTGATGGGTATGATAACTGCATACCATTATGGAAATTTGCATTCGGAGATTTATATGAAGGTACCTGAAGGTATCTCTGTCCCGAACCAAGACAGAGTAAATAGAAATCTGTACAGTGTGAAACTCAGAAAATCACTGTACGGACTTAAGCAATCAGGAAGGATGTGGTATAATCGCTTAAGTAGCTTTCTATGCAAGAAATGCTACACGAACAATGAAGATGTCCCTCTGTATTTATACGAAGATCGCAGAATGGATTTTGTATAATCTCAGTACATGTAAATGATCTGAATATCATCGGGACAATGGAAGACATAAGAAAAGCAAGTTCTTACCTGGAGTCAGAATTTGAAATGAAAGATTTGGCTAAAACCAAAAACTACTTAGGCTTGCAGCTCGAGCATCTACTGGAAGGAATATTATTACATCAGCCAGCTTACACCCAGAAGGTGTTAGAAAGGTTAGGCTTTGAGAAGGCATACCCATTGAAAGTATCGATGGTCGGGAGGTCTTTACAGCAAGAAAATGATCCATACCGATTCAGGGAAGAGGGGGAGGAAGTCCTAGGACCAAAATTTCCATACTTAAGTGCAGTAGGAGCACTTTTGTATTTAACAAACTGCACTAGACCGAACATCGCATTTGCCGTAAACCTACTAGCGAGGCATAGTGTAGAACCTACCAGAAGGCATTGGCAGGGAATAAAGGACATCTTCTGATACCTCCAAGGAAGTAAGAACATTGGATTGTTCTACAGAAAGAGTCAAGATTTGAACTTAATTGGCTATGTAGATGCTGGGTACCTGTCGGACCCGTATACCGCAAGATCACAAACATGATATGTATTCCTGTATGGTGGAACTGCAATTTCCTAAAAATCGTCTAAGCAAATTCTTGTAACGACTTTGACGAACCACTTAGAAATCATAGCACTGTACAAAGCCGCATGTGAATATGCTTGGCTCCGACAAATGATTCACCATATCTAGCAGTCATATGGGATGAATATTATGCATGTTCCCACAATTATATATGAAGATAATGTAGCTTGTGTTGCACAAGTGCAAACGGGTTATGTGAAGAGTCATCTTACAAAGCATATCAACCCAAGTTCTTCTACGCTCATGAATTGCAAAAGATGGACGGAATGAAGGTACTGCATACTAAGTCATGTGAGAATGTTGCATATTTATTCACTAAGTCACTCACTGCATCTAACTTTGAAAGATGCGTACGAGGAATTGGAATGATGAGACTTAGAGAAGTGCAAAATTCAAGGGGAGAATTTTCTTAAGCCTGTTATTAAACCTTAAACACGAAGATCAAGTACCCAAAGAATAAGTCCTGAAGATTGAACGAAATTGTGTGGATTATATTTTTTTTCCCTTCACGTGTTTTTCTGAAGTTTCTCGACCAAGGTTTTTAATGAGGCAATTCGTGCAATACAGGATAACATGTATCATGTATTCTTTCTCTAAATTTTTCCACTGGGTTTTTATGGAGTTTTGATAAGGCATAAACGTGTCAGATAAGTGTCCAAGGGGAAGTGTTAGGAAACCTGGGCCTGCGCTTGAAGCCTTGATCTACGGTGGACGCCTCACCACTAGGCTATATGTAGGGAGTACTGTTAGTTATTTTGTACACGAAATCAGAAAGAAAGCAATTAATAAAGACTAGAGTTCTCTCGGTCTTTCTGTATTTTCAACCTATTAATTTTTATCTTCTATAATTGATCTAGTTTTAAATTAATAAAAAAATCATGGAACTGGAGGTCAGCATGGTTTCTCGACAGTAAACAAGCTGGCAAACTGCGCACTTGCAGGGGTGGGTCGTAGACAGGCCGTTCCGCTGTCACAAGGTCCCCGAAGGGCCTTTGCGCTGCGGCAAATGAGCATACATTCTTCCGTGGCATCGCCGAACACCCAGTGACCGAAAGCAGCAGCAGTTCTTCCCCCGCTACCAATCTGCGCTTTTTAGGGCCAAAATCTCCTGCTCCTGCTCCTGCTCTTCCCCCAGCACAGCACAAGCTCAGCACGATCTCCGGCCGTCTCCATCCGCATCTCCACCCGCCCCCACCCCTCCGCTACTGCGCCCCACGTTCTCGACCTCCCGTGGTCCTGCTACTGCCAGCTCGCCTCAAATCGCCCTACGCCGACGCCGCTATCCCCCCACTAACCTCACTTCTTCCACACCCCCATGGCCGCGATGTATCGCCCCGAGCCGCCGAGCCTCGCCGCCCGCCGCCCGCGCCACGTCGTGATCCTCCTCGTCGCCTTCTTCGCCCTCCACCTCCTCGTCTTCCTAGCTTTCCGCTCCGTGTCCTCCCTGTCGGTGCCCCTGCCGCCTCGCCGCGACGCCGAGGACTCCGGCTGCGGGGGCGGGCTCGTGTACGTCTACGCCCTCCCTCCCGTCTTTAACGAGGATTTACTCTCCCTGTGCGACGCGCTCGCGCCGTGGTACTCGCTGTGCCCCTACCTCGCCAACGACGGGCTCGGGTTCCCGGCGGAAGGGACCAACCTGTCGGCGATCCTGCCGGCCGAGCTGATCGGGTCGTGGTACTCCTCCGACCAGTTCGCTCTCGAGCATATCGTCCACCACCGCCTGCTCTCGCACCGGTGCCGCACCACCGACCCGGCACGCGCCGCGGCCTTCTTCGTGCCGTTCTACGCGGGGCTGGCTGTCGGGCGCCACCTGTGGGCGGCTAACGCCACAGACGCCGACCGGGACAGGGACTGCGTCGCGCTGCTGTCGTGGCTCCACGCGCAGCCGTACTACAAGCGGTCCCACGGCTGGGACCACTTCATCGCGCTGGGCCGCATCACGTGGGACTTCCGCCGCACGCCGGACGGCGGGTGGGGCGGCAGCTTCCTCACCATGCCCGGGGTCGCCAACGTCACCCGCCTCGTCATCGAGCGCGACCCCTGGGACGCCATGGACGTCGGCATCCCGTACCCCACAGGCTTCCACCCGCGCGCCGCCGCCGACGTGCGCGCGTGGCAGCGCTACGTCGGGTCCCGCCCGCGCCCCAGGCTCTTGGCCTTCGCCGGCGCGCCGCGCTCGGCCATCAAGGGCGACTTCCGCGCGCTGCTGCTCGAGGAGTGCCAGGCGGCCGGGGCCGCGTGCGGCGCGCTGGACTGCGCCGAGGGCAAGTGCATCAAGAACAACGCGCTCGTCTTGCAGCTGTTCATGGGCGCGCGGTTCTGCCTCCAGCCGCGCGGGGACAGCTTCACGCGGCGGTCGCTGTTCGACTGCATGGTGGCCGGCGCCGTGCCGGTGCTCTTCTGGCGGCGGAGCGCGTACCGGCAGTACGGGTGGTACGTGCCGGTAGACGACGGGCGCGAGGGGGACTGGTCCGTGTTCATTGACCGCGACGAGCTGCGCGCCGGCAACGTGACCGTGCGTGGCGTGCTGGCGGCCATCCCCGAGGCGCGGGTGCGGCGGATGAGGGAGCGCGTGGTGGAGATGATACCGAGGTTGGTATACTCCGCGTCAGACAAGGAGGGGCTCGGCGGCGGCATGAAGGACGCGGTGGACGTCATGGTCGACGGCATGCTGCGGCGGGTCGCCGAGCAGCGCCGGAGCTGGAGGAGGATGTAATTTGGTTACTTGAGAGGACCAAATCGATCGTTCTTCTACAATTTTTTTCAGGATTAATTCTTTGTGTGAAGAATTAAAAGATTACCACTACTCGTAGTCTTACGTTGTACCGTGGTTGTAGATGTGAATTACAGTACGAGATGGGTTATCAACAGAAATCAAGCGTCTGAATTTGTGTGTTCTGAATGTACTACAAGTACTGGCTCTGGAGTTCCATACGGGGCATGGTGCACATTGGAGTTTGTAAAACAGTTTGACAGGCTGCACTGAATAGTTTCTTAGCAAAGTTGACCGTTTATCTGTAGAGTGGTTGACTCCTCCATCTGATCCATAAAGCACAGCAGTTTCTGGTCCTTTTTATATTTCTAGTTGCTGGCAGCCTGGCGCCAAATGCGAAGAAAACTGATCAATGTAGACAAACGATGTCGTAAATTAGTGGTACCAGACTACTAGCATTCACCGTAGTAGACAGTCATTGGAATCCTGGCGGTAAACCATGGGCTGGTTTAGGTTAGAATCTTCATCAGTACACACTAAGTAGACAATCACTGGGGTCTCTGGCTTTCCTCTCGGTGATGATGTGTTCATAGATGCCGGCACGCAGTTGAGAATTGAGGTGGTGATCCGTTCGGCTGAAAGCTGAAAGCTTATGGTTGAAAACACTGTGGTGGTGAAAAAACAACAGAATGTGAGAGCTTATTTAACATAATTAAATTTAAAAATTGAAAATATAAAAATATGTTAGCCCATCACAGACAACGCAAACGAATACGAGAAAAAAAAAACCGACAAAAAAACTCAAAAAAAATCAAAAATTCAGAAAAAGACGAAATTATGAATAGTGCAAAAATAAGCTTAAGCTTTAAGCCATAAGCTATATTGAGCAGGGCCTGAGGATTCATTCATGGCGCTATTGCGTATCAAATCTCTATCACCGGACTCCAGACTCCGCTATCCGTCCACTATTTACCGCACGAGAAATTGTGAAGCTTTTTTTATATGAAAGAAATTTTCTGAGCTTAGTCGAATAAATTATGCCATTTTCTATTTGAGTCCGCTATACGCGGCATGGGCCTCCTTGTATGCTTATTTCATTCGGGACGGTACCTCGCCCGGTAACGGAGAGATGCTCTGATGGGCTTCATTCGACGAGTTTGGGTTCCGTAGCTGGGCCCAAGTGTCCAAATTTTTCTACCTTCACACACAGAACGCGCGAGTGAAAATCTTCTTGGCCTAGTGGGCATCTCGCATCATATCGGACACGAGCTACTGAAATCGACGCGAGTAGAGTTGCAAGTTCTTCGCAGGGGGGTGAAGAGCAGCGAAATCATCATCGAACCAACGATTCGTTTGAAAAGAAAAGGGCACCAAAGAGGTTCGCAGCTGCACTGCCCGAGCACTGAAACCAGGCTATCCCAAAGTTCCCAACACAAAAGCTCCTCCATGTTTGTGCCACTGCGAATCTTATCTGCAGTAACTGCCAGGAACGAATCGTCTGCTAGAGGTGTAGTATCCATGGCGAGCGAGAGTGATGAGCCGCACTAGCAGTGTAGGCTAGCACGCCTTCCTTTCCGAACCGGCAATGATCTCCCCCTTTCGCGCACGCTCCAAAGTAGCCTACCTACCTTCGCCGGGGACAGCTCGTCGTCAGTCCATAGCCGCTGATGAGTGCGCATGTATGTAGATCATGGCCCAGTGACCGCACATACTGCATACTACAGAGCGACAGGTTCGAGCTGCTGCGCCTCCCGTTCTCCCTCTGATGCATCATTCGTTCCACCCTTTCGACCTCCCCATCATTGCACGATATGATGCATCAAAAATCCATCACGAGCCGATCGGGTTACAGTTGCAGAGTCGCAGTTGCGGGGCACGATAAATACGCACCTGCGTATTTTCTTTGTTCTTTTATTCTTTTGTATTATCTATGACGATATAACTTTTTTATTTTTCTAATTTTTTAAATTTAATTACGCTGAAAAAACTAATAACAGCTCCAATACAAAAAAACCATTGTGGTGCAAAAAACCAGAATAGTTACGTTTGTTTTCACTTTGGATATTTTACTGATCTTTTTTACGGGTTCCTTAAACAGTTCAACGACGCACACGTGTACACGACCCCCGTGACACAGTCATATCCCACATGCATTTTCTACTGGAGAAATGGATATTGGGATTTAATACAACCGTCATTTCTTTCCACATGAAACACGTAGAAGAACCCCACATGCAACACTACTGAGTTCCAGACTCCAGAAGTTTCAACTTACCAACACCACGTAAGAAGTGCAGGCACAATGGCTTGTTTCAGGATTCAGGGACTGGAAACTCTCTTCAAGATCAACTAGCACTTGGAAAATAAATAGAGGTACCTGAATCAAATGTTAGTGAGCCCACCACCACCGACACACACACACTGACACGCGCACAAACACGCCATTGTTCATCTTCCAAAAATTACTGAAGACTCCTCATGGACCCATGCAGAAGTAGGGCCAACTCGCTCAATTTTGGCATGAGTTCACCAGACATGAAATTTAATACCGACCGTTCGTCAGAGCCGGTGAGTGACGCCGAGGGAGCGCCAGTGAGCCGGCGAGAATGGCTCGCAAGAGCGCAACTATTTTCTGCGAGAGATACAGATGCTGGGTAATCCGTATACCTCATGCTGTGGCTATTTTATCAAGGAAGAGGGGGAAAAAAGGAACAAATTTGCCGTAGACGTACGTGCCATCACAGTGAGAATCACCGGCCACTTTACCCTGGAATTACAATATAGGCAGATTCTTCAAGCTTGGCGGAGGAATCAACGAAGGCCCGTTTCCCCCCTTTTTAGTCAGCTTTTGTCTCCCTACTTCTTTTTAAAATTATTACTTATCAGATTAATAAATCATAGTAAAAAACTACAGCAAAAATAAATTATAGTAAAAAACTATAGCAAAAAAACTTGGCAAAAAAAAAGAGAGGAGGAAACCACGTTAATGCTTGCTATGGTGCTCATTTAGGTTTAAAAACCTATAGATTATTTTGTACTATAACAACTAAAAATACATTAAGATTCCGATAATTTTTCAATATAATTAAATTTAAAAAATAAAATAAAATAAAAAAATTATACCATAAACAATAAAAGAAATGAAAAACCTAAAAAACATGTCACTAAAAAGGATAAAAACCAGAATGTCTAAGCAGCAACCCGATGATAGCCAAGACCATCACCTTCAAGCTTTATGGGGACCACACACTGACAATCTCCACCAGCGTTAGCCGTGCGTACAGGCAAGGATGGGCCCACGCTGTCAGGCTCAACGCGGAGTCCGTGGTTTGCAACTCCAATCAGGGCAGTTACTGTCCTATGTGGGTACTGGGTAAAATGGTAAAGGAGTAAATTGAGGGGGGAAATGGCTTGAAAATACGATCTATTTCAAGTTTGCTGATAAATACCGTTCGGATATTTTTTCTAACTATTATCTAAATTTATAGCTATTGAATTAGAGATCTAGCGGCTATAAATTCTCCCCTCACCCCCTTAAAAAAATCTCCTTCTATTGAATCTCTAATACAACAGTCTCAAATCTGAATGATTGCCTAAAAGAAAACATCACACACCCCTATTTCAAAACTCGATTGCGCCTCCAAAATCCAAATTCCGTTGTAAGTCAAATCGATCGCCTGGTCACATGAGGCACAGATGCGAACTGCTTCCATACGGTCCTGAGTCCCGGCCAAAAACGAGAAATTCGTAGCCGCATGGGCGTAAATGGCCACTAAGTACCAGGTTGCACTGCATCCTTACTAAGGGGGCCCTATTAGGCTATTACGGTACTTCACTAACAAAAACCGCAGCACGGTAGTACAGTTTTGGCCGCATCAACCCCATTTCTAGCCGCATGTGCAAATTGTTACAATGAGGTGATGTAACATGCAACGAGTCTAAGATCAAAAGCCAGTAACTTCAGCAAGATCCTGAATGTGAAATGGAGTTCTTGATAGCTAGAATGCAACTTGAACGAGCACAGCACAATCATACGAACAAATCCAACTCAAAAGACTTGGTTCCAAGAGCTCTAAAACTACCAAAATAGGCATCACAATCACCGTCTCCACACGAGAATCGAATCCTACCCACCTACCAACCAGCAAACCAGGAAGAAGAAAACAGCTTCGGATGAGCATATCAATGGAGCCCACGAACTCACAAGCAACACCGGATTGCATTACATCATGCATGCCCAGAGGAAAACAACCGAGTGCCCAACGTCGAACACCTGCCGCTCACAAGAACGACGCGCCGACCAGAGCGACAGAGACCGCCATGGCCGCAAAGCTCATGGCCACGGCGGTGGCGCCGTTCTTCTTGGCTTTGGCATTGTCCGCCGCCTCGTCTCCCACCGGCGCGTCGGCGGGGGCCATGTCAGGCGAAGAAGCCGGGGGCGCGGGTGGGGAATGCGACGGCGACTTACCTTTCTTTTTCTTCTTGCCGGTCTTGGGAGAGGGCGCCGGCGAAGAGGCTCCTGGTGCAGGAGCCGACGCTGGTACCTCGCCTGACGGTCCGGGCGTGGGCGCCGGCGACGGGGCGCCACCGAAGAGCTCGGGCGGCAACAGCACGCTGTCCACCGTATGGACGGCCACCGGGGTGTCGTCTAGCACGGTGGACGCGACGCGGGAGCTGTCCACGCCGGTGTCCATCGACACATCGTCGCCTTTGGCAACGACGGAGAGGTCGTATTTCCCCGGGCCGGTCGAGGCCAGGGTCGGGATGTCGCCCTTGATGGTCTTCAGCGACGCCTTGGGCGCGTACTGCGGCATGGCGTGGTACTGCAGCAGCGTCACGAGGTCGGCGCTCGTCAGCTTGCTCAGATCCGGTAGGTCCTTGGCCTGGAACGCGTCGTCGTTTGGCGCGAACAGCGTCAGTCCCTTGTCCATCGCCGCCTGGTACATCTTGATCACCCCGGACGACACGATGAGCCGCGCAAACTGCTTGCACCCGGCCTTCTCAAGAAGCGCGGTGAGGTTGCTCGACGCGGCCGACGGGGAGTTGAAGAGGCCGGAGAAGGTAATGGGGTCGGAGACCTCAAGAACGGATAGGTTGTAGGGCTCCTGCTTCACGGACTTGGTGTAGGTGGACAGAAATTTGGAGCCGGGCGCGGCGGAGGCGAAGCCGACCTTGCCGCCGCGGAGGTTGGTGATGTTGACGTGGCCCATGTCGCCGGAGGCGTCTCCGGTGGTCTGGTACAGGGTGGTGGTGAGCTCGGAGCCGCCGTGGAGGGAGTGCAGCTTCTTCGGGTCGTAGTAGTCCAGCAGGGTGAGGAGGCGGAGCGCGTTCTTGATGTCCGCAAGGGAGAGGTTGGAGACGAGGGAGGACATGGCGCCGTTGGTGAGCACGAGGCATGTGACCGTGCTGCGGCTGTTGATCTCGTCGCAGACCTTGGTCTGGGAGAGGTAGCTGTTGTACAGCGAGTACTCCGGGTAGCCATCGAGGATGCCAGTGATGTTATGGGCAAGGGTGGCGGTGACGGCGAGGGAGATGGCCACGAGGAAGAGAAGGCGGTGGGAGGCGGCCATGGCGATGGTGGTGTCGGGGATGGGAGAGAAGGGGGAGTAGTGCGGCGTGGGGGGTTTAAAGCCTTTTGGGTTTGGCTTTGGGTTTTTGTCCTTCTGGGGTTGAGAACTTTGGTGCTGAGGTCAGGTTAGGTTTTGACCGTGGTTGGGTTTTGGGTGGAGTGCGGTGTGGGGCACTAAAGTCTGGGTACGTGCTGGTGCCTTGATAGCTGTGATGATTTTCTGCGGTGGGGGTACTGTTACTTGCTGTGAAGTTGGGCTGTTGATCGAGCGTGGTTGTACGCTGTATTTATTTTTTACAGGATAGCCGTACATACTCATTACACACTATAATTCATGCTCCTTATGTATACACGTATACGCACGTTCTCTACACATAATTAAAGATTATCGGGACACTAAAGTCTCATGAAACATATAAACACATGTTTTTCTATTGAATATACATACACATCTAAAATCTGTAGGCACCCGCTCTTAAGTATAAGGTTTAAACCTTGATGACTTAAATGCATAACTATAAACCTGGCTATAGACCGGCTACCGTGCACTACAACAATCTTTTGCACGGTAGAGCAGAGTGGTCTTACATAGTGGTAAAAGTTTCTCTTTGAAGTAAACTGTACTTAGCTTTTTAACTTAAGTTTTAAAACCCACGGTATAAGAATAAGGTAAAATAAGATCTCCCATGGGCAAGAGCGAACAAAAAAGTACTTTGTAGCTTAAGATAGAAATTTTTGCTTGGATTATAAAAGAGGAATCTGAATGATTAACCAACGACTTCTCATCTGTAAGCTGTTAATTCTTGCTGAGCTTCGTAGAAGATCCTTCCATAGTAACTGACGGCCCCTGCCATTCTGCCAATGCCTCTGAATGAGTAGGACGGTGTGCTGTGTTGTGCAGCTTGTGCCTGTGCAGGAGGCGCACACGCCTCGTGAGCCATGAGTGATGACCGATGAGTCGTGCTGAAAAGAGCAGGAAATTGATACTTGCATGCCTCTCTCGTGTATTTTCCGAGGCTGTACGCTCTCAAAATTTGGACGTAGTTGCTAGAGTTTTGGTATATATAGTATTATTTGAATCTATATTTATAAAAGTATTGATATACGTATGGGTTAGCAAAAATAATCTTTTTACCACCTAGTCATCGGGTGGCGAAGCCATAAAGCTGACACGTGTGATCTAGAGCACTATGGTCGTGCAGCAAGCAACCCAGGTAACAAAAATACAACATAAATGCATAATCGAAACAAAATTTGAATTCTATATTGAACGATACGACAAAATAGAAAAAACAAAGCCAAAAAGAGAATGTAACATACCACTAGAACGAGGTATTTTTTGCTTAATTAACAAAGATTTAGTTCATTTGAGCCTATCATATCTTCATCAACAATAGTACGAAAACCTGAACCTGCAAAGATAAAATTGCATATATAAATAAGGGAAACAAGACCACAACGTTATTTTTAATGCAAATTACGAAATAAGAATGTAGCATACTACTAGCACGAGGTAGTTTCTGCTTACGTGTCCTCATACTTTGAAAACATTGTAAAATCTTGTTATCATTTATGCTTGCAAAATATAGCATATCATGCAATCATTTATCCATTCATCACTCATCTTATTCCATAACTGAGAAAGCTCTTTCTACTGTTGTGGTTGCAACAGGCAAAACCAAGGGCAATTCAATGAGTCGATGTACCAATGGAAAAACTATGTGTCTATCGGTCTAAACCATCTTCACAACAAGATTACCAAGGTCATTACAGCTTAAGAAATCCGGATCATCCCGCACATCAGCAATGAATGTCTCAAATTGGCCCTTAAGGAGTATACAATCATATTGGGAGAAGTCGGTGACATAAATCTTAGCAAGTTCAACTAGTTTATCCTCATCAAAGTTAGATAAAGGAATTCTTTGGATCAAAACAAGCAATGCATCTCAATAACCGAGTAGATCTTTCAGTAAATCGATTCTTTAACTCAATAATAATTTGATCAAGCACCACATTAAATATTTCATGATTGAAATGATAGTAGTAAATTACCAATTGGCCGCCACGACCTCTCGAACGACACCTAACAGTTATTGTATCTAACATATTTGGCACAATGATGCGATGTTGGAGACAAAATGTCTTTACATCTTCAAAGAGCTCATATCAACCATGTTGCCTTACGTTATTAATGTTCTGCAATGTGGCCTCAATCAATCCTACAGCATGAACAATATTCTGATATTTCTTTTGCAAGCATTGTGATAGATCATTAGTTTTGCCCAATATTCTGATCATAAGATGTAATATAAGTATAAATTCAAAATTTTCAATTTTTTTCAAACAAACCTGAAGCTGTGGTCTTTTGTGTTGAATTAGTGGCATCATCAGAAATAATCTCTAATACATCTAGGATCACGTCCCACATGAGAAGAAAACGACATAAGGTTTGTGACGTGAGCCCCACCGAGTATCACCAAGTCTTGCTCACATGAGAATGTTCTCTAATACATCTAGGATCGCGTCCCACATGAGAAGAAATCTGTCACACACTCATACAGTAAGGCAGTAAGCCCAGTAGCCCACCTCACCTGCTCACGGGAGCTAGCATCGGCGGCGACGGTTGAGGCGGTGGCGATGAAGCGGCGTTCTGCGGGCCGGTGGAGAGGAGGGTGGGGGCGGTGCCGCGGGTCGCGACGGAGAGGATGCGGGGGCGGCGTCGTGGCGAAGAGGAGCTAAGGAGCTTAGGGGCGACATCGCGGCAGAGAGGAGACGGGGAGCAGTGCCGCGGTGAACTGGCGGAGAAGAGGTGGGCGGTGCTGGCGTCTGCATGGCCGCGGTGGAGAGGAGACAGGCGGCATCGCGACTAAGAAGAGGCGTCGGCGCGGCGTCCGGTGGAGAGGATGCGGTGGCCAATGGGGCGGCGTCGTGGCGGAGAGGAGTTGATCCGTCGAGGCGACATTGCAACGGAGAGGAGACGGGGCGGTGCTGCATGAGAGGAGGTGGGGCAGGGGGTGGTGCCGTGGCGGAGAGGAGGCGGGGCGCGGTAGAGAGGAGGTGGGGGCGGCGTTGCGGACTAGCGGGGGAGAGGAGGGTAGGAGCTTCTCCAGCATCACTGTCACACCGTACGGTGAAGGCCAAAGCTCCTCCGTACATCGGAGATTCCTAGAGTCCCTTGTTCGCGACTTCATTTCTGGCGGCGCCCAATTCGACATGTTTCAGTAGGAGTACATCGATAATTTCTACCAGACACTGTCTAGTGTACTTCATCCTACTGTACCACCGTCGGCCACTCAACAAATGAAACGATCTTTATGCCTCCTCTGAATCGACACGAAAGCTCTGGACCGGCTGACGTACCCCACGACACATGGTCAACGGAAGATAAGGCCACGCACACGGAGGCAGACATGGCGAGAAGATAGCAGTACCTCAGATGAGTGAACCATATCGTATCACGTGCGATGTATTTTTTGTACTATTATATGCACTTCTTGCGTAATTGAATAAAAAATTGCACCATTAAGTCCACTTTGTAATAGTTTACGTAAATAAATTTTTGAGTAAAATTCATCATGGAAAAATTTACGAGCAAATTACACAATAAACAACGCTGCGTCAGAAAGCTCCACAAAAATTGTCGAAAGTTTTTGTTCTCATTTGCTATATCTAAAAAATTATATGAGTAGTGTGTATTAAATTACGCAATTAAACTAATCAATTATGGGTGCTAATCACCTAGAGTCCGGGTGGCGGGGCGGCAGGCATTGGCCACGCGGTGACGAGGCGGTAGGTTGCTTGTTGTACGGCCACGGGGCTCTAGGTCACACGTGTCAGCTCTACTGCTTCATCGCCCGGTGACCAGGCGGCAAGAAGGTCGCTTTTGCTAATACCACACATATACTGGTATTTTTATAAATATGGGTTTAGTCCGTGCTATATGTGCCGATATTTTTGTAAATATGAGTTTAGTTTGTGCTATATGCGCAAAAAAACTCTAGTTACTGCACAACATCTGCTGCGTAATTTTTTTTTGTTTTTTCTGAAACGTACGGCGGAAGTACCACGAATATATATCCCTCGATTCGTTTATCCATGCAAGCAAGTGGTTCTGAGCCTTGTTTACAACCACACATTACCCTTAAACAGAAACAGGGGAAAGGGAGGATTGTCTTGTGAGCTCAGAACCATTCGTTTCATTACTCGTCAGTTAAAAGGCAGACTCGGACAGGTAAGTAGATACAGATCAGGCCTTACAAGTTTACATTTGCCACAGTTTAGATCGTCATCATCACACGTGATGACTAGGAAGGCAAAAGCTGGAAACCCTTCGAATGCGCCCATGATTTCCAGGCATGCTCTTAAAGATCGATCATCTACCCGGCGAAAAGCAAATGGTATGCTAGCCGCATCGAACTACGGCTACTCAAACATTTTGAAGTCATGTCACACAGTTACTAGTTTAAGCTATAACTCTTTACCACGGACTTGGTGGTGCTCATTTGGTTGTGGCCTATGACTTATTTTGCTATAGCTGACTGAAATTACACTGTAGTTCATGATAACTTATTTGGTATAATTAATTTTTTAAAAAAATTAAAAATACAAAAAACGGGTTAATCTACCACGTGTAATACAAACGAATACAGAAAAAAAGAACCGGTAAAAAATATAAAAAATCAGAAAAAGATAAAATTTAGAAATAATAAAAAAATAAGTTAGAAACCAAAACAATCGGAGGCCTAAGTACGGAGGATGTTTTCATGCCCATGCGTTGTACTACTCGGCTACTAGTGCCAGTAGATGATTTCAACGGGGACCCTAGCTTTTTTTTAAGAGGATCGGGGACTCTAGATGGCCAGGGCACAACTTCCACTCCGATTGTCGGCGGGCGCGGCGCGGATACGGCCCTTAAGAGGGCCACCGTGGGCCTCGCCACTACTGAGCCCGGGCTGTTGTTGACCTGTCGGCAGTCGGGGATCAAAATGTTGACGTTGCTGTTAAGAAACCTGGTTTGGAGCCCGTAACCCTGGTCTATAGTGAATACCCCATCCTTTTATTTATAAATAAAGGGTTATAATAATTATAACTTATATATTTTGGAGAAGAAAATAAATAAAAAAAGAAAAAAAGAGTTCTCCCATCTCTCTGTATTCAATCCACTTTTGTTCTTGTATTATTATGTATTTGATCCATCTGTTGTCTAGGAGTAATCACTCGGACTGGACTCGCCAGTGACGGCTCCTCAACATGTTATCAACACAAATCACTCTGCTGGTTCGAAGGTAATTATCGAAGCACGATACATGTAAATTGAATTGCCTATCTAGATCGCTTTAAATTCTGTAAATTTTGTTTTCTAGATTATTTTCTATGGTGCAATTCTGCTCTAATCTATTTGCATAACAGAGTACATGTTAATTGCATTATAGATTGAAAAAAAGAGAAAAATCGACGCACGGCCTGCCGCCCACCTGCGACACGCCACTTGTACGGCCGTTGCGCCGCGTCGCACGGCCGCACCACATGGCCGCCGCCGCGTCTCGTCGGACGCCGCTATCGGCCCCGCACAGACGCCAGCTTGTGCCGCTTGCACCTGATCGACCGCGCCGCCGTGCACTGTCGCTCAATCCCGGGCGAAGCAACCGCTTCCCGCACGAGGCGTCGTCGTGCGCCGTCACTTGGCCCTAGACGAAGCTGCCGCCTCCCGCACGAGACACTGTCGTCCGCCGCCGCTCCCAAGCGCCGCCACTCCCACACGCCGTTGGCTCGAGCGCCGCCCCCACACGGCGAGCCACCGTCTCCTTGTGCTCCCACACGAGCGGCCGCTCGAGCCGCCGCCGGATGGGACTGAGGTAGGGGAAACCCTACCCCCCGTGCGCCGAATAGGGCAAGGTGGGGCCAAAGAAAAAGAGGAAGGGGCCTGGCACTAGAATTTTTGCAAAATGGGCCTTAGCAAATTGTGCAAAAAAATTTCTTTGAACTAAAAATTATCGAGTATGCCCGCGAAAATAGCATAATTCAATGAAAATTTATATTCCAGCATAAAAGGGCCTAAAGAATTCAAATTATGAACTATTTTTAGCATCTGAAACATGTTTGGCACTATTATTATTATTTTCTATGTCTTTCTGTATTTACTTACTATCTTGACTAATCGTAATTATTTAAATTGCTTGTAATTACTGAAATTAGCAGTAAAACTATAAAACAATACATAGAAAATTTTGAAACATTATGAGAAAGTTTTGTACCATTATCCAATTCATTTCATGCATGTTTACCTGCAGTAAAGTTATATATTCCTTTCATGCATACGTAGATGACAAGCACCACGAATCGAAAGTTCGAGGAGCTGGTCTAGCATGGCCCAAACTAATTGACTTAGGCTTCCGATGTCGAGATCATACTTGGAGCCAAGAAACTCCGCGCTGGCATTAGGATTAGTGTATCAGAAGGTGCCAAACTCACCCCTAAGGAAAATGATCAGGCCTTTACTTCCTCAGGAACCACCTCTGTTTCACTCTCAAGAATGAATACATGGCAGAGAAGAGCACACTAGCTTTATAGACTGTACTAAAGAAGCGGTTCGAGAAGATAAAGTACATAATTCTTCCTCAGACAGAGCAGGAATGGATTCGACCGATATTTGCTATCTTCAAGACGGTTGGAGAGTACAAATTCTGCTTGCACAGAATTTGTACTAATCTTCAACTCTGTGGCAGGCAGGTCACAGATGAGTAGAAGATTAGAAGACCCTCTCCGCCTTTCGCCCTAGTGAAGTGTAGTCTGTGTGCAACTATTGTCAAGATAGCTACAAAGAGTATGCTGAGTTGATTAATATTAAAAGCTACAAGGAGTAATTAATATTATTAGGATAATGAGAAATACAATTAACAATTCACAGGGACATAATAGCGACGTAACAAATTTTCTGAAACAAGAAGATTTCATGTGCCTCCGAAAAATTAATTACTAGACCTTCTACTCTGAAAGTAAAGGATAAAGTCTGTGCATTCCTAAAACGCATCCAAGAAGATATTTGCGGTCCTATACAGCCATTGCCAGGGCCATCCTTAGAAATAGTTACACATATGTCTATTATCTACGAAAACCATACTTTTGTAAAGCTGATCTCGTAGATAATTAAAATTAAAAATAATTTTCCTGATCATCATATAAAGTTCACTAGAATGGACAACGTTGGAGAATTTATTTGACAGACATTTGATAATTATTGAATGGCAATTGAAATTAAAGTTGAATATTTTGTACCATATATCCACTCCCAGAATGGACTAGCAGAAGCATTAATTAAGATAATTAAATTTATTGTCCGACCGTTTTTGCATAATTGTAATTTACCAACTATATGTTGGGGACACGCAGTACTACATGCAGCAACTCTCATCAACTTTAGACCACCGGCATATAACATCCACTCATCTATGCAACTAGCGCAAGGGTCAGCACCAAAAATTTCTCATCTTCGTACATTTGATTGCAAAGTTTATGTATCTATACCCCCACCACAGCGTACTGCAATGGGCCATCTCCGAAAGTCTAGGATATACGTTGGTTACGAAACAACATCTATAATCAGGTATTTGGACCCCATGACAGGAGACTTGCATACCGCCTATTTCGCTGATGGTATATTTGATGAGGATAGTTTCTCGATATTAGGGGGAGGAAATCAACCATTTGATTAAAAATATTAGGAAATAACGTGGCAAGCCATGGGAATGCATGCCCATGACCCGCGCACTAGTGAAGCAAATGGAGAAGTTCAGAAGATCATTGATTTGCAGGCATTAGCAAATCAACCGTTTGACCACTTTAGTGATTTAAAGAGCGTGACTGTAAAATCGAGGAGGCCGACTATGGGGTGAATAGTCATTTCTAAAAATTTCAATAAAATTCTATTTGAACTATTTAGCTAAAACCAAGAATATAGTACGGAAGCTTAAATCAATTTGGTTTAACACAACTAAAGCCTAAATCAATTAGGTTCACGTAAGTGCCCCAACAACTGAAGTCTATGTCAAAAGTTTACAATACTAGAAAGACAAGTAATTAATTTAATTTTTTGAATGTAAATTGAGTACAAAAAAACAAACTACATTTCAAAGAGACATTTAAAGAAAAATAGAAGCATGCATACTAGGAATTGCACATATTTTTATTGAACGAGTACATTTCGAAATGATTCATCGGAGATAAGAAAATTGCATAAAAATGTTATTAAAAACATGCCTAATTATTTAGCTAGTTGCCAAACCATTGCCAAATATGCTCAACTAAGTCCCTCTTGAGTTGGATATGTGTTGGTCAAACACAAATGGCAACGTTTCTGCATAGCACATCAGCAAAGCATGGGTTAGGGCCGTTGTTGATTTCTGGGGGTAGAACAATCGATGTCCCTGGAGTCTCATTCAAGTCATGAGGAGTGGTAGTTATTTCCTTTATTTATTTCTTTATCTTCAACTATCATGTTGTTGTGAAGAATGGCACACGCTTCATGATATTCCCGATAGTGGGTTGTGACCATGATGACACACAATGGTGAAATGAGATTGCAAGACACCAAACGCTCGTTTAACATCCTTCCTCACCTCTTCTTGATGTTTTGGAAACAATTTTAAAGATGCCATAATACTCAACCAGCCACGTTTTATTGTGATTGCATCTTGATCATGTGGTCCTCATCCTCCTCTCCCCCGTCTTGACAGTTGACAGCCAGGTTCATAGTTACTCTTGTCCAGCACCAACATTTTTTTTATAAATTCCGAAACATTTTATTTGAGATTTGTAGGGCTTTACCCTCCCCGAAGAGTGGGAGCCCTTCCAGAAATTCTCAGTGGCCCGGATGGGCCAAAGAGGGGGTTTGGAAATAGTTTTCAACCAGCAATTGACGCGCCTCGGTATTACCTCACTAGCTGCGTCATTGCCCCAAGCGCAAAGATGGCTCTCCCCCTTGGCCCATCTCCCCTTCCTATACTCGCCTCGCTCGTAGGCTCCTTCCTCGACCGCCGATGTGGGACGAAACAACCGGCAACCCGAGAAGCCACGGCTCCGTGCTACCTCTCCAGCTGTGCTCCTCTCCTTTCATGGGCCTAGGCGCATATCCACGCAGCTCGAGGAGTCGCGTGGGCTGCTGCTCCGCCCGCGTCTGCTTTCATGGGCCGCGTGTGCCGCGCCGCCTACTCTAGCGTTCGGGAGATGAGGTGGGCGGATCACAAATTCTCGCGGGCGCGGGGAGGCCGGGAGGGAGCCGGGGACAGGGCGCCATGGCAGGGAGCGACGGTCCCATGCGTCTCACGGATGTAGATCTGGCGCTCTCGTGACACATACATACACGGGGGGAGGGAATCAGGTGGAACCACCACGGACGGTACGCGCGCCTGCCTACACGTACGAGCGTGCCCGCGCGGACGGTCGCTGGTACTCCATGTCCATCGATCAACCTCAAATCGAGCGGAAATTTTTTTCGCGCGCCACCTTCAGCCGCATGGGCCCATGGCCGATGCGCCCGTTCATCCGGACCGGTCTGCAGTTTCGGACTATTTGCATCCCGTCAGAATCTGCTATTAATGGTAACGTAGTCAAGCTGTCAGCGAAGGAGTGTCCCGTAGAGGTAGATATACCCGGTCCGACTGACACCGACAACACACCATACCTTCACTTCACTCAAGCACCTGCACGCTCCATTTCGCTCTGCCACCGCAGTATTCAAACCAAGAACAGAGCACAAACAGACAGAAACTACGCAGTACGCACCACCCACACCTACACGGAAGTCCGCAAATGGCCGAGGGAAGGCAGGTCTACTCGTCGCCGCCATCCAAGCTCCCCCGCCTCTCCGGCGCCGACCCGAACGACGGTATAAGAGATGTAGCGCGTACTATACGGTTCTTATTTTACTCTGTCTCGAGCAAGCCAGTAGTTTCTTGGTGCTGTTTGGGTGTGTATGTAGGGGTGGTGACCATGGCGGCGCCCTCGCCCCTGGTTCTGGGATTAGGTCTCGGTCTGGGCGGCAGCGGCAGCGACAGCAGTGGGAGTGACGCGGAAGCATCTGCGGCGACGCGGGAGATCCGGCCGTCGGCGCTGACGTTCATGCAGCGGCAGGAGCTGGAGCTCCAGGTGCTTATCTACCGCTACTTCTCCGCCGGCGCGCCAGTGCCGGTGCACCTCGTGCTCCCCATATGGAAGAGCGTCGCCGCCTCATCGTTCGGCCCCCAAAGCTTCCCGTCCCGTACGTGCGGCGCATTTTCTTTGGTTCCAGCTTCGTCTGATTTGCCATTGCATCCGTGCATGTTGTTTGATTAGTTTTTGCCAATGTTGATCGTTTAATTTGTGCAGTGATGGGTCTGGGGAGCTTGTGCTTCGACTACAGGAGCAGCCTGGAGCCGGAGCCGGGCCGGTGCCGGCGCACGGACGGCAAGAAGTGGAGGTGCTCGCGCGACGTGGTGCCAGGGCACAAGTACTGCGAGCGGCACGTCCACCGCGGCCGCGGCGGTTCAAGAAAGCCTGTGGAAGCAGCCTCCGCAGCAGCAGCCGTCCCAGACTCCCAGCCATCCCGATAATCCGGCCAGTCCACACCGCCTCAGCCCAGGTCACCAATGCGCATGCGCCGTCGCCGTCGCCGCCGCCGCGCCTCGGCTTCCCCTCCACCGGCGTCCTCCTCGCCCACAGCACCGCCCGTGCCACCTGATATCACATCTCCTACATTTCTTTATGGGTCCTTTCCTTGTTTGTTTTCTGGGACGGGAAATATCCCAGGAGGCGAGGATTATGTTGTGCCCTGTAACTTCTTTTCGTAACACCACGCCTCCGTGCTCCCCGCACCACCTTAAGTTCAATGGTGATATTGGAGTTGTACTATCAAGGAGTTTATATTAAAATATTAAACTACATCTTTATACGTTGTTATATCATGAAGTTATTAGCCGCCTCACGATGTACACATTTAAAGCCCAACATCTGTACCATCCAAAATTGCAAGTATCTCACTCTCCATAATCTATACCGTAAACAGTCAAAATTTAAAAATTTTAGCTAAAAGCCATAAGCCGCAGCCGTTACTAAACAGACCCTATATTGGTGCTTTTTCTTGATTCAGTTATGTTCCTTCCTAGATAAGAGTTAGTAGAGTTGTACTATCAAGGAGTTCATATCAAAAAGTTAGTAGAGTTATACTATTAAGGAGTTTATATTAAAATATTAAACCGCATCTTTATAGTTGCATCGTGCAAACCCTTCATCTTCTCCTGTGTATCTTGATTTGAGAAGCTGTCCGAAAATTAGCGTCTGATCTTTTTTTGCTGCGATTTATGATTTTTAATTGAAAAGTTTAAATTTTGGTTATTTGTGATAGAGATTGCGGAGAGAGATACTTACTTACGATTTTGGTTGATACAGATGTTAGGTTTTTAACGTTAACTAAAATTAACTTATAGATCTCGTCTTGAGAAAAAATATTCTATTTAAAAGTTAGGCACTATAGCAAAAGTCAAAATCCGCTTTTAGAAGCCGTAATTATTTTCCACTACGTGAGTACAGGGTGCATTGGACCCGTACCGTGTTTGCTTAATCTTTAATTAATGCCTTTGATTGATCAGTGAAAATTAGTATTTTCATTGCTGCGATAGGTCGGATTATCGCAAGACGAGTTCGGATAATAACATGCAGCCGTGCAGAAACTAATTTTTGGTTGGACTCGGAGATAGCAAAGACCTAAGTGCATGTCTTTTTCCAAATCAAACTCTTATCTCTATCCCAACATAGTATTTGATCGAGCCCTTGCATTGCGTCCTTGTTCACAAACCAATGATTGAGATGTTCTCTATTTTTCCATTAACGTGAGATTTTTTAACAATTTATTCTTTTTTAGATTAATATAGTAATTTCTATACTTTTCTCAATAGTGATTTATATAATTTTTAAAGCATGACGAATGGTGGATAGATGTTACTTACCTCTTCATTTGCTTTGAGATTAGTGCTACTTTTGTTAGAGTGGAAAGTATAGAAACACTACTCTAACTTGAGAGCTCTTTAAAAAGCCTTCAATTAGTAGATTATGTGGTAATTTCTAGTCTTAGGAGCTCCAAATCTATACTAATATAACCTTTTTATCACCCATCTCTGTTAATACCATCCCCTCTTGGATCAATAAAATCTGTTGACTATCATTGCGAGTTGGTTCTGCCATCGACATATCTACACCGTTCATTCCACTCATCCAACGTCTACCATTGCAAATTTGTCCCGCCAATCTCGACCGCAATACATCACGTGTTCTCCTGCCTAGGCTCGAATGCCTCATAGGATAAGTTTCGATAGGGTTTTGTTCCTCCGAAAAGCTTTGATCCAAACGGTCCTCAAGATCTGGAATCAGGCTTCATGATAGGAGTAGACTCAAATGTCATATTCTTTTAAGTTATTGCTAACAGTTTTTATCTGTGTTTTTTGAAACGGCAGTAGACGGTGAAAACGAGTATGTAGATAATATATATAGTTTTATGTTTGAAAAATCATTTAAAAATTTGTTTAAAAATATCTATTTATTTTAACTTTTAGATAAGCTAAAAGTTAAAGAAAAAAATCTAAGAGAACATGGTGTACTTATAAAAAGATAACAAAACTCGTAGGAATTGTCGGGGCGCTCAACGTACTTTCTACAGAAATCCTCTCTTCCAAAGGGCCCAAACTCACGTCGGACAAGACTAGCCCAGCCCGGTTCCTAGTTAAGTTGGACAGGCCGATAATCCTCTCTTCCAAAGGGCCCAAACTGAAGTTTTTGGATTAAATTTTTAGTTGTATTTTTAGCTTATGACTAAACTTATACTACAGTAGCTGTTAGATTATTCTAAAAGTAAAAAAATTAAAAAATCGTTATACTGTCACCGAAAATACAAAAATTAAGAAGAAAAAAATTTGAAACCGACACGTCCCTGCACCCGTTCCACGGAGCACCGGGGAATCGTGCCCGGTCCGGAGTCCTCCTGACCCGCCCGTCCTGGCGTCCCCATCGAAGACGTCGCCGTCGACCTCGACCCATCGGTCCACTATGCACGTGTTCGACCGAGCCGCAGCCGCGCCCCAGCGTTTTCGTTTACAGATAGAAATCCATTTCCCGCTCTGGGCGGCGGCGCACACTGGGCCTCGCGCTGCATCCGACGGCCACGATGCGCCTGACCCCCCTCTCGCGGATCGTGATCCGCGTCTCTCCCACTGCGGCCGATCAGGTTGCAGCATTCCCATGCCGCCGGATCGCTCCCCTCTAAGGCTATAAATTAGCCTCGACCCGGGCCCCTCGCACGTATCCAGCTTTTCCTGTTTTCAAAATCAAACAAGCACACAAGGCTAGCAGTAGTTTCAGAGGGCTGCTTCCATTCGCCACCATGCCGGCCATGGCCAAGCCCGCCTCCCGCGACGCCAAGCCCGCCTCGGCACCGAAGCCGAAGCCCTCCACCGCCAAACCCAAGACTGCCTCCGCCGTCGCCTCCCACCCGCCCTACTTCGAGGTGAGCTCATGCTGATCTCTTGTATTCCGGTTTCATCTTTGTTGTTGATTGGTTTCGATGGAATTGGGTCTGATGGGATCTTGTATTCGATCTGCGCAGATGATCAAGGAGGCGATCACGGCGCTGAAGGAGAGGACCGGCTCGAGCGCGCACGCCATCGCCAAGTACATGGAGGAGAAACACGGTGCGTCCCTGCCGGCCAACTACAAGAAGATGCTCTCCGTCCAGCTCCGCGGGTTCGCCGCCAAGGGCAAGCTCGTCAGGGTCAAGGCCTCCTACAAGCTCTCCGACGCCGCCAAGGACTCGCCCAAGGCCAAGGCCAAGCCCAAGCCCGCGGCGAAGCCAGCCAAGGACTCCACCAAGCCCAAGAAGGCGGCGACCGCGGGCACCAAGCGCAAGGCTCCGGAGAAGAAGGTGGTCGCCAAGCCCAAGAAGTCCACCGTGGCCAAGGCTAAGGCGAAGCCCAAGACCGTCCGGTCGCCGGCCGGCAAGAAGGCCAGGAAGGTCGCCGCATCTTGAGATGTGATAGGCTAGGCCTGCAGTGTGTGGTCGGTGTTTAGGTTTTGTACAAAAGGGTGCTTCGTCCTCCTAGGCTAGTTCTATGTATCCTGGATGGTGTCGTGTAAGAAATGGTTAGGTTTATCGATATTGAGGTGGGTATGTTTCCATCTTTTCCTATATGAAATGAACTTGCAGTTCTCAAACTGAAGCAGTTTCCTCAAATTGATTTGTCTTAAAACTTGTTTAATCTTGGTGTGGTTTATGCCTGTTTGATCGAGCGTTTTTCGATTGGTGCTGTTAATGTTAATTCGATCTTGGAACAGCTAATTGTGCGATTCGATTTGCGTCTTTGTGCAGGTACCTTCGCTTTGATCAAAGCTGTCGTGCTGGTAACCATTCTGCACAGTCCCGGGTTCCTCTGCTTTGTTGTTGCAATTCGTTGACACCACGGTTTGTCTGTGCTTTCTGTAAAGTGAGCAAAGGTGATTGGTTCTTTTCGTAAAGAGTGCGCTTACTGAGAGCTCTAACGCATTATCGTTGCGTATGCCGCTGCTCTTCGTGTAAAGTTCGCTCAAGTAGTAGAAACGCACGAATCATAAGAGGCGGGTCCATGGCTGCCAGCTGCGGCACAAGCTTGTTGGCATACGGGCATAGCTATAATAATGTAAATTAAAATTTCTATCATAAAAAAATAGAAAGATATGCGAGTGTACATATAAAAGAAGAGTTGAAACCGTCCGATTCAACGTAGTGTATGTTGATGTGATGGAAGTAATCAAATCGTTTAATGTCCTGATTAGCGTCTTCAAAAGACGATCGTCACTAAGCGGTAGTCGATCTCCACCTTCAATCGTCTCATTTCATCTTGATTAGTGTCACTGTCGCAACAACACTTTTACTAAAGTCTACATGTTCAGAAAATAGAATACCGTATGCCGGTGTGCTAGTACCAGTACGCACAGCAGGGCTTTCACAAGGTGGCGGCTAGAGCTTCGATAGGTCTCAAATGCATGCTACCTATAACCCATGCACCCCTTTTATATACTCTAACTTGATTCAAACCCAATACGAGTGTAGATCGTATCACACAGAAAGTCTCTAATCGGATCTTTATCTAATACGAGTATATAGATTATATCTCACTTGGAGTATTTCCAAACCCTTGCTGTTCCAACCCGTTAAATATGCGATCCTGTAAGTTTGTATACATTCGATTGTAATATGTAAGCACCTTTTTCGATCACTGATCGCTAGCGATCCCTAACAGAATATATGGACTTCCAAATATACATAGAGATCAATTTGGATGATCCTTATGCAATATGATCCTCAAACGAGTGTTAGTCACTTATGATTAGCTTATAACTCCTTACAACCAGATCGTATCTAGTCATATTAAACGGCCTATTGGCATATTTTTCTTTTGCCTTATGATACCCGAATGAATTCTAGGCGAGAAGTGTTTTATTCATGAATTGTTTAATCTTTTCTCGATTTAGTGATGGATAACTTCATGCAGTCGACTTTTCGACCTCATAGCTTAGTTATGCACTTTCTTTATCCGACCACATTTAGGGGCCCAAGGATATATCTTCTGTTATGCAGGAGAGGCAAATTCTATATTCAACTAGTCACCTTTTTTTCGTATATTCAAAAGTTACATTTGTAACTACATATTTACGGAGTAGCTTACAGAAAACCATGCTGATATTAGATAAAAGAATTATACATTATCATTACTTGAGATCAACTGATGACACATACAAATCTTAGTGTCTTAAGGTGGATAAATCTAACACTATGTTCTTTAATATGCGTCTATATTATTTATTTGATATCTTCATATCTATGACCAGTGAAATATAGTCATCAATCAAATACATGCCTTGATTTATAAGTTACTAGTGCCCCAACCAGTAACATCTGACTAGGGTTACTTTAGAATGATATCATATAACAAATTAAGAGATTCACCAACAAGTCATAGACGTGCTAATATTTATAAATGATGATTTATATAAAAACATAATAATATTTATTTAAAAACTTATAAATATAAAAAAATGATATAGTTATCTATATAATTACTTTAGAACATATCACTAGCAAGGCTGCTCTGGTTTCTTGGAGGCTTGGGCAGATTCGGCAATTGGAGTCTAGACTCTGGAAACGAGTGAACGCTTGTTTCTGCAGCTTCTGTTTGAGCAATGTCGTATTCGTGTATCGTTGCCACATGAAGCTAAAATAGAAAAATTACGCGTTTTTACGCGTATATTTGTCCATGGTGTCCCGGCCGAGAACATACGCTGACGACCTGATTTGGTTGTAAATCCGGCTATTGAGTTTTAGCTAAAATCGTTAACGATATTTAGTTTTTTAAGTTATTTCATTAAAAATAAAAAGTAAGAGAAAAATTACAGTTATATGTTCACGGAAAATACAAAAGAATTAGAGAAAAAAGTTACAAAAATCAAAACTAAGAAACCAATATATTCAAAGTGTTTTCTAGCTTCTGAGAGCTGGAAGACGAAAACCGACGCCACTTAGAGCGACCCAACGGCAACACGACCCAGAATTCCAGAGCCCGGAGTCCGCACAAGGAACAACGTCCAACCGCAGGGAAGTGTAGCGGAGGAAGGGCATGAGGAGCCGTTTGAAGGAATGGGGCCAGGAATCCCGCTGGTGCATCGTTTCACAACGCAACGGGCAATTCCGGCGCCACACCGTGCCCCCCGGGCCACGCACGCGTCCACGGTCTCAACTTGCCGCCGGCTGGACTACCTTCCCTTGCGGGCCGCACGGCAACCTGTGCGGCCGCCACTGTGCACCTCGAATTCCCCACCGCGCGTTCCAAGGTGAGTGTGATAGACTGCCTGCCTTCCTTCCGTATTCGCCAATCGCATGGGCTCCACATGGGGTTGGGTCATGTGTGCCGCGGCCCACGTTACCACGCAGGAAGTATTCACCGTAATGGGCCGAGTCGGCCCAATATTTTCGGCAACATGCCATTCTATCCTTCACGCTGGCAATCGACGGCCGGTTTTTCGAACGGAAACCCGGTGATCGCGGCGAGGCTGCAGCGGTAAGCCAGTTTCGCACGAGCAAACGTTCCAGGGCAGCCTCTGCCTTGTATCCGATTAAACTTAGATTATCCCGGCCTGCACGGCTATTCGTCGTCAGCGCTCGTCTGTTACTTTTGCTGATGTCTACATGAAAAACACAGCGGCATGGCATGCATATGCACAAGGCGTCGTCATCACTCTTTAGTCTTGCCAGTTTTTTTTTTGGCACATTTTCGGAATCGACGTGCGTCACCGAACGGCTTCCTTCCTTTCACAGTGACTTAGCAGAATGTAAATTACCTCCACGTTTTTTTCGAGAGGAAGACATCGCTACTCGCCACAAGTCAAAAGGAGTGTTTTGGCTTCACCCGCAAACTCGTCAATAGACCCGTTGCTGTCTCGCTGATGGACAGCTAGCTACCAAGAATTAATACGAGGATCAACCTGTGATCTGTGGTGAAGACCGCATTGAAATGCGTTGCCTGGTGATGGTACCACGCAAACGAATCGCAAGGGAACGAAGTCGCGTGCCGTGCCCTCCCATCCCACTCGTCGCACAAACGCAAACCCCTCACGGCCTCACCCGCACTAATCCCCGCGTCCCGGTGCTCTGCTCTGCTGCCTCCCATGGAGACGGGGGGCGGGTACACCCTCCAGCCGCTGCTGTGCCTCGCGTGGCTCGCCGCCACGCTCCCCATCGTCGCCGCCGCGCTGCCGATCCCCGCGGCCGCTGGCGGCCGCCTCGTCCACGGCCTCCTCTCCGCCTTCTCCGCCCGCGGGAAGACCGTCAGGCCCTCCTCCTCCTCCGCGCCGTCCTCCGTTTCCTCCTCCTCCAAGGCTGTAGGATCGGTGGTTAGTTGTTGCGACACCCCTTATTCCTGCTTTGCTTTTATGCTCCCCGCTCATCTCCCGTGGATTGTAACTTGCCTTCGGAAACATATCTTGGTTAGGCGTAACATTCCGACACTATAATGCTAATACCGTGGAGGGTTTAAATGAGGGAATTAACATTCGCCACTGTCAAAGATATTTCAGAATTTGGCACTAATGTCTCGATGACATGTGGCTCCAGGACCCATATATCAATGAGACATGGAGTGACAAGTTTTAAAGTGCACATCTTTATAGTGGCTAATGATGAAATATCCCTTTAACTCGGATCGGATCAGAGTTTGTGAGATATGGCACGAGCGTGTACGGTATTAAGAATAAAGAGATGAATCTTGTCGAGAGAACCAAAACAATAGCGTTGAAGCAACCACGACGAGAGAGAAAGGATTTGACGAAGCCGACATCAAATTCCTTAAACACAATATTAAAAGTGTGCAAGGGATTGTCACTCGAATCTTTTAGGACCCTTGGATCTTAGCCCTATATAAGAATATAGTGCTAAAGAATAACTTAGTCTCTAATCCTCTTATGCACCTCTACCTTTGGATGTGTTTTGCTTTGTTGCTTTGGTTTTCCATGACCACTCTTCATAGCTTTTTATATCTCCCAGCCCTCGTCTAAAGTGGAGTAGAAATCCTAATCATATTAGGATTCATCTAGGACTTCCTATAGCGCACATTTTCAAATCCTAAAAGACTAAGATATTAGTCACCATACTCACAAATCTCCACATTGATTCTTATCCGTTGAAGTCATTGTGCTCCTTCAAGAACTCTCCTTAAGTTAGCTCCGCATCTTTTTCATTTTTTTTGGTATTCCTCCCACCTTTAGGAGTGCTCCCACCACAGTCTTATGCACATTACCGCAATGTACGTGTTAGTGTCCATGCTAGCTTGCTCGAACCCTCCACTTAAGAGTTCTTTTGTTGTGTAGTTTGATTAACCACACCTCCTGTTCCTGCAGCTTTCCATGCTATAGGTTTGTACCACCTCCAAGCTCCACTTGCTCGTCGGTACCTCATGTTGGTCCCATCACGTCTTCTTTCTTCCAACAGCTCGGGCCTTCATCTTTGCGTCCGCTAGATTTTGCAATCATCTTGGCAGTTCTATACATAACTGCAGATGAGATCTGAGTATTTACTGTTGACGACACAATTTTCTTTTCCTGGCGAGCATTTTTATCAAACCTCCTATTGGTTGCCCTTTCTTTAGGTGTATCCATCAATCGGTATCCTCCATTGCACCAGATATTTTTCGTGATCTCATACCCTTTGTAAGTAACTAGCATGACTCCACCTCGAAGTGATACCTCACAACCTTCGAGTTCAAGCAACCTTATAGAAATTAGATTCTTCTTTACGTCAGGAACATACCGAACTTTGCTCTTGCCCTTCTTCCTGTGAGTTTTGCTTCTGCTTGATCACCTACTACAATCAATACTTGATCACCTGAGAATAAAAATTCCGACGGCTTTTTCAAGGACCCCGCTTCCTATAAATATGCAATTGCCTCATTGAAATTGAGAGTGGTTTTCCCGACGAGATATTCATCACCAATTGCTCCTATGATGGTGGTAGAGATGATATCAATTTGATGACCTTGTCGTTCTCCTCAATTTTCTCATCCATACTAGTCAGTTGTGTGATAATTTGTTGAAGATATCGAGATGGTCAATGAGCCATGTACATTCCTCCATGCACAACATGTACAATTGTCGCTTCAACACCCACCGGTTTGTTCGCGACTTTGCTATATACAATTCCCCTAAGGCCCTCCATCAGCGAATTCTCCTTGATCACCGAGTACTTTACCTCATCGGAGAGAAATAGATGGATTGTACTGACAACCTTTCGCTCCATCACCTTCCAGTCTTTATCGGATGTCTTTTCTGGTTTGTCCCATTCAATAGTATCGATTAGCTCCTACTGGATAAGGACATCCTTCACCACGTATTGCCACATGCTGAAAAATCCTTCGCTGTCAAACTTCTCTACTTGATTCCACACCTACTACAATCAATACTTGATCACCTGAGAATAAAAATTCCGACGGCTTTTTCAAGGACCCCGCTTCCTATAAATATGCAATTGCCTCATTGAAATTGAGAGTGGTTTCCCGACGAGATATTCATCACCAATTGCTCCTATGATGGTGGTAGAGATGATATCGATTTGATGACCTTGTCGTTCTCCTCAATTTTCTCATCTATACTAATCAGTTGTGTGATAATTTGTTGAAGATATCGAGATGGTCAATGAGCCATGTACATTCCTCCATGCACAACATGTACAATTGTCGCTTCAACACCCACCGGTTTGTTCGCGACTTTGCTATATACAATTCCCCTAAGGCCCTCCATCAGCGAATTCTCCTTGATCACCGAGTACTTTACTTCATCGGAGAGAAATAGATGGATTGTACTGACAACCTTTCGCTCCATCACCTTCCAGTCTTTATCGCACGTCTTTTCTGGTTTGTCCCCTTCAATAGTATCGATTAGCTCCTATTGGATAAGGACATCCTTCACCACGTATTGCCACATGCTGAAAAATCATTCGCTGTCAAACTTCTCTACTTGATTCCACACCTACTACAATAAATACTTGATCACCTGAGAATAAAAATTCCGACGGCTTTTTCAAGGACCCCGCTTTCTATAAATATGCAATTGCCTCATTGAAATTGAGAGTGGTTTTCCCGACGAGATATTCATCACCAATTGCTCCTATGATGGTGGTAGAGATGATATCGATTTGATGACCTTGTCGTTCTCCTCAATTTTCTCATCTATACTAATCAGTTGTGTGATAATTTGTTGAAGATATCGAGATGGTCAATGAGCCATGTACATTCCTCCATGCACAACATGTACAATTGTCGCTTCAACACCCACCGGTTTGTTCGCGACTTTGCTATATACAATTCCCCTAAGGCCCTCCATCAGCGAATTCTCCTTGATCACCGAGTACTTTACCTCATCGGAGAGAAATAGATGGATTGTACTGACAACCTTTCACTCCATCACCTTCCAATCTTTATCGGACTTCTTTTCTGGTTTGTCCCCTTCAATAGTATCGATTAGCTCCTACTGGATAAGGACATCCTTCACCACGCATTGCCACATGCTGAAAAATCCTTCGCTGTCAAACTTCTTTACTTGATTCCACATCGTCGACATCGATCTTGATTTTGTGCCACCTGACGCTTTACCTCACAAATCAGATTAATCCAACCTTGACCCTGATACCACTTGTTACACTCTGATACCCTTTCTTATACGCATCACCCTTGGATCAGATCAGAGTTTCTAAGATATGTCACGAGTATGCACGGTATCAAAAACGAAGAAGCTGAATCTCATAGAGAACCGAAATAACGACGTTGAAGCAACAACGACGAGAGAGAAGATTTGACGAAACCGACTTCAAATTCCTTAAGCACAACCTCAAAAGAGTACAAGAGATTGTCGTTCTCTCATAACCCTATCGAATATTTTAGGACCCTCGGATCCCTACTCTATACAAGAATCTAGTGCTAAAGAATAACCTACCCTCTAATCCTCTCGGGTATCTCTACCTTTAGATGAGTGACTTTTTTGCTTTGTTGCTTGGTTGTTTGGGTTCTCCATGATAATCCCTTATGGCTTTATATAGTCCCCTAACCTTCCTCCAAATTGGAATAGGAATCCTGCTCCAAAAGAAAATAAGAATCCTAATCCTATTAGGATTTATTTAAGACTCCCTATGGCACATATTTTTAAATCCTAAAGGACTAGGATATAAGTCATTATACTCAACAACAAACCAGACCACTCCTTAGGTCTAGGCTTCTAAAGGGTATAGCAAGGTTATTGGTGTTTGTTTGCACCTACAAAGCAAACCGATTTGTATATGAACTTTGGAGATTTGGTTATGATGACTACATTGAAAATACATACCAAATGAGTTTTGAGAGAAAAACAGTGTTATCATATTGTTATGCCTGTAGGATTTAATTGACCTCCTATCAATTTTCTACGGTTTTACATCAACATAATGATCACTTTACATATTCAGAGCGCACATCAAATTTATAAGTCCTCTTCTCACAGAGTCAACTTCTGTATAATTCTCAGAAATTCATATTAATCTTAACTGCAGAAGTTCACCGTTCCACAAAAGTACTTCTTGCATTTTTACGTGGTGGGACTAGTGGTGACAACAGGCTTGCTGTTTGCAATATGGTTCTATGCATATATGAAAATGACGCCATTATTGCCAGAGCCATCGAGTTACTCCACAATTGCCAGCCATCTTGTTGGGTCAAATTCGTTCTCTTTTGTCAGTGTCCAGTCCTGCACCATGGAACACAAGTATCGTGTCTGGCGGACAGTATTTGTACTTCTATTGATGGAAATTCAGGTACTGAGACGACTGTATGAGACTGAAAATGTGTTCCACTACAGCCCTTCAGCTCGGATGCACATTATAGGATATCTGACGGGTCTCTTGTAAGCTCCGTATTGCTTTACTTTCACTGTGTTCTAGATTTCTATTGCATAATTATTTTCTTGCTAAAATATGCTAACTTGACTAAATATTCCCTCTTTTTCTTCCTTTTACTCTTTCTGTTAGAATTTTATATGCTTTTGCTATTAGGTCTTGTTATGGGTGTTCTTCTCTACAGTTCTACACCTTATACATAGGTTATCCACAAAATATGCAAGTACATGGCATAAATTAATTTACTGGATGGTTTGACCTTGACCTGACACTAACAAAAGATATACCACTTGCCACAGAAAATAGCTGAACTGATTACTGGTAACTGTAGTTTCTAAATTCTTGACTGTGGATCAAGATTGCAAGTTGACTTCTTTTAGTAATATCTTTAAGTTGTTGCCTTTGTCATAATGCTGATATTAGGTAGAGGATTATGCGTTCATGCTACCCGTGAAAATTTTCCATAAGGATTTCTTTGAACAAAGATCATTGCGTTGGCCTTATGTTTTCTTGTATATCATTTTTGGATTGGCTTATATTTTGGTTTTCTTCCTGCCAGCTATTATGTGGTTGCGCCTTTATCTCTTGCTAGCTCTTGTATTCCTGAAGCAATGGATTATCTCCAAGGTCAAATAGCTGAGTTCATAGTAAAGGGTCGTGCAAGAATGCCAGATCTAGTAATTGATTCGTCATCTCTCCTAATGCCTCTTCTGAAGTTGAGGTGGTGCGAGTGGATAGGTGCTGTTATATTCATTTGGGGCTCCCTCCATCAGATACGCTGCCATGCAATTCTTGTAAGTATCCGCTTCTCTGTAATGTACCTAGAACCCTAGATATACTAGATGGTTTCTTCTTTGTGAATGTGAACAGGATGCTTGCATATATGAACGGCGGCAGAAATGTTAAAAAAAAATCTGCGTATGTGTTGAAAGTAACTGCAAACAAAACTTGTTTAGTGAAAAGCTGAAGGTATGTCTTGTTGGAATTGTTTTGCTATTTGAGAGATAGAGTCCAATAGGCAATAGAAAATACAAATCCCAAATACAGAGACTTGTTTGATCAGCCAACATCAGGAACCCTTCATGAAATGTCAAATCATGTTTGTTAAGTTACTCAGAATGCATATTTTCTGCTCCTTTAGACAAGAAACTGCACTGTTATGCATCTTTTCCGTGCAAACTTTTGGGCTACAGTTTTGCAGATTTCGTTATTCTTTTGGATTTCATTGTTTATGTTTACTCTTTTGACAGGGATCACTGCGTGAACACAAAGATTCTGATAAGTATGTTATTCCTTGTGGTGACTGGTTTAATCGTGTCTCTTGCCCTCATTACCTTGCTGAACTAGTGAGTGCTTCCATTGTTCTCTCATATTCAGTATGTTACACATACTATTCTGACAAATATGGCAGAAGGTCTCATTGCATTGCTAAACTAATGATGCTGAGACCAAGGTTTTCAGGATCGCGATCTCAGGTAGGATCGTTTTTCGTCTAACGGGATTGGATCATAGAATCACGATTCTATCAGATTTTTAAAAGCGTATATATTTTATATAAAAATTGAATTATATTTCTAGATATGCAAGTCTATAGTAGAATTTTTGAATTTAATTTAGTATTTTGAGTACATTTATTCATGTTATATTGAATTAAGGTTGATTTTTGAAACTTATTTAATTATTTTAATAAACTAATAATCTAAAAGTCTAATATATCAAAGATAATACTTTTTTTTTACCTTAGAACAATATGTAAACAACAAAAACAAATCAAACTAGCAATAGGTAATATCAAATTTTATATGCTAATATAGTTTGTTATCAGAATCATGATCCCACTATGATCCTACCTGATCCTAACGATTCTACAAGTTGAATCGTGATCCTACTACGATACTACCCGATTCCGATCCATATTACAATTGGTGTCATCTACCTCTGGTAGATTCGTATGATACTACGATCCGTGTCGCGATACTGACAACCTTAGCTAAGAGTAGGCTTGTCAATAAAAATTATTTTGAGGGGGCTAGGATGGGTTCCCACTGGTGGAAGCATGGGAGTGCATAGCTCCCGAACCGGCTTCGATCCCCGGCAAGAGTAGGTGAAAAACAGGGAACTTTTCTGTTGCGTATGCTGGAATTTTGATTTTTTTGCACTGAAGCTCTTCGATGCTACTGCAAACTTCTCATCAAATTTGTTCTGTTCCCGATTGTGCCAGCCAAGCTCGCAGAGTGCAACAACACTCAACTGTATAATAAATTTCCGGAATTTAGGAGTGATCAGCCATACATGGAAATGCAAACATTCTGTACATAGCTTAAATATGATAAAAATAATATATCATCTTAAGAACTTGCAAATTATTTCACCTTCGTCGAGTAACTAAATGAGCCTAACAGGCTAACATAATAGGATGCATGTTTTATTATAATGGATTTTTGCTGTTGTTTGCCTTGACTCAACTAGGGCGCTAAGCTGCTGGCTGATAAAACTCTTGTGGGTTTTAAATTAGTATGGCTTTAACATTTATGGTTGTTTTGGTTTATAGGTCATATATTTGGGCATATTGATAGCTAGTGGTGGATCAGACATTTCGGTGTGGTTCCTGTTCATTTTTGTGGTATGCCTCACTATTACTTTTTGCACCAATCGTAGTCAGAATCTGACCAACTTGCGATTATGTATCCTTTCAGTGTTCTCTTTCATTTCAGCAGATTAAACTCACCTTTTTTGTGTGCAGATAACAAACCTGTCCTTTGCGGCTGTACAAACTCATAAATGGTACCTTCAAAAATTTGAAGACTACCCTCGTTCTCGCTATGCCATCATTCCATTTGTATGCTAACGTCTACAAAATGGCTCAGTTTGCTCAAGCATTCCCTGTGTGCAGCAGCAAATGCCAAACACTCGTGTGTTTTGGCCAGAATGCACAAGGCCGGCATGTAACAGATGTTCATGTATATGTGATAGCATAGAAGTTGAATTGCTGTATTGTTTAACTTCAAACATTCTCGGGCTCTCGGCCACTCTAAATATACTTACAAGGGTTGTATTTCCGGTTGTAAATTTCAAACATACTTGGATAGTTGGGTCTAGTTGGGCCTTTGATGTATAGTGTATACTAGTATTTATTAGTATTTTTAAGCATTAGAAATAAAGTTCTTGCAGAAATTGAAACCTGCCAATTTGTGATTTGAGATACCATGATGTTATGAGTCATCTTAACGTTCCACAGAGGCTACTTTCATGGAGCCGCGGCCTTCCATGACATCAATGAAGCTTGTTTTGATCTTGATTAGTCCAGGTGTTCTGGTACAACGCGCTCTATTTGTCATCCAGTAGGAACTCCTGGGAATTATATTCTGAAGAAACTTTGATGGGTCATACTGATACACATCTGGGAAGAGGGGCAGGTAGAACTCTGAAGAAACTGGTGAAGATACTGAAGAAACTTCGATGGGTGAATATACTCTAGGGCCTAGGCCACAAGAAGTCCTATGATGTCACAAACCCATCCCAAGTTACTTCTGGGTGCCCTTTTCCTTTCCCATTTTTAGAACACTCATTAGAGGATGGTGACCTGCTTACCTCTAATGAGTGTTCTAACAATGGGAAAGGCGCTGCCTTTCCATCTCTACTAAAATAAAAGCTGAGCTGATGGAATGGAAGTGAGCGAACTACCAGCCAACCCACAGCACTCATCCCCCCCACTTGGCCGGGATATATGAGAGGCGTTTGGTCAGAAAGCACATCCATGGAACCGCGAGAGGGGACATGCTCCTTGTCTTTGCCCCGCTAATCCTCCCTTCTGGACATGTGTTCACGCACGCTGCCTGCTTGGGCCTTCTTTTAGTCTTGTTAGTACAGTTGCTGTAGGCTTATCGTTCTTGTTCTTTTCCCGGGCCACTTAGCCAACTAGTAGCTCAACCTACCGATCGGCAGACACCATGAGAGCTGAACTTTCCCTAGTTCAGCTGGTGGGGATACGTGGGACTCAAAGAACTCGCACTGAACTTGCGGCCGTTTTATTGGCAACTTGCTAGTAGTGCTTGTTCGTTTTATTCTTTTACGTACTCTATAGGAGCGTGGTGACGTCGCAAGAGTTGGTACCTGGAATTCGTGAGCTGAAATGAAACGACTAACGAATGACAGTGAGATGTCGGATAGAGCGTACACCTGGAAGCTAAAATTGACGAGCAAAGGCGTAGAGGAATCTGACGCTCCCGTTGTCTCGTTCGCCCAAATTGTGCGGGATGTGCTATCGGAGTCTCGGTCCGGTCACATAACCATTTACTAGTGCTGTGCTAGCACCTTCGAAGGCGGAAAAAACAAACGAATGTGAGCTGAGCACTGCTATGGGTATGGACGAGGCTGTCCCCGCATGCGCATTGATTCTTTGGATGCCACCCCATGTAGCGCCTAAACACCTAGTAGTTTTGAAGGAAAAAAATTGCTCATTCTTAAGAGACAAGAAGAGGAAAGCTGAACTAAAAACTCAAAGTTGCTTGATGATCGTGAGAGCGATGTGCGTGTCAAGTGTAAACCAGTCCAAGTTCTGCCGGTCTGGACGGCCATGCCACGGGCACCAGTCCTCATTCTTCAAGGGCCGCCAAATGACAAGCAAAATGCCACCAAAACCTCTTCGTTTCAAGAAAGCGACCGAAACTTTCTCTTGGCATCCGCCTGCCCCCCCTGCTTCTCGTCTCTTTTTTTTCCCGCTAATTTGCATTCCTGCTGGGAGTTGGAGGCTAGCAGCGAGCCACTGCTACTTGGACATTAATGGAAACGCAAGGCCTCCACTTGGAGTGTGTGAGACTCGTCCACACCAAACAGCGTGAGTTCTCTTACGCTTGTGTGCGATTCAAACAAGCATGTACATCCACAGCTCGACATTTATTGTTTTTTTTCCCAACGATTCAAACAAGACGTCATGGACCGACTCACCAATCATGACCTCGCTACCATTGTTCAATCCAAGTTAAACCTGTTGCTTAGATGCATTCTCGATCCCTTAAAATCTGCTACTGCTGCTGCTACTAGACCAGTAGTATTCAGCAATGTTTTGGCCTGAACAGTGAGACGCTTGGATCTAATGCACTCCCGTCGCTGGTATTGGATGGTTTGTACCATGGAACAAGGGATGGTGGAGGCTGGAGCGGACATGTTAAAGCGTACCAAAGCTTTAAGATCCATTGGTCCCGTTCGGGCGTTGTTTTCTTACCGAATTGTTTTGCAGGGGAGGAGCGCACCGCGCACGCAGAGTGACGAGGAGCAAAGCTGACACAGCTTGGCTGGTGCTCCGGTGTCAGGATAAACAGCGCCAGGTCGCGCCCATGTGGCCGTTTCATGAATTATTGGAGCCTCTTCTCTCTTGCCTCTTGGCAAAGCTATGCTGTGCTAGCTTTGATGTCTTGGCAACTACTACTGCATTTTCTTCGCCTTGAGTTGAGAGGTAATTACCACGAGTAAAATTTCGACATCAACTTAGGTTGTCAACCAGACCTAGTGGTAATCTGGTACTCCTATGGAGCAGTTTTATGCGACTTAGGTGCTTAGGTCGGTCGAAATTGAAAGCTGAAAACATCGAAGGCAACGCACGCAATCTTTTTACACAGATTCGGGCAAAAACAGGGAGATTTGCAGGTGTGCACATGTGCTTGATTCGGAGTTAATAAATATTTAAGCCTTCCTTTTATCACCGGCATCAGAAAGACAGGATTCTAGTTTTCGTCAGTTCCTTCCGTGCCACATAAAGTAAACCTATTTTTCTCTGTGCCATTGAAAAAAAAAATATTGTTCTTTATATGCCATCGAGTTTCAATTTAATATCCTTCCATGCCACTCTCATCGCCCTTTCACCACTTTCCTTGAAGTGGCATATGAAAAAAACAATTTCGCCTTTCTTCTTTCTCCCCTTCATCATGACATCGTCTTCACCTCGGGCGGACCTCCACTCGTGCTCACCGACGTCTGCATTGACGCCTTCATGAAGACTGCTGACTGAGATGGACGGACTCCGCAAGGACAGGCTGTGTAGCGGAGAGCTTCGCGGCGAGGAAGGCCTTCACATCAGAGAGTGCGGTCGTGTCCAGCAACTGGACGTGGTGGGTCTCGGGCTCTCAACAGCGGCGGCTCCCGCGCCCGTGGACCGCAACAAAAATCAATGGTTTCCTAGGGAATTTCATGATTTGGATAAGCACCAAGGCTTCATCTATCGCATTCTACTTTGTCACCTTACTCTGAGTTGTCCTCATCGCTGCTGTGGAACTTCCATTGCAGGAGATGGATGTTGGAACTAATCTTGTTGTTGATAGTGGTTGGTGTTCGAGTCGTGTGTAGTTGGTGTTCAAGTATTGAGTGGTCGGTACTTGAGTACCGTGTTGTAGTCGTGAGTAGAGTACTCGTGTGTCGAGTACTATGTAGTCGAAGATCCCAGAGTCGGAGAGCAGTCGAAGGTTCCAGAGTCGAGTACTCGCGAGTCGAGTATTGTAGTCGAAGATCCCGTAGTCAGAGACTCCGAGCACAGTAGCGGACGCAATCGTGAGTCGAGCTGCTAGAACCAGTCGTAGCTACAGTGAACCGCTTGTAAGTTGAGTGGTCGGTAGTTGTAGCTGCAGTGAACCAGTTGTAGCTACAGTGAACCGCTCCTAAGTCGAGTGATCGGTAGTCGTAGCTACAGTGACCCGGTCATAAGTCGAGTGGTCGGTAGTCGAAAGCTACAGCAGCAGATGTACTCATAAGTCGAGTAGCAGTTGTGCTCGAAGACTGGTAGTACCGGTTTGTGTGAGCGATACTACCGGAGTAGCGGTCGAAGTGTCGTAGTCGAAGAGAAATGGTCGAGACGCGTGGTCGAGCGATTGCGGAAGAGACGCAGTGGTCGTGAGTCGTCACTAGGTGTCCAAGTAACGGCTGAGTCAATGAGTCGTGGTGTAGTTAGTGGCTGTATGCATGTAACAGAAGCATTAGTAACTGCATGCATGTAGCAGAAGCATTAGTGATGTAGTTAGTACACCGTCTAGGTGCTGGCAAGCATCAAGAGTAATAAATCACAGCTTCGCTTGACGGTGATCAAGTGCCAAAAGGATAAATTTAATATGTATGCACTTGATTTTGCTCAACCACCTCAAATGACTGCACAATGTGAAATTGATGTGTGGAGTGAATGCTCAATGCTCAATGATGTTCAATGCAATATCTTACCGCTGTCCTTGAGCATGTGGAGGAGTATTTATACCCCCACCAACCAAAACTAGCCGTTATAGGGCAATCCCTAAAAAAATCAGAGCGAGCGGAAAATACCACCGTTCATCAGCTGGTACTACCGCACCTGTTCTGACACAACAGTAACGGTTATTTCAAAGCTTTTGAACTAGCCGTTGAAAGTCGGTGTGGTACTATCGCCGTTGTAATCGTGGTAGTTTCGGTATTCAGAAGTTCAAAATTTTCGGCGCGGTACTTTTCGTTTGTTTTGAGGCCAAAAGTTGGCGCTCTCTGAAAAAAACATACCGTCTAGATTTTCGGAGCTTCCGTTATCTGGAAGTATCGTTTAAGGGTTATGGTACTACTGCTCTATGGTAGTTCCGTCGTTGAAATTTCGGTACCTCTGTTTTTCGCATAGACAAAGTGATTCTAAGGGTGCTCTCTGGAAAAAATTTTCCGCTCGTTTTGACGTAACTCTCGGAAAGAAGAAGTACCGCCGTTTACACTTCGGTACTTCCGATTATCCAGACAGAGCACAAATTGGCTATCAATTTTAGTTTTAAGAGAATGCATGATCCTAAATTGATCCAAATGGTACAAGAATATGCTATCAAGTTACTAGCCATGATCCCTCTTAATAGTACGACATTTATCCTATAATTCAATCTTTCACCCTTTCTCCTAAGATCGATAAAAGCAAAAGGGATCATCGTCTACTTATATCTTTGTCTTGAGCCACAATGATCTTCATGTTGACCATTAACGTGCGTCTCATAATCATTTTTGGGGCTAAACCTTTTAAACACTCGATAAACATGTTAGTCCCATGTTCACATAAATTCATTAATTACCAAAACTATTTTTAGGGGCCTAGATGCTTTTAGTCTGACCCCTCGCCGTGCAATAGAGTCACCGACGCGTCTCAATTCACCTCCCCCCATAGACCCACCTTCGCTGAACCGGACCCATATCGACATGTGAGACGTGATCCATAATCTAAGCAAACAAAGAGCACGCGAAGCTTCATACCATCGAGCCATGCACACGAATGAATCCAACTCCTGTACTCATAAGATCGAAGCTAAGTGCTATTTCCATCTTCATTCATGATCAAAGGTACAACATATATGCATATGTAAGAGGAAATCAACAAGCAAGGAATTAGAGAAGCCACATGCACGTAGAGATTTCTATCTGCACGCATGCATGTTTACTCAAATAAAAAGGAGAAGCCAGTCCTAATTGATCTCCTGCATGTAAACATCGATGGCAATTCTAGAAAAAAACCAAACTTGTAAAACACACATTATTGGTAAGTGTGCATGTAGAATAAATCTTATCTAAGAATAATAAAATTAGCAAATTAAAAAAGAGTCTATGTAAAGTATAATCCAAACTAACTAAAATTCAAGGAAGAAAACAAAAACTAGCTATTTGATTTCCATACGAATTCCAAAGTAAATCCTCGAAAAAACAAAACATATCTGTTATATACTAAAAGTCGATCACATGAGTTTTACATTTGCTAAAAAGGATAAATAAGCTAGAAATAATAAAAAAAGAAAAAGAAAAACATTCGTTCTATGATTTAATGGACCTTTATTATGGTCAACAAATGATCATCAGTAGATATCTTTGATAAAACAAAAAAAATCTTATAAGACAAGACTACCCCTTATAGATTTTAGATGAACCCAATAAATAAAAACAATCCTAGATGACCTGTACTAAAATTCATGTATGACAGGAAAAGAATGATATTGACGTGCAAAATAAATGAATAAAAGCCATGCATAAGAAAAATAAGAAAAAATTGGTACTTAGTAAAAAAAGAAATAAAAAGGCAAGATCTATTCTACATGCATACTTACAAATAATATGTGTTTCACAACTTTGATTTTTTTTCTAGAATCGCTATCGACGTGGTAGATTCTAATTCAAGTTGAAATATATCAACTGTTGGGTGTTACCTATCATATAATAAAAGTATAAGATGGTTGATTACATCAGCTGACTAAAAAGAGAAAAATTATCGAAATTCTCTTAAAAATAAAAAAGAAACATCTTGCGTTTAATTTGGTGTACCCTAATTATGTGTAGCAGTCCATAACTGATAGATGTTACCTGATAAATGAGAATAATTGCTAGAAATTCTAAAAACTGTCTAGCTCTTATTAAGTAGACCCTTCTTATGATTCACAAATCATAACCAATAATATTTCTTAATCTATGAAAGTGCGCATGAAATTGATTTGCACTATGATATGCATGCATATATAGTTGAGAAACTCTTGTATAAAATTAAGGCATGAGATGCTAGAGATAGAATTTAACTCAAGCTATCCATGCACAGGAACAAACTTGCCTATAATATTCATTATAATTTGCATTATTAATTGTATGGATACGGATACAACAATTATCTCTATTATTGGAGATACCGATTACAAATTATAAAGAATAAGTATTCTCCCAAAGATATAATCTATATTCTTTGTTTTAACATATACTACTATACATTAATATCATAAATGAAACCAATTATACAAATATAAAAATTAAATCAAATTGATAACGCTCTAAGATTCTAAAATTTTAATTATTTCATGTAATTTGTAACTCTTTATTTTTTGAAAATAGTTTCTTTGTTATCATCACATATATACCACTAAACTAATTAAATATACTTTAAAAATAATGTGCACGGTCACCATGCTAGTTAATATAATATTAATAAAAATATATTATTTTAAAAATCTGCCTAGGCAAGCCTAGGAGCACAGCCTACGTGGCACATCGAGGCCAGTCAACCGCACTAGCACTCCCCATGCTCAACAAAATTTCCATTCGTCCACCGGTCCACCCGCTCTCTAATCTACGAACAACAAGTCGATTGCACTACAAACGAAGCCGATGCCGCCCAGACACGCCGGGCCCACGGCCCGCAGTGCCACTGACACCATGCGTCCAGCTTTCCCGCGGCCCCACTCGCCAGCGTCGTCCGAGAGCAGCCCCACGGTGTGGGCGAGCCTTCTCCAGTAAAAAAAAAAAAGGCATTAGCTGCAGTGACAGCCTGTCGTCGCACTCATAAAAGCGTGCTAGTTAACGTTAACTAAGCACCTCATAAAGCTTTAACGCCGTTCTTAGAGAGCGCAGCAGCAGCAAAGGCGGCGGGGAGAAGGAAACGAAAGAGCTGCATAAAAAACGCCCGCGCGCGCACACACGAGTAAAAAAACTGCCTCGAAACCCACCCAAACGCGTCCAAAACCTCGCAACCAAACCCCTGCGCTTTTTCTCTCCCCCTCCCCTCGCCTGCAAATGCAAACGCAGACCCTCCTCACTCTCCCCATCTCCATGAGAGCCTAAATGCCAACGCAGTCAAGCTGATAAGACCGCAACAAAAAGAAGGGTTCCCTTTCCTCTCTCTTCGTCCTCCTCTTTGGCTCCCACCATGCCGCCGCCACGGCTGCTGTTCTTGCTTGTTATGCTGCTGGTGGCGCCGTTCGTTCGGGCGGCACCCGCGCCGGCAACGCCGCCGGTGGCGCGGACATCGGAGGTGCAGGCGGAGATCGACGCGCTCCTCGCGTTCCGGCGCGGGGTGCGCGACCCCTACGCCGCCATGTCTGGGTGGGACGCGGCCTCGCCGTCCGCGCCCTGCTCCTGGCGCGGCGTCGCGTGCGCGCCCGGCACCGGCCGCGTCGTCGAGCTGCTGCTCCCGCGGCTCCGACTCTCCGGTTCCATCTCCCCGGCACTGGCCTCGCTCCCGTACCTCCAGAAGCTCAGCCTCAGGTCCAACTCGCTCTCCGGTATCATCCCGGCGTCCCTCTCCCGTATATCCTCCCTCCGCGCCGTCTTCCTCCAGTACAACTCCCTCTCCGGCCCCATTCCCCAGTCCTTCCTCGCCAACCTCACCAACCTCCAGACCTTGGACGTGTCCGGTAACCTCCTGTCAGGCCCCGTCCCTGCTTCGTTTCCTCCCAACTTGAAGTACCTCGACCTCTCCTCCAATGCCTTGTCCGGCACCATCCCGGTCAACATTAGCGCCTCGGCGACGTACCTCCAGTTCTTGAACCTGTCGTTCAACCGCCTCCGGGGGACAGTGCCGGCGTCGCTGGGGAACTTGCAGGACCTCCATTTCCTCTGGCTGGACGGGAACCTTCTTGAAGGAACCATCCCATCAGCGCTGGCCAACTGCTCGGCGCTGCTCCACCTGAGCCTGCAGGGGAATGCGCTCCGGGGCATCTTGCCCGCCGCGGTCGCGGCGATCCCCTCGCTGCAGATTCTCTCCGTGTCGCGGAACCGGCTCTCCGGTGCCATCCCGGCCGCGGCGTTCGGCGGAGAGGGGAACTCGTCACTGCGCATCGTGCAGCTCGGCGGCAACGAGTTCTCGCAGGTGGACGTGCCGGGGGGGCTCGGCAAGGATCTCCAAGTGGTGGACTTGAGGGGTAACAAACTGGGCGGTCCGTTCCCGACGTGGCTCGTCGGTGCTCAGGGATTGACGGTGCTCGACCTTTCTGGCAATGCGTTCACCGGCGATGTGCCGCCGGCTGTCGGGCAGCTCACTACGCTGCAGGAGCTGCGCCTTGGCGGCAATGCTCTCACTGGCACCGTGCCCGCGGAGATTGGTAGATGCGGCGCGCTCCAGGTGCTTGATCTCGAGGACAACCGCTTCTCCGGTGAGGTGCCTGCCGCTCTTGGCGGTCTCCGGCGGCTCAGAGAGGTTTATCTTGGTGGGAACTCTTTCTCCGGCCAGATTCCGGCCAGTTTGGGGAACCTCTCGTGGCTGGAAGCATTGTCCATACCGAGAAACCGGCTCGCTGGTGGCATGCCCGGTGAGCTATTCTTGCTGGCGAATCTGACGTTATTGGACCTCTCCGGTAACAAGCTCGCCGGCGAGATACCTCCTGGCATTGGCAGCCTGTCTGGTCTCCAGAGTTTAAATTTGAGCGGCAATGTCTTCTCCGGCCGCATTCCGTCGACCATTGGCAACCTGCTGAACCTGCGAGTTCTTGACCTCTCTGGTCAGAAGAACCTCTCAGGCAACCTCCCTGCAGAGCTTTTTGGTTTGCCACAGCTGCAGCATGTATCGGTCGCCGGCAACTCGTTCTCCGGCGATGTTCCAGAAGGTTTCAGCAGCCTGTGGAGCCTGCGTCATCTCAATCTCTCGGTGAATTCTTTCTCAGGGTCAATCCCAGCTACCTACGGGTACTTGCCATCACTGCAGGTGCTCTCGGCCTCTCACAACCGCATCTCCGGGGAGGTGCCTGCGGAGCTCGCCAATTGTTCCAACCTCACCGTGCTTGACCTCACGGGCAACCAGCTGACTGGTCCAATACCGAGTGATCTGTCCCGCCTCGGGGAGTTGGAGGAGCTTGACCTGAGCCACAATCAGCTATCTGGCAAGATACCACCGGAGATTTCCAACTGTTCGTCGCTTGTGACTCTCAAGCTTGATGACAACCATATTGGCGGCGAGATACCGGCCTCTCTTGCCAATCTCTCGAAGCTGCGGACACTTGACCTGTCGTCCAACAATCTTACCGGGAGCATCCCTGATTCATTGGCTGGGATTCCAGGCCTTCTATCATTCAATGTGTCTCACAATGGCCTTACCGGCGAGATACCGGCAATTCTCGGCTCCCGATTTGGCACCCCGTCGGTATTTGCTTCCAACCCGGACTTGTGCGGCCCGCCATTGGAGAGCGAATGCAGTGAGTACCGGCGGCGCCGGAAGCGGCAGAGGCTGCAGCGCCTGGCTCTGCTGATTGGTGTGGCTGCTGCTGCGGTGCTGCTCTTGGTGTTGTTCTGCTGCTGCTGTGTGTTCAGCTTGCTGCGGTGGAGGCGCCGGTTCATGGAGAGGCGCGATGGTGTCAAGAAGAGGCGACGCAGCCCTGGACGGGGCAGTGGGTCGAGCGGCACAAGCACGGAAAATGGTGTCAGCCAGCCGAAGCTGATCATGTTCAATTCCCGTATCACCTATGCCGACACGGTGGAGGCGACGCGGCAGTTCGATGAGGAGAATGTGCTTAGCCGTGGCCGCCATGGTCTCGTGTTCAAGGCTTGTTACAGTGACGGCACCGTGTTGGCCATCTTACGGCTTCCTTCCACCTCGGCCGATGGCGCCGTGGTGATTGAGGAGGGCTCCTTCAGGAAAGAGGCCGAGTCTCTCGGCAAGGTGAAGCACAGGAACCTCACTGTCCTCCGTGGCTACTACGCCGGGCCGCCGCCAGATGTTCGACTGCTGGTCTATGACTACATGCCCAACGGCAACCTCGCCACATTGCTCCAAGAAGCGTCCCACCAAGACGGCCACATCCTCAATTGGCCAATGAGGCACCTCATCGCCCTCGGTGTGTCCCGCGGCCTCGCATTCCTCCATCAGTCCGGTGTCGTCCACGGCGATGTCAAGCCACAGAACATCCTCTTCGACGCTGACTTCGAGCCGCACCTGTCTGATTTTGGCCTGGAGCCAATGGTGGTGACTGCGGGTGCTGCCGCAGCCGCAGCGGCTGCATCCACATCAGCCACGACACAAGTCGGTTCGCTCGGCTATGTCGCCCCAGACGCGGCGGCTGCTGGACAGGCCACACGGGAAGGCGATGTCTACAGCTTCGGCATTGTGTTACTGGAACTGCTCACCGGCCGGCGCCCCGGCATGTTCGCCGGGGAGGACGAGGACATCGTGAAGTGGGTGAAGCGGCAGCTGCAGCGCGGGGCGGTGGCCGAGCTGCTCGAGCCGGGCCTGCTGGAGCTCGACCCGGAGTCGTCCGAGTGGGAGGAGTTCCTGCTGGGGATCAAGGTCGGCCTGCTCTGCACCGCGCCGGACCCGCCGGACCGCCCGGCCATGGGCGACGTGGTGTTCATGCTCGAGGGCTGCCGCGTCGGCCCGGATATCCCGTCCTCCGCCGACCCCACCTCCCAGCCATCCCCAGCGTAATCTCCGGCGCCCCTCGGCCGGCATTGTCAGATTCAGTCCAGTACCTCGTTCCTTTTTTTCGCCAATTCTTTCTTTAGTTCAGCTTAGTCTAGTCTCAGCCAGCCAGCCAGCGTGCGTGCGTCTGTCGACGGTCAAACTGACATGTGGGGCCCGGGAGCCAGAATCCCCCTGCATTTCCCGCCAAGGAGGGAGACTGGCCCAAGCAAGGGGGGACTAGCCGTTGGGGCTTGTAATCTCGTGGTTAGGGAGGTGTCAGCGCTTGGGAAGCAAAGAGCCATGTGGTTCTTGGCGCTGTGCCGTGCATGTGGGGTTCCCACCGCAACGGCTACAAACGCAGGATCTGGTTGTCTCCTCTCCCGGCCATCTATTTCTTGGCTGCTCTGTACTCTGTTCTGCTCTGTAGGAAATTGGTTTGTGTAGGGGCCTGCTTGGCTTCTTGGGATCCTGTTTTTAATCTCATTTTTACCAGCGCTAGATCTTATCTTTGTAATGTTGTGCTGTACATTTGTCTGTATTTTTCTCTCCCAATTGGTTCAAGAGTATGGGGGGGATGATGCTTCATGGCCGTGAAACTTGTTTTTTTTCCCCTCTGCATGGAATGATTAGTTTATGCAGTATATTCCAGGTTTTTTCTGCACTTGGTTTCCCCCTCGATAATGAGAGGGGGACCCTGCTTATCTTTTTGTCTGGATGGATACAATTATCTATCTCTGTGGGCGCTTTGTTTTTCTTTGGCAATTGGAGAAATAAATGCTTTGGAGTACAGTGTACCGGCTTGACTCGGCGCCGATGCTGGACGCTTGTTTGGCAATTGATGGGAGATCTTGGTACCGTTGTACTTGGCTTGAGCCCCAGAGCTCCTAAATACCGGTCTCCTCGCATTAGCTAGCTCCTCAATTCGGCGCACGGCCTCATGCGCACCATTGCATAATTAGCGCCTGTATTATGTCGGTAAATGCATGAATCATGAACTTTTTTTAGGACTATGAATCATGTACTTAAAGGTGCATTGAAGCGCATGGCACAAGGGTCCCACCTCAAGACTGAATGAGCCATTGAGGTGGGTTGAAATGAGCCACAGTTTTTCTTAGAACATTCGGAGTGTAAGAAAATATGGGGTTATAAGTCATCTTAAAGTCGATCTTATATATTACGGAGTTAATCTTAAGCAGACCATAAGCAAAAAAGATTTGAGGCCGGTTCTCAAGCTAAAGATCTGGCAACAAGCATTACTGTATTAAAATACAATTTTTTTAATCCTGTTGTTCTCTCTCCTCCACCAGCCAACTACCACTACCATATTGGGTGATAGATATTTTTTTACTGCCAAGTGGGACCCTTATTATAACCGAACGGTGACCTTAAATATAACGAGTTAGCCTTAACAGTTAGATGAGACACATCTTAAGACTCATTGCGATATTTACATTTCTGATGCTCTTATAGCATGCTTGTGTGATCTTGCCATATAGATTCTTATCAGATACTGGAGTACACGCTTGCAGTATTTCCCATTACTGATCGATGTACTGAAGTCTGAAGGTGCATGATATTCTGCAAACTGAAACCACCATGATGACCAGGGCACTCGTCATACACATCATTTATCCATGCATGCCACACGAGCACCCCTGAAGCTTTTTTTTTTCAGTTCAAGTTGTCAAGCAAGAATTGCACAACTAGCACGCACTACGACTCCTCTCCTTTCGGTGTCCGACTCCTTGTCTCGAAACCAGGAGACCTGCATGTACCTCGAGATGCCACACATTTTTTAAGTAGTATTAGTGATGTGAGTTTTCGAAATTAGAACCTGAGTGGGACTGTGAGTAGAGGGAGAGAATGCAGAGCTATGGCATCTTGTCAACCAGATGGCATCAGTCAGCAACAGTGCATCCTAGCGCGTAGCAGTTCGGCGGGGATCTAGACCTAAGAATTCCTGAACAAGTAGCATGTGACATGTATAAACAAACCGAAGGCCAGCCACCAATTCAGCCTCTAAAAACTATTTTAGACTTTTCTACAGTAATAAAGTTTGGAACAAAATATCTTTTAGATAAAATTTATAAATTAATTATAGTATATACTTCATACTCTTTCAAATGAATAACCCAAACATTAAAATTATAGCTAAAAGGTATAAGCCAAAGCTAAAAATAACAGCCCGCTACTTGAAAATACTATGGTATTTGCAATTCTGCATATCACAGTGTAGCACCAGGAGAGCTACTAGCAATAGGATGGAGTGGTTAGCATGTGGTTGGCTGCACGGCTGTCGGAGACGGAGAGAGACCACCAACACCAAGCGTAAATTTTGCTCTGCATTCCACAGAATGCAGTAAATTTTGCTGTCAGAATTCAGAAAGGCTGGACGTGAATTATTGGGGAGAGGCACCACCAAGGGCAATCAGTTCATGGAGCAGCATCTGGTGCGTAGTAGTAAATTTCGCTGGAGCGGAGTTATGTCCACTGGGTGGTGGAACCACTTGGCAGCATGTTCGCTCTCTGCAGGAGAGGACACCGGCTTTCTGCATGATTGCAACCGCACTATACGGGTCTATTCCTTTTTTTACTTTACTTTGTATTTTTTTACTACATTCTATAGTTTGTAGATATTTATAGAAGAGAATACGGAGTAATAAAAACTCACATTTGGTTTTGATCTATATAAATAAAGTCATTACAATATAAGCTTGTTCTTTTTGGCTGCGGCTTGTAACTTTTGGGCTGTTCGTGTGAGAGATTACAGAGTAACTAAAACTCACGTGCAGTTTTTGCCGATATAAACGAAGTCGGTATAATATATACTATAATTAACTAGTAGACCCTATCTTGGAAAGACACTCCGTTTAAAAGTTAGTTACTGTACAAAAGTCAAAAGCTGAAAAAGAACAGACCCTATATACTACTGTTGTAATATGAGCACAACAATAGATACATAATACCCTTTCTCCATAGGAGATAGAACTAACAGAGCCCGGGAGAGTCATCGGCAGGAAAGAGAGAGCTCGTAAGTAAAATAAGTGGATCTAGCCATCTCGTACCTCTCTTGGAGGTTTATTTACATGAATGGGATATGATGAAAAATTTTCACCCTACCCCTTAATAATTACAAAAGATAAGGGCTAATTAGTACATTCATTTATATACACAGTAATATGTTATTGGATTTGTTGCAAGGCTTAGTAGCTAAACTTAACGGGCGTAGGGGTTGGACACCTCCACAACAACTATAATCAACTTGTATACTCTATATTGAAAAACACTTTGTTTAAAAGCTATTTACTGTAGAAAAAACATAAAACAACTTTTATAAGTTAAAAAGAAGAGCTCCTGCATATCGAATGGTGAAAAGTATATACTAGGCGTTGGTCAAAACAGGGCAATCTAACTGTTGCCGGCAACAACAACTAGATCAATTTCGAATACATAACCTGCCGTATCTATTATTAATAATATTTAAGAAGCTGAGTTGAGTTCGGATAGAAGAAGGGAGTTATATTAGAAATAAGAGATCCATTCCCGTTTGGTTGGACTGAAAAGTTATAGTTTATGACTGAAATTGCAATGTAGCGGCTGAAATTTCACAGTAGCTGAAAGTGGCTTATTTGACGTAATTAAATTTAAAAAAAATTTAAAAATAGAAAAATATGCTAGCACATCACGGACAACCGATAAAAAAACTCAAAAAATCAAAAGTTCAGAAAAAAACAAAATTTATAAATAGTAAAAAATAAGTCAGAAACTGAAATCAAAACATCGGCCTATCCTTTTTCACCCCGCCTCTTTCTCCTGTCCTGAGCAGGTACCCTTTCCCTGCGTTCTCTTCCTCCTTCCCCTCTTCCAGATTGCTATCCAGCCCGGCTCCGCTCCAAACCGTCGGTTCACCACCGGCTCACAGGGACCGGCTGTGACACTACCATTCTGGATGGAACTACAGATGTTATATTTCTCCATGTGCTTTGTTGTCACCGTTTTACACTTCTACTAGTATTTTTTTACTGTCCAGTCCATCGCGGTCTTGCCCCGGTCAAGATCCAAACCTGAAAGTTCACGTTGGAATCGCTTCAAGCGGTGCATGCAAAACAGTTAATTCACAATCTACAGTTATGGATGATGAACATATAGGTCCTAGTTCTTCTTCCCTTGTTGCATACTAGCACTCAATTATTGACTGTTGTTTTCTATACAGTTCTGCATCATTGCTGCTCTACTTTCTTCGTCAGTTGGTTGAATCCTTCCCGGAGCCACTGCTAGGTCCTCCTAATCCATAGCTATAAAAATCATCTTGGAAACTTGGAATCTACCAACAAAAGTAGAGAAATCAATACACCACTTGACTGCGTCCATCAGTACTTGTACCTTGGAAGCACAGATTGCACGTCCTTGCAGTACGTACTGCATTTCGCTGTGTTCTCTTCTCGCATAGTGGCAGAGCAGGATTTATTTACACCTCAGATTTAGTGATAAAATGATTTAACTTATTTAAATTGGATCATAAAAATATTACTCTGGTTAAACTAAATTTATCGGACTATATACTAGATATTTTTTTACACTTTAAGCTGAAACCTACTCTGTCTGTTCTCCACCCCATACCTAGCGCCCTATAGTTTTGGGCCGCGACGGCGCGGGTTTCTCATGCCCCGAGCCCATAATCCACGGCCGATTCCGATTCCCAAGCGGGCTTGGGCTGCCATTCCGGGCTCGTCCCGTCTCGTTTCCCAGCCTGCTTCGTTTTCAGTTCCTTGAGGCGAGAGGAGACTCCTCAACTCCACCGGCGCTCTCCGCTTCTTCTAGATTCTCTCCATCGGCATCTCGGAATCCTTGCCTCATCCCGTTCGAACCGCCTCTCCTCACGCCCTCATAAGCAGCTTTCCCCTCGTTGGTTGCAGCATCGCGCGGCCGTCTTCTGGGTGTTACGCCTCGTCTCCGCGGACTGACCGGTCGGCTGCTCCTCGGGTAATGCTAGGTTTTGTGTTTCTTTTTTCTTTCCAAGTGATTCGTGTCGATAAGATCTAGGCGGCGAGTCGAGAGTAGTTTTGTGTGGATTGAGGGTTTGGGGGTTACTGCAGTCGCGTGCTTAGGCTAAATTTCGTGGATTTCGTTTGCGGCAGTGGATGGCTTCGTGTTTGTAGTCTAGCCGCATGTGCTGCGCTTAGTTTCATCGGTCGTAGCATCCTTCGGACGTATTTTTATGAAATATATTAGCAGTTTAGGTGTTCAGCTATCACTGGTTTGTGTGCTAGTATAATACATGTGCAGTAGACTTGTAGTTGCTCTGATGAAACGGCGTTAAACTGGCTACCTACGATTCATCTCCACTAACACCCCTTCTTGTCGTAAAGCTTTCAGCTTTCTGCCACTGGCAACAAAGTGCAGATATCTCCACCCACCATATTGGTTTTGGGTTGTGTTGGTTTGGAATTTGTTCATGCTGCTAGATTGTATCCAAGTGTCAGGGGGGAAAACTAACTCTTGATAGTGTGCACTGTGCTTCTGTGTGTTTCGGTTCTAGATTTATTTCGTTGTGAATAACAGTATCGGTGATGGCGTTCAGTTGGTGTTTCAGGGGAAAGTTTCGAGCTTGTTGATGATTTAGGGCAATTTGATTGAGATCCTTGGGATAACCAGCTAAAAGTTGGATAACCAGCTAAAAGTATTAGTTTTCCTGTCAAGTCAGTTTAGTTCTCTCTTTGGGGGGAAACATTTATCTTATACCTTTACTTCTGCAGCTTAAATAGCTATCTTCTTACGCCTTTCTGTTATGATTTGTATATAACAGGTCCTTGAGAAGTTTAAACAAAGTTCCACGCCAAAATGGTATGTATCACTTGAATTGCCATTAAAGATTCTTTATATTTCTTATGCAATTCAGTGCCATCAGTATTACGTATGACCATTAGGTTGTTTAAGTGACTACATTTGTCCTTCTGCACGGAACTTCCGCACGACTATATAATTCACTTAATGTATGTTCAAAGTTCTTATTTATGCCTCCCAGAAGTTGTTCAGCAAACTAGTTCAACCATGCTGAGTCAGTGGATCAAGTGTGGCATTCGATAGATAGAGCTGATGTTAACTAGTCTTAAAAAGATTCTTTTGAAATTAAAATGTATAAGTCATTGTTAGTCTGACCATATTAAAAAAAATATTAAAACTGCTTGGTCACCTCTCCTCTTAAACATGAATTTTATGTTGAACACATTTTAGTACACAGTGTTTTGCTAAGGTTACCTGTTACCCCGAGTGAATTAATACACTATAATGAAGTGTCCTGAGGTATTAATATTTAATAACTAGATCATTCCTTCCTGTATGTGTATAATTTTTCCTTTTTTTCGAATACTTCGCAAATAAATTCATGAAGTCTACACGTAGAAGCTGTGATGATTTGTTTCTGAAAAAAAATGTGCGCACGAAGCATTGTTCCCTGTATTTGTTGAGTTGATGTTTGAAGATCAAATAGTAATGATGGGGACTTGCCGACTAGTTGAAGAGTCAATGGCAAGGTTTTAGATCTCCACACCAACAAAGGAAATGCGAATGCCCATAATTTTGCAGTTTAAACGTGTGCTTACCTTTTTTTTTCCTGTGATAGTTGCAGTGTTTAGCTTCAAGCAGCTTTTTCTATGTAAAAGATGCCACTGATAAAATCATTAGTCGTGTTTTGTCTCATATATGTGTTATCTTTTGCTTGTTGCGCTGAATAACATAAGTGTCATATGCTTAACTAACCCATTTTTTTATTTATGTAGTTTTATGGGGGATATGGTTACCATGGGAGTAACTTTGAGCAAACGTACCGCTGTTATCCAGCATCCTTTTTTGACAAGGTATACTGGCTTTGTGCTATCAATTTCATCTGCTCATACCTAGCATTTTTACATGCTGAATTGGATTTAACTGTCTTTCCAAATTTTAATTTCTCCAGCCACACCTGGAAGGCGGTGATAAAGGTAAGCCTAGGAGCCTTTTTTCCTTGTATTTTACAATTCATATGACACATCCCCGATATAATATTATTTTTGTCAACACAGTAATAATGCCACCGTCTGCCCTTGATCGTCTGGGTAAGCTCAATCTAAATTAGTTCCTTTTTCCTTAGACCTTAGGCCGAAGTGCTGAACTTCATAGCTTCCTATTGATGACTTGATCATTCTTAGAGAATAGGTGTTCACTAATTGTTTGGGTTTATTTTAATAGCTTCACTGCACATTGAGTACCCTATGCTATTTGAGCTGCGCAACGATGCCACTAAGCGAATTTCACACTGTGGTGTGTTGGAGTTTGTGGCAGAAGAAGGCATGATCATCATGCCCTACTGGGTATGTACCATAAGTGGACTTTCTTTACCGCTCTCTTCAGTTATATTACCAAAGAAACATATTCTGACTGATTTATTGTATAATTCTTCTCTCATTTATATATGTATAGATGATGCAAAACATGCTTCTTCAAGAGGGTGACACTGTCCATGTCAAGAACGCAACCCTTCCCAAGGGTACATATGTGAAGCTGCAACCTCACACAACTGACTTCCTGGACATCTCAAATCCAAAAGCCATGTCAGTAACCGATAAAATTGTACTAGACTTGTCTATAAAATCCCTTCATTCCTTTTGCCATTCATCATTGTCATGCCTCGTTGAAAACTTTGCAGCTTGGAGAAAACTTTAAGAAATTTCTCCTGTTTAACCACGGGTGACAGCATCATGGTAGCTTACAACAACAAACAGTATTATATTGATATTGTTGAAACGAAGCCTGCTTCTGCAGTTAGCATCATTGAGACGGACTGTGAAGTGGACTTTGCACCTCCTCTCGATTATAAAGCACCTGAAAAACCGCAGCAACCCATAGTTGCTGCAAGCAAGGCACCTGCTGAAGGTTTGTATTTCGCTTTTGTCAAAATCATAACTTATGAATGCAATTGAGTTTTTTGCTTTTGTTAAATTTTTTGTCTTTCCTGTCAGTCTAGATTCTAGTAGCTGCATTTATGTGTGCTAGTGTTCCCATCTGAAAGTGAACTAGTATTTTGCACAGGACTAACTGCAACATAAGATGAACAAATAAACAGCCGTAATAGAAACAAATGCAAGAATCAAAGGCACCAGGCACTCCAACCAATTTGTTAATTGCGACATTCCTTTTCCATGCTTCTGTATATCATGTTTATTATAACTCTGCCTCAAAGTATTGTTGGCCTTCTTACACTACTTTTTTATTGGCTGCTTAAGGTATAGTTTTATTATCGCAAATTTCTTCGATTCTGCATTGTTAGCATTTGATTTTAAAAGCCTGTTTGCTCTATGGTTACATTCAAAGCTATCATCTGTTTTGGCAATCTGTAGATCAAGACGCTGATGTTGAAGATGAACCAAAATTCAAACCATTTACTGGTTCTGGAAAGCGGTTGGATGGTAAAGCCTCAAAACAACAAGCACCTGAGGTCCCTTCCGCTGCATGTTCTGCACCTCCAGATTCAAACAAAAGGGCAAATCAGCAAACAGCAGCACCGGCTTCTTCAGGAGCTAGCAATTCCATGCGTCAGAAAACAGGAAAGCTTGTTTTCGGTTCAAGTGCAAGCAGCAACAAAGAACCACAAAAGGTACTATTTCCTACTGCATTGACACCCTGCTATTTTTCAATTTTTCATGTTCCCTTTTTCTTTACTGAATTTGTAGTTTGGTGGGTTAACCTTCAAGTTATAGTTTATTTGAGTAAAAATTGCGGATGCTAACTAGATTTAGATTCACCTATGTACAAGAACTAAATCCATTTAACGGTTCCTAATTCTGTCAGACATTTTGAAGATAAGATTTTTGTACTGAGCAGAGTTTTGGCTCAGGCTAACACGTTTCTGTTACCTGCAATAAGATAGTGATATGAAACTATGGATATATGTACTAACTGTTACGGTTTAGCAATGCAACCGTGTGTTCTGTAGCATGAATAGTACCATTTGATACTGTAGCATGGTATGTGTAGCATGAATAGTACCATTTGTTACTGTAGCATGATATGATACCAGTTGTTTAGGATATGATCTTAGATATATCTTCCTATTAGGAAAAGTTAGACATATATCTTTATATTAAGTATAGTTATATGCATATCTTTATATATAGATAATACATATATGATGTTATCTTTAGTTGATTGGTTGCATTAGATTGTGTTAGTTTCAATATTGTTAGGGGCTAACCTCATCTGTATAGGAGCCGTATAATTCATAATCAAGCAATAAAGTAGTTAAGTTCTAAATCGATTGGTCTCTAGATCAGAGCCTCAGGAGAGCGATCTTAAGCCTTACTAGCCTATCCCCTACCGTAACACTGACATAACATAATCTGAGTAGTTGATGATTTCTGCTCAATTACTGTTAACAGGCTCCTGTTAAAGAGGATGAACCTCCGAAGAAGGACGAGCCCAAGTTCCAAGCGTTTACTGGAAAGAGCTACTCCTTGAAACGTTAGCTGCTATTACTACAGCGAACTTTCAGAATCAACCATGCTTTCTTGCTTGGAGTTTGTCTGGTTACTGCGTAGCTGTAGACAACTGCGTATCTTCACTTTCCATCCTCTGAATCACCAGCATGTAGATACGAAACTAAGTGTATAAATGCTTAGCCTGATGGAAATATGGCCATCTATTTATCAAGTACAAACATTTCTCAACAATTTGCTATTACCTTTTGCAGTGCTATATGAAGTCTTGCTTATCTGTTCCAATCTACTTCTCTGTATTACATTCGGAGTCTTGGTTCCAGATTGTAATACTAGGAAACAGGTGTAGGATAGGGCCTCTCTAGATCTATAAATCAAAGCAACGCTGGAACACAAACGGATCTCAGTGGCAGGCTAGAAGTTTTCTTTTGTGGACTTCCAACAATCAATGTTGGGCCCTGAGAGTTTGGTTATCTACCAGTAATAAAAACCCTGCCAGCGTGCTGACTACTGAACAAAGGTACTCCCGCTGGTACGACGTACTGGACCCCTTGTCAGTGGAAGTGCATGTCAACGGTACCTCTACTATTAATCAAAATATTACTGTTGATGAAACGTCATCGTTGTAAATAGTTTTTTTCAACTTATAGCTTATAACTTTTTTAAATAAACAAATAGAATAATTTTTTCGTTACTTTTTAAAACGGTTTATCAGAACAATCTTTTTCGAAGTAACTTATTAGCTTATCGGTATTCGATTCGTTTTTATAAATGTTCGTGTCAAAGCTAAAAAGTATCAGCCGTAGCTGAAAAGAACGCACCGGTAGTGTCCATATGTCAGTGGAATCTTGTTATGAGCAGGAAGCGAGATTCGACCGATTCAAGTGAAATAACTTCATTCGTGAGGATATGAACTTTATGACTTCAATACCCCTTAATGACCGAAATGATATGGAGAAGTATATGGTATCGGTGACCGAAATGACATGGAGAAGTCTATGGTATCGGTGGTCTTTATCGACAGAAACAAGAGTGTGGTAACACACACACAGTTCTTTGAAAGTTCCCTTTGGGAAGTTGACAAGGTGACATTCTGCAGGGTTCAGGGTCTTCGGGCATCATCAGTTTCATCACGCTGCCTTGGCTGCTCTTGCTGCTCTTTTTGCTGCCTTTGGTTGCTCTTCCTACTCTTTTGCGCTCGTTCTCTCTTGCTAGGTGCAACATTAGCTTCTAAAACGAATTATGTACTGCCTCTTTGCAAATGAGTTTTTTACCTACCTTCGGCCGAGAATACTTCATGCATGGTCCATGCCATATAAATGCTTTTGGAAAATGTTTACATGGGTAGCTAGGCCATAATGTCCCGTCAGTAATGTGCTACCTGCTAAGATCATACCCCATAATACTCGTAAAGTTCACCACGTTCGATCACCGATGATTTTTTTTTTGTTGCGACTTGCTATCAATCTCGGACCTACCTTCCCTAACCCTATCAACTCCCCTAGCTTCCTTCGTAAATGTTACTCATGTTTATATATGCAGCATATGCGGAGTCCAGAGTAGCTGTATCAATACATTGACAGAGGGGTATACAGGTCCAGAGCATTTGCCTGGATTCAGAAGTTAGTATTAGTTGTGCCTAATGACTTTTAGCTAAAAATTAATAGTAGTGGTTGAAAGAAATAACTTTAAGGAGGGTGTAAGCGGTGGATAAAGTTAGAGAGAGATGCGTACGCGGGATAGTAGCGAGAGGAGTGGGTTGCGTGATGTGTCCGTAATCTCCTATCTTATCCTAGAACAATATAGGAGCGAAAAGAATAGAGAAGTTGCTTTTAAAAAATTAAATGCTTATATTTATTTCTAATTTCTGTGAAGAAAAACTAATACAAACAGAACAATAGGATCAACTAAACAAGTTCGTCTCAGCAGGCTGCCAATTTTACTTGCATCTGCAACCAAAGAAGTCGTCAAACTTAATTACGCCTGTGTGTTCTGCCATGTACAGAATCGGTTCTCTGAGGGCAAGCACAGTGGTGTTTCGGTTCTTCGAAAAAACATGGGAGGCACAGTTGATGCGGTGGGCTTAATCCTCGTTTAGGCTTCAGTTTTTGATTTTTTGGTTTCTAGTTTACTGTTTCTTAATTTCATCTTTTTTAGCTTTGTCCTTTTTTTTCATATATTTCTTTGTATTATTCGTGATGGCTAACTTGTTTTTTTTATTTTTTAATTTAATTACATTAAAAAAATTATCAGTAATTACAGTACAAAATAAATTAAGTATAATAATAAATAGTGAAAAATAAATCGAAATGATCAGCACCTGGATCGGCAGTGGGACCTATATCAAAATAAAAAAAGTCCTTTTCCCTTTAATTGCTCTCTCTCCTCCCAAACCGTTTTTAGTTTTTCTGTTGGTTCGGCACAAGTTTTTGGTTCGACTCGACCAATCCTTTCGTTGAGATCGGTTTCTCCAATGCTTTTAAGTCGACTGCAAGCGCGCTCTCTCCTTACGTGAGGTCGGTTTGGAGTCACATCGTGCATGCTCTGACCATGACTATGAAAAGCACCGGCAAATCAAGGGCCTGTTTGGCACGTAAGAAATCGGACGGTTTTTAGCTTCTGCTATATGAGGTCTACAAGTTAAACGTAGTACACGTTAAAGGTCTAACATCTGTACCAGCCAAAATCGTAAGTAAATATCGGTCTCTCTGTAATCTGTACTGTAAACAGCAAAAATTTAAAAATTTCAACAAAAAACTATAAGATACAGTAAAAAAGAACAAACCTCCAGTTCTTTTGATACCACTCCGTAAAGGAAATGATCATATCGTCTTATTAGCTCTTAACCAACTGGAGTAACAGGCAAAAGACTGCTGTTCCACAGATTTTGTGCTTGCTAAGTTACCAATTCTGACCTAACCTGCAGCAACAACAATATCCTACTCCACTACAATAAAGTCAAAAACCTATCATGCATAATTGTCAGTGTTACTCCCATGGGAGAGTACGTACTATCTATCAAATTCAGCCTGGGCTACAGTGCCACCCCAAAAAAATTGCACATCGTTCTACAAGTGCTCCACTGCAGGATAACGGTATGTAATTTATGGTTTCTAAAAACGGCTTTTGAGTTTTATTACAGTATCTAACTTTTAAACGAAGTATTTTTTTTAAGACGGGTCTACAAGTTAATTGTAGTACACGTTAAAAGCTCAACATCTGTATTAATCAAAATCACAAACAAGTATATCTCTTTTCGTAATCTCTATCATAAACAACTAAAATTCAAAAATTTCAGTCAAAAGTCGTAACCACATCAAATTGCAGTATCGCACATCAAATTGCAAGCAACGTCCTTGTGACGTCCTCGTTTCATTTGTTAATTTGCATCGAGTGTTGTTCTTGCTATAGCTTCTGCTGTTGGGAGTGGCCTGGCCACCGGTCGAATTGACAACTGACAAGTCCAAAGCTCGCGACCATTTTGTCAAATCCAAAAGCACACCATGCACCAATAATCAGAAATCGATATGTTTGAAGACTAAGCAACATGCACGAGCTTTTGCATCGTTTCGTTGTCTTTTTTAGGTTCACATCATCTTCTGGTAGCACGTAGGCATTGGTTGCTTCTTTCTTTTTCTTTTTTTGCCTCTCTCTCGAGAGCTCGTCCACTTGGTTTTCGGAAATGGTGGATCAGGTTAGGTCCTAACCCATCATCTAAAGCAGCGTTAGTTTTCCCTCCTATCTCCTGAATCCTGATCGATGGAGCACTACAAGCTTTGTGAATTGCGGCCCTGTTCTTTTCGACTTTTAAAAACTGATTTTTAGTTTTTCTACAATAACTAGTTTTTAAACAGAGTATCTTTTTAGGATAGGATTTACTAGTTAATTATAGTACATAATGTACCGACTTTATTTATATCGATAAAAATCACACGTGACTTTCTGTTACTCTGTAATCTCTCACACGAACAGTCCAAAAACCATAAAACACAATCAAAAGCTATAAAACACATCAAAAAAGAACAGACCGCAACGACCTGCGATAATTAGGCTGCACGATCGACATGATTCTTTTTTCAGACCTACCACACCTTCGCCGAAAGGGTCTCTTTCTCTTACCTCTCCTGGTTAATCTGCCTATTCGTGCGTATACACACGTATCATGCAGGTGTCCAAAATTTTGGTGTAACCAACTGCTTACTACGGATCGACACGGGCCATATATACGACTCATGGTGTACTAGTGTATGTCTTGTTGAATGACGTACGTTTGCATGGCATTTGACCACTAGTCCATTCTATTATACACCCATTATTTTTCAATGATTTGACTGAAACACTACTCAATATATGGCCGGAAACATGCTTCTAGTAGTCAAACCCGTACGTACGTGAAGCATCATAATGTAGCGGGAATTTGAGATACACGATTCCAATTGTTTGAGCAGAGATATGCTCCACTCTCCTAAGACTCCTGTACTGGATTATGTAGATAAGCAGCTCGAATTCAACCTGTAATTACATTTGATATCATTGTCGATACAGCAAAACTTAACGATCAGGAGACAATTAACTCAGAAAACCGCAAAGCAAACACACGTACGTAGCCTATATCCATCGTCTTCTTTTTCGTCCAAAAGCGATGCCCTAACGGACGACGTGCAGGTGAGGGAGTGTGACCTTGCAGGAAAGCATGGAATCCGAGAGATCGATCGATCGACCGGTGGTATGCCATGCTTAGAACCCAAGTAAAATTAGGAGCTGTACTCCTTAAACAAATAAAAAGTAATTAGCAAGGAGCTATATATATATCTGCATATGATACACTAGAGATGTCCTGTCGATCGAGGTGGTGACACGCCACCCTCCAGTACGTTCGACGACATGCGCACCAACAGATACCATGCATGCATGCATGCATGTATGCTGATATGCATGGGTAAGTTGAAATGTCATATTGGTAAAAGAAAATGCATGCGAAGTTCTCGTATCTACCTGTCGCTGTTAACTCACCTAATTTTAGATGGAAAAGAAGTATACTAATCTTTTTTTTGTCGGTATGGTGCATGAAAGAAACCTAATTCTTAAGCAACTCAAAGTAAACAGTCACTCGAAACTAAGTAAGTAATTACAACACAGTGTATTACAAAATTCAAACTTCAGTATGCAGCAAACTAAAATTATTACAATACATGATTAATTATAAGAATGCTTTGTGCATTCAGAAATAAATAGAATTACAGATATTTCATTAAAATGGGAATAAATCGATTACAGTGCACTTATTACATTAATTGAGGAAGAAATAAAATAAAATTTCGTAACATGCCTCATTGTATTGCGTCCTCCGTGTATTGCTCAACGGGTAGTAGCCCTGTGAACCCAAAACCCACAATCAACCATTTCTTTTGCGATCAAAAAGCGAAGAATAAAAACAACCCAAGGAAAAATAAAAGAACAAAAGATTTTACCGCCAAAACCCGTTCAGCTTTAGAATACCAAATCAAATAGTGCTCAACGAGGTACCCAAATTGCCCGGGGCTGACAGACTCCTCTCACTTAAGTGGGCCCATCATTTGGCATCAGCAAATTAAAACTTAACGCCTACATTTTTACAAACTTACCTTCTGTCGTAGAAAATACAAAGCACAATGCCAAGCTCACCCTATGGACCAATGGTCCATGAGTAAACAGCAAACCGAGAGAGCCAAGAGGATAAGGGAGGGGTAGCCTCGGCAATGCACAGACCAAGAGAGAGACATCAGCCGAGAGCCCTCTCCCTAAAAAAAACACCAGCATCCACCTCCCTCACTTCACTTCTCAGCCGAGGAAACACCCAAGTCCAACCAATCAAAGAGCCAACCTCATTGCCTCACTCAACAAATCCCAGAGCCCAAGCTGAACACCATCATCACCCATAAACTGTCTCAAAGAGGAAGTGAGGAAGAGAGAATTGGAGGAGAGGAGCAAGTAAAGTAGAGGAAGACGAAGAAAAGGAGCGAGGACCATGAATGACATCCTTGGGCCGACCACGACAGCAAGGCAATACCTTCGGTAGCAAGAGGAGGTCGTCCACATCACCACGCACGTGGGAACAACGGCACGACCATCTAAATGTTGTCCACATCCATACCCTTCTCAACCCAACAACAAGTAGGCCCATATTTGTCCCCAAATCCCTTCCTGCTCTCTTTTTCATAGCACAACACCACAACACGACACACATAAGCACACACCGCAAGTCAGCCGGCCAAGAAAGGCTGCCCGAGGAGAGGAACCACCACCCCTCGGCCAGTATGGCTGCTATGCAACTGGCGGGAGCCCGTAGATGCTGTCACGCACCCTTGAAAGAGAGGACGTGCTCCCCCAGCACAAGCCCTCCCTATCAAGTTCCGTCGCGATTGCGACCGTAAGCATTCCCCAAACCGGGTGTAACTAAGGATATAACAAGATAAAAATTGAAGCTAAATCAAAATGCGTAAAGTAAAGAGAAGAGAAGAGTGGACCATCTTGGGTAGGAGTAGAAGTAGAGGTGAACCGGTGGAGCCGTGGAAGGTGTTGCCAAACCGAGTGCATGGCGCTTGGCCATGGCCGAGCTGAACCCTAAGGCCCAAATTTCCGGCACCGAGGACGAGAGCCAAGGTAGAGCCAAAGCCCAGAGCCAAAGGAGGAGAGCCCGAGGCCATCGGCGAGCAACCACCGGCGGCAGGATCGGCGGCGCATCCCTAAAAACACACCTGTAGAACCAAACCACGACACAGAAGAACCCGTGAAATAGAGGAGAGGAACTTTGGGGAAACCACTACGGGACTCACCAGAGGCCAACTGAGGTTGACACACTCATTGCACAAAAAAAAACTCAAGCCAAATCCTAGCCCCAACCAGCGGGAACGGTTAGGCAAAGCCGAGGTAAAACGAGGGGTAGCATGTGTAGATCTGGCAAGAGGGGGCCGGGGCAAGTGAGCTAGACAGTAGTGGTGCACCCAAGGGCAACCATGGCGACTGCGGCTACGTCAGATCAAAAGGGGAAGGAGCGCACCCGAAGGCTGGAGAGAGGGACCCAGGGGAAAGCGGCTCGAGTATATCTGGTGAGGAGTCACCAGAGTCAACACTAGTGTATAGATCGAGGAAAAAAGTAGTTTCTAGAAATGAGATGAATATTCTAGAACATGTGATAAAGTCATATAGTGTATTTTTGCTATTATGGCTTGCTAGGTACACTAATACTCACTCTTACTATTATTTTTCTTTGTTAGACCCAGTTAGACCAGGGAATACCCCGAGTGGGATACGGGATACGCAGGCGCATATGAGGCTGCGTGGGACAAGCGCGATCACGTCGAGAATCAGGGTAAGGTGGACACCTTAATTATATGGCGGTTAGAACGAGTAGACGTCCAGTGAAACAGGGTCGTCAGCGGATAGGGTATAAATCTCCATATCTTCTTTGTATTTAAATAAATTATAATTAAGATTATAGCTCTGCGTGATTAACAACTGTACGAGTGTACAATTCCTATTGATTGCTCCGCTGCGTAACTCTGATAAGGTTTACTATTTGTTGAAGCAATATTCTACCAAACAAACGAATAATTATCTATTGTTTAAGTGTTATTACCTCTGGATAATGACACGACCATCAGAGTGCATGCCCGCTACCAAAATTACAGTGCTTATCTTAATTAGCAGGAACAGCGCACCACACGATTGTAGTACGTGCAGCTGCATGAGTTCCATCATGGTCTGAGGCTAGCTCTTAATTAGAAACTAGTACTAGTGGCTAGTAATAATGGGAGAGGAGAAAGGATTACTACATGCTGTCAAAGTACGCAACACACTAACAAGCTGCAGATTGGGAGGCGATATCGGCATGCTCTGATCGCTGGATAAGTACCACCCCCCAAAACATGCTGATTTGCCTCATATACGAATTAAGTATGAGTTTACGATGTCTGTGCAAAGTGGTCCTTGGTGTGCGCTAGGCGCTGTCCAGAGGAGACCGGATGAGGCAAGACAACAATTGCAATCGCGAGTACACGTAGCGATCATAAATACGAGCTAGCTAGTGCTGGTTGCCTTTCACACAAAGCAACAAGCATGAGGCCTATGGATCAACTACATGCCTGCCTACCAGTAGCAGGGTATCTTCTGCTCGTCGGAGAGCGCGCGGATGGCGCCAGGGCCGTTCCTATCATCTTGGGGCTCTAGGATATGATAAAAGTAATACTCTTCATTCTAATATAAATATATACTAATACATTTTATACCAATTGTAAAAGGTAAAATTCAATATAGTAACCATTAGACAGTACGTCACAAAATACAAAATATTTGTTAGCAATATTAAACTTAGTATATTACAAAATGCAAAGTACTAATTATCGATAAAATATATATATACATATTAATATACATGAGTTAGGAGCCTAAGTTTTCGTGGACCCTAGACGGTCGCCCTTGCTGCCTAGGCTAGGGCCGGCCCTGGCTGGCGCCAAGGCATGTAGGTCGCGTTCTCGCTTTGCAAGAGCCTATGTATGAGCTGGAGCCGCCGTAAGTGGGGGTCAATCAAATTAAGGAGTAACATATACGAGAAAATTACAGAGAGAAGGAAACGATACTAGAAGATCCGAATGGCTCCTCTTTCCTGTTTTTTAGCGGGTTATTTTAGTTTCGGTTCCTATTAGCTAGTACTATTTATTCATCATGGTCACAAGAAAAGGGATGAATAGCTGATATAAATGTGCGTGCTTGGCTGCTTGCTTGTCACGTCGCGACTGATCTTTTTACAGAAGCGCGCGGACGGCCGGTGTCCGGCGCACAAAGCTGTGTACTTGCCCTTCCCCAGGCAAGCAGTACGCAGCCAAGACGGATAGATCCCCCCTTCCTACCTTCCTCCGGCCTGATCCGCAGCAAAAAAACGGCACAAAACGCTGCCGACCACGCGCACACTTCCGACCACCGCAGGTGGCAGCCGCGCCGTACCACGGCTCGCACGCGGTGACTCCCGCCACCAAACCACTCTTTTTAAGCAGTAGCCGGCGGTAAGATAATAAGGTAAAGCTGAGGGATTAGTACCACTGTTCTTTAAACTAAGTACTATAAAAACCGGGAAGCGAGGGCGACCCGGCAAGAAACCACCACGGCCACTCTCCTCGCTCCCCCCTTCCGCACCCGCGCGCCTCCCCCCTCCCGCCACTCCGTCATGGCGCCGTTCCAGATGAGGTTCGGGCTCCAGATCTCCCCCTCGCACTCCTACGACGAGCTGGAGGAGATGGACGAGGAGGAGGACGAGGAAGAGTACGAGGAGGAGGACATGGAGGTGGAGAGTGAGGGACGGTCTCGCCGCCGATGATGCTGCAGGGCGGGAGGGAGGGGAGGGCTGGTGGGCGCGGTGGTGGGGGCGCTGCGGAGGTCGCTGGTGATGTGCAGCGCCGGCGCGGCGGTGGCGGAGGAGGGGACAGCGAGGGGGAGGAGGGGATGGAGATTGGGCGGCCCACGGACGTGCGGCACGTCTCCCACGTCACCTTCGACCGCTTCGGCGGGTTCGTCGGCCTCCCTGCCGACCTCGAGCCCGACGTGCCCCGGCCCACACCCAGCGCCAGGTGTGATAAATTCCTTCGTTTTTTTCCTGTGCTCTTCGGTTTCTTTGTCCTTGTAGTTTCGTGCTGCATGATTTTGTCACTGCTGCTGCGAGAGAATTGTAGTTTCCGTGGATCGGAGACTGAAAGATGCTACCTACAATGCTAAGCTACTAGTATTTGGACCGTATACTATTTCACTTGTACTTTTCAACAGAATAAGTATGTCTACTTCGACAGAAAAATGTGTTTTTTTTGTGTTCCCCAATTCAATTAGCGTACAACTTCTTAGTGGTAAAAAATAATTACACTCGCAACTTTAGGTACAAGTATTGTTTTCAGGGAAGGCTCCTAAGAAAATTGATGGAAATATGTTGTTTTTAGGACGATGGAAATGAGCTAAGTTGTGTTTTTCTCTTCTTATGTTTGTGCACTCAGATGGTACAGGGTTGAGGGGAGTTCGTTAAGGATGTTGGATTAATTAATTCAACAAGCAGATCTCACAAAAAAAAGGACAAGTGGCACCTTTTGAATAAAAGTTAGGTTAATTCTAGTATATTAGGGCATGTACAATGGTATAGATAATTATTGTCTATAATATCCTCTATTTCATCTATAGATGCACTAAAAACAGCTCATACAATATGTTATCTTTTGTATGTCTCTATAGACAGCTTCTCTATGATACAATGTGTCTTATTACCGTGTTACAGTCGACTACTATATGAGAGACGACTCAATTCTGTATGCTCCCTTTCTCTTCTCTATATCATCTCGTGTCCTATGTAACAAGATTTATAGATAGCTGACATCACACTATTGTACATGGTCTTATGTTGATAGTTTCCAAGCCAAGAAGTAGAAGTGAGAATTTTAGTGATTTGACCTGCTTTGCTCCTGGCATAGGTGCCATGGAGCAAGGAATGGAACACTCTTTAAGATATATGAAGACATCGATTCTGAAGGTATAGGAGGGCATAAGAGAGTGTAGGACCGATATGGTAACAGTGGGGTGAATGGTGCCCTCAAAACTTCTCTCAAATATTCGTTGATCCTTCACTCCAATAGCTACAGAGCTATGAAGATTTAGGATGGAAAATCAATACAAAAGCTAGCAAATCAAGAAACTAAAAATTCAAGAAATTCAAAGTCCCATCAGTCACACCGGTGAACAATATCGGTCGTGCAGTTGAACTGAATGTAACCTTTTCAAAATAGTAGTGGCCATGTAACAGTGAACAACAAATCAAGTAACAGTAAAATCAATAATATTTCAAAACCAAGAATCCATATAATGTTTGATCTGTAGATCCAAATAACTTAAACCTTGGCAAGCAACTTGTCTAGGATGTTAGGAACATATTTCAACCAACAATCAAGATAATCATTGCTAAAGTATCGACCTTTTTCCGTTTGAAGGAATGTTGCATCAAAACCGGGCAAAATCCATAAATGGTGAATATGACTTGCTCGTGGGTGAATGATAGCTCTAGATATATTCTCACATGTCAGAGCAAACAAGAACACCCAAGAAATTGAGACAAAAACAACTGGATCAAGAAATCATTCGAGAGGGTTAAATCCAAGCAAAACTAGGCAACTTCATGAACTTACCAATACTAATGTCTAGATGAATGGTGATAGATTTCCATAATATATCTCCATCACTAACTTGTCCTTGGCATTTAACAAGATCAAGAAGGGGAGAAAAGATTAAAACCAACTAAATCAAGAGCAAATCAACAAAAACAAAAAAAAGATCCACGAGAGATGAATAAAGTTGATATATTGTTACTTGAGGATGAAGGATTTACAATCACTCCACCTGGAGGACAAGAGAGCACACCACAACACTCACACTTCTCAAACCCTAATTGTAGAACACTTAGCTTCAATGTGAAAAATTAGGATGGTTGGATGGTTAACTAATAAGTCTCTATTCTAACCCATTAAATAGACAAGACAACTAGTCTCATCTAATCCTAATGGATATTATCCACTTAGCACAAATTGGAAAATCCGTTAACCCCACACAACACGGGTTTTACTCACACACTACACTTATGCATGCTTTTCAAATCACATAAGCCTGAATCCGCTAAATCATTAGCTTTTGATCTAACTTGATCTTCTCTGCTTCTTCTTGATCTAATCCGCTTTCCCAAGCGCCGTGTTTTTTATCCAAAGTAGTTTCTGGTATTTTGGTCAACTTACTAAAATACCTTTTCTTGATTCGGTCTTCATCTTCTCTTGCAAGTAATCGTCATGTTTACTATGTGTAGGTGCACCACTGGCTTGCCACACATCGGCAAGTCTCTCTCATTCTGGTTCCACCGAATCACGCCTCACTTGGATCGATCAAGCTACATGGTGCAATCCGTCGCTCGAACTCTCCTTCAACATTTTTCGCCTTACTCGTGTCATGTTTGAGCTCAACTATCTCACTCGGCATTTTTGATCATTCTGGGGCCTTGGCTTCTTCATGTGCGTAGCGTATCCCTGATCCTCACTGTTGATCATGGTTGACTCCAAGCGTCTATACACATTTAAAGATAAAGAAATCGTTTTCGGGTTCAAGTTCGTCATAACTTGACTCACGTTAGTCAAAACATGCTTCGTGCAACATTAATACACTGACCAAACACAATCCAAAATCAAATTTCCAAAATCCAATAATTTTCATTTGGGCCTGTACTACCGCCCACCAGGTCAGCGGTCTGACTGGCGTCATACTGGCGGTCATACCGGTTTGTCTGAAAAGTTTTGAAACCGATCTAGACAACATGCAATCTTTGCAAAATCAAATACCTACTTCACAAAACTTGCAATGATTCATCACAGTACTATTCTGTACCTTCTCACATGATCCTTTAGAAAGAAATAAGTTGCTTGCATAATTTGGTGGCATGGCGGAGTGTTGAGCTCTTCAATAGATTTTGTAGCCAGACTTGATTTACTTCAGTGCTTGAGCTTGAAGCAATGGGGCTGTTTGAGGTGGTCGGACAGCATGGGCAACTACTGGGAATCTTCTAACCTATCTTTTATTTTGGATAGGTTCGTTTGTACTTCCATCAGATATAGTCTGTAATGTTTTTGTCCTTTTTGCATTTACAAATGCTATTACATCAACTTTTAAGGTTGTTACAACCTAGTTAAATGAGGTAAGGAATATGGACATTCTCCTTGTCACACTGCTGTTGCGTCCTACTCTATCTCTCTCTCTCTCACTTATAGTGGCTCTAGGTTCAAAGTTTATCTGGTGTATTCACCTCAGCTAAATATCATAAGACCTTTAAACACGATCATCCCATTTACTATTTAGTGCTAGTTGCTAACGTTTTCTAGGTCTAATTTTGTATGCAGTGCAAGTGTATTTGGTGCTTCACCAACCTCTTTGCAATGTTCATTTGATCATAGAGGAAATAGTGTTCCCACAATACTGTTGATGATGCAGAGGAAGTTGTATCTACGAGAGGGACTTAAGGTATGGCCAGCTGTAAGCTAATAAATTAGCAACTGATGTCAGTATTCAGGCCTTCGAAATGCTGATATGTCCATTGTGGTCTTAGATTGAAGGGATCTTCAGAATTAACGCGGAAAATAGCCAGGAAGTCTGTGTCAGGGACCAATTAAACAGAGGTGTGGTTCCTGATGAAGTTGACTTACACTGCCTTGCAGGGTTAATAAAGGTATTGTGAGCTTCCCCAGTAATTATTTATGTGCAAATAGCTCTTGCTTTCTTTAATTGTCAGCGTAGAATTATCTGGGACTGACAGACAAATAGGCTGTGTATCTGACCTCACCTTTTTCTGCAACTCGAACATGTTTAGAGCCTAAAATATCAACAGTCAGAAAGGAATACACAATAAGTTGGTGCGAGGAACACAAATCATGAAAGTAAACTATGAAAATCTATTTGTGGGCAATGAATTTTTAGATATACATGTTATTTCCCCATTTTTCTTGTACATCATTCCGTGGTATGTGGTGCCTTTTTGTAGGCATGGTTTCGGGAACTCCCAACAGGAGTATTGGACTCACTGACACCAGAACAAGTTATGCACTGCAACACAGAAAAGGAGTGTGCTCTCCTTGCTTCTATGCTACCACCAGTGGAAGCAGCATTACTTGATTGGGCTATTAATCTGATGGCCGATATTGTGGAGCATGAAAACTACAACAAGATGAATGCTCGAAACATTGCTATGGTTTTTGCACCAAACATGACTCAGGTTATTGGAAATGTCTCTTCTTCTTATCTGCAGATTTTGTGCATACTTTCGTTTAAAAACAAGACAACCATGTGCATACACTAATCCCAGGATATTTCTCTTCCAGATGGCCGATCCATTAACTGCCCTGATACATGCAGTTCAGGTGATGAATTTCCTCAAGACATTAATCGTAAAGACTTTAAAGGAAAGAGAGGAGGCTGCTGGAGCAACTACGACATTGCAGTCATGCTTTGATTCCCCAAATGACCAAGATGAACCTCAGATGCCAGAGCATTTAGACAAACCATTCGTTTGTTCAAGTCAAAGAAACATCGATCACCCTATGATTGGCAAGGCTACTTGTGATCAGCTCCTATTTCGAGCTGGACAAGTTCTCCATCACGATGAAAAAAATGGTTTGGAAGGACTAGAGAAGTGTGATATGGACCACAAGAAATGCCACGGTGAAGTTTCTCCTCTTCGTAATGATTCGAATAGGCAAGTCAACAGCTCTGGAAAAGAATTTGGTAATAGAAATGCGGAAGGCTTGTTCGACAGATTTAGTTTTAGGAAAGGTGTCGAGAGGCTCTGTAGGCACCCTGTGTTCCAATTGAGTAGGTCCATGAAGAAGTCTGCAGACGTTGTGGTCTTTGATGCTCCCGGAGAAGCAAGGCAAGCTTGGGTATGATATGATAATGATATTGTATGTAGATGGTAATGCAATTATTTTCGCTTTGGTGTTTAGCTGATCAGCCATTCTTCTAGTTTGTGTCAGTAGAAACGGTTAGCCTGTTAGGCAGTAGGTACTGCAGATTTGAGTGTATATTATAATCGTTTACTTCTGACGAAAGCGTCTGGAGACATCGCATGTGGTTCCTGCTGAGTAAACGAAAGCCACAGTGGACTTGGACTCTGTACTGTGTACCTCAAAAGCTAATGGGTTCTCTCTTGATTGTTCTTACACGAACTTTCTGATAGTTTGTTGTGTAACATTACCAGCCAGTACAACCAGTGTCAGTGAATGGCTGCGTAAATGCATTTGCTTTCTTTTTTCGGGGGGGGGGGATGAATTTCGCTATTATCCAAACATGATAAGAACAACTATGTCAATGCATGGCTGTATAAATGCATTTGCTTTCTTTTCTGACGAGGGATGAATTTCGCTATTACCCAAACACTATAAGAATAACTATGTCAGTGAATGGCTGTGTAAGTGCATTTCCTTTCTTTCTTGAGAAGGGATTCATTCTCTGTAAGCCAAACATGATAAGAGCAACTCTGTCTGACTGCTTGCCTGGACTACTGCAAACTGAAAATATTCCCGCTGAAGCAGTCAAAACAATGACCATGTCAAATGGTACGAATGCTGACACAGTAACCGTGCCAGTGCCTAGCGCATGGGAATATATGTGAGCTTAGAGATGTTTCAAGGTTGCAGCATGCATAAGATGGCTGTGCTTCATGCCCCCTACTGCTCTACTCTCTTCATAGCAGTGATGCTGCTCTTGTTCCATTCATCTTCAGCATTGCCTCATGCTTTCTTTATCTTCGGAGACTCCCTTGTTGATGCAGGAAACAATGACTATCTTGTGACCCTTTCCAAGGCCAATGCTCCTCCATACGGCATTGATTTCGCATCTTCTAGTGGCAAGCCAACTGGAAGATTCACAAATGGGAGGACCATTGCAGATGTCATTGGTAATGACAACTTTGTCAAGTATGAACTGCACAACTTTACTCAGTTTATCCGTACTTGATCTGAAATTTAATGAATAAATTCTCAGGTGAAGCCTTAGGGCAGAAATCTTTTGCTCCACCATACTTAGCTCCAAATTCAAGTACTGAAATGACTACCAGTGGAGTTAACTATGCTTCTGGTTCTTCTGGCATATTGGATGACACCGGTTCTTTTTATGTATGTGAATTGCTCAATTTCTGTACTTCCCCCAGCTTGCTTTGCTTATGAAATGTAACTGCGTGAAAACGTTATTTGGTTGGTAGATTGGAAGAGTGCCACTAGGACAGCAGATCAGCTTCTTCGAAAAGACCAGAGCTCAGATACTGCATATCATGGGGGAGAAAGCAGCAACTGAGGTCTTGGAGAAGGCGCTCTTCACGGTAGCTGCTGGATCCAATGACATTTTGGAGTATCTTTCACCTTCAATACCATTCATTGGACGAGAGAAGTCTGTTCCTTCAGTTTTTCAGGATGGCTTGGTTTCTAACCTGACATTTTATCTGAAGGTGACTCTAACTTCTAACTCACAATGTTCCTCGTCAAGAAAACTTCTAACTCACAATGTCCTAGCTCTGTAGTTTTCTTACGTTTAATCCTATTTCAAGGTGATCTTACATTTTAATTTCCTCAATGAAGCGGCTAAATGAACTGGGGGCTAGGAAAGTTGTTGTTGCTGATGTCGGGCCACTGGGTTGCATACCGTACGTTCGTGCTCTGGAGTTCATTCCTGCAGGGGAGTGTTCAGCAAGTGCGAATCAACTCACTGAAGGTTACAACAGAAAAATGAAGAGGATGGTCAACAAGCTGAACCAGGAGATGGGTCCAAAGAGTGTATTTGTTTACGCAAATACGTACGAGATCGTGATGGAAATAATCCAAAAGTACCGTCGATACGGTAAGCTTCTCTTCCTTGCCGCAGCCACTTAGGTGGCGATCGGTTCTACTTGAAAGTTTGAAAGCTTATGGTGAAAACACTGTAATTTAAAAAAAACATCAGAATGAGAGAGACTTATTTAACATAATTAAATTTAAAAAAATTGAAAAATATAAAAAATATGTTAGCCCATCACAGACAACGCAAACGAATACGAGAAAAAAAAGAACCGACAAAAAAGCTCAAAAAAATCAAAAATTCAGAAAAAAACGAAATTATGAATAGTGCAAAAATAAGCTTTAAGCCATAAGCCATATTAATTCCTGCAAATGCAGTGTTGCAGAGCACAGAACTGCAGAAATTTAAGAAGAGCACAGAATTGCAGAAACTTGAGATTCCAGTGTTGCATTTGTGAACGAAATCTTGGTTCTTTCGCATCGCCAGGTTTTGAGCATGCACTGGACCCTTGCTGCGGAGGCAGCTTCCCTCCATTTCTCTGCATCGGCATTGCCAACTCAAGTTCCACCCTATGCAAGGACCGCTCGAAGTACGTCTTCTGGGATGCGTTCCACCCGACCGAAGCCGTCAACCTCATCGTCGCCGACAAGCTTCTCGACGGCAACGCCGCTGCCGCTTCACCCATCAACGTCCGCGAGTTGTTCCAATATCAACACAAATGAGACGTGTGCTGTGTCCTGACATGTCTGGCTGGCTGTATTTTCATCCTCTTCTACACTTTTCTAAGGCTTAATTGGATGGATAGCACGTCTTTAACGTGTAGAATGCGACTGACGGTACCTTCTCTGAGCCAAAATTTCTCCTGCCTTTTGCTCTTTTCTGAAGGCCGGAAAGAAGATTTGACTGTAGGAAAGAAAGAAAGTAGAAGGAAAAGAAAGTAAGAGCCCACCTACGCGCGAAAACGCATCAGTCCTACCCCGCCGTCGGCCGTCCTGTCCATTCAGATGTGTGGTTATGGTCATGTTTTTTTGCTTTTTTTGTTGCTTTTGCCTTTGGCTTTTCAAAAAACAGTAACAAGCAGGACGGTTTTGTCAAACGGCTTCCTAAATTGAAAATTATGTGTACTATTTACATCGGCATCTTTGTTATCTGTCATTGTCTCGAAAAACACATTACTGATATATATTTTTGACATTAAGAAAAGGAGAATTTGGGATCACATTTTAGGGCACAAATTGGGATACAAAAAACTCGGTTCATCTGAAGAACATTAAAATGATTATTGGAGAAAAACACATTACTGAGACATATTTTTGACATTAAAAAAGGGAGAATTTGGGATCACATTTTAGGACACAAATTGGGATTAAAAAAACTCAGTTCATCTGAAAAACTCAAACACCACAAATTCTAAATGAAAATCTATGTACATGATGGAACTATAGCAAGAAAAAGCAGAAGTTGTTATAAAACGTATGACAAATATAGAAAATCAAAAGAATGAGAGATATAGATTTAACGTGAAAAAACTTTGTGGGAAAAACCATGGGCGCACGAAGACAAAAATAATCATATGAGAAAGTGATTACAGGTACGGGAAAGTTCGGCACATCTCAACCGTGCGACTATATATATATATATATATATATATATATATATATATATATATATATATATATATATATATATATATATATATATATATATATATATATATAGGCTAGGGAACAAGAGTTTCTAACGAGAGAAGGAAATTGAATCATAGTCAGTTGCACTTGTCATTGCCACGTTTGACACGGCTCAGCATATACACCGCTTAGTGTCACATCTGGCACAGTGTCCGATACGGACAAGATGACGAATTCAGATTCCACTTTAACAATATCCACGTCGAGATGAATTCGTTCCTGTAACCAAAATAAAACAATTCTTCTCAAATCATAATCCACATCAATGATCTTTGTGTGTTAAAAGTTCATAGGACTAATCAATGAGTAAGACTAGGTTAACCTTCTCCACATACTTCTCCTATGACGCTGGATAACTATAGTGAAGAACTCATATCATGTGCTTTTTGCATACTACACCTGGAACACATAACTCGGCAAACAATACCTATTGAAAAGCAACTTACACGTGTGACCATCACGTACATTAAACCGCCGATTGTAAAAGTAACTAAATTCTATAACATTGTTGAAAATTGCTCATGTAGAAGAGCATTGAGATGAAAGTAACTCTTGTGCTGTTAATGGAGCAGAATAATATCTACAATAGACCACTTTTATTGAGTTGTGATAATTACAACGATTACACCTGCAATATCAAGTGTTGTAGTATCTATGTAGACAATTAACTTTTTTTTGTATTTTAAATTCTTCATCTTGAATTCATATTTGGAGCATAACCTTCACTAATGAATAAGAAAATCCAAAAAAAAATTATGCTAGCTGCCATTAGGGTATTATCAAACGGTAAATCAATTGTCCCCTCAACTAACATTGGTTTTTTTTTATTTTTTTCAAAATATCACAGATCAAGCATAGCCCAAATTGTACTATTGAAAATCTGCAACTCCACCTTAGACTCTGTATGTGCAGATTTTGCTGTAATAACCTGTAATAGGTGACGGATCATCAAAGAAATCATCAATAATTAATCCCTTATGGATGCTGCCAATAATAGGCGCAATATCCTGAATTGCAATGAACTCCATATCTAACAAAAAACACGCGGAGTTGACGATACAATCTTTTGGTGAAAGATGATGGTCGACTAAGGCAGAAGATCATCGATGAAAATTGGGTAGTACGACGCCAGGGCATGGTGTTGGACAATGGTGTTGGCGAATTTGGCGTTGGAACAGTCGTCGAGGTAAAACGTGGATCATGCTCATAATGGAGTCAAGTCGTAGAACGAAGTCGAGACAAGACGAAATCACCGAGTAGAGGATGTTGAAATCTCCAGTACCAAAAACTTTGGTGCACGTGAAGCAACCATTTCGAATTTCCTGGGTACTCCCATGTACGTGGAGCAATGAAAGTAAGATTCTCTGGTACTCATCGTGTGCACTTAGCGAAATAAGCCCAAATACAAAAATAACAATTGGCTGACAAGTGGTGACGCTTCCTTTTTTTGTTCGATTTCTTCTGCTCTTTGACGACCAGCTGCTGTGTTGCTGCAAACTGCTGTCGGGTTGCCCCGCGACGCCTCAATTTTTTTCTTCGCAGTCATAGTAAGACTTTACGACTAAGGAGCAGTCGTAGTAAGACTTTACGACTAATAATTAGAGGATTATTATATCATTATCATCTAGCCTCCACTTCAAGTGAAAGTAACTTACTGGAGAAAGAGAAGTCGTAAATAAAAATGGTTGAAAGCAAGGCCTTCTTGACCATTATCAACCAGGAATAGGTTTGGTCAATAGAGTAATTTTACTTGAGTTGAGAAGACAGACAGATATCAGACAGAGGAATTGCAATCGATTTTCACTGATCTGTCCATCGAATCGGTTTTCAAGACAACCGTTTGGTTCCGAGATAACCGTTCGGTTCTCAAGACGGGTAACCGATGTGTAAGGTTATAAAAACTTACCAGGGGTAATTTGTAGTTTCCTACTTTCCCTTTCGTTCCAACATGCTTGAGCTTTCCGTCGTCGACCAATTCTTCCTCTTCCCCCAATCTGTTCCAATCACCTGAGAAAATGACGAAACTTTCGTCTACCTGGGCCGTGTCAGAGATGGATAATGACAAATTGAAGGCTCTGGAGGTTGCCGAGAGGATCTCACCGTGGCAATTCATTAGATGGATTGAAGTCGCTGGGCAGCATTGGCCATCGGGGCAGATCGGAGAAATTCCAGTGTTTTAGGCCTACTATGAGTATGGTCTTCGTCTTCCTGCTCACCTCTTCCTCGCGGTTGTACTCTAGTATTTCGGGGTCGAATTGGTGAAATATGTTCCTAATTCGATCACGATGCTCAGCGTCTTTGTGTATCTGTGCGAGGCATATCTGGGTATCCCGCCAGATCTGGAGCTCTTTCGGTATTACTATAAAATGAGTCGGCAAACTGGGAACGTCGGGAGCTGTGGTCTGAAACTCCACGATGGAAAGATGGAGCTTTACATCCCTATGTTTACTCGGTCCTCGTGGCTGAGTTGGAAGAAGTGGCTTTACTGGGAGACGACCAGTGAAGACATCCTTTCTTTCGCGGGAAAGGCTGCAGAGAAGAACAACTTTTGGAATTTGGCTCCTAAAGACCTTACGAGAATAGCCCCCTACATCTCAGCCATCAAAGAGCCGAGGGACAAGGGGCTCACGGGCTGGTATGTGGTGAAAGACTTCATCATGTGTCGCATCAGCCCCTTGAAGCACGAGCACATCCTATGTGGATGTACTCGAGAATCTCGGACCTAGCCAGAGACTACGAGAATGATAAGTGATTCTCGAACTCGTGTTCATAATAAGATTATTTTTTGAGTATTGTTTATCGATTATCATGTGTAAATGAATAGATCTCGAGTTGGAAGAAATGAACTCCCGAGTTAAGGCTGTGTGCGAGAAGGCTCCATCGCTTGAGGTGGAGGCCCCTCGTATTCTGGTGGCTGTATCCACCAAAGAGAAAGAAGAGCACCTAAAGGTAATCGAAGAACTGATTTTGTCTTCAGGCTTACATAGTTGTAGGGAGCCACTAAGTAGTATTTTTCTCTTTCGTAGAGTGTAGGCATGAACTACTGTGAAGACATCTAAGGAATCGAATTGATGGTGGTCAGAGAAGTCGAGAAAGCTAAGGCTTCTCTGGCCAAGAGACGTCGACTGGTTGAGACAGTCGATAAGGACAAGGAGAGCACAAGTGCTATTGTCCCCCTTGTCGTTCTTCCCCCGGCTGCTCTGAGCACTTCTATTCAACAGTTCATTGTGAACATGAGTACCACAAGTGAAATAGGGGTGGCCGTACTAGAGAAACCGACTTCTAAGATTAAGGTACCCTTCTATTATGATACTGAAACTTATTTAGTAAGCATATCTCGAGGCTTTATCAAGTGACTCGAAAAGGAAAATTGGAAGAATTGTATATCTTTTGTGAAGGAGACTGCCATGACAGCTGATCCTGTGATCGAAAAGGAGGCTGCCCCAGTGGTCGAAACTGGCATCGACCATTAGGAGGGGTAGGTGGGAGAAGGAGCAGCAACTCTTGTTCCAGACCTTCGATCATATGTGGTTGAAGGTGCATAGGACTTTCGACCAGACGTGGTCGAAGAAGTCCTCATTTCTCCATGACCAGACATGGCCGAAGAGAAAAAGTCGAAAAAACCACTCTCTGGAAGGGTTTCTTCTAAATTCACACTCAAGGTTATGATGTCAAGGTATGAACTGTTTGAATGTCAGCCGGAGGTGGCGGAGGTTTGAATGTGGGAGACATGCTGGCAAAGCCGAGAGATGGGAGGTGTGAACACCGAAATGGCTCAGCGGGGAAATGCGGCGTGGGTGGCCAGCTTGGCTCAGAGGCACAGAGGGAAGACGGGGAAGAGAAAGGCGTCGGTTGCGAGGTGAAAATGGAATATCCGAAGAAGGAAAGCGGAGTTTGGGCTAGGTTTACCAAATTGGGGAAGAATTCAAATTCAAAAGAAAAATGAAAAAGAAAATTCGCTTTGAATTTTTTAGGTGTTTCAAATATATGGTTTCTCGAATTGGCCTTTTCACTTCTCTCGTTATCGTCTTGCTCCGGGGATAAGATAGAGGATCAAGGGTGTATCACCTACCTAATTCATCTCGTGCTCATCACGTGTACGTATTTCTTCCTTACTTTTTGCACCACTCGTCTCTCCTTCTAAAAGTTATTTTTTCAACAACTACTATTTATTTTCAGTTAAAAGCTATAAATCACAGCAAAAAATCATTAGCAAACGACAAAACGCAGCCGATGTGCAGTCCACCGTATATAGGAAATGTTACAAATACGCTGTTAAGTGTGTTGCAAGATGGGATGGAACACCTGCGCATATCCCCATCACAAGATGGACGGTGGATCCTGGGGGAGGATGTCCTACCGGTAGGATCGAATCCTCTTCCCACCTACGCGCAGGTGACGCAGCTCTCGGCGAGTCGCACTCACAGAACGGTCCGGTACTCCGGTGCAATGCAAACTATGAAACTAGACCAGTAAATCGTACTCCGCTAGTGTACAGAAGTGCACGACGCGCCAAAAAAAAAAGAGCAAAAAAGAAAAAAAAAAGAACAACAAGGGAAAAGTAGTAGCGCGAATCTAATCAGCCCAAAATCTATACGCAAGCACGATCTTCGCCGGTGCGGTCTCCAACCACGCGGCTATATATGTACACGAAACTTGGGCCCGGCGGGGCGGCCCGGCCGTGCGTGTCAGGTCTCCTCCGTCTCCCTCCATGGAGGCTGCCGGTGCGGGGCCTCAAAAGCCCAACCACCCCACCGCCACCGGTAGAACCGCAGCCACGGCCAAGGCGGTGACGACGTCGCTTTCGTTCCTTGCCGCCACGGCCGCGAGCCTCGTCGCGGTCGGCCTCGGCGGCGCCGCGCTGCTGGTGTGGTGGGCGCTCGCGTTCCACCCGGCGAACGCGCGCCTCTGGATGGTGCCCGCCGGGCTCGTCCTCCTCGGCACGCCGATCCTCGCGTGGCTCTCCCTCTGCGCCTCCGATTCGTGCGGCCGCCGCGGCCGCGAGGCGTCGCCACCGCCCGGTGCAAGCCTAGGAGCTTAGCTAGCTATAGATCTTGGCCAAGCGCACCTGTTACATTACATAGTACCATCCTACTTCCATGCACTGATGTACAGTTGCTTCTAGTGCGTGCTTAATTAGTTTTGTTGCCTCCTGATCATTTCGGAATCAGATGTACATATATGCTTAGTACTACTCCACTGGTTTCTTCGTTAATCCAGCTTCCTGTTGCGGTGTTCTTGCTACAGCGAGATGGTACAAGCACTACATGCTTTTGTGCACGCGCAAGCTTTCCTTGGGTTCTTCCCCTCTGCTGATCCGGCGAGTGCGAACTTTCGATCGATTTGTTCGTTCACTCTGCTTCTGAAGCCTAAAGCGGGCGTGTGCCGATCGAATGGTAGCCCATTGGTCGGCGTCTCGTCGGGAGGTGGACGTGCACTATGTGTGCATGGGCCCCGGGAATTGATGTTTCTCTCTGGATAGGGACGGTTTCCACTCGGACAGGGCTTTCGCTGCTTTAGTATTTCGCAAATTCTATCGCGCTGCTACCAGCGCGTTAGTCTTAACGAGCGTCTGGGCTCGCATCCGTTCAATTTGGTCGGTGTCCAAAGTCCAAGCGTCGCAGCAACCCATATTGATTGGGCCGGCTCTAAAGTTTTTCTAGGTCGGCCTGCTAAGACAACGGGACATCTTGGTTGCCAGCACCATGACGTGCCTAGATAATGCAGGCCTGGCCCATTTTAATGGGCTCATGACCTGATAGAAAAATGCATGATGGGCTTGAAAAAAACAAAGGCACATAACGTCACATGGATGGGGCCTTGTACGATAGAAGCAATGCTCAGTAAAATGTGTAGATGGCAAAATGTTAATCCTTTTCAAATTACAAAACCATTGGTAATTTTTGAGCTTATGTTGGTACTTTGTTAGGGGTACGACTGATGGCAATTTTTTACACTTTTTCAAACTCAAAAGATTGACGATAATTTTGAATTTATGGTGGTAATTTATTAAAATGTAGATGGTAACTTAGGATCTACTTGATGATAAGTATCGAACTTTTTATATATTCACAAACTGATGGTAATTTGGACCTTAGGGTGATAATTTATTCAAACTATAGATGGTAACATATATAATTTTGAATGATAATTTGTTTTAAAAAGCAGATGACAGCTGTATTCATAAATAATAGCTTAGGGTACAACGATGGTAATTTTTAAAAACTGTAGCTGATGAGAAAATTTTGAACTTTTATACAAACACAAAATGATGATAAATTCTTAGTGGTACTTTATTAAAAGCATTGATGATAACTTAGGGTGTTATTGATCGTAAATTTTGAAATTTTTTCACACAGAGAAATATAATTGTAAATTATAAAATTAGAGTGGTAATTTGTTAAAAGTGCAGATGGCAACCTAGAGTGTAGCTTATTGTAAATTTTGACCATTTTACACAAACAGGAAACAATGATAAATTTGGAAATTAGGATGGTAATTTGTTAAAAGTTTATACGGTAACTTTGGGGGTAGCAGATAATAAATTTGGAACATTTTTACACAAATAAGAAATGAAGATAAATTTAGAAACTAGGGTGGTAATTTTGTTAAAAGTGCAAATGATAACTAGGGTGCAAGTAATAGTAAATTTTGATCTTTTTTACACAAACACAAAATGATGGTTAATTTTGAAATTAGTGTAGTAATTTAATAAAAAATTAGATGATAACTTACAGTGTAGCGATGATAAATTTTACATGAACGTGATGGGCCTTTTTTCACGGATGAATAGGTACGATAAGAAGTGACTAGGATTTGGGGTAAGAACCTAGATGTATTGAGGGATAAACCTTGTTATTTTTTTTATCTCTTTTTTGTTTCCTATGGCCTTTTGTTGATCTGGGGTAGATAAATTGTGGAAGAGTGTGCAATTTCTTTTTTTTTTTGTGAGGAGACTACTTTGTTTAAAGTGAGCATCTGACGCCAGAAGTGAATAGAGAAGGCAGGCGCACGAGGCCTTGCTCCATATCAGGGGGTAACACGAGGTGATGAGTGATGTTGGTGTGCTTCATACAAAAAGGGAATATTAGTGGTTAGGTGCGCTTTAAGACTAGCGCGCATACAGGCGCTCCCTAGTCGCATCCTTAGTTTTTTGTCTGAAGTGCTTTCCATGTTATATTTAAATAAAACTAAAAATAACTAGTACAATAGATTGTCATTTAATTTAACCTTATAATTTCTACCAAAGTTTTGAAGGATGCCGAAGATTCAAAGGATTAGGTTTTTGTTTTTTTCTAAGGTAATAAATTCGAAGTTTCAAAATTCAAGTGAAGAGACTTTTTTCCCCCAAAGATTAGATTCATAGTTTAAGAAAGAAATACGGAAATATGAAAATAAGAGCTTCGTTCGTAAAATTTGTACAAAATGTCGATTGATTCGTAGGCGTGGACAAATTAGAGTCATTTGTTCCAACCCGAAGCATAAACAAAGAGAAGGGTAATCTTTTGAAAAAGAACTTTACTTTCTAAAAGGTAAAAAAAGTATCGGCGGAAATGCCCAAATTCCAAATAAAATAATTAACGTAAAGGATATTTTTCTGTATCATCTACATCATCATAAATTTAACGTTCTAAGGTCCAAACCGACTTAGTCCTAACCCCATTCTGGATAGGCCACGCACACGTAACAACCCACTTGCACTTTCGTCCTTGTTTCGTGCAAAACGGTTAACCGGGGGTGCTACCATTGGAACTCTTAGGCTTATATGTAAATGCTTCTCAAGCTAAGCTAGCAAGGTGGGACTAACTCACATCCTCATATGCACACACATATAGGCCATCATGGGCCGAGATATCACACTAGAGATGGCAATGGGTACCCGAAATCCGATACCCGGTGGGTTTTTACTCTATTAGGGCATGGGTCTGAGTCAACTTCCTAACACATGGGTCTCTTAATGGGCAAAAGCCCAACCCATCGGGTCTGCCGGGTTCGGGTATGTTCCTATAGTACCCAAACCCGTAAACCCATGGGTAATATAAACCCGATCCATAGGAGTTATAAACCTAAGCTCCCAGCCTCCCAGGCAAACCAGCTCAACCCATAGCCCATTAATCAAGTACAAGGAGCAGTTGATGTCTCTCCTTTTGGTTTTAACTGAGTTGTGAACTGTTAACTTGTAATGATATGCTATGCCAGTGAACTATGAACTGAGAATTGATGGAGTGAACTAGTGATATGCATTATAGATTTTTTGTTGCTTGTTTCATGCATAGTAGCATATAAATTGAACTTATTGTTGACTTGCTAAGCACGCACTGCTCGCAATCTGCACAATGTTGTCGTGCACAGGCGACCGTGGTACCCGCACCCGAGTGGGCATGGGTGCAGGCAAAATCTGCACCGTCACGGGCATGGGTTTTTTAGCGGGCACGTCCAACTTTCATGGGCACGGGTTTGGGATAGCAAAACCCAGCGGGTTTGTGCCCGTTGCCATCTCTATATCACACACACACACTCCTCAAAGGACCTGACGTCTTCGTCGGACCGACATACCTACACTGGGGTAAATGATAAGGATCTCCCCTCTTGGCACATGTCCGTGCGTTCAGTGCCAGCACATATGCCATGCACGTGCCATGCGCCATATGCCCGCGCCCCTGACCCGCACGCGTCCATGTAACCGCGAGAATCAACTCTAATACCATTTGTAACGCCCTAGGATCCAAACCGGTTTAGGCCTAACTCCATTCTGATGGACCACGCACACGTAGCAACCCGCTTGCACTTTCATCCTCGCTTCGCGCAAAATGGTTAACCGGAGGTGCTACCATTGGAACTCCTATACTTATATGTAAGTGTTTTTCAAGCTAAACTAGCAAGGTGGGACTAACCTATACCTTCATGTGTACATACACATATGGATCATCATGGATCAAGGTGTCACAATAAATCTTTACATGATAAAGATTATGAACACCTAAGTGTCACCTCATTATGCATGCCCTCATATTAGATAGGTAGTAGATTAACGATAAGACTGAGGTATTGGAACTGAAACTAAAGTATCGTTTGCCCGAGGCCGGCTTCTTCATTTTTGGCTTCGAAGTCTGGCTTTAAGAGAAGCTAATAAAACCCAACTTCAAATTACGTAGTTTATTTTAAGCCCAGCTTGAAATTCATAGTTCATTTTTGAGCTTCGCTGCTTGCGTGTTTGACTGGAAAACGGCTTTGAACCCTAGAAAACTGAAGCCCGGCCAAAGAAGGTTAATTGGTTTGGTTGGTCGAGCTCTAAACTTACCTTGACATAAGAGGCTCGATGCAGTTTTTTTTCCTTATCGTGTCACCTTAGTTTAAGCACATAACGTATTCAGTTTGAACGCAGTCATCACTCACCATACTCAATACTACATCCATTAATCCATAGTTCGGTATGGCATCTTACACAAATAGTCGGTGCTTGCAGGGACACAGGGATGCAATAGGAACTTTGTTAGAACGCGACGAGCTAACAATCCATGTCCAGAATATAGTACTTCGTTTAAACCACTATCTAGTGATAGATTGTTCCAGCTGAACGTACTTTGTTTATATGTGATGTGTTTTTTGCTGAACAATCGTTACGTGCTAACGAAAGCCCATTTAATGAAAGAATAAGCACCATATAAAGGGGCCAAATTCTGTTGCCATCTCTCAGCTTTGCCACTGACACAGGCCATCCTTGTGGGATACAGGTCGCTATGCTAACAGGTTTGTTGTTGGGGTTATAATGTTCCTTTAAGAAGTTGCCGCAGCAACGGTGCATTTGCATCATGCTTTCAGTTTATTAGTATCAAATCTCAATCTGCATCCTTATGATAAGAAGCAATGCATATATATGTTCCAGCCATCTGGAATAAAAATGCTGGCCCAGAAGACCATTGGTTGGTTGGCAGTCGCAATGCGTTATACAGTTCATCATTCAATGACAACATAATTAATTACTGGCTACCTCCGATTTGGATGAATAATCGCACATGCCAAGAGTAGCACAAGTTAATACATTTAAGAACAGAAAAAGCTCAGTGTGGTTTTCTATCGCAGTGTGGTTTCCTATGGACAACAAAAAGAAAACAGAAGATGCTCCGAGCAAATCCGATGGAATTGCAGTACGCGGAGGCGGCAGAACAAAATTCATGAGCACGTACAGTACACCAATATATCCTGTTGCTGATAAAACACGAAGACTTACAGAAACCAGATGATCAATGACTTGCACATAACTAATGCTTGTCCTAGGGAAGCCTTAGTTTGCAGTTTGCAGCACGGCAGATTATCACCACAGTTCTATTGCTGGCAAATAACCTGGCACTGCAAGTGTAAGAAAGCTGACGAATAAAGCTCACCTCCCCGACAGCCGCCTGTGGCGTCTCCGCAAAGAACCGCCGGAGCGAATCCATCCAATCCGGCGACCTCTCCAGTACCCACCTACCAAAATCAGGGTTCTCAACAACCGCAAAACATAAGCAGCAGAGCAGCTCGAGAGGCAGCCAGGGAATCTTGCCATGGGTGGAGGCCGAAGCAGGGGACGACGGCCGGGTGCTCCTCGGCCATCTGCTTGACCGAGTGCCAGTCTTTCTGCGCTCATCGAGTACAAAAGAGTCAGTGAGGAGCGGCTGCTCGTGTTCTCGGTCGAGGCGGGGGCCAGACGGACCTCGGAGGTGCCGTTGACCGCGAAGCGGGCGACGCCGGAGGCCGTGGCGGCGCATACGAGGGAAGGGGCTGCGGCCGCGATGCGGGGGTCCTGCAGGTGGCAGTGGCAGCCCCGCACGGGTAGATTTCTAACGCGCGACAGAAGCTGCCCCCCAACGAATTCTGCGCGGGCCCAGAGGCCGCTCATTAGGCTCAGAAAGCCAGCAGCTTTGGAGCCCAGCAGAGATGTAGGGTTTGTTCATAGGGGGATTTGCTCATATCTTGCGGTTTAATGGCGTTCTTCGAATCTTCATGATGTCTCACCGACATGTGGACCCTGGACCCGCATATCAGTGAGACATCATGGGGCATTTGAGCAAACACCATTAAACTTTGGGGCAAGGGAGCAATTTTTCCTTGTTCATATTGTCTGATGATTTTTTAACTGTAGGTGATAAATAATAGTAATCTAATAAAAATAGCTGATAGAAATGATTGATGCATAATAGTAGCTAATAAATAGTAGCATATTATGTAAGAAAGACGGTATAACAAAAATTCTATAACATTCGTACCACCATACGACTTATAGAATTGTGATATAATAAAATACAAAGTACGATACAATATGTACAAGTGTAGAGTAGTGATTGATAAATAATAGTACTTAATAAAAATGGTTTATAGAAACTGTAGCATTTGTATTGAAGCTAAAATCAATAGGAACATGTCCGTATCCGCCGGAAGTGGAGACAGAACTCACAATAGGAATTGGAATGTTAGTGTGCGAGACAAAGAGCGGGTTAAGGTGAGACCGGTCCTAATAATTGAACCCTAAACTGTAACAAACGATCCCCATGCTACAGGCAAAGAGATCTCTGCGATTACACGTCCTCTCACAAAAAAAAAAGTTTGCATATTCCTTGCAACTTACCGCTCTCCCAAAACGAAACAGATCCCCAGTGCGCCTGTACCTTGAACCCTCGCTACTGTTCAATCCCTGTATGTGGCATGTCCAAGGAGACGGAGTAAGGACATCAGCAGTTGAACACCATCACGCAGGGGGCAACGGGGCTGGCTGGCTGGCTGGCTAGCTGTCCCGGAATAATTATGCACACGACCACAGAATAATTATGTAGGCTTCTTTCCGCTTTACCGTCAGAAGAAAACTGTGCATTCAGCCTCTGAGAACATATACAGGGCCGTTGATGCCATCATGGTGTTCTTTCGTTACTAAACCGACCTGCTGTTCAGATTGGAGAACCGAGCTGTCATTACACCTCCTGCGAAGAAAAAAAATTATCTGTGGATGAAACAGGATCCCTGAAAAGGATCGGCGATTTTACCATCGGTGTCATAATCCTTCCACACAAGTCTTAATTAGGCAAGCTAGATCACATCACAAGAGCGACGCGTGATGTCCCCACAAGCACATGCCTAGGCCTACCAGATGATCCTAGTGCGATTCGTGGCGTGGGACCTACATGCATGGCTAGTTGCTACAAGCAGCAGTTTGATTAACTCACGTTTACTACGTACTACTACCGAAAGCTCTCACCACACACTGACATACAGTACGCATGGTCCCTCGCATTAAGATAGCAAGAGTCTATAGACGCTCCACGCCACGCTTGGATGCTTCGATCAGGCCTTCGGCACACGCATGGCCTCGCACAAATCCAGCGGAACGCATGGCCTCGTTCCAAATGAGGACAGGCGCCTCGAGACTCGAAGCACAGCTTGACCCCGAAAGTTTATCCTAGTTTTTATCTCGAGCAGACGCTGCACTACTGCAGATATGCCCGAGCTAGCATGCAGAACTCTTGCGGCTGCAGGGACCATCTAATACTCCACCACTCCACGGCGTGTAGTCTATGATTGCACATGCGAGCGGGCATGCAATGAGTATCCAGTAGCAGCAGTAGTTCCCCTGTACCTATCAAACAATTGCCCCGAAGGATACAGCTCACTAGCTAGCTTAATGAGGACAAAATCGTAACCAGGGCACACCAGCTTTATACCGTATTACTGCTCAGCGCAACAGCTGCGTCAAGATCTAATTGACGGCGTTCGTTGAAATTAGCAGATTCTTGTCTTCAATGGTGCCGCACGTCACGTACATATGTGTACACAGTACACACTACACAGGCGACGCGGGTTAGCTCACTTCGCCTCGTTCCTTTCTTTTCGGTTGTGTTATGGTTTTTAAGTTCGAACCGTTTATAATAGAAATTATGATAAAAAAAATAATTATTACATAATTTTAATCAGTATAATCAACGTTAATATAATATACTACTATTAACTTATAGATCATATCTTAAAAATATAATATTTAAAAACTAGTTATTATAGTAAAGTAAAAAAAAAGGTCATGAGCCGGGTGGAACCCACCGTCACGAGCCACATGCCAACGCCTAAAATATAAGGCCGCGCGCGCCCGCCACCGGCCAAGACTCTTGTGCGCTGAGTGACACAAGTGGAGTACACGCAAGCGATGAGCACCGGCGTTACGGCCAGGAAGCGGCTCGGCGGGGCTGGCGGGTTCGTGCTCGGGTGCGGCTGCAAGGATGCCAAGGCCGTGGCGGCGGCCGTGTCCGCCTCGTCGCTGTGCTCCACCACGGAGACGTCCACAGCAACCACGGCGACGTGGAGCAGGGCCAGGACGCACCCGTCAGCGTCGACGGCCACGCTGACCGTGCCCTCCGCCTCGTCGTCCTTCCTGTGGGAGGACGCTGAGGCCGAGGCCGACGGCGACGAGGTCGACTGCAAGCGAGAGAGCCCAGCAGCCACGCAGAGCTTCTCCGGCCTGCTGCACCAGCTCAACGAGCTCGAGCAGAGCGTCATGCTGTGGGGGCGGATCAAGAGCCCCCGCAGAAATTACTCCTCGCCGCCGCCGCCGCTGCCGTTACCATCGCGGCCAGTGCAGCACCGATCTGTGCACAGCCGCGACAAGCGCAACAGCAAAGAAGGCCACGGCAACTTCTCGCCGCCGCCGCCTCCGCCGTTACCATCGCGGCCATTGCAGCACCGAGCTTTGCTCAGCAGCGACAAGCGCAACAGCAAAGAAGGCCACGGCAACTTCTCGCCGCCACGGCCACGACCGCCGCCGCCATCTTTCCAGTTTCCGACCCAGCAGCATCGGAGGGTCAAGAGCGTTGACAAAGTCAGTAGACAGGAAGGAGACATGCCACCGCAGCAGCCCCGGAACGTGAAGACCGTGGACAGAGGCAACAGCAAAGGAGACGGCAAGCGCTTGTCGCCGCCGAAGCACCGGAAAGCGAAGAGCTGCGATAACAACGACGGCTCCGGCGGCGGAAGTCTTGATGGGAGCGTGGCGGTGGTGAAGCAGTCGGAGGACCCGCTCGGCGACTTCCGGCGGTCGATGCTGAACATGATCGTGGAGAACAGGATCGTGACCGGCGACGAGCTCCGCGAGCTGCTCCGCCGCTTCCTGGCGCTGAACGCGCCTCACCACCACGACGCCATCCTCCGGGCCTTCGCCGAGATCTGGGACGAGGTGTTCGCCACCGCGGCGGCCGGCCCCCACCGCGAGCCCACCAGGCCGACGGCGCCGCGGCAGAGGACACCACCTCGCCGCCGGCACCCTCCGCCAGCATGGCGCCTGTAGTAACACGTACGTTGTTACTGTAATGTAGCTAGCTTAGAATTTAGATTACTTCCAAAAAATGGCCGATCTCACTTGATCACAACGCAAATCCATTGGAGTTGTTTTTCTGACACTCGGTCACCGGTTTTACTTCTTTATTTACTAGTGTTCGTACGTAGGGTGCAATGAGAGCGAATACGGACGGATATTGTTTATTCTGTATCATATTCTATATTTTTTCCTTAGAGTCGGAGTCAGACACGGATAGTGTCAGATATCTATTTCTTCATTTCGTATCTGTTCCATATTCTTTCAGACGATCGGTCGGACGAAAATTATCCGCTTCTTTACACAGGACATTGGACATTATGGTACAATCAGAGTGAACCTAGAGACACTAATTACTGAGATGTTGAAGAAAGAATACTCAGTACTCCTGCTTGTTTAGATATGGCAATCTGTCTATATGTTATTTTATTCCTAAGTGAAGACATAACCGACTTCTTCATATCATTTGACATACGGATATATACGGACGGATATCACTTATCCCGTATTCTATTCCATATTTTTTCCTCGGAGTCGGAGTCGGATACGAATAGTGCCGGATACCTATCTATCCTTTTCGTATCCGTTCCATATATCTTCGATGGGTCGAACGGACAGAAATTATTCGCTCCGTTTGCACCCTATTCGTACATTCATTTTTTCCCGTTTTGTTACTGTCCTCAGATTACTTCGGCTCTACCTCAATGTTCTCCCACCGTACGGCTTTCACACGGCTGACATGTACAATCTCGTGAAAGCTAGTAGCCTTTTCCGCGCGCAAGGGGCACGAGAGGTTTTGCGCGCTGTACGTGAAACCCGGGGCCGCTTGTGCTTACGGTGGAACGAGCGAGGCGTGGTGCGTGCAAAACGGCAAACGGGCGGAGGCGAGGCGAAAAGGCGCCTTGGTTGCGAGCTGCGAGCGCGAGGGTAGAAGGGAGGAATGGTCGTTGGATGGATGGGAATGCAGGGCCCGTGCATTGAGTTAAGGTGGTGGTGGGTGCAAGTGACGCACGGGAGGGGCGAGCCGAACGCGAGCGGATACTAATGCCAAAACTGCGGCAACATGTGCCATCAATGCGCAACCTCTCTGGTGTCATTTCCTCTCTGCATCCCCTCGTGGAAATGCCGAAACTCCATCGCATTCACCGCAAACTTGTTGTATAATATACCTTATTTTTATTATTTGTGTTTGATTTTTATGATTCTGTATTTTGGCCTATGCTTTTTTTGTAACATCAGTAAGACCGATCTGGGTTAGCGGTCTGGCTCCTGTGCGACTACGATCAGACCTGGTGTGCCTTGGCGGTCTGACCAGCACAGTGTGACCGACCGTTTCTGGTGGTCCAATCGGCTAAAAGGTAACGGTTTGACCAGCCATGGTGGTGGTCTGATTAGAAAGCGGTACTACCAGTTCGTAGTTGGCGATAGCTATTTTTCATAGAGATTCTCCTTGAGTTATGTGAAGTTTTTGGGAGCGGTACGTCTGACCAGCCTTATCATGGCGGTCTGATTGGTGTCTCTATGCCGGTTTGACCGGTTTGGTAGCCGCGATCAGACTATACCCCTGTTGAAGTGTGTCGAGTTGTTGGTTTTGGTGGTGTTAATCACGGTGGGAGCTCGTGCAGTGTTAGTAATACGGTTTCCATGCAAGGGTTAGTCATGACTGAAACAAACTGAATTTTTACAAAAGAGTTCAAATTGCGTTTTGATTTTTCTTTCCTTGATCCTTAGCCTAAACCACACTAATCTCAAAGCAAAGCCACCCTTAACCCTCACCATCTCAGTGTGAACGGAGGAAGTAATTGTCGGCGCTGTGCGCGTCCGACAAAAGCCGCCGCCGTCCGACAAAAGTTGTCGCCGCCACCCTTCCCGCGTCTTCTCGCGCCTGGCCGACCTCGCCTGATCCCCGCTTGCTCGCCGATCCGTGCCACCTCCTCCTCAAGCTCCCTCGGTGTCGCTCTCCCGACCGCCACCGCCACCGTCCGCCTGTGGTCGCACCCTCTCTCTCTCTCACCGCCCCTGACCGACGCCGCCTCCTTTTGACCGCCGCTTTGCATCGCTCGAGGACACCCCGGCACAACCCTCAGACCGCCGCGCCACGCCTTCCCGAATCCTCTCGGCAACGCCACGCGCCACCACCGCACCTTTGCCAGCGCACGGTGCCGAGCCGACTCCAAGCCCTATTTAAACGGCCGAGCCCTCCTCGGTGAACTCCCTACTCCCAAGCTCACCGGACACCCAGAGCATCCCCATCGCCTCTCTGCCGTGGTGGAGATTCCCCAAAGCTGAGCCCTAGCTCAATTCTACCTTTCCAAGCTTCCACTTTCCAATTACTTTCGCCGGTAGCATCCTCAGGCTCCCAGAAACCCTCCCCAACCGCCGCCCTAGCTTCCCGGCCCCTCTTCTTCTCCGGCACCGAGAACCGCCACCCGACCTAGCTACCTCGCCGTGGCTGGCTCGCTGGGAGCTTCCCTAGCACAAACCGCCACCACTCGGATTTCTCTGACCACCCCAAGATGGTAAAAAGCCCGCCAATTTCAAAGACCACCGTCTTTATAGCTTCCAAGCCTTCAAAAACCGTACCGTGTTCCCAAGCTCGCCGCCGGCGATTGCCGGACTTTCCGTCCCAACCGAACCCAAAAATGGATTCCCCATGGTCCCATGAACCCATCCATAGCTTCAAATCGCGTCGCAAATAACCCTAACGCCACCAAAGAATCGCCGCTGTTTCCTCTTCTCCGTCATGAACAAACGGGAAGATGAATAGACTGCGACATCGTTCATCCGACCGGAGCTGGCCGATGCGGTCGAGCCGAACCGCTAGCACGTCGGGTTCGAACCCGGTAAACAGTGCCGGCCGGACCCAATGAACAGTACTTGACCCAAAGTCCAAAAATGCAAATTTATACTCTTTTTGACCGTTTCGAGCCCACCAATCCATTTTTCAACTCCGTTTCACCATCCCAAACACCCAAAAATCCAGAACCTATTTTATTTGATTTTTCTCGAATTTTATTTCTTTATTTTATTTCTTTGTTCCTAGCTCATTTTCTTCGAGCGTGGAATTAAATTACTTTCTTTGCTTTACGCTAGCACACGACGCCGTGAGTCAACCAAGTCAAGAAGGAAGAGCTCATGATCAAGCTCAAGATCGAGAAACTGAAGATTGCGAGCTAATCGAAATCGTAAACTCGCAAGGCAAGTCGCACATATTTTGAACATGTTGATCCTACATTTTCTAAGTTATTTATTTACTTGTACTTTCATTATGTTATTTGCGCACTATTATTTTATGTACAATAAATGCTTAGAATGATATGATATTAGTTATGTCCTACCACCCGAAAAAGCCCAGTCTAATTTGTTGGCCATATTCACCTTGACAAGACATAGTATTGTTAATTATAGTATTATGTAGCCATGATAGTTCATAGAATCAATAACATATTCAATTAGTAGAAAAGATGGTCTTTATTTGGAGAATGGTTTGAGGGTAAGCGAGGATCGTTAGATCCTATGACCTTAACCGAATGTGAAGGCAATAATCATAAATCAGTGACAGTGTTACGGCACTGGACGAGAATTTGTGTGAAGAAATTGCCACCGGTGAAAATATAAGGACTAGATCCTCATGCTGAGTAAAGAACATAGTGATCGCCCAACCACAAACGTTGATACGTCAAACCCGGTCTAGTAACCGCCAAATTCAATTGAACCTCTACATAAGCAGCTGGAGGCTAAGTGTGAGTCCATACGAAAGGGGTTGAGCAGGGTCGTATGGAGAGTGATTATTTTCTGAACAATTGATTTGATTATCAATGATCCACACAATAGTAGGTTGAGGCAAGTATGGGATTGTCGGGGAAGCCTATTAGGTGGAGGCTATATAAAGAATTGAGCAGTGAAAAACTTTGTTTTCTTAAAACCAGACGTGGGATTAAGAAATCTTGTGGGTAAAGCAGGGCAGCTCTGCAGAGTCATGACTAATGGTATTCGAATAGCCGTGCTTCCGGTTAATGAAGCTGTGTTTAATGGGTGAATCCAATAACAAGGCATAAGTAGAATTGAGAATGGTTTGGTAATGTTGAATAGTGATAATCACGCTTGAAAACCCCTTTACATTAATGAAGTTACTTTTCAAGCTTTTATCTGGTTTTCAACTAAAACTGCATCCACATAAAATAATGAACTTGTATTCCCTTCACTTGTTATATCATGCATGTAGTTATTGTTAAAGCTCCGTGTGACTTGTTGAGTACGGTAGTAGTACTCATACTTGCTAAAAACATAAACAGAAACAGCAAACTTTGAGGAGGCAAGCGAAGACGAAAAGATGGAGCTTTACGAGATGGATGAAGATCGGATTAGGGTCGTTCTCCGCTCGGCGTGCTCGTATGCCTTTTGTCAGAATGTATCTAAAGGTCGTTGGCCTTACTGAAATACTTGGCTTTAAAGCCCTTATATTGTTATAAAGTTCACTTTTGCTCTTAAGCTTGTGTTGGCAATGTTATACACTTGATGGATATACTCAATGAATGTCCCGGCGATATGCGAGGGTTTCATAATACTCCCAGAAATGGGGGTGTTACAGAGTGGTATCAGAGCCTACTTGCTTGACCGTAGGATGACCCTAGGTGTAGGTTTGATTACGATAAGAATAGGATTTTGCAAAACCATATTTTCGAATACAAAAGAATTTTGAAAACCACAAGCGTCATTGCTATCTCGCCTTTCCTATTTCCATCTTATCTTTCTTAGATTGTGAGTAAAAAGCTTTCCTTTTTGAGTTTTGTCAAAATCTCAAAAATACGAGTAGACGTCTAGACTAATTTCATGCTGACCAAATGAAATGACAGCTAACCCTAGCTAAAGAAATATTAAAAATGGTGTTAAAAAGAAGTAGTGAGAATTCCCTAACCAAAGCTTTTCCTTCTGAAAAGTTATAAGGTCACCACTCGAATAGTTAGCCAATAATACCCGTTTGATATCCTTGATGCAATGGGTAAAACCATTCTAGTAGACGAAAATTTTTTGTTTGTATTAATAGCCAAATTGCACTATTAGCCTGTGAGCTACTATATAAGCAATTTACGCAAAACCTAATGTCTGATTTCAAATAAAGATTATGTTAAAAGTTCTCTACTTCTATCTCATTTCGTCTTGATTCTTACCTGTTCTGTTCTGTTCTGCCCTCTCCTTATCTATCAAGCAAATATCAGAAGGAATTAAATGCAAGTTTCTGATTGCAGCAAATAGACTGAATTATAACCATGGAAGTTTAGAGAAAGGAGTAGATAAACCATAAGGGATTAAAATATGAGACGATGATGATTGAAGATAGTAGTGGAATTATATTGGAAGAATTTGAATGGATAAAGTAATAGAATTTGTTGGATCGGATTGATTAGAAGAATGAGTAAAAAAAATGAATGATATTGATTATTGGATTTTAAGCTTGAACAATGATGTTATTCTTGGAAGATGTTAATAATAGTGATTATTAGATTATAGTTCTGATCAGTGATATTATCTTTGGTGGATCTTTAAAATGATGAATTAATTCAGAAGTAGATAGTAAGAAGCTTAGTCGATTATTTGATAAGCAGACTGAGATTAGTAGTTGATAACGGAGTAAAATTAGATTGTTAGAAAATATTGATACAAATGAAATTGGTGGATTTAAGATAAAGATATTGGATTACAAATAGATTTGATATTGGATTTATAATCATGGTTGAAGTTGGAATTTATGTAGAATTCGGATAACCGTGATGTGATTTATAGTGGAAAAAAAAGAGAGTCATTGGATTCTAAGCTTATATCCAGAAGTAGTATAGAAAGTTGAATAAGCCTGTGGTTGCCGATTGCTGAAAAATGTGGGATTATCTTTGCAAGTATGCGTAAGATTTTGAAGTAGCGTCTTGCAAAAGCAGTCAGAAATATCATTTAATCCCGCTTCATCTTCTTTCTTGCCTTTTTCTTGCTCTTTCCTCATTTCAGTCTTACTTACCTTGCTAAGCCCAAAAATGTTACAGAACTGATTCTTAAGTTTCGGCTACAGTCAATTAATGTCATTGAATAAGATCTGATGATGCCGCAGATGGAAAATAGAAATCAGAACAGACAATCCAATATGGTAGAAGCTTTATACAACATGACAGAAGCCTACATGAAAGAAGCCTTATCTATCATGGAGAAAGCTCGGATTGAAAGCAAACAAGGACAAGTTAAAATACTAGAGCAAGAAGCAAGGATATTAGAGCAGCTCATTACGAGAATGTCATCAGAAGAATTAGTTCCAATGTCAAGTACGACCGTGTTCAAATTTACAACCTTCTTGAAGACTCAACCACCGGAGTTTTCATCAGCAACGGAGCCTTTGAGCGCTGATAACTGGTTACACAGCATGGAGAAGAGACTAGAAGCCATCCAATGTACGGATAAGGAAAAGGTTCTTTTTGCCGCCTACCAACTATCAGAACCGGCCATTAACTGGTGGAATGCTATCCAATGGATATATCCGAACAAAAATGATATTACCTGGAAAGAATTTGTGACTAGGTTTCGTAAGACTTATATTCCTTCTAAAGTCGTCACAGAAAGATATCAGGACTTTCTTAATCTCCGACAAGAAGACAAGTCTATTATGGAGTATCTGCAGCAATTCCATCGTCTGTCACAATATGCTCAAGAAGATATTGACGAAGCAAAAAGAATGGCATACTTTATACAAGGTTTGCAACCAAAGATAAAGCGCTATATTATGACCATGGAATTCTCAAATTTACAGACTCTAGTTGATCAAGCTCTTTGGATAGAAAAAGAAATATCAGGGTATGTGAAGATTATCAATCGAAATGATCCTTTGACCATGGCACTCAAGACTTGTTTTCACTGCAACCAAGAAGGACATATTCGTTCCCAATGCCCATGGAAATCCCTACCTAAGGAAGAAGCCTGGGTACAAGCTAAAGGACAGACATCAGCGTCATATCAACTGCCAACAGAAGAAGAAGGACGCTACCCCAAGAAAGCTCGAATAGAAAACAAGACAAATGCACCTTAAAGAAATGAATAAGAGAAAGCAAGCAACAGAGATAGTCAGGAAGTTGAAAAGCAAGCAACACCGCTAGGAAAAATGACTGCTACCTTATACTTTTGTATGAGCAAGTAATTTTGTAAGCTATCAACTGTACCCGTGTTATCTGTACACTGCTATGAAGAATAAAGAAGTTTGTGTCACATATCACAATGGACTTGATGCAACAAATGTGAATATTTGGATGACTACCCAAGGGATGGAAAAACCAACTCAACACGGATGGAAAATCATAATAATACAGTGGAAGCATGATAAACCCAAGATATGCAAGACATTAGGACAAATGAATCAGACACGTCCTAAGGGATATTGAAGGGAATCATGAGGAAAGTTTATATGAAGATACAAGACATGATATAATATACAAGGATGATATACAGGTACAGTAAAAGAAAGAGATATGGAGAAAAGAGAGTATATAAACTTGGGTATGGCAAGAAAAGTCTTTAGAACCAAAAGGATGGAAGGATTATAACATCTACAACAAAGTGTCAATGCCTTAGACAGTCCTAATTCAGCCCTTGGTTGGAATTAAATCTGCGACAAAGAAGATGGTTGTATATAACCAAGAACAGTGATACAAATAATCAATGTTGCCCAGAAAGAGAGAAGTTAAAGGATTGAATTATGAAAGAAGATTACTATACATAGTTCTCTATGATGATAAAGTAGCAATGAATCAAAATTTGAAAGAAGAGTTTTGATGAGATAATCTGAAGAGAGAAATCCCAGGATATAACATTGACTGCACTTGTCAGAAAATAGAAAACAGACTACTACAGTCATACCCATTCCTAGAATGGAAATGGGCAATCAGAGGATATTGGTATGAATTTGTTTTACAGACTTATGAAGGCACGAGTAGCCAACCAAGTAAACAACTTACGGAAAGGATAAAGATAGCAGAAATATCGCATGAATCCTTAGATGGAATCATTCCGACCTAAAGCACAAGTCACATCTATGCCTTGGGAAAGACTTCATGAAATCTTGATAACTCAGATGACCAAAAAGGACAAAGTATCAGCATAAGTACCAGTCAACAACTACTATATGAAGATCACATTGAAGGACAAATAAGATTTAAGGAAAGGAATCAGAACTGTAACAAATTTTACTTTTCAACCCATTAGTTTGCCTGGGTGAATCTCGGGGTCGAGATTCTTTTTAAGGGGGGTAGGTTGAAACAAACTGCATTTTTACAAAAGAGTTCAAATTGCGTTTTGATTTTTCTTTCCTTGATCCTTAGCCTAAACCACACTAATCTCAAAGCAAAGCCACCCTTAACCCTCACCATCTCAGTGTGAACGGAGGAAGTAATTGTCGGCGCTGTGCGCGTCCGACAAAAGCCGCCGCCGTCCGACAAAAGTTGTCGCCGCCACCCTTCCCGCGTCTTCTCGCGCCTGGCCGACCTCGCCCGTCCTGCTTGCCTGCCGACTCCGTGCCACCTCCTCCTGAAGCTCCTGCCTCGGTGTCGCTCTCCCCGACCGCCACCGCCACCGTCCGCCCGTGGTCGCACCCTCTCTCGCTCTCACCCGCCCGACCGACGTCGCCTCCTTGACCGCCGCTTTGCATCGCCGAGGACACCCCAAGACAACCTCGGACCGCCGCGCCACGCCTTCCCGAATCCTCTCGGCAACGCCACGCGCCACCACCGCACCTTTGCCGGCAGCGGTCGAGCCGACTCCAAGCCCTATTTAAACGGCCGAGCCCTCCTCAGTGAACTCCCTACTCCCCCGAAGCTCACTGGACACCCCAGAGCATCCCCCATCGCCTCTCTTGCCGGTAATTGGAGATTCCCCCAAAGCTGAGCCCTAGCTCAATTCTACCTTTCCAAGCTTCCACTTTCCAATTACTTTCGCCGGTAGCATCCTCAGGCTCCCAGAAACCCTCCCCAACCGCCGCCCTAGCTTCCCGGCCCCTCTTCTTCTCCCAAGACCGAGAACCGCCACCGGCCTAGCTACCTCGCCGTCGGCTCATTGGGAGCTTCCTAGCACAAACCGCCACCACTCGGATTTCTCTGACCACCCCAAGATGGTAAAAAGCCCGCCAATTTCAAAGACCACCGTCTTTATAGCTTCCAAGCCTTCAAAACCGCATCAGTGTTCCCAAGCTCGCCGCCGGCGATTGCCGGACTTTCCGTCCCAACCGAACCCAAAAATGGATTCCCCATGGTCCCATGAACCCATCCATAGCTTCAAATCGCGTCGCAAATAACCCTAACGCCACCAGCAATCGCCGCCGTTTGCTCTGTTTCCTCTGTCTTGTGCTGCGAACAAACGGGAAGATGAATAGATCTGCAGATCGTTCATCCGACCGAGCCTGGCCGATGCGGTCGAGCCGAACCGCTAGCACGTCGGGTTCGAACCCGTGCTTGATCTTACGTAGGACCCAATGAACAGTACTTGACCCAAAGTCCAAAAATGCAAATTTATACTCTTTTTGACCGTTTGAGCCCACCAATCCATTTTTCAACTCCGTTTCACCATCCCAAACACCCAAAATCCGAACCTATTTTATTTGATTTTTCTCGAATTTTATTTCTTTATTTTATTTCTTTGTTCCTAGCTCATTTTCTTCGAGCGTGGAATTAAATTACTTTCTTTGCTTTACGCTAGCACACGACGCCGTGAGTCAACCAAGTCAAGAAGGAAGAGCTCATGATCAAGCTCAAGATCGAGAAACTGAAGATTGCGAGCTAATCGAAATCGTAAACTCGCAAGGCAAGTCGCACATATTTTGAACATGTTGATCCTACATTTTCTAAGTTATTTATTTACTTGTACTTTCATTATGTTATTTGCGCACTATTATTTTATGTACAATAAATGCTTAGAATGATATGATATTAGTTATGTCCTACCACCCGAAAAAGCCCAGTCTAATTTGTTGGCCATATTCACCTTGACAAGACATAGTATTGTTAATTATAGTATTATGTAGCCATGATAGTTCGTAGAATCAATAACATATTCAATTAGTAGAAAAGATGGTCTTTATTTGGAGAATGGTTTGAGGGTAGCGAGGATCGTTAGATCCTATGACCTTAATCGAATGTGAAGGCAATAATCATAAATCGCTGATTCTTACGACCGGGCGAGAATTTGTGTGAAGAAATTGCCACCGGTGAAAATATAAGGACTAGATCCTCATCTTGAGTAAAGAACATAGTGATCGCCCAACCACAAGCGTTGATACGTCAAACCTGGTCTAGTAACTGCTCAAATTCAATTGAACCTCTACATAAGCAGCTGGAGGCTAAGTGTGAGTCCATACGAAAGGGGTTGAGCAGGGTCGTATGGAGAGTGATTATTTTCTGAACAATTGATTTGATTATCAATGATCCACACAATAGTAGGTTGAGGCAAGTATGGGATTGTCGGGGAAGCCTATTAGGTGGAGGCTATATAAAGAATTGAGCGTTGAAAACTTTGTTTTCTTAAAACCGACGTGGGATTAAGAAATCTTGTGGGTAAAGCAGGCACTCTGCAGAGTCATGACTAATGGTATTCGAATCTGCCGTGCTTCCTAAGTTAATGAAGTCGTGTTTAATGGGTGAATCCAATAACAAGGCATAAGTAGAATTGAGAATGGTTTGGTAATGTTGAATAGTGATAATCACGCTTGAAAACCCCTTTACATTAATGAAGTTACTTTTCAAGCTTTTATCTGGTTTTCAACTAAACCTGCATCCACATAAAATAATGAACTTGTATTCCCTTCACTTGTTATATCATGCATGTAGTTATTGTTAAAGCTCCGTGTGACTTGTTGAGTACGGTAGTAGTACTCATACTTGCTAAAAACATAAACAGAAACAGCAAACTTTGAGGAGGCAAGCGAAGACGAAAAGATGGAGCTTTACGAGATGGATGAAGATCGGATTATGGTCGTTCTCCGCTCAGGCGTGCCTGTGGCGTCTTTTGCTGTAATGTATCTAAAGGTCGTTGGCCTTACTGAAATACTTGGCTTTAAAGCCCTTATATTGTTATAAAGTTCACTTTTGCTCTTAAGCTTGTGTTGGCAATGTTATACACTTGATGGATATACTCGCAATGAATGAGCAGTCCCGGCGCTTGTAGGGTTTTATAATACTCCCAGAAATGGGGGTGTTACAATGACGTAGATCCATGTATATGTTTTGCTAATTAAGAGTCAAGTGCATGTCATTTGTGCTCGAATCGATTGCTTTGTCTTTGGTGTACCGGTGCTTTGATGATGTATTGTGGCTAGTGGTAAGACCGAGGTTTGGTGGCCAGGGAGTGTCGTGTAAGTCCAGGTGGAGCATCATTTCAAGTCGAGGGCATGGGACAAAGACAAGGATTATGAGGAGGCAATGCGTGCATATGGTGTGCTAATTAGTCTTATGTGTTTCAAGTGGCGACGGTTCCTGAAGTAGACATACGATCTTGGCGGCAAGTATTAGGCATCACGGACTATGGTGTGATGTTGGTGTGCTATAGGACTTGGGTATTTCAAGTAGTGATGGCCTCAGCGTAGGTGTACGATCTTGGCGATAAGTCATGGGCATCACATCGTAGTGAAGACCGATGTGTAGCAAGTAAGCAAATTGTGAAACCGGGTGAAGTAGCAATTTGTAAAACCGCGACGTTGGCCTAAGTAGACGGTGTGGTTCCTATAAGTGATATCAGAGCAAGATTGTTCTTTGTTTGATCTTAACCAATCTTGAGTAATGGCGTCGAAGAGGTATCACAACAAGCCTCCTATCTTTGATGGGACTGACTACCCTGTTGGCTACGTCGGTCACCTACACCAACGCCCCACAGGAGATTGGACAACTACGATGCCTCTGACCTCCAGCTATGAGCACTCGGACGTCCTCCGCACCTAGCTCACCCGTTGTGAGGCTGCCCTCTAGGTGGTGGAGCGCGAGAGGATTGCCGCCAGGTAGAGCTCGAGAGCCTCCAGTCTTCATCTACCTATATGGCCATTTTTGCAAATAACTATTTCAAAACGGCCACAAAAAAATTTCATGTGTTCTTAATTTGCTTGGCTTGTTTGGATTTCTCTCTTATTGATCTTTCCTGGTGCCAAAGATATGTCAGAGGTAGAGTTATTTTCTAGAGATAAGATCATATCCATCTAGACATGATCTAGAGGGAGTTTTTGAGTTTGCTCGGTTTTCCTCAAGAGAGGTGATTTTGGGGTTTTGCTCTTATGAGTGTTTTGGTTTAAATTCGTGTTGTGGTCCAATTTGCTATGACATGTGAAAATCCAGCTAAGGTCGCCTAGATTGTCTAGAACTCACGAGCAGAGCAAACAATGTAACATTTCTTCAAATAGAAAAAGGTCAAAATTTTGGCAACAATTCTTCCGATTGTTGATTGGAATATATTTCTGACATTCTAGAGAAGGTGCATGCTATGTTTCAAGTTATTTGGACCTTTCATATGAAAGTTGTGTGATTTTTTGTTTTGTTTAGGCTAAATTTTCAGTGCTGATCTAAGAGAAAGGTAGTACCGTCTATTACTTGGCGGTAATACAACACTCTATATGGTGGTAGTACCGCTCTGATATGTCAAATTATGTTTGGCTTAGTTTTTCTTGGGGATCTCTCTAGGGTGCTTAGGCTTCAATCTTCATAGCTTATCACGGCTATTGGAGTGAAAGACTCAAACAATCTTGATGCAAAAGATTGTAGAGAAACCATTGTTGGTGTGGCTCCCATTCATTCCATTTAGTTGTCATCTTGGTCCTACACTTGTGTTTAATGTTTTCCCGGGAATCTTTCCTGTTTAATTTTATTTTCATTGACAAGTAGCTAGACGTGCAATTGTGCATAGTCCAGGAGACTACTAGCCAATCATCAAACTGTAAAACCGCAGGAGACTAGCAGTTAATTGAAGATGCAGACCATCCAGACTCCAGAGCTATTCTTAACTATTACAAAAGAAGAAGTTGGTGGTTAGTACAACCTCTCTCATCCATCTCATCTCTCTTGACAAAAAAGATATTTTGTCTAATGTGTGGACCCACCTACCCCTCCTACGCCCGTGCGCCCTGCCTCCCCCCACCCCCACGAACCCGTGCGCTCCTTCCCTTGATTTCTCCCTCGCCTCCTCCGCATGCATGTTCTAAAAAATTTTACCACCCGTTATCAGAACATATAACATGATCAAATTTTAAAATCTGTAGTAACGTACGGATATTCAGCTAGTATTAAACACGTACGACTGCATCACACACAGCCCTAGTATAAGCATCTGCCAAAGCCAAGCACACCCACAACTTCTGGACAAAAAAAGCCAGCGAAGTTTTGCGCACGCATAGGAGCTGTACTGTACTACCGAGTACTGACTTCCGTGCGTAATTCCGGCGGTAACTAGGTTAATCGTTCTGGTGCGTAAGGCGCACAGGTTGATTTCTTCCGAACACAATCCACGGCTAGCTAGCTGCGCGGGGGCGAAAGAGTTTTGTTGTTTTGTCATGTGGAAGTGACTGATACGGACGGGAAGAGAACAAGCCCGTCCAACTGGCGCTCATCAGCCAGGGGATCGACGAGACAATCCGTTTTGGGCCGCAAGCGGCTGTCTCGTCTCCCATCCGTGCCAGTGCCACCGCAGCCGATGTACGAGCTGGTACAGCTATTTTCTCCGGCCAAGGAAATGCTTCTCCGGTGCAGCATTTGGTTTGGTTTGGTTTGGTTTGAGCTCAGTAAGTGGACATTGGAGAGTACTGTCAGGCAGCTGGGGCATCCGCCATCCTCTGTATCGCTGTGATCTCCGCTCCTGCAGCGCAGGGCCAAGCGAAATGCTGCCTGCTGTACTGTACGAAAACTTGCCAGATGCAGGGCAGCGGTGAGGCAGTGTGCAATAGCTAGCGTGTGCTCTGTCAGCGAGCTAAGATTATTCCCCGTGTAAAAAGTTCTCCCTAACGTACAATACCTTCATAACAATAATGCAGACATGCAGCGCCCGAAGAACAATTGAACAACACGAAATGCACCGAGAAGGCGAGAAGGTACAGCACCATCAGCTAATTACGACAGTAGGCAATGTCGCTAGAACGTAGAACAAACAGACAGCCAATTGGCATCTACACGGTGGTACTGCACCACAAGTCCCGGATTTAGGCAGCAACAAATGATGCATCAGATGCCACAAGCTATACATGATAGTTGTGATTTGTGACATGCATTATTCATGTCCACGGTCCACAACATATCTGTACCTGTACTTGTTCAGCAGTGATAGGAAACAAGCTACCTAACGTCTCTGTACTTTGTGCCGACGGCCTAGGCAAGCACAGGCTGAAAACTCTAGTTCTCAAAAAATATCGCTCACGAACAACATTGCAATCAGCACATTCATGACTGAAAGCTTGGTCACGCTTATCATTGGCAACAAATAGAGAACACTAAATGCTGTTTGTTGAGACTACAACAAGGGAAGGAACACCGACAGTTGGTTCAAAATTTTACATTTAATAGAGAAAATCTTCAAGGAAGCTTCAGTTAATACGAAATTCTGGAGCTGCTAAACCAATTTGGTTCACACCTTATCTTGCAAGTAAGCAGAATAAAATACACCCAAGGCACCAAGAGAAAGAACTAAAAGAAGGCCAGATGGCACCAGTTTCCGGCTGTTGTACAACCTGATACCTGAAAAAACAGGACGGTTAGTTGTTTTGACTTTTCAACATCAGATTTGAATCTCATGAAAAAGGAAGCATAAGAAGCCGAATGTACCAAATACGCAGGCAAACAGAAAGGCAGATCCAAATCCAACAGCATCACCAATTGCCTTCGTCTCTGGTGATTGCATCAGATAATAAGCCTACAAAAAAATTTGACCATATGGTCCACATAAATTAGCTGTGAAAATTCCGTGAGTCTTGTTAGCAGAGATAATGATCAGACAATACAGTTTCTCAATGGCACTAATTTAACTTCGGTCAGAATAGCTATAAAATCGACATGCATGAACAATGAATTTGGAGTCTGAACCTGCCAGCCTTAGAAGATGGAAAAATTACTAAAACCAAAAGGTAATCATCAATGAACTCATTGACTTGCCAAGAGTACATCATTTGTTCATAAGATAGGACTTCTGAGTCTAGGTTGTGCATGGTGGAGTGTTAGAACCAGAATAAATGATGGAACTTTGCCATCAAATCTGATTCAACATCACAATTCTGCAGAGTAGTGGCACTATGAATAGAACAATGAATAGTAGTCCACTAGTCCTGTGAAAAGTTCCAAGGCCTTTTATAAACTCCATCCCATAATTCCACAAGCATCACAGTCCTAATATTCATTAAATAACAGAATTTCGAATTTGGCAACGTATTTCCACAGGAATCCTTGCTACAATTCCACAGTTGAATTCCAAATCTCTCATCCAAGCAAATAAATATACCGCAACTAAATTTCTAACTCCGTTTTTTCTCTCGTTTGGTTTATCCATAGGTCCACAAGAATCACAGTCCTAATGTACAAAAAAAATGGGAATTTTGAATTTGGCAAAGTATTTGATAGAAACTCTGGTTACTATTCCACCATTGAATTCCATTACTATATAATCCAAGCAAAGAAATGGAATTTATATTTTACACTGCATCTAAATTTCCAATTCTGTTTCATTTCTTCTCTAGTTTATCAAAGATTCTTATGCAAAGAAAATAAAAGGTCTTCTCGAAGAACTGACTATTGTTACCATTCTAGACATTTTCTTTAGAATCACTTCCTCAAAATAGGGTCCTTATCAGACAAAATCAAGTTCTTCTAGTAATGTTCCATTGAGCAGGAGCTGTCATGTCATTAGATTTTCTAAATCCATCTATATTCCTACAGTAGTGTTGGAATTGCAATTCACCATGTCGGGCAAGGGGTAAGAAAGCCGATCACACACTTCGCTACCCTCGAATAACCTATAGGTGGAATTGTGATTCGAAAGTTCTTTCGTACACCTAGCAAATTTCATTCCTTTCCGGCTTCCGTTCCAACTATACACCAATTCCACAGTAGACTCGCAGTCCAGGTTCTTCCAAGTTCCAACCAACCCTGAAGCATTTTCTGTCTCCAACTCTCAAATAAAAATCACCAATTTGGTTTAAGAATAATTGCTATAGCCGTCTCAATAATTGTACCGCAAGAATCAACACAAGAATTTCCCCACCGCATTTGATATTTAATCTACAAGCTAGGCACCCCTCAAAAACAAATCAAAAGGGAAGGTTCAGGAAATGAAGATAATGTTCGATGTCCACTCACAATGCCCATAAGCGCAGATCCGAACAGCCCTCCAAAGATGGATCCTTTACTCCCCGACCTCGCATCTACACACAAGAAAGAGGCACCGATGGTCAAAAGAATAAAGCACCAATCCAAACAAACCAGGGAAGAAATCACACTTAGCAAATGCGCACGAGACCGAGCGTACATGCGAAGGCGCCGCCGCCAAGGAGGAGTGCGCCGTAGGCGGCGGAGGCGGCGGGCGCGAGCTCGGACACCGCAGCACAGCGCAGGAGGGCACGGCGGTTGGACCGGCCAAGGCCGAGGCGGGCTACATGCTGGGAACGAGGCAGCGAGGGAAGGGGACGGAGGGCGGCGGAAAGGTGGAGAGCAAGGGAGGTGGTGGTGGTCACCGGCGCCGTCATTATCTTTAGCGACGGCACGCGCTAACGGGCTGTTGCTGTCGGTGGACTCGGGAGGAATCGGAAATGTGTGGTCGTGCGCCGTTGGGAACGAGCATGAGAATTCTATCGCTTTCTAGTACGATCCCAAAGTCGGGGAGCAATTTTTATGCAACCAGCCAACCAGGAAGTAGGAGAGGTTTTCGTTTTGTTTTTGTTGTGGTGCACGTTTTAGTTGATGGGTTTTGCACGGTCCAAACTTACGATCTTTGTTGGACTCAACTTTAGGGAGCTACGTTTTAGTTGATGGATTTTGCACGGTCCAAACTTATGACCTTTATTGGACTTAACTTTGAGGAGATACATGTACCGTTGAAAATGCGGTATATAATTTCACTAAGTTTCTCTCTCTCCTCTTTTGTCGCCCCCCTTCCCACCTTCTTCTCTGACGTCGACTGCAACTCCGCGGCCCTCCTCCACCTCTCTCACCCCTCCTCCCCCACCGACAATTGACAACGACCTTGCCGAGCCGCCGTCTCCCCCTCCTCTGTAGTCCCCGTCCCGTCTAACCTAATATTCAGTGCACTACCGCCTAACCTGCCTTCCTCCGTCATCGCCCACTGCCAAACCACCGCCTCCCCCGTCTCCCTTTACATACAGGGGGTGTGGTGCACCTGTTGGTGGCCGCGGCACCATCGCTTCTCTTGCCGGAGCTCGAGAAGATAGAAGAGAAAGAGAGAGCTAGAGTACTGGAGCGAGGGGCATACAGACTGGATCTCAGGCAATCGGTCAACCTCGCCCCTTGTTGGGGGACAACCAGATTCGACAGCGTCGTGATTGGGAGTGGTGATACGCGGCGGCGCCGTGGCTGGAGATAACGGATTCGGCAGCGATGGCCTCGACAACGATCGGGGCTGGAGCTCAGGCAGCCGATTGACCTCGTCGCCGCCGGGGACGATCGGATCCGACAGCGATGTGGTCGAAGATGGCGATATGCAACGGCGCCGTGGGCGGAGACGATGGATCTGGTGGCGATGGCCCCTGTTAGCTTGATCGAGAGAGAGAGAAGAGAGAGGGAGCAAGAGAGTGGAGCGAGATAAAGAGATCAAATGGAAGATGGCTATACTGTAATTTTTGAGTGAAACGTATATTGTTATGTAGTTTTTTTCTAACTTTGATCTTTTTTATTCTTCTCATGGGTTGGGGATTGTAGGGATAAACATTTTAAAATAGTTGTCACTTGAATGGCTTCTAAAGTAAAGATTACCGTAATCGAGCATTCTACATCTGTAAATCACAGTTTTCACGTCAATGGCTTGCAGACTTAATTGACTTACAAAAAATAAGATATATCGTAATTACTTTTGGAACTTCAAGTCATAATCCCTTACGCACGTACGTAGCTATTCCCTCCGGTCACAAGAGCTGACGTTTTACAATACATGTAGTCATGGGTGGATCCAGCACTACGGTAGCCAGTCAGAGCGCACCTCTATAGATTCCATGGAATATAGGCTTGCATGCGCATATTGGCTGGCCATAGTTAAGACTTGCCTGGCTTGATTTTTGTCCAGCGTTTACCAAGCAGTCAAACTTTATAATCTTTGACTATTAATATTTTTATAAATATTTATATTAGATATATAAAAATAATATAAGTAGATTTATCTCAAAAATACTTATATAACATCATAATAGGTGGGTTCGGCTCCACTTCCTCCTTTTGTTTTTCACTTCTTGCTATAATAACTAGCTTTCAAATGATGTGTTTTTTCAAGACAGTGTCTACAAATCGACTGTAATAGGAATTTTACCGAGTTCAGCTATACCGGCCAAAATCGTATACGACTCTTTTTCTTTTCGTACTATCTCTCGCGAACAACCAGAATTCAAAAGTCATAAACCAAAAGCCACAGCCATAGCCCAAAAGAATCCATCCAATATTATTAGGTTTTATAACCACAATCTTCTATTATTTTATTAAAGCAAGGGCAAAAGAACCTACAACGTTCACTTTGAAGAGCAAGAAATTACCACGTTAATCGGTAAAAAAGAAAGATCTACATCGTGGAATATGGTGGATCTAAATTATAATAGTTTAGATTAAAAGAAAAAGTACATGTCAAATACAATCCAGAAATAACTAAAAATTTAAATAACAAATAAAAATATTAATATTAATATGATTTCAATACGAATTCCAAATTAAAATACCTAGATAAATATAATTTAGAATAAAAAATTAAACATATAATACAATTACATTTGTACATGAATTCCAACAAAAAATAATGGAAATTCAGAATACAAAATAAAATAAAAGTAGCAATTTGATTTTGATACAAATTCCAAAGTAAAACCCCTAAATAATTATAATTCGGAATAAAAATTAAAGAAAAATTAGCAATTGGATTCGTATATGAATTCCAACAACAAAAATAATTGAAATTAGGAATAAAAAATAAAATAATATTTGTAATTTGATTTCATACAAATTGAAAAGTAAAATCCCTAAATAACTAAAACTCAGAATAAATTAAATAAATTTAGCAATTTGATTTGTATACAAACTCAAATGAAAAAATAACTTAAATTTTGAATAAAAATAAAAGTTATATGAGGATAGCACGAATGGCGTTGAGAGAGACCACGAAAGAGCTCAATGGCATCAATCTGTCCTACAAAAAGATATTGGCCCATGGGAAAGCGAAGAGCCAAGACAGTTTGCAGTGGAGATGAGGATATTATCGTGCTACTCATCTTAGCCATTCGATGAGGACTTGTGTTTTAGGAACTGTATCAATATCCAAAATGTCACTTTTTTCTAACGAAAGGGGTACTAGCTAGAGTAATCAAGCTTACGTGTCTGTGACAATGTGCTTAGATCGTTTCCTATCCCTGTTATTTCTCGAAGTCAATTTTGACTGATATGCTGCAAGTTTCAATATGCCCGTTGTCTCTTGTGCCATTTTTCAATATGAATATCGGATCTACCATATGAACAAATCAGTGAACATGCCTGAATGGCTGAATTCAATCAAGGGTCATTGTTTTGAAATTTGAACGCACAAGGGTCAAGCAAAAGACGTTCCAAAAGTCTATGTATGTCTATCGCCACTCCTGCGCAACTTTCAAAACTTTGAAATTAAAGTTGACCCTACAGATAAGATGGGTTTTCGCTTGCTTGGCAGTTGGCAAAGGCGTTATTTTTGCTTGTGTTCGTTTGGAATTGTCGGTAACTATGAGCTCATCTTTTCAAAAAAAAAATAGAACTAGCTGACTGTCCATACATTATTACGGAATATTATACGAATAAATTTTATTATGTTGTAATTATGTTACATATAAATTTTATTATGTTGTTATTATGTTACGTAGTGTTCTACAGAAACACAACAAATAGAGGATTAAAGTCAATACAGATTGTATTCAATGAACGTGCCAATCCGATCATAACAGAAAACAATTGAAGAACTAAGCAAAACTTTTCCCTTGCCAATGATGATACAACACGTTAGAAAATTTAAACTATACATAGTAAAGAACTGCAAGAGCAATTATTGTTCTTTTCAAACTTTTTTTTTGCTTTAGTAGAGAAAAAATTCATATGTAAATTATAAGGTTTTTTGAATAGTCTCAACTGGCCCCCAAAAAACACATTGGAATAGTAGGATGTGTGGCACAAATGTCAAATATCAATTACAATGCATACGCACATAACTTACAGCTTTGCCCAGGGAAGAAATGCGCCAATTACTTCGGCCGAGAGATCATGGAGGCCCATAATGACAGCTACAAAAGCATAACTAGACAAAGACCAACCGAAACAAAATTAAATCAAATTCAACAGTTAGTACATCGTAGGATCAAGTCGCAAAAAGCTGTCAGCGCACGCCATGGTCCATCTCATCAGCCAGGCAATGAATTGGAGGTTCCAACAGATAGATTTGAATAAATCAAATCATTCAAAAGATATTTAAAATGAGAATATTGGATTTTGATCAAGGTTGTCAGAATCATGATCCTGAATCGCATCAGAGGTTTTTTTTTGTAGGATCGCAAATCGTATGATCGATGTAGAATCTAAAATCTTATCTGATTCTACTGAAGAAACATTTTAAAAAATCTATAGTGCATTGTAGCACTATTGCATTTTTAAAATTATGTCTTTTCAACTTTTGTTTACAAATTGTAGAGTAAAGGTAAGATCATGTGTTATTTTATGATAATTATAGTGAATATAAAGAGATAAAAGTTAAAATTTTCAATTAAAAAGAAGTATACAAGTAATTATTTATAATAAAACAATAGAATTGACATAATTGGGTAGGATCGTATGAAAATTTTGATCATGATTCTACAAAAGTTTAGGTAGAATCTTAAGAACATTAAGATTCTACCATAGAATCAGATCAATCTAGTTAATTTTGGATCGTAAAATCTTAGGATCGTATGACAGAATCGAGATTCTGACAGCCTTGATTTTGATTGTGAGCATCAAACAACCTATGTGGATAAAAAGGCTCAACCATGCCAAAATAAAACCCAGATGTATTTCACCATGAATGCCACCATAGGGGAATGCAGGTTTCCTGATTTGAATTCATGGCATTGCAAACTCCAGATAGATCCAATGAAATAAATGGATAAATGGAACAACAGGAAGAGAGAATCTTACCTTCCTAAATCTGCTTCAGGCACAAACAGTACGTCTCCAAGCATGAGCATCTTACCGGAAATGAGCTTCAGGTAGACCTTACCAATCCCTTGTACTGTAGCAGCGGCATCGTTGCTAATTAGGACAGAGCCACCAGCGTCACCCTGAAATGAAGAGAAATACGAATGACCAGCACAGATATGTCTAGTTGCACTTGTATCAATCCACAATCAATTGATGAATTTTCCACAAAGGCCTGAGGTACATACACATCTGAGACGGGACTAGCTGTAGCCACATTGGCTTCTACCTTATTCTTGTGCTATCTGGAGATGGTCCTTTGCCTTTACGATCATGACACCTGCTGGCCTTATGGCCTTCCTTGCCGCACACGTAACAGGTAAAGATCACCTTCTTCTTCTTCATTGGCTAGGTCTTAGGCTTGTTCTGGGGATGATTCTTGATCTTCTTGCCATTGCTCTTAAAGTTCTTGACCACCAACTGGTGGGCTTGGACACGGGACTTCTCATCACCACTGGCCCTAGCATGCTCCTCCACATTAATCGCGCCTGACAATTCATTAATTGTCATGCGCTCCTTAACGTGTCTCCAAGAGGTCACAAGGTCTCACCACGAAGGACGTAACTTAGCCAATATCACATTTACTTGAAAACTCTCTGACAGGAGGCAGTCGTACCGATTTAAATCACGTATATGGAGCCGAAGCGGCTCGGGGCGGCCGTGCAGGGCCAGCGCGCGGAACCCGAGGTGACGCGAGCGGTGCTTCGATGGTGCACGGACGACGGCGGCGCTTTGGGCGACCCCCAGGTGGCGTCTTCGGGCGACGCACAAGTGGAAGCCGGCGGCAGGCTGGCGCTCTTCGGGCGGCGCGCAAAGGGAGGTCGGCAATGGTCACGGATTATGCATGGCGGTCGTGCAGGCCTACCGCATACGTATTTCTTTTCTTTTTTTCTATCTATAGTGCAATCAATATCTACTCTTTCATGTAATCTATCGATCGACATTGTGTCAGTGACTTAAGTCTACTCGCGGTATATTAGAGCGGATTTGCACCGTAGAAAAGTAATCTTTCAATTCATCGTAGCGATTCGTGCTGATAACGTGTTGAGGAACCGTCACTGGCGACCAGTCCGATCGATTCCTCTACTCATGCAAAACCAGATCAATCACAGAAGATAGAAAATAGTAGATTGAAGCACAGAGAGATAGAGAGAACTTCTGATATTTCTTTATTGCTTTTTTTGTTTTACGTGTACAAAATAGCCAATAGGGCTCCCTATTTATAATCTAGTGGTGATGTGTTCACCATGGGGCAAGGCTTCAAGTCCAGGCCCAGGTTTCCTAACACATATATGCACTTGTGTTGTGTGATACAGCTTCAATCATATAGCTTATTACAAGTTTACAACAGCTGATCGAGAGGCCTTAATTAGCATCCGATCGTTATTCACTATCTATCTTACTTGACCAAACCAAACCATATCCGAAAGAATTGAGGACACTGATGTCCTTGTTATAGACGGCTTACCGGCCTACATCTGACGTCAATGTAACGTCTCTAAAATGTTAAGCTAGCTACGTGCCGCATATCTAACCTTTGCACAACGATCGCATAGGCACTACCGGCAAAACACCAAGGCCTTGCTCATGTGCCCCAAAGTTTAATGGCGTTTGCTCAAATGCCTCATGATGTCTCACTGACATGTGGGCCCTGGACCCGTATGTTAGTGAGACATCATGGGGCATTTGAGCAAACACCATTAAACTTAGGGGCAAGAGAGCAATTTTTCCAAGAAAGAATGCACGTACAAATGTACGGCACACCCTAGCAACTGATGACTTAGCTGGCGGCGTGGACCACCGGGGACTGGGGAGACAGCAACGCCATGGGGCTGGAGAGCGCGCGGTACTGCGAAGCCGCGGCGGCGGCGCCGTGGTCCGGCAGGCTGAGGCGGAGCTGCCCATTGGCGGCCCAGCGCTTGGCCTTGGTCTTGTGGTGCTGGTGCTGTCGCGCGAAGCCGCGGATCCGGTCGATCGCGACCTTCATGGTCTCGTCGTCCATGTTGGCGTGGCAGACGCGGAACCACCCAGGCTCGCTGCAGTGGAACGACGTGCCCGGCGACACGTTCAGCTTCACCTTGCGTATAATCACCCGCCACAGATCCAGCTCCGCCTCCACCGTCTTCTCCCGGAGCATGCCCCGCAGGTCCATCCACGAGAACAGCCCCGCGTTGCCGCGCAGGCACCCGATGCCGACCTCACTGAGGCCCGAGGTGAACCGCTCGTGCCGCGCCGCCAGCCGCCGCGCGCTCACCTTCAGGAAGCGGTCCATGAACTCCTGGTCCGAGAGCATCTTGGCCAGGAAGTACTGCGTCTGCGACGACACGAGCCCGAAGCTGGACATCTTGCGCGCGCAGGCCACGACGGCGTCGTTGTAGGAATAGATGATGCCGACGCGGAAGCCGGGGAGGCCGAAGTCCTTGGAGAGGCTGTACACGATGTGGATCAGGTCCCTGTTGCATCCGGGGACGTCGCGCTCGACGACCTCGGCGATGCTCACGTACTCCGGCTCGGCAAACACCGACCCCGCGTAGATCTCGTCGCAGATGAGGTGGATGCGGTGGTCGGTGGCGAAGGTGGCGAGCATGGCCAGCGTGCCGCGGTCCATGATCGTGCCGAGCGGGTTGGAGGGGTTGGTGATGAGGATGCCCTTGACGCGGATGCCCTCGCCCCGCGCGCCGTCGTACGCCGACACAAGCGCCTCCTTGTTGAGCCTGAAGTCGTCGAAGCTGTGGCATTCGATCGGCAGCAGCCTGATCCCTGATCTCCAGCAACAGTCGCGGTCGAAACTGTGATCACAACGAAAGCGTGCATATCGTCAGGCCTGGAGAAAAAGCTGTGTGCATAACGTAGCTACGTACGTTGCATTGCGTATCTAGACGGTGTAAGCATGCACTGGAAGTCGCATGGCCATGGACTAGACCCCGGGTGTAAGCATCGTGCATGCGCTGCCTTCCATGACTAGATTGCGTGATTCAACTAGAAGACTTTCCAGGAACCAAGATCGGACTTGGATTTGATGACGGGACAAGCTACCCTTTTTCGTCTGAAGTAAATTTTAAAACGTAACTCAAACAAGGAAAACAGAACAAGGCTAGTTATTTCCAGTTGACACTCGAATGGTTTTATGAGAAGAGAAATATAAAACGGGTTATGCACTTTCGTTAGCCAGGTTATCTCGTCTACGTTTGACCCAATATTCAAAGTCTACGGATGACTTGTACATGCATGAGAGGTAGAGACCAAATTTACTAGTCGCAAGGTTGGCGGAGCATACCCTGGGTAGTATGGCGTGGGCACGAGGAAGGCATCGCCGGGGTTGGCGAGGCAGAAGGCGAGCGTCTCCTGCGCGCCGGTGGCGCCGCCGCTCATCACGACACGGTCGGGGTCAAACGTGGCCTTCCCTCCCCTCACCTGCCCCATAAACTGGGCCATCGCCTGAAACATCACAATCACATTCCAGTTAGCAATGACCTGTCGGGAACGCTGCTCCGTCGCTTTCGCAGTCGCAGACAGCAGTCTTGTAATTGATCGGGTGTTTATTTTAGCCAACTGAACTAGAGCCGATCGAATAAGTTTGTCTTATATATACAGCATGTCGTATACGCTGAGCTTACCTGTCTGAACTCCGGGAGGCCATGGTAGTCCTGGAAATTGGCTATCATCTTGAACTGCGAGGCACCCTCTGCCGTGCAGATGGATGCCTCCGGGTGGGCCTTGCTCCATTCCTCGACCAGGTCCAGCGAAAGCTGTAACATTTACAGCACCGACAGATGAGCATTCGATCGAGAAACGATCCTTAATTGCGCAAAACCGATATAACACATATCCGTACTTGGTTCTCGGCGAGTCCCATCTGGATGACGCCCTCGTGGTTGTGTTGCGGGTCGAACGGGTTCACGTCGTAGGCCTTCCACCCGTCGAAGTACGGCGATTTCTCGCCGTGGCCATCGCCGGCGGCGATCTTCGAGAGAAGGTCACTCTTGCAGCAGGCCATTTATTCTCGGTTTCGGCGGATCAGAAGGTTGGCTAGAGTTAATGCAGCAAGCAGGGTAGTAAGCTAGCTAGCTAAGGATGGAGCAGAGAGAGGAAAGCAGGGTAGTTAATGCAGCAAGCAGGGTAGTTGGCTAGAGTTAATGCACTAAGCTGGTTGAGTAACTTGCTCAAGCTAATTAATATAGCAAGTGAGATGATCGAGGAAAGCTTGCCACCCTACCTCCTTATATAGCTGGTGCTGCCTTTGCACGCCAGATGGAGGGTCAACAAACAGCGTTGGATAACTCATACTTGCATAGCTGGAAACTTCCATGAAAAAGAGGGACGGTGGATGTTGAATATGGGAACAGGTGGGGTTCGAACCAGGACTTGGTGATAGGAGAACACGCGCTGACCACCAGACTAATTTGTATGGGTGTTCATAAATATCATCTGATTGTTTTTTTTCTAACTATTATCTAGATTTGTGATTATTGGATTAGAGATTCAACGGTCATGAATTCTCTCCCACCTCTCCAAAAAAATCTCCCCCTTCTCTAAAAAAAAGAGATCATTAGATCTCTAATCTAACGATCTCAAATCTAGATAATTGTTAGAAAGAAAATATCCGGATAATACCTAGACACATCCAATTTGTATTACCACAACGAGGCTAAATTGTACTATTCAAGTTCTACGTGTTAACCGGTTGTTCACTAGTTAAACAGTCGTTTGGGCCAGCTGGAACCACGAATAGACCTTGACCTATTCAGCTGGTCCGATTTCAGTATCTATGCTTCTGAGGCTCTGTTTACCATCCCCGCTCTAACCAAGAATTAAGCACGCGATTGGCTAATTTAATCCGGAGGATATGCGATCCTCCAACTGGTGAGTCCTTCGCATATTTGATACGCCACTTTTTTTAAAAAAAATTTAGTCTCTGAGCATCTATTTTATAAATCTAACATCTTCTTTGAGCTCGACAAGACTGCCGTGCAATGATTAATTAGTGTTAATTATATTTATTAACACTAATAATGTAATATGATGATTAATTAGTGTTAATCGTGCCTCCTTAATTACTTACCGATGTGTGGCTCCTCAGTAAGAGTCCTACCAAGCCGTGGTTGCTCGGCAGGTCGAGGGTCTCGACGTGTCGAGATCTGGTGGCTTAGTATGACCTGTTCAGCTGCTGTAGCGTAGTAAATAACACAAGATAAAAAAACTAGATCTATAAAAATAAATATTCAAATATTAAATTAGAAAACGGTTACAATACCAGATATGCGAAGGACTCCCATCCGGCTACTTTAGGCACCGCTCAATATGGCTTGAGCTTCTGGCTTATTTTTGCACTATTCATAATTTCGTCTTTTTCTGAATTTTTGGCTTTTTTTGAGCTTTTTGCGGTTCTTTTTTCCGTATTCGTTATGTTGTCTCGTGATGGGCTAACAAATTTTTATATTTTTCAATTTTTAAATTTAATTATGTTGAATAAGCCTCATCATTCATGTTTTTTTTTCACCACTCTGATGTTTTCAATATAAGCCACCAAAAATAAGCCGAACTGAACACCACCTTAATCAGACGTGACGGAGCTTCTGGCTTATTTTTGTACTATTCATAATTTCATCTTTTTCTGAATTTTTGACTTTGTTTTGAGCTTTTTTGCTGGTTCTTTTTTTTCCCGTATTCGTTTGCGTTGTCTGTGATGGGCTAACAAATTTTTTATATTTTTTAATTTTTTTAAATTTAATTATGTTGAATAAACCTCATCATTCTGGTGTTTTTTCACCAAATATAGTATTTTCAGCCATAAGCCACCAAAAATAAGCCAAACTGAACACCACCGTAATGCGATCGCTCGAACGGGTTGTGCGGGTTCGGGGGCTCTACGGCGACGGCAGTGTCAGCTCGGTTGAGTCGGCCCAAGAGCGGTAGCCGGCGCCAGTGCTACCGGCGGCTGGAGCTCGGGTTGGACTTGGACGGGCAGTGGACTTCTTATAGCGTGCCGGCGTTCAACTCCCGGCTATGTTGCAAGAGGTGCTCTACAGTTGCAGGAGTTATTTGCCGTGGAATGCTGGGAACACTCAACATATCGATATGTACATTTTTCCAGGGGGTAGTCAACTTCCAACACCATTTCCTACTAGGCTGCTTGTAGATCATGGGCTCATGGCGGCTAAAACAATTTGAAGCCAATTTGGCCACTACAGTAACCACCTTCTTTGCCCAACAAGGGAAAAAAATGTGCTAAAACATTGTGCTGTGTGCGTGATGGTGATACGAGGATTACGTCTGCAGCTTCAAAATTCTCTAAATTTTTTTGCGAGGAATTTTATAATGGTATATGTGTAATTATTCAATAAAATATATTATCAGAAAAGGCTCCCCAATTGTAATATTTCAAAGAAATCAAAGAAACGAGCTCACCGGAACAACGGCGATTATCAAGGAAGAAGCTCGAGCATAGATCCTAAGCGGTGCGACGAAATGGAATGCATTTATCGTAGGAATACCGGCAGGTTATACTAGTAGGCAATAAAAAGTTCTACTACGTAAACCAAGAAACTATATGAGAGATTATAGATCGTTACCACTAGACGCGCAGTGCAGCGGAATAAAAGTTGGAGTAATTAACTTTTAAACAGAGTATCTTTTCAAAATAATAACTAGCTTTTAAACGGAGTGCCTTTTCAAAATAGGTACTAATTAATTATAGGATATACTGTACCAACTTTATTTATATCGACAAAAATCGCACGTGAGTTTCTGTTACTCTGTAATCTCTCTCACGAACAACCCAAAAAACACAAACCGTAGTTAAAAGTCATAAGCTTCAGCAAAAAAACAGACCCCGACATCGATTGATTTGGTCATGTGAGAAGATTTAGCCCCGTTAGGTTGTGATTGATGTGCCAAGAAACGAGTTGAGAAAGTTCAGGGATTAATTCGTGACTAGTAATTCTGAAAAAATATAACATTATGCAATCAACTGTACATCCATTGGTCCGAACAGTTGCACGTTATGGTCTAGTATATTGAACCCTCCATCTAGCCATATAAGTCTATATTTTAAAAAAGGTAGTCGCATAATATAAGTTCATTGCAGAGACTAAAGATATAGTTATTATAATATTTCTGCTATACAGCTCTACTTTAATACTAAAAAATGAGTGAGTAGTTGAGTATATTATTTTAATGAAAGTATGTATGGTCTAATAGTATTAACTTTTGTTTAAATTCAATGTTTTTGTAGTCTGCATATACGATGGGTTTTAGATTTATATTATGGAGGGAGTAGCATGTATTATTAATTGTGTGATCTGAGATATTCACATTTGATCCAAGAGCTCGTAATATGATCGATATAGTAATGACACGCATTACCTTGTGTGATGTAATATGCCGGAGTTCATTTTCAGGTGGGTACGCAATTTGCCAACACCATTTCCTACTTCAGCTTGTAGGCCGCGGCTGCTAAAACAATTTGCAGCCAATTTGGCCACTAACAGTGACTACATACTCTTTTAACAGTGACTACATACTCTTTGCAGAGCTATAGATAAGGCACGTCGATCCTAGCCTTAGATATCTACTATATTATTGAACTATTAGGTTCGTCCTTAAGAGCTTGAATTCCTATTTTATTTAGAGAAAAAAAGAAAAAGATTTACACCATTGATTTTAGTTAATCTAGAGTACAATGGTTTATATCAATCAGATAAATATGAGTGATTACAGTTGTATCTATAAAATACAGTTGTATTTCATCATAACGAGTATAACTCTATATTTAGATATATATATATATATATACACACACACACACGTTGTAGTATGTTGCCGTACAATTGCCCAATGAATTCGACTAGTTTCTAATTAATCCACGCTATTCTACACCAAGTGTTTATAGAGAGGGGAGATGGAGGATAGGGAAGGGAGAACAAGGGAGTGGGGGGTGGATCAAGCTCTAAGGCCCAACTATTTGAGTGTTTTAAAAAAACAATTAGGAGTTCCTTTTTTCAAATGAATTGCTTAATAAAACATGTATCTTTCGCATTTGTAATTCAAAATTTTGGTAGAGATGTGCTAGTGTATCTCATTTGTCCCTTTTACACCGCTATGGGCCTGTTCTTTTTAGCTGCGGCTTATGGCTTTTGGCTGAAATTTTTGAATTTTGGTACATTTACAGTCTGATTACGAAAAGCAGATACTCATTTGCAATTTTGGCTGGTACAGATGTTAAACTTTTAACGTGTACTACGTTTAACTTGTAGACCCCTCTTAAAAAATACTGCTTTAAAAGTTAGGTAATCTTGTGGCGGTGCGAAAAGCCGTCCGACTTATGCACAGCCGAACAGGCCCTATACATCATGCACTACTTCACTATCAACTCATGCATGTTATAAAAGAACTGTCAGTGCTTGGAGCACATACCGAACGAGAGTATCATGAATAATTAATCCCAGCACCAATGATGTGTCCATCTGTGTACCCAGCTTATGCATTAGTCAAAGCTACTCCACAATAAGTTAAAGTTAGGTCATGTGTTGATCAAATGATCTGCACACTACTACAGAAAGTCTAATATTAGACACCACATCATAAACGATTTCTAAAAATCATCAGTATTAAATACAATCACGGACATTTTTAGTTTATAGACCGTCTGTGTTGCTGCCAGCGATAAAAACTGACTGTGAAGAGGAAATATCACAGACGGTTCATGACGAAAACCGTCTGTGAAGTATCATAGATAGTTAGTAACAAGAACTGTATATGATATTACCACATATCACAGGCGGTCTTTTGTTTGAACCATCTGTGATAATTCCACAATATTAATTGCTCGCAGACCCGTCGACCCTCCATCTTAAATTTCAGATCTAGGCTACTGCTTTGAGCTGTAGGCAGGGCTTTGAGGCAGCCATTTGGCGAAAGGAGACTATTTGGCAAGAGTGGCTATAGATCCATTCATTTCTTGACTACCTATGGTTAGTAATTTGTTTATAATTGTATTACAATTTAGATCTATAGATTTTGGTAAAAGAAGAATTGAAGATGGTTTAGATCGAGCTAGCTTGATGTAGAGAGAAGATTATTTACATCTAGTATGGTTTATGGTTTAGTCAATTCACAGTCTATTTCTATTTAATTGAATTGAATTAATTATTCTTGCTACATATAGCTATTTTCTTACAAAACATGTGTAAAATCATTCATACTGTTATATGTATAATATATGACCGAAGCTAGATGTACATTGAGAACTGTGTGAGTGAAGAGTACATTAATGGCATATTTGCTTTTATAAGAGTTGCCGAGGAGGTTATGTTGAATAAGTGGTGGAATATATGTATTGTCCATGCATTGACTGTAAGAATCTAAAATGTTTAAGAACCGAGTGCAGATTGAAGCGCGCTTGATTCAAAGGGGTTTCAAACAGTGATATGCACGTTGGACCAGTCATGATGAAGAGCAGATTACACAAAAAGGTAGTAATAATGACATCACTGACGAATTGAATGATATGCTACCAGATGATATCGATTATGGTTCTGATTCGGATAGGCTGCATAATGACAATCTAGATCAGATGATTCATGACGTAGAAGGGAACTATGATGAGAGAGAGTATGTTAAATTCCTGGGGTTTGATGGAGGACTCAGAGAAACCTTTGTTCGTGTGCTGTAAGTCAAAGTACACGATGTTGTCAGCCGTGTTTGAACGTCTGAAATTGAAGGCAAGCAACGGTTGGTCCGACAAGAGTTTCGTGGCAGTGTTAGGTATTTTAGCGGACATGCTTTCGAGAGGAAATGAGTTGCCCAAAACCAGCTACAAAGCTAAGAAGATTCTTTGTCAATTGAGAATGGAAGTAGAAAGAATACATGCATGTTCGAATGATTGTACCCTCTATCATAAAGAGTGTGCAAATATGTTTAGTGGCGAAGACAGGATGAAAATAGAGGGTGGGCTCAAAACTTCAAAGGACTAAGGTAGATTGATACAAATATAGTATTTTACTTTTGTGCAATTCAAATTCATATATAAATAGAAGAGAAACAAAACAAAAAGAGAGAGAAATAAAAGCTCACTACCTCACTGGCGCTCTGTCGGCCGCATCCACTCCATTGTCGATAAGTCTAGGAGAGGTTCAATTTTATCTACAGTATCATGAATAGAGAACAAGATTACTCAAAGTGCACGGATCATCCTCATATCTAAACTCGACAAAGTAACAGGAAAAGTCTACTACGTGAACAATTTAGCTGAGGCAACATAAATGATTTCCTTCTATTCACCTATAGTCATCAAAATTTGACACAGAAAGCATGCAAACATTCTGATTATTCTAAGCAATCATGGATAGCACATGGATCAAAACAAACCACGAGAGCTTTGAGGAACCTGTAATCAATAGCATTAAAAAACTCCCTACACCTAAGCATAGTACATCATAAGAGTTTATTCAGTTTGTTCCAGCTTATTCCAAGCAACTTTAAAGTCATTTAGCACAATCTAAGCAACAAAAAGTGCTACCACACTCCCAGCTGTAAATAAACTTAAGATGCCCACTTGGCTTCAATCCATGCTTCTCATTTCACTTCATGACATCCACTGGGAAACTACTACACCCGAAACCGACATAAACAACAAGAATATGAGTAAACTTGAAATATGAAGCCAAAACAATCATAACACCTCGACCGTTTAGACTTTATTCTTTCTCTGAAAGTCTGACCTGCTCCATTGGCGCACTACTATCCCATCACACATAGCACTGAACTTCGGCCTCCCTAGTCCTAGGTGACTTCCTGAGTTAGTTCAGTTCCCTCTCAATTTGACTTAAATCACAGCTCTAAATCCCACGACTCTAAAATCAGCAACCTTTACACTCATCTCCACTCCACTTAACCAACATTGACACCACAAATCTACTCCAAGACACCCGCAATCTATGGAAAATAACTACTGATATTTGCACAATTCGTAACGATCACATCAGAATTCAGAAAAGAGCATTACTCTCGTCGAGCGTGAGCACGGGAAGTCAATCCACGCCTCGGGCCGCACCGCAAGGGCGCGCACTGCTCCCAGACATCATCTGCGACACTAGCAGCAGTGGGCGACGAGGAAGCAGGCAGAGGACGAAGTCTGCGGAGAATCCGCGGAGGCAGGGAGTGGCAGGTGCTGCGGGTGGTCGGGGAAGGCCCGGAGGAAAAGCCACCGCGGAGGGAGCCGTCGATCTCGGCGAGGTCGGCGCGGAGGGAAGGGGAGCGGCGGCGGTGGCGGGTGGAGGAAGCAGGCGATGCCGGCGGTGGTGCCCGGCTCGACGGTCATCGTGGATGCCGCGTAGCTTGCGCGCCATCCGCCCGTCGGCCCCGCCGCTCCCTATGGTTCCTTCCGGCTCGGCTCGACACGACACGACGCCCGCGGTGCGGGGGGTGGTGGCTGTGGCCGCCCGGATGGGGGGTGCCGCCGCCGCGGGGAGGTGAGGCTCGAGCCTTACTAAGCCTCCCCGCTGGCTTCGCCCCTGAATATATATGTATGTCTGATGTGCAATGCCTCCCGATACAAGTGTAAGAATCAATCAGATGACGACGAGGTAATATAGGGAAGAGGACCTCCTGCTAAGGTGACATGATATTTTTCTGTAATTCCCCATTTGAAGCGGATTTTTTGCGAACCCAAAGGAGGCAAAACTGCTGTGTTGGCGCTCGGAGGAGCGCAAAAAGGATGGAATGCTAAGACACCTTGCTGATTTCGCCCAGTGGAGAAACATCGATGGAGATTTGCAAACTTTGGTGTAGAACTGTGGAATATAAGGTTTGGATTGAGTACAGATAGAATGGATCATTTTGGTAACATGAGCAGCCAACATAGCACTTGGCCTAGAACTCTCTGTATATATAACATTCCTCCTTGGTTGTGTATAAAGCGGAAGTATATTTTGTTGTCGATACTTATCTAAGGGCCGAAGAAACCTAGGAATGATGTTGATGTGTACTTAGTACCATTGGTGGAAGATCTAAAAATACTGTGGATCGAATGGATAGGTATAGGATGCGTACAAACAAGAGAACTTCACTTTACGTTCCTTGTGTTCTACACCATAAATGATTATGCTACCCTTGCTAACATATCGGGCCAGAGTACAAAAGGGAGCCAAAGCATGTTTTCACTGCTTAAATTATACCAAGAGTGTGTGGCTGAAGCACTCGCGTAAAACCGTGTACATGCGTCTCCATAGGCTCCTTTGGATGGCTCACCCATACTGTAGGATGAAGAAATAATTCAATGGAGAGAAGGGGGACAATTCAGCTCCAAGACATTTAAACGGAAAAGAGATCTATGATATGATTAAGGATTTAGATATTTTGCTCGGAAAGGGACGTAAATCGATGACCCGTGAGAAGAACGACTGGAAGAAGATATCAATATTTTGGAACTTACCTTATTGGGAGCACTAGAAGTTCGCCACAACATTGACGTCATGCACGTAGAAAAAAAATGTGTGTGACAACTCGAATGGTCTCTTACTGAATATTTGTGATAAAATAAAGGATGGTATCAATGCACAGCTTGACTTGCTTGATATGCACATCAGGCCTGAGTTAGCACCGACAAAGACCGATAAAGGACAAACTTATCTTTCCCCTACTTGTTACACTCTGTCCAAGGCCAAGAGAACTAAACTGTACCAGTGCTTACACGATGTAAAAGTTCCATCCGGTTACTCCGTCAACATGAAGAAACTTATTTCGATGGAAGATTTGAAGTTAATTGGCATGAAGTCTCATGATTGCTGATAACACAGATGCTCCCTATTGCAATCAGAAGTATTTTACCGATCAAGATCCGGGAGATAATCATGAGATTGTGTTATTTCTTTAACACAGTTGCTCAGAAGGTCATCGATCCCGAAGAACTAGATGCTCTGCAGGATTAGGTGATGACGACTCTACATTATCTTGAGATGTATTTTCCTCCGTCGTTTTTTTAATATTATGATCTATGTCATTGTTCACATTGTGTGGAACATAAAAATATGCGGGACTGTCTTTCTACGTAGCATGTACTCGTTCGAGAGGTTCATAGTAATTCTCAATTCCTATGTATGGAATTGGTCTCGGCCGGAAGACAGCATCGTCGAAGGTTATGCAATCGAAGAGGTCATTGAGTTCTATATCGATTACATGGATCAGGTCGAATCAGTAGATGTGCCTTGATCTTGCCATGAGAGGAGGCTCAAGGGTATCGGGACCATCGAAAGAAAAGCAATCATTCCAGATATGGATGCGCATGCTCAAGCGTATATCAACCAGTACAAGGACGTGCTGCGGCAACAAAATCTGGAGCGACCGGATGTTTGGACCACAAGACAATACAATAGTCAGTTCAACCAATGGTTGAAGGAGCGACTCGCTAGGAGCTCGTCAAGTTATATGCTACAATAGTGATATATCACAGATGGTTTGTAGTTGAAACTGTCTATGATAAATCATATATCACAAACAATTTTTACTAAAAACCGTCTGTGATAGTCAACTATTACAGAGGTTTTTAGTACAAACCGTCAGTGAAAGTCTACATCATAGACGGTTCAAAAGCCTTCTGTAATGACCTGATATCATTACTCACCTATAAATTTAGACGGCTTATGAAACCATCTGTGATGACGTTTTTGAACCGTTCGTGATGACCTTTTCTGCAGTAGTAACATAAGATCTTCATGTCGGGGACAAAATTGAAATATTAGTTCTCTCAGTTTTGTTATGTCTAAATCTTGGATTAGGTCGATCTGAGCTAATTGCAGTCATAATGAAAAGTAGTTAACTTCTGCTTAACTACATTTGGCCCATTAGTCCTTGGCAAAAACATAAGGTACATTAGTAATCTAGATTCTAAATTTACTTTAACAGCACTATCTTTCAGGAGGGAGCCTTTTTGGCATTTAGCAGCCTCTTCTACTAGATTGCAGCATAAATAAAACATGCAGGAAACCGTAGTTACGTTGGTTGATAGCAAAATACAATCATATCTCTAGCTTGAAGTTTTCCAAATAAATTAGCCATGTGGCCCAGGTCCACACACACGTGTGCTTGCAAGAAGGAACACAACTGCATGCGCCCGTTTGAACAGTCTGCTGCTAGCCATATACGTATTGTATTTGTAAAAATAGCAATTCTGTCGTTCGGTGGGCGAGTGGCAGTGCCGGCAAGGCCGCCGGCGGTACCTGCCAACAGACAGCAGGCAACCTGCCGCTCGGTGGGGGAATGGCAGGCAAGCCTGCCGTCTAGTGAGGGGGCGGCAGGTGATTAAGACGGCTAATTATTGTCCTAATTTTTTCATGTTTTGTGTTTGTTTGATTTTTCAAATATAACAAATGAGCTCAAAAAATTACAAAATTTATGTACAGCCTTCTAACATAACATACCTCACAGTGTAATTTTTGGGTAGTTTTATCCATTGCAAATGTTACTCAAAAATTCATAAAATTTTGATAATTTTATGAGTTTTAAATATAGCAAATGATCTCCAAAATTATAAAATTTTATGTGGAGCCTTCCGACATAGTCATAGTTATTATGTAATTTTTTAGGAATTTTATGTGGTCCAAATTTGCCATGTTGATTCAAGAATTTAATCGTGATTTTAATCGTGAATTTAATTAATGATTAAAATAATCCAAATAAACATAGCAAATTTCAACCACACAAAATTCCCCAAAAATTACACAATAATTATAACTATGTCGAGAGGATTCATATAAAATTTTGTAATTTTTGGAACTTGTTTGCTATATATAAAAACTCGTAACATTATCAAAATTTTATGAATATTTTAGCAACATTCACAATGGATAAAATTACTAAAACTTAAACTGTCAAGTATGCCATGTCAGAAGGGTGTACATAATTTTTCGTAATTGTTTGAGCTTATTTGACATATTCAACAATTCAAACAAAAACTAAATAAAAATAGGTAATTAAGCTGGCTAATCAGCCGGCTTAATTACCTGCCACCAGGAGACGGCAGGTGAAGTCGACTTAATTACCATCTCTAATTTTTTACACTTATTATTTGTATAATTTTTAAATATATAAAAGAACTCACAAAATTACAAATATTTATGTACAGTCTCGTGACACAACGTACTTGACAGTGTAATTGTTGGCTAATTTTATCCATTGTGAATATTGTTAAAAACTTTATAAAATTTTGATATTTGTATGAGTTTGTATATATAGGAAATAAGCTTTAAAAATTACTAAATTTTATGTGAAACCTCCCGACACAGTTTAAACTTTTGAGAATTTTATGTGATCCAAATTTACCACATCTATTTAGATTAATTTAATCGTGAATTTACGGCCGATGAATTTAATCATGAATTTAAGCCGAATAAACATGACAAATTCAAAGTACATAAAATTCATAAAAAATTGCACAATAATTATGACTGTGTCGGGAGGCTTCACATAAAATTTCATAACTTTTAGAGCTCGTTTTCTATATTCAAAATTTTATGAATTTTTAGCAATGTTCGCAATAAATAAAATTACCCAAAAATTACACTATGAGGTACGTTGTGTTGGGACGTTGTACATAAATTGTTGTAATTTTTTTTATCTTATTTGATATATTTAAAAATTTAAACAAATACTAAACAAAAAAATTAGCGCAGGTAATTAAGCCGGCTAATTAACCATCTCAATCACCTGTTGTCCCCCGACCGGACAGCAGGCTTCCTGCCATCTGCTGGCGGGGCGGCAGGCGCTTGCTGCCGGTGGCCTTACCGCGTGTCGCCTCACTGCCGCTACCGTCAGCAACCGGACGGCAGAAGTGCCATTTTTTGCAAATTCGTTGTACATACAGCTATTTTTGTAATATAGTGTGAAACAGTGCCAATTCTGACTTTAACTCCTGCGTTTCCGAGGAGTATTGGTCGAGAGCACTATTGGTCGAAGGCATTGCGTTTCCAAATTTTTGGCCGTTTTAGCATTTTTGGATCTGTATTTGTAAGAATGACAGTCGTTGTGCGGTATTTGCAAAATGACGCATCCACAGCATGGGCACTGCGGTAGCCCCGGGTTGCGACACGTGGGCGGTGTCGCGCGATAGCCGTGTAGCAGCGCGAGGACCGCATGGCCACCGTGCAGCAGACATCTGCTACATGGCCACCCTGCAACGGCCGCTTAGTTAGGATAATTAGCGCTAATCTAATCCTATTTGAGGAGTTCGTTTATTGCACTGTTTGTATAAATTATTAGGTATAGTAAATGAGCTCTAAAAATTATAAAATTTTATATGCAAGCCCTCAACATAGTGTAATTAGTTGTGTAATTTTTCTGCAAATTTTATCCCTTATAAATTTGACTGAAAATTTTGTTGAACTGTGGTTCTTGTAGGGATTTCTGCATATAGCAAACTACCTCAAAAAATTACAAAAGTTTTTGTGGAGCATTCGACGTAGTGGTTATAATTGTGTAATTTTTCTGGAATTTTGTGCACTCCAAATTTACCATGTTAATTCATGCTAATGTAATCGTAATTAGCGACATGTGATACTCATTTAATTTGTCCATTAAATTGTAATCTGCACAGCCCCTGTGTGGTAGCTGTCTATAAATTTTAATCAAGTTCACCATAAGGATCAGTCAAAAAAATTCATTATTTTCAGAGCTCATGTGCTATATTAAAAATTCCTACAAATAGTCTAATTAAATAAATTCTTGAGTGAAATTCAGAATGGATAGAATTATGAAAAATTTTCAAAATTAAGTACGCTATATCAAGAGTCTCCACGTAAAATTTTATAATTTTTAGAGCTTATTTTCTATACCTAAAAATTCGTACAAATAGTGCACCTAAATGAACTCCCTAATTAGGATTTGCTTAGCGCTAATTACCCTAGCTAAGCGGTTGCTACAGGGTGGGCATGCAACAGAGGCTTGCCATACGGTGACTGTTGTAAGATCGAGGTGGCCGACTAGAGGGGGGGTGAATAGGCGGTTTTTAAAAAAAATTCTCTACAAAATATTGCTAATTAATTCGAGACCTTTTCTATTTGCCTAAACCAAGTAAATAATGCGGAAGCGTAAATTAATTTGGTTTAGCTTAAATAGCGCCTACAACAAGAATATCGCCTAAGTGTACCAAAATCTATTCTAGGTCAAGGTTTGCAATCCTAGGTATACAAGCAATCAATTTAATTCTATGAATGTAAATTGCTTGAATGTAAATAAGGAACAAGGAAACAAACCACAATTTGACACGGTCTCTTTTTACCGTGGTGTTCGGAGAGTTGCCGCTCTCCCCTAATCCACGTTGAGGTTAGCCCGGACGAATCGGACCGGCTCCACAATTGTCGAAACACCTCAATCCACTAGTGGTAGCTCTTTCCCGCTCCGGGTAGGTGAGCTCCAACCTTCACAACTTCACGGCCTTCTCACAAGCTTCTTGAGAAGATCACCGCGACGACGCCTCAACGCCGTCTAGGAGTCGGCAAACTCCAAGAGTAATAAGCCAAGTCCTTCACTTGACTCTCACCACGTGCAACGGATGCACAAGCTCAACTCGGACACGAAGTCCACACCTGGAGGCAACACATGCACTCTAGTCCTCTTCTCCCTTCTCACAAAGTGCAACATATGCACAATAGAGTGGAGAACCTCAAACTAGCTCAAGGGTCAACAAATGAATACACCAGCAACATCTCCAACCGGCCTCAAGAGGGTATAAATACCCCACATCAAAAAACTAGCCGTTGGAGCAAAGTCTTGAAAAATTCAGGACGAGCGGAACTACCGCCGGCCAACGGCCGGTAGTACCGCTCCACTTCTGACGCTCTGTAACGGCTATGTCAGAGCTTCTGAACTAGCCGTTACACAGTCGGCGCGGTAGTACCGCCGTTCATTTTGCCGGTAGTACCGCTCGCCGGTAGTACCGCAAAGTTGGCGCGGTACTTCCGCTCGAGTCAAGCCCAAACTTGGCGCTCTCTGGAAAAAATGGTCCGCTCGAGGGTCGGAGCTTCCGGGAGCCGGTAGTACCGCTCAACACATGCCGGTACTTCCGCTCAACACATGCCGGTACTTCCGCTCACCGGTAGTACCGCGTACACAAAGCCGGTACTTCCGATTTTTCTGAGCAGTGCAGATATCTCAACAGATTTTGCAAAACACATTCGCAAACTACGATATCATGCACACAAGGATCACACATGATTTCCAACAAGTTGCAAAACATATTTGCACACTTTTGAAATCATGACGCAAAGATTAAATATGAGCTACAACCGTTTGCAAAACACATTTGCAAATCTAAGCATCATATTACAAAGAATAGAAACATGGACTTCAAGCACTTGCAAAACACATTCGCAATGCATAGTCCCATGTTGCAAAGATGTTTAACACATGAGCTTCAACTATTTGTAAAACACATTTACAAATATAAGCCTCATGTTTATTTGAGCTAGCGAGGTGGGGATGAGCCATCAACACATGAGAGACTCAAACTACTAGACATGACCCCTCTTGATAGTACGGCAACCTATACTAGCAATCCGGTCTTCCAACCAAACACCAAGACCGGTAAAAGACTAGGAACACATCCTTAGCCCTAGCTAGTCATACCTTTGCCTTGAGTCATCAACTTGATATGCATTAACACATAATGCATCTTTCACATCACTTCATCAACATATGATGGTCTTTTCTTGATCAACATATGATCACCTCCATGCATCAACTCATGACACATCTTCCTGGTGGCCTTCATCACATGAAGCCATCTTATTTTTGATAGCATTCAACTCATGAATCTATCTTCTCCTCGCATCTTGACTTGATGATCTTCAACACATGAAGTCATCCCAAGTCATCCTCATTTGTGGAACCTAACCTATTCATCCAACTCATGGAAACCGTTAGTCCACAAAACAATTGTCATCAATTACCAAACTTCACCATTAACACATAATGGAGGGACAAGATTCAACAATCTTCCCTTTTTGGTAATTTATGACAATCTCAACATATTATGAGATATGAATTGATTTGTGAGTATACAACTTGTACACAACAATTTGTATACTCTTTAGATAAGCACAAAGCTTACTTATCCGGTTGTCATTTGACTATTCAACCATTAACATATAATGGAGATGTTAGTTGACAACCCGATTACACTTGAGTATATATGAACTACACAAGTTATATATAGACCCAACAATGTATTTCAAAGTAAAGATCTCAAATATGAATATTTTAGAGAAGCATGGATCATTACTTGTGAAACTTCAAAGCATATAAAGAGCTCCCCCTAAATGTGTGCATGCAAGTGTGTATATTAAATACATATGCACATATTCATTTTGTATAATTTTTGGAGTTCAATCTATATTTTGGATCTAAGGAATGCACTAATATATGAGAGAATAATTTCGAATGCATACCTCTTTGATTTCACCTTTCCATCCAAATAAGACTAATCATAAATAAACTTAAACAAACATATTAGTCTCATATATGCATTTGTCAATATCACCAAAACAACATAATGGTATATGATATTATCATTAAAATCAAATTATGATATTTGTCATTAACACCAAAACCAAGTTAAACGGAGCTTGATCTTTCAAGACTGTGCACTCCTCACACTACTGCACGGTTGTCGTGCAGCACCGCCCACGTGTCGCCCTCATGGGGTTGTCGCGTGGTGGCCATGCGGTTGAGTGCCATTTTTGTAAATACCACACAATGATTGCCATTCTTGCAATTACAAGCCCAAAATATGCTAAAATGGCCATCGTAGCCTTTATTCCATCATCTAATGTACAAGGGAATTGATACAGCCATGCATCCGATCGTATCGAATGTCTCTATGGCTCAGTCCCAGTTGCATATAGCCATTTTCACTAATTCAACGGCCCACCGTCACATATAATCCATCGTTCGAGCGCAAAACCTTTTTCAAATCGAGCTCATAAGCTTCCACTCATGCCCGTGGAGGTATGGATCCACCACATTTGCAAGCAACTCCACTATGCCATCCACAAACTCCGTCAGCCTCCTTGAGCTCTGTTGTCCTTCCTAAGTAACACTAGCATTCTGCAGTCACTGGAGCACAACCTTCTCGATCTCCGCAGTGTATGGCCTCCGTCAGCTCCACCACACTGGCCATGGCCTCCACGAGCTTCATCAACCTCCACGAGCGGCACCAAAAGCTCCATAGGCACAGCGGTAAGGATTCAGTGAGATTTGTTGTGGCCAGCCAAGTTCGTCATTGTGGGCTTCTTGTCGGAGGCGCCGCAGCCCCCTTCTTTGTCGATATTTTTTTGCTACTATTGCCATCCATCCACTAATCCATGCACCTCCTGATCCAAGTAGGCTTTTGTTGCAAGCATTTTCTCGAATTATTATAGCATTTTTCCTCAATTGTTGCAGAAAGTGTTTAGGTTTGCTGCAAGTTGTCAATTTGAAATGTTGTAGTAAGAATCTTTTGTTGCACTAGGTCAATGTATTGTTGTATCAGAGTAGTTTTTTTTGTTGCAATCCATTGTTGGGTTTACTGCACTATTTGTTAAGATAAATTTATTGCAATGAAACAGGGATTTTATTTCACACATAAGATTTGTTATTGTGCCACTATAAAATTTATTGTATACATACCAATATGTTGTTACATGGCTGCAAACTTGCCCTTTTTTGTAGTTGGAGTGATTTGTTGCACAACCGATTTTTTTTGTTACAATAGGGTAGTTATTTTGTTACAATGGGTTGTTGCAATAGGGTAGTTATTTTGTTACAATGGGTTGTTACATACCAATATGTTTTTTTGGATTTTTTTACACATGGAATAGGTGTGGCCCAAAGCCATGACGACAGCGGTTGAGCTCCAAGATCACTATCAACCAGCTTCTCTATGTTGCTCTATCTATTCCTTTCAACAGCTACAAGGAGAGAGCATCACGATGGCAATGATGTCCCATCAGATTTGTCTTCCCGCCGACGCTAAGACACTGAGATCAGCAGCAGCTACCCCCTCCTTTGAGCTTGCAACGTTGCCACCGGCCACGCAATTACACCCATGAGTGAGCTCGAGGAACAAACATGGCTGGGATTCGGTATGTTTTTGTTTGGAAGGCATCGGATGGTGAGAAGTGACTCGCTGCTGGATACAATGACAAAGCGCAGCGTATGGAGCTAACACATGGATTGAACGTCTGGCGCTCGTTGCTCCAACATACAATCATACTTTCGAGTGCTAGAACTTTAGCTGGTAATCAATCCCTTGGTTGTACTCGAATAAATTAAATCAGATCAAATTTGTATATGTTTAATTAGTACTTTGACACTAACCCAAACTGCAACTCAAATCTACGTACGTAGTAGAAACTGTTAGTCATAACTAAGGGCTCAAAGACAAGACGTGCCATACATATATAACTCCAGCTCTGCTGCCACTATCGAAACTCGAAATTGCATAGGCAAACAGCGACTTGTGGTGATCATTTTGGCTTATTTTTTATGGCTTATGGCTGAAAAGCATTGTAGCTGGCTGAAAAAACACTGTAGCTGACAGATGCTTATTTAACATAATTAAATTTAAAAAAATTAAAAAATATAAAAATATATTAGCCCATCACAAACAACGCAAACAAATACGGCAAAAAAAAAGAACCAGCAAAAAAACTCAAAAAAGTCAAAAGTTCAGAAAAAAACAAAATTATAAATAATAAAAATAAATTATAAATGTCGTTTTAAAGTTCGAAAGGAGCATAGCTTCCGCCGCCCAGGGTCCACCCCTACGCGCGTGTTACACCTACGGCATGTCAGCCAAGCAACCACTGCCACAGCACTGCGCGGTCAGCACGATCGGCATTACGCTAGACTGTATCAATAGTTACTATGTTACACATGTATCCAATGTTTCTGTACCTTGATGGTTAGTAGTACAATGTTAATACCACTAGTTGTGGGGGACTAATGCATTCTGCTACTACCTACTTCCACTACAGTACACCGTTGATCTTTCACAAAAAAAGTACCATGCATCGACATCTCCATGGTTCTGTAGCGATTGTTTAAAAAGTTTTAAATTGGCATTTTGCGGAAATAAGTTACTTCGAAGGAATAAATAGAACCCATGTCACCAAATGACTCACTAATATCATATCACTAAGATTCCTTGGTTATTATCATATTTCTAATGCTTGCCTGGTTATTATCATGTTTGCCTAGTTATCATCGTATTGTTAATGCTTGCTGAGTTTATATTGTTAATATAGTATTCCTACCATAATATTCTAGGTTATCTTATTTCACATGTCTTTAGATTTGTTAGAATACTCTGTTAATAATGTTGTACGATTCATGCTTTTATGTAATGTTTAGGGTTCATGCTTAAACCGTTAGTAGGGATAGTGGGTGATCATATTGTAGACTTACGTTAAATCATTAGTGGTCTCTTAAATACCAAAGCTTCTATGTTTAATATTTCCGATATTATGATGCATTATTGGTAGAGTTCCTTGTGTGAGTCATGACCGATATATCTTAATAAATGTTAATTTGACTAATAATCACTTATCACATAATAAAACTTGATTGGTTGATAACCTTTTGTGAGCTACATTATAATATATCTTTAGGTTGATTACTATATCACTATCATCTTGTCATTATTCCACATCGCGCTCACATCAGAACCTATGTCTTTCATTTTCAACCCTAACACATCTTTTTACTTCTCATAACTTGATTATAGCCTTATCCTCGCCATCTCTTAGTTACCTTAATTTTGTTCTATATAATTTGTTCATGATGTATCGATTATCTTATCACCTAGTATCACCAATCATGTCTCTCCGGTCTCATTGTATTAAATTGTTACCCTTATAACTTTACCTTAAATCATTCATGACTCTCTAATTATATCATGTATAATTCATTAAATAAAGAACTAAAGGTTATCACGCCGGGACTACCCACATATAGGGGTCATTTCCACCCAACCTAGTAACGTGCGGGGGGGCGTACATTCTCGTTACACAGGATATTACACCCCATCTATGGTTATACAGTCGAGAACAAGGTTGTGCCTGGCTATTCTCGTATAACCGGGTATGTGAGATGAGGTCGCCGGCACCCTTGCTTTAACTTACCATAACTTGCTATTACTTGTCATATAACAACTATCTTTAATACACAGTTTTCATAATATCCATCTCCCATTTATGACAATATTTCCGATATCAGTTATTCATTGTTTGTCTTACGTCCATTACTTGCCATGCTTGCCCTTTATTTCATATGGTTGCATTACTTGTTTTACTATTGTGTTGCGACCGTTGTTGGGTACTTGCTAAGATTTTCAAATCTCACGCTTGCTCTTTTCAGTCTCAGGTAAAAGGCCAGTGGAGTGATAGCATCATGCATAGGTGGGAGCACTCGAGTTTCCAGCACCGTGGTTTGCCACTATTTTGTTGTTTCATTCGTTATTGATTTGGTTAGAAGTGGACCGGTCCCATGTTTTAAATATTTATTCCAGCTTCCGTTGGTTCTCTATTAAAGTGTTATTAAAGTTTTAAACTCTTTGTGATCTCTTTTATTGTACTTATTTATTCTCCACTTTGGCGATGACATTCCATAGTAATATCTCATATGGTTTCGTGGGGTGTTACAGTGAGGGCGGGTGGCGGCAAAGGAAGGGGAAGTGATGTATGGCACCGGAGGAAGGGAGGAGGGAGGGCGTTGTCGGGGAGGGAGGTGCCGGTAGAAGAAGGGGATCAATGGACGGCGGTGGAGGAAGGGGAGGCGAGGTACAACACCGGAGGGAGGGGAGGGAGGGCATTGGCGGAGGAATAGGGAGAGAGGTGTCAGCAAAGGAAGTGGGGAGGGAGGTCGTCAGAGGAGGAAGATGGGAAGGAGGGAGGTGACGGAGGAACCTGGAAGGGAGGGAGTCAACGGCCTTGCCCGGCGCCTTGAGCATGCCAGCTTCACGGCCTAGCTCGGGGAGGGAGGAGGTGGCGAGGAGGGACGTATTTGGTGGAGGAAGCGGAGAGGGATGGATGCGGAGGCACGGGAATGGAGGGAGGAGTCGAGTGGCCTGCAATTTGGCGCAGAGGATCTGGATGGAGGAAAGGAAAACATATGACAGTGAAATCTGAATGCCCCAAGGTACTATCATTCTACTTTTATGCTTCTTGGCCCTTTCAAAATAGTCATTCCTTGCATGAGACATTGCTCTTGCCTCTCACCTTCTTAAATATATTTTTACATTAGATTTTTATTTATGTAACAGATTAATTAAAACTATGGACTTCACCTGACGTGGTTCATTAGAAGTGCCCTAATTAACGTACGTGCGCTCGTACTCCATCTCACCGGCTATAACGTTGATCGCTCCCAGAGCGCATCCGCGTCGCGCTGGTTGCTGGCTGGCGCGCCGGCCATTACAATGCCCCACGTTGGTGCGTGGGCGGTGACCGTGACGGATGCCCCGAAACTGCATTTCTGAATCACGAAAAGCATGAGGTCATGGGCGAAAGCGTATCGCCACGCAAACAACTAGTTTTTGGTGCGCTAATACGAAGGACGGCACTCGGCAGCGGTGGTCGCTGCTGCTATGCGCACGATGTGAAACGGTGAATCCGGACGAGACAGAGCCAATCATCCGTACCGCGCGACAGGGAGATCGGTCGGGCGTACGTACGTACGTACGCAGCGGCCGTGCCACCGACAGGACGGCAGCTTGCTTGCGTGTCGAGTCGCATCCACTCTTTCTCGTGTGTGTGAAGACATATCATCGTTGATTTGACGGGACTGTTTCCACCGCTGTTTCTCACCAAGTCAAGCGGTAGTACAGTTGAAGACCAGAAGTTCCATACACATAATTAGTGATAAATAATTGTTATATTTATAGAGTTATATTTTGATTTTACAAAAGTTAATTCACTGATACTATCAGTATAGCCGATCTAACCTATATGTAGGACCGATCAAACCATTGGGTATATACGATCAGACCAGTCGTTGGTTGACTGTCTGACCGGAGTTAAGTTAGGCGGGTGTGATCGGCGTTGGAGATGTGGTCGGAAGGTTTTAAGTCGGTTTAGACTAGTCAGACTTGTCAATGGTTGATGATCTGACCACCATGGGAAGAACGGTCAGATCGATGGCTGCGGCTTGATAAAAGTAAGAGGTGTTTTTGAGTTGTTTGAGTGTGTGTGTGAGTGTCATGGGAGCCGTTGGTTGATTGTGTTATGTTGCATGATGTATTATTTTGATTAACATGTGTTAAGTGTATGGAACTTATACTCAAGATGATTGCTTGATTTTTGAATGTGCAAGTGGCTGGAGAGCAGTCAATGGCAACTGACTGGAACTAGGTGGGAGAGCTGAGGTTTGTGCGGTCGGGGTAAGTTCGAGTGAGGCTACATGGCTCAAATGAAAAGCATATAAAAGACAATGATCGTAAAGACACGAGTTGGTGCATATGGTGTGCTAAGTGACTTGGACAGATGCAAGTAGAGATGATCTAGATGAGACCAGATGTGTGAAAACTTGACGGCAAAGTCATTAGGCACTGTGGACTACATGTCAAAGCATGGGGAGATGCTTTGATGTGAAGATGAAGACGGAGTCAAGGGAAGGTGTCCGAAAGCTTCGTCGGGGTATTTTGGTAGTTTGCCAAATACCGGGTTGAGTCTTGGACAAAACTGCAGCGTAAGGAGGCACAAAGAAGAAGTGATTTAGGTGAAGGTGAGCCGAGATAGCTAATTAAGTAGATCAACCACTAATGCTTTAGCGGGTTAAGTCTTGAAAACGCTCTGAGAAGCATATGTGAGTGTGTAAAACTCGTGTTAGTGGGGTCAATGGGTTTCCTCATTTGTTTAGCGGGTTGAGAACTCCTAACAGGTTCAGGTTATACGAGGGATGAGGAGGAGAGTTAGGGTAAAGGAGATTTTGGCTAAATTTTGAGTAGTTTATTTTCTCCCTCCCTACGGCTATGTGAGAAAACTTGAGTGAGTAAGGATGATGCTATGTGAGCACCTTGTAACTATCTATGTATTCGTGAATCTTCTACTCTACTGGAAATAGATCAACTCTTTGATATCTTTTTGGTGTTTCACTTGCTCTTATCTTATTCTTCGTGTTTTTGAGCAAGAAATTTGAAATCGTGATCTAGGTGGTTTTATCCAAATACTTGACCAGATTATCTTGTTAGAATATGTAGGAGTAGATCTGGAAGATCTTATGTCTTATATCCCAATGAGCAAGAAGTAATTCGAATTTTAGGGTTTTTTTGGTGTTCTTAAGGTCTAGGATCGAGTTTCTTCAAATTAATGGAACCAAGTCTAAGAACATCATGTTTCTTGCCTTGATCTGATTTTTAACATTCTAGATAAGGTGTGTTTAAAGTTTCAAGTCATTTAAAGTTATGGATTAAAAGTTATGTCGATTTTTGGATTTGAAATCATGTTGATTTTCAGTTATGTGCTGAGGAAGAGGTCAGACCGCCAACTAAGTAGCGGTCAGACAGTCCCTTAGAGGTTAGACCACCTCTTAGTTGAATGTCAGACCGTCCAGGCATATAAAATCTGGTTTGGCTTGATTTTTCTTGTGGATTTGTTTACGAGTGATTAGGGCTTTCTATTCATAGCTTAGCTATTGGAATCTATGTAGGTGGGGTAATATGATCTTCTCAGCTTTCATATTTTTTGGAGTGAAAGATTAACGATACTTGAGGAAACCGTGTTTGGTTTGATTTTTTTAGATTTCTTTACGAGTGCCTAAGGCTTGCTATTCACAGCTTTTTTTAGCTATTGGAATCTAAGTAGATAGAGTAATCTGATCTTCTTGGCTTTGATAACTTCTGAAGTGAAATATCAACAATAGCCGAAGAAAAATTTAGAGGCAACCTACAACAGTTAACTGCAGAATTTGTACAGTTGGCCGCTCATCTGTTTCCTATGCAGACTTTATGGACGGTCCAAGTATAAACCGTGTGTGATCGATGGACTGATCTGACGTTGAAGAGAATGCACAACTTTCTTGATCGTGTAAGGCCGAAGAGAATTCAGGACGGGACTCTTTTTTTTTTCTTGATGCACACCTAGCGTGGCACATGTATCGTGTACGGCCGAAGAGAAACTCGCGTTCAACAGATGGACGTACACGTACGTACAGTCGGTCGCTGTTTCGGTTGGTCTCAGGTCAAAAAAAAAAGCACGCGTGTACACGTACCGTAAATATTTGCACTTCTCCGACCAACGAGTACGAACTCCAAAAGGATGACCTCAGCGTGCGTGTGAGTGGCTTATACAAAGCCAGTAGTGGCCGGACGTACGACAGCTCGAGAGGGATCAAGAATGCCTGTAGTGGAGTTGTTTGACAAGGCAACGGTGCAAGTGCATTGATCGTCAAAACGCCAGCCAAAGTGCATGCGCATCACTGCATATGCATGGGGAAAACCACCAACCATGGCTCTGGATTCACCGCGGTGCAGTTGTATTTGAGGAAGCGCAACGGAGAGGTGAAAAAAAATGGCAAAGGGGAGGTCTAGATGCACTGGTTTGACAAGGCATTGCAGGGCCAACCGATTGCCTTGCGTAAGTGCATTTCGAAAAACATACCCATTCATGTTGACAGTTGCAGTTTAATTAAGTAATCCTTCCATGGATTCGATTAGGTTAGGAATTACGGACGTGAAAACATGTGCGCGCATATGGTATTCTGTAATTAGTCGACGGCCCCCTTCTTTCCTTCTTCAACAAACTAGAAAGGGACAAGACCATTTTCAAAAGAGAAAGTGACATGAGGTTCGCTTACAAACATGATAGTACTTTATTTTTCGATGTACAAATACTATACTATTACTCCATCTGTTAGCATGCCCAAATCATACTGCCTCGCTCGCATAGCCGCATGCCAAGCCAATGCAGGCTGCAGGCTGCATCCATGTTACTTTCTAGGAAGCCGAAAGTGAGGTGGCCTGAAAGATCGCCGGGAAAATGACACCGCCACCACGGTCAGACTTTCTGATTGCTGCCCGAAACTGTCATTGTAATCTTTCGATTGGTCATCGCACATGCATGGCAGTACTGCTTCATGTTTGGAACATGCTTAATTGAATCGTCCTTACTAGTTCGAGATCGGCGTTCTTGTGCAGGGAAGAACATGCATGTGGTCCAACACTTCGCATGCTCGAATGGAAACGAGACAAACAAGCGTAGTACTTGTGGAGCAATTAAACCTCACAAGTCTCACCGACTCACCGTGTCTCCGTGCTTTCCACATTCTGGTGGAGCTCTTCTTTTGAATTGGGCTTATTGTTTTTTATTGTAGCTTATTAGTCTAATAAATAGTGATTGCCGAAAAAAACTAAATACTAAAAGCCAATAAAAAGCAAAAAAAAAAAACGAAGCAAAGCTCTGTCATGTTTTCAACCTTTCATAGTCACATAATATTTAGTACTACTATTGTAAGTCCAAGCCTACATACTTGTTCAATTCCTATTAGGGGAAGGGTCCTCTCGCTACTTCGAGCCGACGATAACTTCAGTAAGGCAAGACGCGTCAAGTATGCCACGACAACTTCGGCGTGGCATCACACGTTGGAAAATCCACCTCGGATGAGGTCCGTAGACCAACCTCGGATGACGTCCTAGAGCCAACTCAAGACAAAGTCTGGATACCAACCTCGGGCGAGTTCCAAGAGCCAACTCAAGACGAGGTCCAGGAGCCAACCAAAGACGAATTCTGAAGACTAACCTCGGACGGTGTCCGAAGGCTGACCTCCGCAGTCCCTCGGATGCGGCAGGACCCACTTAGAGTGAAGGACAAAACTATCCTTAGGAGTAAGTTAGACCATGAGGGTCGACTTGTAACTTCACTAGCATTTTTCTCCCACTATATAAATAGAACCTCTTTTAAGTGGAAAAGAGGAGGCCACTTATAACACTTGACACCCATACGCAATACACTTCGTGAGTCACCTGCGTGTGGTTCTCGTTGAGTCACTTTGTATCCTTGACGGTCCGTGAATCCAACCGAGGGCGCTTAAAAGTTTAATGTTCGATCTTGAATGGACGACAATTCCAAATCAAATTTAACTTCACACGTGCCTATGTGTGTGGAACCGACTGAACAACCATCCTCACAGCTTAGGCGGTACAACCTGCTTTCATCTGATTGCTCTGCAGAATTTCATTACAAAATCCATGGAATATGTGGGCAAAATACAAATGAAAAGAGTGATTTGAAATTAGTTGTCACGTGTTGCAGTGTGTTTCCAAGCTCATGGGCCTAAAGTGTTTTAAGCCTTTGCAGACTAATACTGGCAAGCAGTCCACCGTTTTAATTTTTATTGTACTCGTTGATTCAGTGAGGGCCCAATGCTAGCATAGTAACATTTTTTTTGGAAGCATAGTAACATTTGGCGCCGGCCGGTTTGGAGTGACTTGGGACAATACAAAGAAAAAGGAGATTTTTTTAAAAGTTCCAGCAAATTGCTGGCTTTATATTAAGTAGAAGAGAAAACAAAATTCAGTTACAACGTGCGAGGCACCCTGGGAAAGAAAGATTATAGATAGATTGTAGGAAAGTTAAGAAAACTACTCTGGCAGGGGAGCTAAGCTAATGCTTTACATGATGCTCTGCATTGCTTGCGATCCGGCTAAGCTCCAGCTCCGCGCGTCTTCAGTGATTAGGTCGACCATTCTTTGCACTGCCATGAGCTCATGCCTGAAGATACACCTATTTCTTTGCAGCCACACTTGCCGATTGATAAGTATGATGAGAGACCTGACCCCTTTTCTCTTGGTTGTTTCCATGGATGAGATGCAGTTGTTCCACCATTCCAGAAGATTTGAACTTGGTGCCTAGTTCGTCGGCTTGAGCTGTTGACATTTGAAACGTGCTGCCGTTCCTTCCCAGATTGCTCTTGTCATCGGGCAGTCTCTGAATAGGTGATATGCCGTTTCCAATTCACGATTGCAGAGCGGGCAAAAGTATTTGTTTGGCCAGCCCCTCACTTGGAGTCCATCTGCTGTCCATAGCTGGTTCTGTAACAGCAGTGTCACATTCAGACCTAGGCACCCTGTCAGATCCAATTAGGTTCACTCCCTAGTCTCCAGGTTATAAATAAGCTGCGCATCCTACGCACTAAGCCCATAGGCTGCTCGCAAGCAACCCCTCAAACAACAACCTTATAAGTGATATTATGTCTTCTCCCCCAAAAGACTAGTCCAATGGATGGAGGCTCCCTCACACTTATAAATTATGTTTTCTCCTTTTCCACAATTCATGTGGGACTATTCCTAGCAATCTCCTCCTCACACATGGATTGTGCACACCGCACTCTTGAGAGATGTTAGACGCCTGGGCTCTGATACCACTTGTTACATCCGGACCTTGGCACCCCGCCAGGTCCAATTAGGTTCACTCACTGGTCCCCAGGTCTTAAATGGGCTACGCACTTAAGCCCATGAGCTGCTCGCAAGCAAGCCCTCCCTGGTCCCCAAGTCTTAAATAGGCTGCGCACCCTACATACTCAAGTACATGGGTTGCTCGTAAGTAAACCCCTCAAGCAACAACCTTATAAGTGGTATTGGGCATTCTCCCCCCCAAAAGACTAGTCCAATGAATGGAGGTGTAACACCCTAGGGTCCAAACTGGCTTAGACCTAACCCCATTCTAGATAGGCCACACACACGTAGCAACCCGCTTGCGCTTTCGTCCTCGCTTCGAGCAAAATGGTTAACCGGAGGTGCTACCATTGGAACTCCTAGGCTTATATATAAGTGCTTCTTAAGTTAAGCTAACAGTGTGAGACTAACCCAGAAATTCATGTGCACACACACATGGGCCAGTGTATCACATACACCCCCCTCAAAGGACCCGACGTCCTCGTCGGACCAATATACCCACACTGGGGCAAATGATAAGGATCTCCCCTCTTGGCACATGTCTGTGCGTTCAGTGCCAGCACATATGCCATGCTGTGTGTCCGCTATGGGCCCACACGCGCCATGCGCCATATGCCCGCTCCCTTGACCCGTACGCGCCCATGTAATCGCGAGAGTCGGCTCTGATACCATTTGTAACATTCTAAGGTCCAAACTGGCTTAGGCCTAACCCCATTCTGGATAGACCACGCACGTAGCAACCCGCTTGCGCTTTTGTCCTCGCTTCGTGCAAAACGGCTAACCAGAGGTGCTACCATTGGAACTCCTCGGCTTATATGTAAGTGCTTCTCAAGTTAAGCTAGCAATGTGGGACTAATTCAGAAATTCATGTGCACACACACATGTGCCAACATGGGCCAGGGTGACACAGGAGACTCCCTCACACTTATAAGTTGTGCTTTCTCCTTTTCCACAATCCATATGAGACTATTCTTAATAAGCAACTATACAAAGAACTTGCAACGAGAGGGTACCCATGGTTTCCAAATTATCTCTTGGAAGTACCAACGAATTGAGCAAGGTATGCAGTCTCTGCACTATATGCACCATGTGCCATCCATTTCCAAACTATGGTGTCTTGCACCCTTTCTATCAGGACTATGTTTTCCTTTAGCAGGTGCTCCCAGATGACGAAATATTCAGATAGCAGTTCAACTGTAAGGTTATGTCTGATGTCGTCAATCCATTTCCCATCCTGAAGGGCCTCATAAATTGACTTGTTTTTTCTTTTGAAAAAATGGTATAGATTGGGTGCGATTAACCAGGCTCAAGTAAGCTCGGTAGAGGAGGAGGAGGAGGTGGCGGCTGGAGGAGGAGGAGGCAACAACTAAAGGAGGCTCAGATCTGGATGCCGGAGGCTAGGTGTACCGGCCACAACAATGAGGGAGGCCCAGATCTGATGCCGGCGATGGAGAAGGGGAGCAGATCTGGTGGCTAGGAGAGATGAAGATGCCCCCGCATCTTGGATGCCTCCCTCCTCCCTAGCCTCGGCCTTCGCCCTCCCCACGTAGCTCCTGGCCACCGTGTTGTCTCCTTCCACCCTTGACGTCGTCACCCCTCCCGCGTCGCCCAGCCAAAGATCAACCAAAAGATCATATCATCCCTTCGCTTGCTAGCGGCCATACTTAATTAGGCTTAAGCTTTTAGTTTCGAACTTCTATATCTTTAGTTTCGTTTTTTCTAGTTTTTTAGCTTGTTTTTAGGTTTTTTTTATTTTTCTCTTTTTAATTATTTATATTGTCTGTGATGATGTATTTTTTATTTTTTGATTTAATTATGCTGAAAAAGCTCACAACGACTACAGTATCAAAATAAGATCAGAGTAGTGCCAAACAATGCCAAATAGTATCAAAAAAATTTAAGCTTTAAGCTAGAAGCTCAAATGAGCATTACTTGTGACCACTTATTTTGACACGCAAGATGAGTTCATGTCTTAAGCTCAGTTTGGCTCGCGAGAATTTGAAAAGAATCTTACGATAATTATAATATTTTCTGTAAATTTTTTATGACAATAATGAGTTCCAACTTCCAAGCAGTTAGGCACATCCTAACAAATTTTTATAAAAGTTTTACTGTAGCTGATTGTGGCTTATTTGATATAATTAAATTTAAAAAAATTAAAATAGAAAAACGGGTTAGCCCATCACGTATAATACAAACGAATACGAAAAAAAGAATCGGCAAAAAAGCTCAAAATAATCCAAAAAATTATAAAAAGATGAAATTTAAAAATAGTAAAAAAAGTTAGAAATCAAAAGTAAGTCCAAATAAGCAGGGCTTTCGTTGGATTTCATGTAGGACTGATGTCTCCGTTGCTTCTTTAGCCCCCTATTAAGTGATGGGTTCCACAGCACGTTACCGTGAACAGGTGCCCGGGCAACACAGCGTTAGGTCACGACTAGGCCGTGATGGGAGAGGTGGGCCGGGCCTCGCAAGCGCTACAGGCGTAAAGCCTCCCCACCATTGCTCAACTGTCAGTGCCCGTGTAAGCAATCTTTCCGATGGCGGGCAGAAATCAGTGGTCACTCACACTCAGCTTGTAAAGTAGCCGTCGCCCTACTGATGTAAGACAAAGTAACTACAGCGTCGCCATCACCGGAACAACCGAACAAAGTCAGGTTTACCATCATTTGGTCATTTTTTTTTATGTCTACAATTAAACCATCTGCAGAATGATTTCGTGTAAGTAGGCTCCACATGTCAGCTGCACCACTCTTTGATAGACGCATCCCTTGCTAGTAATTTGCCAAAAAAGTCCAGTAGGGAGACCCACAAATCGAGCGAGCTCAAACATCACTGGCGTAACAGCAATAGGAGTAAGTTAACAGCTCCATTGCAGTGTAAGATTCCCCAACAGTTGCTATCCTGTCACACTAGTTAGTCATGATTCGAAATTGGTGATTTAGACGTGTGACTATTCATTCTTTAAAGCTGCATCGCTATGTGTGTACGACGAGAACAAGAGACACCCATACACGCTTGGCCAATAAACTCTGTTCGACTGTTCAGGAACAGTTCGCTCTGGGCGCCATGAGGCTAGGACCCACTTACCAACCGATCGAGCAAAATTGCAGGAAAAACACCGTGAACTGTTCGTGATTAAAGGAGTTCTGCATGATCGGACGTCTGTGGTATCACCTCGTACGGTTGAAAAAAAAACTGCTTTTTTTGGGGGGGCTTGAAAGCACCATCAAAAAGACCAAAACATTTGTTAAACACGCGCCACTTTGGGAGGAAATTGCTGTGCAAACATTTGTTACGCGACGTTGAGCAGCATTTGTTCTGCTTTCCTGACGTAGGTTCGCGCTGGACGGTCGAGATAGAAGGGAAAAAAAGGTTGGGTTGTTGTGGTCTGGTCCTAAGTATGCATCCCAAAAGATTAATGAAATGGCCGCCTCATGCCTTTCACATATTCTCAGTTCATGTGATTGCTTACTTAGCAATATGCCCATATGATGTGTGCAGCAGTGTGCCCCATACACATCAAGCTCTATAAGTAGCTGACATCCGCACACCAGCTTGTCACACTGGAGATCAGACTCAGCACAACCCCACTCACTCACACACCCAGAGAGACAGAGACGGGGAGAGAGTACGAAGAGAAAGAAGATGAGTAGAGGAGGGAGCAGTGGGGGTGGCCGGAGCTCTCTAGGTTACCTCTTTGAGCCGGAGATCACTCCGAACCACACGACCAAATCCAACCAAGAAACAAAGAAGGCCGCCGGAAACAGCAGTGTCCAGGACGACAAGATGAGCAGGGATGAAGCAGATCAAGAACCGTATCCTGCTCCTCCGAAGAAAGAAGACTCAAACCCAATAGTTTCTCACAGACCTGCCTCCAACATCTACCATACTAACCAACTAGGCAAGAACTCCGGGCTTCTTATCACTGTAAGTAGTACTACTTCGGATCGTGAATCTGTGTGTATATATAACCGGATCATGCATGCTGGGATGAGCAAATATGCATCTAGACTTGCATGTATAACCTGAGTTGCATATGTATATGCTTCACTCTTGTGTTCTAGGACCGACCGTCTACGAGGGTCCGCTGTGCACCCGGAGGGCCGTCGTCGCTTGGATTTCTGTTCGGAGACGAGGACAACTAACAGCAGATGGTGAACAGTGCGCAAATCTGCAATAATTTATGACTGTATGTATGCTTTCATCAGCAGTATGGGAAAGGTGGTCTGATTTACGTAGCGTGAGTGGTGTGGCATATATTATGACTGCTTGTATTTGCATGGTCTATGTGTACTGTTGCTTGCTCGGTGTGTATGCATGTTTATGTATCTGTTTGGTCGTGTCAGTATAGCATGGAGTGTTTACGACCTTTGTTGTAAATTGTTGTTGTCGAGAGCCTAAGTTATATGGGGACTAAGTTAAGATTGGATGTTAAAATATTCTACTAAATGGTCTTGTTCATATGTTATTTCAAGGGTGAAATTTTGGTGCTGCAGTTGGTTTCGTTTATTCGATGGGATTATATGATGTAGCACGTAATGCATGTCTAGGTTAAAAGAAATGCAAATTAAGCTATCTGCTAATTTAATTTAAGCTCTTGTATTCCGGCAACATAGTCCAGGAGGATATCAAGAGGAAAAATTCCCTTCTCCAACTTTGTAATTTTTTATTAATGTTGATTTTAAGCATTTTTTATTTAAAAATAAAATTGAACAAGCAGACAGTCAAAATGTAAAGTCATGCGGCACTTCTTTGCATCTTTGTTTTGGTGGGCACTGCTTTTATACCCTCTGTTTGGATTATAGGAGCTTTTACATACGAAACGGATTTTACTATACTACCGTGTGCCTAGTGTATAATAAGTAGGTTGGGTTCTTAGGGGATTGTTTGTAGCGACTTTTCGCTGATTTGTGAACCATTTGAATCTTCGTAACACAGTAATCAAGATAAGTTGGTAGATTCTTACTCCATAGCTTGCCAAATCATGTACCATGTATATGTACAGAATTTAGCCATCATCATCTATATAGCTAGTGGTTTTTTTCCCCTAGTGAATTGAGCATATAACTTGATAGTTGGAAAATTCGACAATTTCTTTTCAGATTGTTGAAGGATAGTTAAAGGGTTTTTTTGAAAGACTATAAAAAAACCCCAAGGAAAGAAAAGAAAAGAAAAGAAAAAACCCACCCAATGTCGACATTTATTTTCATTTAGTGGCCACCTAGGACTACCACAGTGCATCCTATGTGCGAAATTGGCGATAGTCATTACACGAGGACAACAATGGGTGGTGGGTCCATGGTAGATATAGGAAATTCGGATGAATTTCCCCTAAAAAGCCGCTCTCAGGAAAAGTTATCATGCGTTGAGAAAAACATCATGCGAGTTGGGTTCCTGGTTTCTTCTAGAAAACATTGGATTGACGACTAATCCGTGTTAATATATGTTAAGTTAGGTCCGTCGGTAGATATAGGAAATTCCGATGAATTTCCCCTAAAAAGCCGCTATCAGGAAAAGTTATCATGCGTTGAGAAAAACGTCATGCGAGTTGGGTTCCTGGTTTCTTCTAGAAAATATTGGATTGACGACTAATCCTTGTGAATATATGTAAAGTTAGGTCCGTCGGTAGATATAGGAAATCTCGATGAATTGACAACTGATCCGTGCGAATATCTGTAAAGTTGCACATATTTTTTGATAAAATAAAAGTTGGCCCACCGGCAAATTGTTGTGTTTCCGTAAAAAAACTAGGAATATTTTTCCCGATTAAGGCAAACAAACCCAAGAAGGTACTGTCCGTCTCTTTTTAATCCCCTTTCGAGAGACAGGGACCACGAGGGTACTGTGAAAAGAGAGAAAAAGCTAAACGGGCCGACCCACTCACACGGACATGAATGTTCGGCCCAGTGGGCTATGGCATAGCCGCCACAGCAGCACCATCGATTTGTTTCAATCGTCCGACGTATCCCACGATGTGGATGTCTGTGGTCAATTTCCAAACTCAGGTGATTCCGAATTAAATGTTTGATGCGTACAACGTAAAGCCCATGCCGTGTCAGCGAAAGAACAAAGAGGGAAAGAAGGAAGGATCTCCACCAAAGAGAGACCCTTCGTTTTGCACAGGCCGAGCTGCTTCTGTTCAGCGTTTTTTCTCATGCTTTTCTTCGTTTTGCCGGAACACTTTTCCCGACTCCATTCCGTGGCGGCGAGACCGTACGGGGCTGGGAACCAAGCTGTCCCGATCCAACAGCGTACGTTATCGTGGGTTTTTTGCCCAGGGAAGAGAAGGGCGGGGGAGGCGAGAGCGTGTTGCTGCCCTGGGCCGCAGATTGCCCACAGGTGCTGCCACTGTACACCGTACACACCGAACCTGCGCGTGTGGTGTTGCTGCTGTCGAGTTCTGCAATTCTGCAGGCAAGGTTACCGCCTGGTAAATCAGTCACGGGATGCGATTGTAGTCCTTGAAACATCGCCTGTACGGATGCGGCAGCTTATTTACTTCACTCAGATCACTGCAACAACGTTAAGTCTTGATTTTTTTCCACTGCGACCGATGATTATGGCTAACAGTTTTTAGTCATAGTATGAACACTTTTACCAACATCTAAGGCCCCGCTCGTTTCGGCTTCAGCTTCTGACTTCTGACTTATTTTTCACTATTCATAATTTCGTCTTTTTCTGAATTTTTAGTTTTTTTTGAGCTTTTTTGCTGATTCTTTTTTTTTCCGTATTCGTTTGTGTTGTTTGTGATGGGCTAACATATTTTTTATATTTTTTAATTTTTTAAATTTAATTATGTTAAATAAGCTCTGTCATTCTGATGTTTTTCACCAAATTCCACAATACTTTTCAATTATAATGGCCAAAATAATTCAAAATGATCACCACCTAAATATTGATAAGTTGTAGCCGCGATCGGTCCAGCCGCGAAGTAGCTGTAGAAGCTCGCCTAGTCGCCTCCAGGCTCCAGTTGTCCAGTCTCCTCCCTTCCCTGTCTTAGCCTCCCGCTCCGTCCCTGTCCATTTATAGCCTCCCAGAAAGTGCACTCGGAAGGCAGTAGTGTACTAACCAAGAACGCCAAGCCATGGCCGCCGGACTCTCTGGCGCCGCTATGACCAGCTTCACCGTCAAGAACCCCCTCCTCGCGGCCGCCGCTCGCCGCCGGATGCTTCCTTCTCTTTCCGGCCGACTTCTTCCATTCTCCCCGCTCACGCGGACCCCGCGCCGGCGCGGGCTCGAGACCGTGACGTGCTTCGTTCCGCAGGACACGGAGCATCTGCAGGCACCGGCTCCGGCGCCGGTGCCGGTGCCTGCTCCTTCGCTGGAGGAAGAGGCGGCGGTCGCAGCGGCACGGCGCATCGCGGAGAGGAAGGCGCGGAAGCAGTCCGAGAGGCGGACCTACCTGGTGGCCGCCGTCTTGTCCAGCCTCGGCATCACGTCCATGGCCGCCGCCGCCGTGTACTACCGTTTCACCTGGCAACTGGGGGTATATACGTACCATTCACTTGACTTTTCTCTTTGCTGTTAGTAAGTGGCGAAGACGCAGCCACAATTCCGTATTTCGATGGGTGACCATTGTTGAATTTTATGCGTCCGTGCAGGGCGGCGAGGTGCCGGTGACCGAGATGTTCGGCACTTTTGCGCTCTCCGTCGGTGCGGCGGTAAGCGGCCCTCCAAAAACCGAACCTGCGCGTGTGGTGTTGCTGCTGTCAAGTTCTGCAATTCTGCAGGCAAGGTTACCGCCTGGTAAATCAGCCACGGGATGCGATTGTAGTCCTTGAAACATCGCCTGTACGGATGCGGCAGCTTATTTACTTCACTCAGATCACTGCAACAACGTTAAGTCTTGATTTTTTTCCACTGTGACCGATGATTATGGCTAATAGTTTTTAGTCATAGTATGAATAATTTTACGAACGATCTAAATATTGATAAGTTGTATCAAAAATGAAATGTTGTTTATTCAGACAAAACTGCAGAACTGGCCCTAATTAGATCGTCCCAAAAGAAAAATGTCAGCGCAACTATGTAAGCGGCTAATTGCATGGAATCGCCGAAGCTTGGTTCAAATACTGACATGCAGTCGTTCGATCCAAATCGGCCGGCAAGCAGACATCCCTCAGCCTCCCGATGACATGCACCTTTCTGAGATAACGAGAAATCACAGTTCGATTTTTCCACTTCTTTTCTCCTGCACACGCGTTCAAAAGCAAAACCTCTCGGCAGCTTGGCGTCTCGCCCTAAAAGATGTCGCCGAGGATCGGTTGAAGCTGCACTCTTGCTCTCCTTGTTATAAGGTCCTAGATTCAAATCAGCTTTAGGTCTAACCTTATTTTAGATAGATTATGTATATGTAGTAATTTTTTTGTACTTTTATTTTTATTTCACGCAAAACGGTTAACTGAGAATGCTATCATTGAAACTTCTAGAATTATATGTAAGTGCTTCTCAAGCTAAGCTAGTAAAGTGAGACTAACCCACACCCTCATGCGCACACACACACATATGAGTCATCATAGGTCGGAGTGTCACATACACTCCCTCAAAGGACTCGACGTCCTCATCGGACCAATATACCCACACTGGAGCAAATGATAAAGATCTCCCCTTTTGGCACATGTCTGTACGTTCAGTGCAAACACATATGCCATGCCATGTGTCCACTCTGGGCCCACACGCGCTATGCGCCATATATGCGTGCCCCTGACCCGCACGTGTCCATGTAACCGCGAGAGTCGGCTCTGATACCATTTGTAACACCGTAGAGTCCAAACCGGCTTAGACCTAACCCTATTCTAGATATGCCACACACACGTAGCAACTTGTTTGTATTTTCGTCTTCGCTTCGTATAAAACGGTTAACCAAAGTATTACCATTGGAACTCCTAAACTTATATATAAGTACTTCTTAAACTAAATTAGTAAGATAAAACGAACCCATACCATCACATATATATATATATATATATAGGTAAAATAACGAGTGCTCCTTGGTGCCCGGGCACCATAGTCTAAAATTGGTATGTATCATGTGCGAAAATTTTTAAAATTTTTTGGATGTCAAGTTTAACTTGTCCACTAACTAGTTCAAACAAGTTTGAACTAAATTTCGAACTGTAGTTGCCTTTCTAGATGATAGTTTGATTGTAGGTACATGCTAATTATATATATAAATCAGCAAAGTATGTGATCTAAATTAGTTCAAAACTTTGAGTTTATGTATATTTTTCAAACTTATATGTTTCATTTGAATTGTTATAGATGAGTATATACCCTAAAGCGATATTTTCAAAAATATACCCAAATTTAGATGGAATTGATGCATTTGAAATCATGGTGCCCGGGCACCTTGGTGTCCCATTCGACATCATATATATATATATATATATATATATATATATATATATATATATATATATATATATATATATATATATATATATATATATATATATATATATATATATATATATATATATATATATATATGGTCATCGTGGACCCAAGCGTCGCGCTCGGTCTAGCCGCCAAATCAGAGAAGCTCGCTTAGTCGCCTCCAGCTCCAGAGTCCGGTCTCCTCCCTTCCCTGTCTTAGCTAGAGCCGGGACTTGGTAGTGCTTTTGGGCCGGCCAAAGCACGGCCGGCCCAAGACGACAGCACGGCCCGGCCGACACGTGGCGGGCGTCTTGGCCCAAGACGAACGGTGGGCCGTCTTGGGCCGCAGATCCCAAGACGGTGGGCGGCACGGCACGGCGGCGTGGCGTCTTGGTGCTGGGCGGCGACGACGGCACGGCGCAAGGCACGCACGGCGGCAAGACGCAGCGACGACCGGCGCGGGCGACGGCGGGACTCGGGGAGGTGGGGGCGAGGCGGCGCGACGGAGGTGGAGGAGGCGGCGGGGGAGGGGAGGAGGCGGCGGACGGGAGCCCGGGAGAGGTGGGGAGGCGGCGGCGGCGGCGAGGCCGGAGGCGAGGAGGCGGCGACGGGCCGGGAGGTGGGGAGGCGGCGTGGCGGGAGGTGGGGAGGCGGCGGCACGGGAGGCGGGGAGGAAGCGGCACCAGGGAAGGTGGGGAGGAGGAGGAGGCCGGGGTGGCGGGTGGGGAGGCGGCGGAGCTGAGGGACCGAGGCGAGGCGAGGCCGGGAGGTGGGGAGGAGGCGGCGGGGGAGGTGGGGAGGCGGCACACGGGAAGGTGGGGAGGAGGAGGAGGCCGGGGTGGCCAGGGGGGGAGGCGGCGGAGCGGAGGGACCGAGGGCGAGGCGAGGCGGCCGGGAGGCGGGGGGAGGCGGCAGGGAGGTGGGAAGTCGGGAGGAGGAGGAGGCGGTGAGGGCTGAGGGCGGCGGCAGGGGGAAGGGAAGGGCGGAGGGAGGCGGAGCGGAGGCGAGGCCCGGAGGAGGGAGGGAGGGCGGTGGCGGTGGGGAGGAGGACCGGAGGAGGGCGGCGGGGAGCCGTGCAGCCAAGGCGAGGAGGAGGACCGGAGGAGGAGGAGGAGGAGGAGGACCGGAGGAGGAGGCGAGGCGGCGGCGGCGTGTTCGCCACCCGCGTCTTGCGGGTCACCCTGCACCGAGAATGACCGCGATTTGACGCCACCACGCGCACGCCGACCGGAGAGAGGAGGAGGAGGGCGGGGCCACGTGGCGGCGTGTGGACGGTTGGACGGTGGAAAAGAAACCTAAAAGCGAGAAAGCAAAAACGATTCATTAAGCGATGCATTAAACGGTCAATTAAACGGTCATTCGAACGGTTATGTAACGTTACAATAATCGTCTCTATAAATCACTCCGCTTGACCTTCAGCCTCCGAGTCCGACTCACAAATAATTTATTTTTCACATATTCACTCCAAGACTCCACCATTTTCACCTTGAATCACAACAATTCTTCGCATAGCATTCTCTTTTCCTTCTCATTTCTTTTATTTATTATAGTTGTACTTTTATTTATTTATTTGTAATTTTATTTATTAACTAATCATCATGTTACCAAGAAGTCGCAGATGCAGGGAGCGATCAAGCGGTGGCGCAGAGGAATCAAAGCTCAAAAGGACAATGGACGACTTAGTGTAAGCTCTCTGCCGTCGCTCCCTAGTCCTCCTCCGCCCCGCTGATGCTCGTCGGCTCGCCAAGCATGGGAGATTACGGCATGGATGACCGTCATATGGATCGATGCAGAGGGCTACGAGGAGTACCGTAGGCGGTCGAGTCAATGGGGACAACAATCCGAGTCCAGGGCGGGTCTGCACGAAGGGCGGATTGTTTGGAAGCACATGACCTGGAGCCAGGAAATCCGAGACGGTGAAACGGTAGATATCGCTAAATCTAGGGACGACGCTCTTTTAAGTCATGCCGTCGTTGCAATGGAAGAAAAATTTGTTAAATATTTTGGTTCTCTTTCACACTTATATTGTTTTGCTATTATTTTGATCCTACAAAAAGTTGGCGAGTTCTGAGATGGGTATGGAGGATAGGTGAATGTCTTGGCCTAGATTATTGAAGCTTTCGCACATGTGAAAGAGGAGCTTTTTCGTGTTTTCCGTTTGTATCATGATAAGTTTGGTAGCAGCGGAAGATCGGAGGCCTCACAGCAGACGCAACATGGAAAGACAAGCATGGCATCACACTTGTGGAAGAAGCTAAAGGGCAAGTCTACTTCTTCGTCCTCCCGTCTCGAGCGGCCTCAAGTGGAATTGCCTCTGAGTTGAACCACTATTTGGAGCATGATTTTGCAAATATTGATCCCGATCTCATCGATGGAGGCAAGATAGACTTGCTCGAGTGGTGGAAGAACAACAAGCGGATCTTTCTGTCTTTGTCACATTTCGCACGAGATGTTCTCTTGGTGCCGTGTCCACCGCCTCTTGAGCGACATTCGATGCGGTGGGAGAATAATAGAAGAGAGAAGATCATCCCTTACGCCAAAGATGGTGGAGGCAATCACATGTGCCAAAGACTGGGAATTAGCCAAAGAGCGGGAACAACATCAACTGGAGGATCCCGAAATCGTGCAGCGATCTTGACCTGAGACATTCCGAGTAGATATTATCTATGCATCTTGTAATAGTTAGTATATACATATGTTATTCTTGTACTTTTTCCTTACTCGGAAACCCCACTGGGCGTAAGGTTTTAACGAGGCGATAACATTGTATTTCTAAAATATCAAAGAAATTTCACTTTTCCGAAATATTTATGTCATTGCGTGCCCATGTGTTTATGCAATTAATTCGCTTATTTTAACTAGTTTTAAACGAGACAGTGCGAGAGAAAGGAAGATGACGACCGTCGCCGCCGCCACAGATAGTAATTTTGGCCGGGCTTGGTGGCACGCAGACGAACGCCGCACACGGTGGGCTTTGGGCGTGCTTGGGCTGGCCGGAGGCAGCGGGCCGACACGGTGGCACGATGTCATGATCGGGCCGAGCCGGCGCACGCACGAAGCGCACGAAGACGATGGGCTTGGGCCGTGCCGCACGGCACGGCCCAAGTCCCAGCTCTAGTCTTAGCCTCCCGCTCCGTCCCTGTCCATTTACAGCCTCCCAGAAAGTGCACTCGGAAGGCAGTAGTGTACTAACCAAGAACGCCAAGCCATGGCCGCCGGACTCTCTGGCGCCGCTATGACCAGCTTCACCGTCAAGAACCCCTCCTCGCGGCCGCCGCTCGCCGCCGGATGCTTCCTTCTTTTCCGGCCGACCTCTTCCATTCTCCCCGCTCACGCGGACCCCGCGCCGGCGCGGGCTCGAGACCGTGACGTGCTTCGTTCCGCAGGACACGGAGCATCTGCAGGCACCGGCTCCGGCGCCGGTGCCGGTGCCTGCTCCTTCGCTGGAGGAAGAGGCGGCGGTCGCAGCGGCACGGCGCATCGCGGAGAGGAAGGCGCGGAAGCAGTCCGAGAGGCGGACCTACCTGGTGGCCGCCGTCTTGTCCAGCCTCGGCATCACGTCCATGGCCGCCGCCGCCGTGTACTACCGTTTCACCTGGCAACTGGGGGTATATACGTACCATTCACTTGACTTTTCTCTTTGCTGTTAGTAAGTGGCGAAGACGCAGCCACAATTCCGTATTTCGATGGGTGACCATTGTTGAATTTTATGCGTCCGTGCAGGGCGGCGAGGTGCCGGTGACCGAGATGTTCGGCACTTTTGCGCTCTCCGTCGGTGCGGCGGTAAGCGGCCCTCCAAAAACTCTTGCCTGCTGCTAACATTCGTGAGAAAAATGAAAGAAGTCAGCTAATTTTGACGCGCCGGCGGTGCAGGTTGGGATGGAGTTCTGGGCGCGGTGGGCGCACCGGGCGCTGTGGCACGCGTCCCTGTGGCACATGCACGAGTCGCACCACCGGCCGCGCGAGGGCCCGTTCGAGCTCAACGACGTGTTCGCCATCATCAACGCCGCGCCGGCCATCTCCCTCCTCGCCTACGGCTTCTTCCATCGCGGCCTCCTCCCCGGCCTCTGCTTCGGCGCGGTAACCCACTCCTAAGCCCTGCCCCGCACCGCCAAAGCCAGGCTGTCTGCGTCCGACGGGTAGGTCGGGCCCACCTGTCAGAGACATCAGATTAGGATCTGACCCTCCACGTGTCCGTTTCCTACAGGGCCTCGGGATTACGCTGTTCGGCATGGCCTACATGTTCGTCCACGACGGCCTGGTCCACCGCCGCTTCCCCGTCGGGCCCATCGCGAATGTACCCTACTTCCGGCGAGTGGCTGCGGCTCACAAGGTACGACGAGGCTAGCGACTTCTCGCTGACAATTACTCCTACCAGTAGTGTAGCAGTAGCAACGACTTGGTGGCTCGAACTGAAAACTCTTTCTGATTTTGTGTGTGTGGTTGGCTCGGTGGCGATGTCGCGAGCAGATACACCACATGGACAAGTTCGAGGGCGTGCCGTATGGGCTGTTCCTGGGACCCAAGGTGAGTGAGTGGTGCCCATCCATGTGTCCTCCGTTTGCCCGTGACCAGCACCGGACAAGCGCTCTGATTTTTCTTGTACTGCCGTCTCAACGCGCGTGTGGCTGCAGGAGCTGGAGGAGGTTGGTGGCCTGGACGAGCTGGAGAAGGAGCTCGCAAGAATCAACCGGAACCGGAGTGTCTGATTCGGTGCTGGCAGCATGCAGCCAGCACACCTGACAAGCTAGCAGAGCTCCATTCGAATATTTTTGTTTTTGGTCGCTACGTTGATAAGGGAAATTTGATGATTTACTCTATTTTTATTTGCAAACAGCTTATTTACTTCATAGTTGATATCAATTGATTATTTATCTTATCTTTTAATTTGCAGTTGATTATTTACTCTTTTTACATTTCTAAGCTATTTTTTATTTTTATAATGGTAAACTACCATGGAAAATAACCAAATTGCCCCAGTGGAATCCACCTCCTATTCCCTTCTTTTGTCTGTCAACTGACGCCCATCCGATTCCCCATCTTTTCCCTTGCTCGCCAACTAGAAGTCCAGAACCCGAATCGGACTAGCTCCGGGGATTTTTCCCGTAATAACACTGAACTATAACATTGAATATCAGAAAATTGACTAATATGCTTGGTGTATGGCTAATCTCAGCATCTCTGTAGCATCTTTCCATGGGGAATCCAATATGACGAGAGGCTCCAGAAGCCAAATGCCCGGAAAAAGTTCAGTGGCAGCATATATTCCGGATCATTATATCGTCACCATACCCAGTTCAGTTGAGGTTGATATTTGATACCAGATTCATCAGGGTTATTTGGTACCAGATTCCTCTAAAATCTGAGCTCTTGATTCAACTATCGGTAGGGGTGCAAACGGATCGGATTCGAACGGATATTGTTGTTACCATATCCTAACCCATATTTTTTCTCCGGATTCGATACCAATCGGATTCGGTACCAATCGGATTCGGTGCCGGATCGGTCGGGATTAACCCGAGCCGTTTGCACCCCTACTTATTTGTAAGGAATGCATGCAGTACAACAAATGGAGTAGGAGGACGTACCGTCAAGAATTTGATGTTACTACTTAATAGCTGACATGAAAGATTTTATTTTACCATTGCAAAAGAAAATGAAACGTCAAATAGTAGCACTAATCTGAAATCAAACTTGAAGACGTATCGGATTCGGACGGATATTGCTGTTACCATATCCTAACCCATATTTTTTCTCAGGATTCGGTACCAATCAGATTCGGTACCAATTGGATTCGGTGCCGGATCGGTCGGAATTAACCCGACCCGTTTGTACCCCTAACTATCGGTGTAGAACCAGGAGCAATTTGTTGATCCGGTGGTGGTGGAGAAGCAATCCATTATTGATTGCGTCCACATATTCGAGCAGACGTTGCATGTCCAGTTCCCTGTCTGTCTTGTTCTTATTGTATGATGTCCATACAATGCAATGGAGTCTAAAAAGAGTGATATATATTATTAAATATGATCATAAATCATACAATGAATATCAATTTTATCTTACGCATATATCAGGCTTGTTCCCAAACTGTACATAGCCGAGTGTCCATGTATTACAACGGAAATTCAAACTTCATGCCATTATACACTCATCCTGTGAGGGTAAAAACAAAAAAATGGTAAGTTTTCCTACCAGTAAAACATGCTGCTCAATAGTCCAACCCCTTCCTCCCATGAATGCAATGCACCACCTCATAGCTGGAAGCTCCTTCCTCGACCTCGTCTTCGTCTTACCAACACCATTTTTAAAAACAAGAAAAATCATACCAAGGAGCAAAGTTTTAAGAACAAGAAAATTCAGATCAAGGAGCAAAGTGAGACAGTAAAAAATTCATTTATGATGTTTCCTAGTCAGGTTTGAATGAATGCACACAAACTTTTTATAAGAAATATTATCATCTCAACATTAACGCCAACCAATCAGTATTCTTGTACATACATATCATTCGAACAAGCAATAATTCACATGCAGTAATCTAGGCTGAAAATCAAAAGCTTCAATAATTCAATGTTAGGAAGTCCTAAAAATCTTGTTCAACACTTGCCAGTTCAGAAATCAGAATACAACCACACATTAAATATTTTCAACATGCATTAATATCTAACTGAGCATTGTACAACAAAAAAGAAACTATCTTGGATAAAAACAACAGTGCTTGAGCGGCGCTTGGGAGAGCGGTTTAGGTCAAGGAGAAGCTAAGAAGGTCAAGTTGGATCAAAGTCTAATGACTTAGTGAATTCGGGCTTATGTGCTTTGAAAAACGTGTATAAGTGTAGTGTGTGAGTAAAATCCGTGTTGCGTGGGGTTAACAGATTTTTTCATGTGTTAAGTGAATAATATCCATTAGAGTTAGATATGTTCTAGTTACCTATGTATTTAATAGGTTGAGATGGAGACTTACTAGTTAATCGTCCAACCTTTGCTATTGAAGCTAAGTGTTCTAGGGTTAGAGTTTGAGAAGTGTGAGTGTTGTGGTGTGCTCTCTTATCCTCCAGGTGGAGTGATTATAAAACCCTCATCCTCAAGTAGCAATATATCAACTTTGTTTATTTCTCATGGATCTTTCTTGTTTTGGTTTATTTGCTATTGATTTGGTTGGTTTTGATCTTCTCTCTCCTCTTGTTAATCTTGTTGAATGCCAAGGACAAGTTAGTTATAGAAATATACCTTAAAAATCAATCTCCACCCACTCTGTAACACCTCCATTTCTGGGAGTATTATGAATTCCTCGCAACTGCCTAGGACTGTTCAGTTGCGAGTTACATCAATCGAGTGTATAACATTGCTAACACATGCTTAAGGACAAAAGCCGACTTTATTACAATATAAAGGGCTAAAAGCCAAGTTTTACAATAGGGCAAGCGGCTTTTAGATACATTACAACAAAAGGATGCCACAGGCACGCCTGAGCGAAAGACAACCCTAAATCCAAGCATCATCTATTTCGTAGAATTCCACTTCTTCGCCTTCGTATGCTTCTTCATTGTATGCTATTTCTGTTGATATTTTTAGCAAGTATGAGTACTACTACCGTACTCAACAAATCACACGGAGACTACCATTAACTACATGTAGGGTATATCATGTAAAAGGGGAAACAAGGTTATTATTTTATGTGAATGCAGTTTTAGTTGTAACTCAGTTAAAGACTTAAAAGACATAACTTCATTATTAAAAGGGGGCTTCAAACTTGATTACCAACTTGCAATATTCCCAAATTATTCTCAAACCTACTTATGCCTTGTTGTTGGATTCACCCATTAAACACAGCTTCATTTACCGGAAGCACGGCGTATTCGAATACCATTATTTCATGACTCCGCATAGTTGTCCTGCTTTACCCACAAGATACCTTAACTCCTGCGACAGAGTTAAGAAAACAAAGTTGTTCACTACTCAATTCTTTATATAGCCTCCACCCAGTATGTTTTTGATCTCAACAAGCTCGGATGACCCCACGGATCTCGTCCGACTCATTGCAGCCCTATAGTTGTATGGTTAACCACCTCCCATACGAACTCACCCTCTGACTCCCCCTTTCCAGTTGTAAAGGTTCAATTGAAGTTGAGCAGTTACTAAGCTAGGTTTGACAAAGTCAACGCTTGTGGTTGGGCGGTGACTATATCCTTTACTCAGCATAAGGGTCTAGTACTTACATTTTTAACTGAGGCATCATCCACGCACAAACCCATATTCAGTGCCTGAGCCACTGCCACCAATCCACAACCAAGCCTCCACCCTAGGATAAGGTCTTGGGATTCGGCCCTCTTATGGCATACCGCAATCCTCGCTTATCGTAAATCCATCTTTTCAAATCTCTAGACAAATACTAAAATTCTTAATAGTTGAAAGATTTTAGTGAATACCTAACTTACATGATTATATAGCTATCATATTTATTTTTACTATGTCTTATCAAGGTGAATATGTCCATCAAATTAATCTGGGCTTTTTCGGGTGGTAGGACATAACTAACATCATGTCATTCTAAACAGTATTTGTACATGAAATAACAACTTGTAAATAACATAATGAAAATACTGATAAATAAATAAATAAAGGAAATGTAGGTTTAACATCATCAAAATATGTGCGACTTGTCTTGCGAGTCTACGATTTCGACTAGCTCGAACTCCTCGGTGGGCTGGGCTTGAACTTGAGCTTCTCCTTTCGGCTCCTGGGAAACTTTGATGTCGAGAGCTAACGCAAAACAATTAAAACAAATTAATTCCATGCCCGAAGAATTGAGCTAGGAACAAAGAAAGAAAAGAAAGAAAATCCGATAAAATCCAAGTAAACAGGGTTTTGGGCTCTTATGAGGTCCTAAATGAGGAAATGGGTCTGAAAAATGGGTTGGCGGGCTCGAAACGGTCAAAATGGGTATAAACATGTATTTTTGGGTTTGAGGTGAACAGTAACGGGTTGGTTACTATTCATTACGGGCGGGGACTGTTCATTGTGGGTTGAACCCGACACTGTGTACTGCGGGTTTGGGCTCGGTTTAACGGGTCGGGGGAACAGTAACCGGCAATTACTATGCTTCTTCCTCCTCCCGCTTATGCGCGCAGAAGAAACAGAGGAAAAGGTGGCGGCTGTCGACGGGGTTAGGGTGACTTGCGACGGCTTTTGAATGTATGGTTGGGTTCGTGGGGCTGTGGGGATTCCATTTTGGAGGTCGGCTGGGTCAGAGGAGTCGGCGATCGCCGGCGGCGAGCCTCTCTTCCTCGCGGCTGGTTTGGGTACTATAGGGTGGATGGGGGCTTAATTGGGCGAATTGGCTGGTGTTTGAGCATCAGTGGGGATAGGGGAAGCTAGTGGAAGTGGCGGTTTGGGCTAGGGAAGTCGGAGTTGGGCTGGCCACGGTGGGGTGGTTCGGCTGTTAAGTGATTCTCGGCGCCAGGGAAGGAGGGTGGCTGGGAAGCTAAGGCGACGGTTGGGAGGTGTTTCTGGGAGCTCAGGGAGGCTACAGACGAGGTTAATTGGAGAATGGTTGGTCGGAGAGGAGACATTGGATTAGGGCTCACTTTTGGGGATTTTGCAATCGCCGGCAATGGGGGAGGTGAGGGGAGCTTCGGGGCATTTAGTTGGCTACAGGGAAGCTAATGGCTTCTAATGGAGAGCTCGGGCGCTTAAATAGGAGTTGGAGGCGGTTTGGCACCGGAGACTGTCCAAGGCGATGACGGCGCGTGGCGAGGTCGAGAGCCTTCGGGATGGCTCGGCGCGGCTACCAAAGGGGTGCAAGCTGGTACTTTGGGCGACGCATTGCAGTGGTCAAAAGGTGCTGGCGTGGTTCAGGTCGGCTGTGAGAGGGAGACGCGAGAAAGAGTAGCGGCGGTGCTACACGCCGCCTCAGCCAAGCCAGTGTCGAGGCACGGGAGGCGAGGTCAGACGGGCTCGACCGGGTGGTAGCGGTGGCAAGGCCTAGAAGGCGCGGGGAGGTGCGGTTTGCAGAGAAAATCGGCGGTGGCAAGAAAAATCAGGGCGCAGTCGCGGTCGGAGTGGCCGGCGGTGGCTGACACCAGTGCACGGGCATTAATGGGCGAGGTATGGTCGCAGGCAAGTGGAGCAAAGCTGGCAAGGGTGAGCTGGTGCGAGAAGGCGCGAGGAGGTCGGCGGCGGCTGAAAGATCAGAGGCGACGGTGATATTTTGTCGGATATGAACAGTGGCCGCGAAATCCTCCTCCGTTCAGGCTGTGATGACAGGGATTAGAGGTGGCTTTGTGTTGAGATTAGTGCGGATTAGGATGAGGGAGCAAGAGAAACTCAAATCCAAATCAAATTCAAATCAAATTTTGATTTTATAATTTTTCGGTTTTGTTTCAAAACCGACCGAACACTCTCCTCACGCCACAGTATAATATCCCCCGGGCCGACTGATGCTGCGCCACTGCCTACGTCAAATGCGTGAGCATGAAGCGCATGCACAGCCCGGCACGACGACACCTAGCTACAAGCAAGCTTATACTAATGCGCAGCACCAGCACGCGCCGCTCTAAACTAGAGTTTCCCTTGGATTGTGAGGGCAGAATGCCCTTGGATTGTGAGAGCAGAAGGTGTGCGCAGCGTCATCAAAAACAAATGATAGAAGCTTTGGCCCACACCGTTTTCAATGGCGGCCACGTCACTTTCCTCACGATTGCTCCGCTACATCGGATCTCATATGAATTCACTAGGTAGTCTAGGTTCCTACGATGATTACGAATTACTTGTTCAACTGATATATGTCTGTATATATATAGATGAATCTTTGACAAATTAGACTAACAGCTGGAGTAGAGTACAGACTTTCAGTGGGAAAGAGAATGGAAAACTACTAAAGTGTTGATCAAACAAATTTGGGATGACGAACAAGGTACGACGAGGGCTGCCAATATTTTAGCTAGACTGACGTGACGAGGTCGGCCGGTAGATAAGGCCAGCCCGATGCCAATCCCGAACCAGCACATGGCTCAGAGTCGGCAAAAGCTGGACGCCTCCCGTTGATTGGGACGGAATTTGAGACCACATTTCGTGCGAAAACGTAACGTGCGTTTTAGCTTCGCTGCCGTGTCAAGTCCCGCTGGTGAGAGCCAGACTAGCTTTCTTTTTTGGGAGGAAGCTAGCTGCTGAGCTAGTGCTAGGCTACCGGACTCCCCACGGGCATTCGGCTTGCAAAACGGTGCCCCGCCGTGGGGTCGATCAGTGCACGGCGCCGCAAAGGCGGCTGCTCGACTCGACGCTACCACGACGCAAGAACACCGTCCTCGCCGCGCACGACGGCATGAGAGATAGGCCTGTGCTTTGCAGTCAGCCGACTTGTATCTTCGATTTCTTTCAAGCAAGCTGTAGCCAAAAAAAAAAAAACAGGCCCCTGCGGACCATGGGCCAGATCAGCGATCACACAAACGACCCATGATCGATGCGGCCCATGATATGACCCGCCCCACCGGCACCGCTACAGGGCTTAGGAATTTAGACGATCATATCTTGGGCCGTCTATGCACATAAATTTAGCCCAGAAAGACGACGGTTCTAACATCCTCCCAGAAATTTCTGGAGATTTCGCCCGTCCTCTACGACCACACGTTCTCTCTCCAAGGACGCACCATCCTTCGCACGCTCAGAGATAAGCCAATCCTGCGCAACGTGAATCGAGGCATGGTTTCTTGATCTGAGTTCGTTACCTTCTCTCAATGGTCCAGAATCGTGACATCTCACATGTAAGTCTCGTACCGGGATTCGTTTCCCCAAATCTCGCTTCTTCTTCACTTGCGTATTTATGGCCGCAGATGAATATACGGTCTCCTCATGTGGAAAATTCAAACCATAAAATGTAGGAATCGTTACGCTGGTGTGTTCGGAGCTAAATTTTATGCTTTAATACAAAGTCGGTGTTAGGAATATGCGTGAAAATCAAAGTATTACCCACTTTGCTTGCCCGTAAAATTGTGGTATTCTACGTAGGTTCATTCTAATTATACTGAGGCAATGATCCTTTCTTGCCATGGTTTTGTTCAAGCCCAACACAAAATCGTGGTTTACGTCAACTAGAAAGTTCCTAACGGCCATGGAGATCTAAACTATACTGATACACTTTTACTATGTTCTGCAAGTGAACAATTGATGATGCGATCTAATTTAACATGAATCAAAGATTAGAAGAACGTAAGTCTAACAGGAAGAATATGAAGTTGTTTACGATGCACACAGTTTTAACTGTGGTTACAGGTGCAAAAGGGATGGATAATTTTCGACCAACTGACCGAATGTTCGTGGAGCGAATACGAAAAAGGTAAATAGGTATCTAGCACTATCTATATCCAACTCTGAAAAAAATATAAATTAGAATACAAAATAAGTGATATATATGAGCATATATCTGTATATTAAGTGATATGAGGAAGTCTGTTATGACTTTACTTAGAAACAAGATAATATATAGGCGAATTACCACATCTAATAGGCTGGGAATACCGAGTGCACTTCTTTCGACGTCTTGGCGATTAATCTCTTCATATTCGTTTTGATTGTACTATACTGTACAATGTCTTGTGTAAAGAAACGAATAATTTCCGTCCGACCGACCGTCCGAAGGCTTAGAAACGAATATGGAATGGAGAAATGGGTATCCGGTATTATCCATGTCCGACTTCAACTCCGAAAAAAAATACGAAATAGGATACAAGATAAGCGATATCCGTTCTTATCCGTTCCGATTGCACCCTAACTGTGGTTAGCAAAAGAAAAACTACCCTGCACTACCAACAACCTTGTCTGTGTTGTGATATCACAGGTAGCATTCTGAATAATGTTATTTGTACCTTCAGTATGACCCCCTCTATGGTTTGATAATTTGTTGTATGACATGTTTTGGAGATAGCAAACATATCCTTCTTCCCTGCTTCTTACTGCATAATAGTATTTCTGTAGTAAAGATTACAGGCAGCAACATAGCATAGCGACGAGGGGAACCGCAAGGTTTCTGATGGAAAATGCAACCAGGCAAATTAAACCTGTCAATGGGCTGGCGAGTATGTCAACATATTCCTTTCATTTTGCTTTTAAGGTTTAATAATGAAGTTCAGTGCCTTACTTTCTCTTCTGTTGTTTCTGCTACGACATACTGTTAAACAGGGTTGATGACAGTTACTACTCCTCAGAAGCATGAGGAGGAGATTAATTCTAATGAACCAGTCCTCACAAAGGATGAAAACGTTGAGCCGCTTGTTGCTTTTATCAGGCCGCCTCCTTTGCCACCAGTTCTTGGCCCCTTAGATCATGCTCTCGCTTTTTGAAATGCCATCTGATGATGAAGACAACAAATGAGTTGGTATGGTACATAACTACCTATACATACCTCATATGTTTCTCTCTATTTTGCGCCATAATGCCATAGTGACATAAAATTCACAATGTTGTTCAGGAATCTAAATGAGTACCCGGTTGATCTCCGAGCAGCCCATCTCCAGAGGTAGGCCTTGTACAGACTGAGAAGTTGTAGTGATCAACCAGTAGAAAAATGAGATATACATCGGTTACTGTTGTAGAGAGTAGGCGATCAGCTGTTGAAGCTGTGCTGATAATGCTCTAGTCTTGTGTGACAACTTTCCAGACTGCGGAGAACTCGTCCAGTTAAGAACAACACCTGTCAGTGGGCAAATGCTCTATTTTCTTCTGCATCAGCTTTTGCTTTTCGGTTCCAGATCTGCAATTTTGCATAGGAGTCCACACTCCACACATTTAAGTATCCTTCACAGTTTACATCATGTTCGATGGAGATCATTTCTGGACTACATAATCTTAGTCAATGAAAAGGGCAAGTAAACCGCACATAATGTGCTGAAACTAACTACACATCAACATGGCAGAATATGGATACTCCGCTCAAAAAACACAAGATGGGGACAGACACATCATAGGTGGGTTCTTTTTTTGTTACGAATCTTAGTTCACAACGGGAGGAGAGATATTAGACAACGACGATTTAAGATAGAACGGTGCTAAATGAAAGAGCGCATCGATTGGGGAAGAAGAATGATCTAAAGTAGCTGGTCTAGGGGAGATATCAGAGTTAGGAATCAGAGACTTAGGAGTACTTATTCATTATTCGTTGTTTGATGATAATAGATATATATTATCCATTTTATAAGAATAACTCCACTTGACCTCTAAAAAAACCTATCTCTAATAGATAGAATATATCTATTTAATATAAAAACTCATATAATAAGAAAACAACTATTTTTATCATTATCATTGTTTGATGATAATAGGTATACTTATTCATTACGCTAGTACTGTACATGTACGTGAACAGTAATTCGGCACATGACAACTTCTCCCCCCTTTGGCGATAGCTCGTGGTTGCAACGCTTAGTAGACCCAATCGATGAGTAATTGCGATGCCTCATGTGGGAGATAAACAATGTATTGATGACTGTTAACTTTCTTCTAGGAGAAAACGCACACATCGCAAATAAACTAAGAGAAAACAGGAGAATTTCTGAATTTCACTATTCTCTTACTTGCTCTCCTTTTTCCCTTATTTTTCCTCTTACAAAATTGGCTACAAGCCTTCTCAATATATAGACTTTTTTCTTACAAAACTGACTACAATCCTTCTCAATATATAGACTAATACTCTCCAACTAATATACGTATTCGGACTTTAAGTTAGACATAACTTTAACTTGTTTTTAATATCGTCTATATATAACATAGAGAATATTATAAATAACAGTTATTTATATCATACAGATATAAAAAAGACTAAAGGAACTTACAATCATTTCATTTTAGTCCTCGCTTTGGTCGTGTACACAAGGCACATAAACTGCCGCCGCTGGAAATGCGCGTTGGGAGTTGAGACTATGTCGTTTCATCATAGAATGAATTAATCTAGCCTGTTGTGGGGGGATGTGTGCAAGATGCGCCTTCGCGAGCAAAATGGCTATCTCTTATTTGCCGTAGTTAAATTTTAAAAAGTAAAAAAAAAATTAAATTAGTTTATCACGAACAACACAAATAAATAATAGAAAAAAACCAAAAAAAAGCTCAAAAAACTAAAAAGTCCAAAAAGATAAAATTTATGAATAGTGAAAAATAAACCAAAAACTCAAACCGAAATAAGCGGGGCTATTTGGGTTGTTTTCTTGGGGATTTAAGAATGCCAACAAATTTATAGGCTATTAACAAGAACACTAATGTATGTGAATCTACACACACATACATATATATATATATATATATATATATATATATATATATATATATATATATATATATATATATATATATATATATATATATATATATATATATTATTTGGGGTTGTTTCTTGGGGATTAATAATGTCAAAAAAATTAGGGTATTGCTAAACATCATCCAGATATATTCTTTTTAACTATCATTCAGATTTGTGACCATTGGATTGAAGATCTAACGGTCACGAGTTCTCCCCACCCTCTCAAAAAAAATCTCCTCCTAAAAAAAAGAGACCGTTGGATCTCTAATCCAATAGTCCGAAATTTGGATCATTATTAGAAAGAAAACATCCGAGTGATACCTATACACACCCAAAAAATTATAGGCTATTAGCAATAAAACTAATGTATGTGAAATCTAGATATATATACATATATATCTATATGTCCATTTCGCCACAGAGCAAGCAAAGCCCCTATACGCGCTGTCGCCATTATGACCGGTAGCATTGGCCGATAAATGTGGTCTTCCATTTCGCCACAGAGCAAGCAAAGCCCCTGTACGCGCTGTCGCCGGTTGGGCTTTGGCCGAGGCCGGTGGCATCCGTGTCACGGCCGAGGCGACGCGCGGATCTGATTTCACACACAAACAGACGGCCCCAGAGCAGAACTGAGCTCGCTGTTGCCATCCCATGCGGCGTGCCCCGTGTGGCCGAGTGTCCAGATCGCATGGAACTCATCGTGCCAAGCCACGCTTTCCCCCGCGCACTAACCACAACACAAGCACAGTGAGCCTGCCCCGTCTAGCCGTCTCCGTCAAGTCTGAATACTGGACCGGTGTAGCCGTGGCCCGTGGGGGCGGCAACCAGCAATTATGTCGGGTCGGGAACTATAGTCCGGCCAAAATTCTTCCGTCAAGTCTGAATACTGGACCGGTGTACTTTGGCGACTCGCGGGGCGCAAATCAACACGGCAGGAGACGACCTAACGAGATTCGTTTTGCATTCTTCCGTCAAGAATACAAGAAGAAAATAATTGAATCATCCTTTTTTTTCCTTTGTCTAATATCTAATATAGACTATACTACTCGGCTGAACTCGCCTTCCCTGCATACGCCCACGTCGATGGTCATCGTCTTGTCTCCCTTCTTCCCCTCCTTGTGCGAGGACAGCACCCTACAGCAATTTCGCCTCCGAGACTGCACATCCATGTGAGCTATGCATCAGTAAAACTTGGTTGACACCATACCCAAGGTTCCAAAACACATCAGCAACCAAATCTGGTATGCGATTACCAGTACTAGCTTGGTACAGTTGTGCTACTCTTGCTAGAAATGTTCATTACTATTTCGTATTGCAACCACCTTTTGGCTCAATGCTACTCCTGTGGCACAACTGGGATAGATTCATCCTAGCATACTACATTCTTGTTTCAGTAGTTAAAAAGGTTGGATGTGTGCACTAATAGCCAACTATAATACCAACTTCTGCCTTGGTCTTCTCTCTAAATAGCAATTCGTCATGTGTTACTTATATTGTCATTGTTACTAGTATGTAAAGAGAAAGAAATGAATTGGCAGAGAAGGAAATTCACCCGATCCCATAGCCCGGGGTCGGGCTTCTTGAGCACGACGATGTGATCGAGATGCGCGTCCGGGTCGGCGATATTCCACCGGCACGCGGGCCGCGTCTCGTTGGCGCGGCGCCACCGCTCGTACCGCGTCACCGTGGTCTCCCCGCCTCGCGCGGCCGCGCGCCGCGCTGACCACAGGTAGTACACCGCGGGCTTCTGGCACGGGGTGCGCGCCAGAGGCCGCGTGTTGAACGCGTACGCCGTGTAGTCGGCGCGACGGTACCAGTTCAAGAACGTCCGCGCTGGCATCTCCATCTCCCGCGGCGACATTATCCCCCTGGCCACCAGCACCGCGAACCCCCACGCCACTGACACCGTCCACCGGTTGGCGCCGTCGTAGCAGATGGACTGCTGCATTATCCCCGCCGAGTCCAGCCTCACCGGCCCATCGAACAGCCTACGCACCGCCGCGGGGCGCGAGGAAGCGTTCGGGAACAGGGGCTGCACGACGTCGAGGTGGTGTAGCGTGACGATCGGCGCCACCGGGTGGGCCGAGAGGAGGCCCAGGAGGTCGCCGTACACGTCGTACTGGTGGAACCCCGGGTGCTTGGTGAGCGGCACCCCCAGCTCCGCCATGCACGCCTGGATCCTGTCGTCGCTGCCGTACAGCGCAGGGTACCGGCGGATGCAACCGTCCTGCATCCGTGCGAGCGCCTCGGCCAGCGGCCGGCTGATGGCGAAGCCGCCGCCGCCGTACGCCATCCCGTAGGAGAAGTAAATGTTCTGCAGGTGGCTCTCGGAGAGGGAGCCGATGTAGTACGGTTGGCGGTGGTCGAACTTGTTGAGCACGGTGAGGAGGTTGTCGGGAAAGAAGACGGTGTCGTCGTCGCCCATGACGAACCAGCGCACGCCGGGGAGGCCGAGGCGGAAGGTCTCGGAGACGATGCGGGAGATGCGGATGGCGGAGCGGTGGCCGCGGCGGTGCGTGTAGGGGAAGCCGGAGGTGTCCGACGAGATCCTGATGGCCGGGAGCCCCGTCCGCGCCGTGGACATGTTGGACTCCCGCACCTCGCGGTCCAGCCACACGTACCCGCGCATGGCGCCGCGCGGGAGCCACCACACCTTGATGTACTCCTTCCGCTTGTCCCAGAACCGCGACGACGCCGCGATGCCGAACACCACGTGCTGAAGCGTCGTCGCCGTGGACAACGCGGCGGGGGCCTTGTCCTCGGACACCGCCGCCGCAGCGGCGGCGGTGCGGTTGGTGGACAGACGGGAGACTGATAGGGAAGTGGTGGAGTCAGGTGGGCAGGAGGACGACGAGGCGGCGGCCGAGGACGCGGAGGTGAGGAGGAGGTGGAGCGTGTAAAAGAAATAGACGGCCGTGAGGGGGAGGAGGAGCAGTAGTAGGAAGCGGAGGAAGGAGGCGATGAATGTCTCCTTACCGCCCCCTCCCCCGCCGCCTCCCTTCATTCCGAGCGCCGTGGCTGATCCTCACCACCTCGCCGACGTCTTCCACTTATCCGGTGACCGGCTAGTGCAGTAATGCTCCTGTTTCGCCTCTTGGGCGGGTGGCACCGAGGGGGTCTCGCGTGGGGGAGGAGATTTACACGGGCGTGGGGCGACCGCGGGATAGTGCCAGGTCGCGCATTCCCCCCGCGTGTTGTTCCGCGTCTCTCCTCTTGCTCGGCGGGTGTGGGGGCTAAAGGCTTTTCGACTTTCAACGAGTTTATATTTATATTATCTATAATAACTAACTTTTAAATAATATATTTCTTAAAATAGGATCAACAAAAAGATTATAATAAAAAATGTACTAAGTTCAGTTGTATCGACCAAAATTACATATGACTATTTCTTTTAAATAATATATTTCTTAAAATAGGATCAACAAAAAGATTATAATAAAAAATGTACTAAGTTCAGTTGTATCGACCAAAATTACATATGACTATTTCTTAGACGTACTACTTCTCGCGAACAGCCAGAATTTAAATATTTAAGTCATAAGCCATCAACCCTACAGAACTCATCCTTTCTCTTGCACTTTGGTTCACTTTTCTGCCTTTTTTCGAGCTTATTCCACGCTCCGCTGCTAAATGTTGTGTTACTAAATGACTTGGATTTATCAGTGCTACCGAGGGATTTGCTGTTGTATGACGCGGGTTTTGTTTCTCCTCTGTTCTTTTGAGACATGGGTTATAACTTTTGATCTTAGTGCAAGTACTCGTGCAAACAAAATGAAAGCCGATAAGACACTTTTAAAAAAGCTATCCCGATAAGTTGCTTTAAAACGGCGGTGAAGAAATCGTCCTATTTGATTGTTCGAGCGAAGTCATAGGTCATAAACTACAAGCTAAAATAATCTGAAAACATAGGCCCTATATCTATCCAAGTGACATCAAGTTAATCTTGGACTGGCTAGTGTACAGAGATGATCTAACGAGTTTGTAGTTAATTTTGAACGGGAGACATAAGATCATGCGGTGGTAACCCTATATTGTGTGATAAATATTTAATTTTACTTATGCTTTGATGTCAAAGTTTAACTTTGGTTTTGTCATTTGATATCTGGTTTTGCTGTTCGAAAGATAGTGGTTTGACCGGCCTATAGAGGTGGTCTGACCAGTGTTCGATGTGACCGACCGTGGGAGACGGTCCGACCGAAGGTCATCAGGCGGTCTGACTGCATGGGTATCATGGTTAGACCGATCCCCTATTACAGGGTGTTCATAAGTTGGTTTGTGGCGGTCTGATCGGCCATTGGTTGGCGGTCAGATATGTTAGTGCGAGTTGAGTGAGTTGTTGGTTTCGGCTATGTTAGTCATGGCGGGAGTTCATGCAAATGTTAGCCATGGCGTGAATTCATGCAAGATGTTAGTAATGGTGAGAGTCCATGTATTGTGGGAATCTTTTCATGGGTGTTAAGTGATGTATGTTTGCCTCGGTTATGTTGATGAGAGTCAAGTGCATGTTATTTGTGCTCAAGACGATTGCTTGTTCTTTCATATGCAGAGCGCTTAATGATTGTTATGATCAACTGTATGACCGAGGCTAGAGAAGGTGCTCAGAGGCCATGGCAAGTCGCGTAAGTCCGGGAGGAGCATTATCTCAAGCGGAGAAGCATGGGAGAAAGACAAGGATCGTGATGAAACAAGTGTATGCATATGGTGTGCCATTGCATTTGAGTATTTCAAGTGGTGACGGTCCTCGGAGCAGACGTACGATCTTGCCAGCAATTCATTAGACATCACAGACTTCATATGGTGGTTTGCTTTGAGGAGAAGCATTGTGAAGACCGGTGGGTGGCAATTGAGAAAATTATCCGATACCGAGTGGAGAGGCAGTTTATGAAATTATGACAGTGGCCTAAGGTGGTTTAGGTCACATCTTAAAGGATGGAATGTCTCATCAGGCTATCGAGCTATGTGGAAGTCACGCTTTGAAAAACGTACAAGTGTGTAAGTGTAAATCCCGTTTGTGTGTGGGTTACCGGGTTTCCCATTTATAAGTGGCTGTATCCACTAAGAGTTACTGGTTGCTAGGGTTTGGTGGTAGGTAAGGAGCCTCCACTATATAAGCCCTTGTGTGTCGAGAGAGATATGCTCTCTTTGTGAGTTGGGTGAAAGGTTAGGGTTTTTGTGTTGGGAATTTTATGTATGTGTGTGTACTCTAGAGTTAGAGCTCTGTCCTCTATGAGGGAGTGACTGTAAAATATTCATCTTCAAATAAAATAAACATCCAGATTTTATCCAAGTGAGTTATGCCATGGATTCCTCCTCATTTTTTGCTTGGTTTTCTTGGTTGGATTTTATCTCCTATTATTTTTTTGTGGTAAGGACGTATAAAAGGTGAAGATATCTCTTGGAGATCAAATCCTGTCCATCTAGGCACCTTCTACGAAAAGTTCTTGTGATTGCCCGATTTTACTCAAGAGGGGTGATTTTGGGGTTTTAATCTTTTGGGCGTTTTGGATTGAGTTCATACTGTGATCTAGCTTGATATGACTTGTGAACCCATCCAAGGTTACATGGATCATCAAGGACTCACGAGTAAGAGCAGAACAAGGTCTCTCACTTCTACCCGATTTTAGTGCAACATTCTTTATTTGGATAAAGGTCATAACTTTGGCATTGATCTCCATGATCCATGATAGGAATTGGTTCCTGACATCCTAGAAAGAATTTGTACCAACTTTCATCCTGTTTGGATCAGTAGTTTAAGAGTTAGTCTTTTTCTTGATCATGTGTCATGTTGTTTTTAGCCTCTATTCAGTGAGAGGTCAGACCGTCGTGAACCGAGCAATCCGACTGCCCTAATTGGTCCTATCAGTGTGACACTTGTGGCCAGACCACTCCCTGACCGGTAGTTAGACCGATGAGACTGCTCGGTGATCTTTGTGATATCTGGCTCTTGGCTTTGGGATAATTTATAGTGATGCAGATACGCTCATATCTTGCACTTCTCAGTTAAATATATTATTTAACTGAAAAAATTATTGAACCATATTAAATATTGTTAGGTGAACTCTAAGTTAATTAGGTCTTTAATTATTATACTTAGAGATACAGAGCTACTACTATGTTATGCAATTACATGCAGACCCATACTTGATCTGTATAAGCCTAAAGTAAAGATGTGTTTAGAAGGTCTTGTCGACACTAGTGCATTATACATCGCTTCAAGTGTGCAAGATGATAAAGACATTTCAATTGGACCGATTACACAAGCACAAGCTAAAAAGATTAATCAATAGGTTTGAACGTTGTGAAACTTTTGGAGTCGAAACAATGGAGGAGAAGCTCATGGAGGCTAAGTAAGGGGAGATAAGTCCAATCGGCATAAAAAACAACTTCCGAATTAGGCCGAATGACTTCGGATACAGTCGGCATCGTTCTATTGTCTTCGGGCTGTCCGATCGCTTCGGTGATGTTCGGACTACTGCTAGTTTCGACGACGGTGCCTTCGACGACGGTGCCTTCGACCACGGTGCCTACGACCATGGTACCTTCGACCACGGTGCCTTTGATTATGGTGTCGTCGACTGCTTTACCGACCATGGCTTATCGACCATATCTTCGACCGCGGCTTCATCGATCGCTTCACCGCCTACAACTTACGACCACTGCACAGCTACGACTATGACTTTTACGATCGCAGATTCATTCGGGGCCATTCAATCGATTTTGGACCATTCAATAACATTAGAATGTTCGTACTAGTCCAAACAGCTTTGGTGTTCTGGGCCATCCGATCATCCGCGAGCCGCCTAATCTCCTCGGTGACGTTCGGACCACTCTGAACGCTGGCACCGTCCGATTGGGCGCGGACCGCTCGATCGCCTCGGTGACGTTCATACCACTCTGAAGCTTGCATAGTTTGATTGGGCATAGACCGTTCAATTGCTTTGATGACGATCGGACCAGTCCGATTAGACCTTTGACTATGTTTGGAGTATTCCAAAGGTATACCTTGCGCATAAAAGTCATAACATTCATATCTGAAGTCCGATTGAGATGATTTTAGATTTGTTGGAAAGCTTATTCCAAGGACTACGTAATGGAGAGGATTTATCTTCAGAAGAGTCATGGATTATTATTTTATTTTAGTTTCCTTTATGTGAGTTCGAGTCTAAAACCAAATAGGGTTAAGTTGAATACGTCTTGGGTCTACGGACTTCTTAGGGTTATATAAGTCTTGTAATCATAGTCTTTTTGGGCAGACCACGATTGGATTTATTATGTTCCAAGAGAAAGATATATGCTTGTTCTTCCTAGGGTTTGACATATGATTGTAACCTAGAGGAGAATTGGGCGTTCTCAACACCGTTGTTCTTGTGATTCATTGGGATTTGCAGGAGTGGCGACATGTCTACTTATGTGGTCGGGTAGACAAGATCACGAGTGTGTGGTTGAGCGAATTCTTTTATCGCAGGTTGCTGTATTGAAACAGTGGTTGGCGCCATCGGTTCGTCAGGTTACACGAATCCAAAGTTATCTTTGATCCTACATCGTGAAGATCATGCATTTTCCGTATCATCTTGGTATCAGAGCGTGGTTGACATGGTAGGATTATTTACCCTAGCTTTTAGATCAAATTTTAATGCTGTTTTTATTACCTAGAGTCCATAAAACCAAAAATTGCCACAAAAAATACCAAACACTAGTTTTTTGCATTTGTTATTTTCATGTGTCTTGTTAAGTTTTCATCTACTAGAATTTTTGTTTAGATGTTGATCGCCGTGCTTCCTTCGCGACGCTTAATCGTTGTATCATTTCCTTTGTTCCATCTGAATGCATTAATCCCAGTGAGCTTCACTTATAATATTTCCTTTCATCTTGAGAGTAGCTTTTGATATTGCATTAAGGACTGCTCTTGTTATAAAGTACACTTACTGAAACTTTGGATTTTTGCGCAAAGAAAAGCTAAAACCTTAGTGTCGGCCAGAAATATAAAAAAAGAGAGCAAAGAAGGCAGTCGACATAAAGAAAAAGCCTTGACAAGAAAAGTAAAGTACAAAAAAGTGAAAGGTGAGCTTTTGCCGAATGGGGTTAGCTAATTCTACTTCATAATTGTCAGATTGTGTATTTTATTTTTTGAGCAATCTTGTGCCCTTAATTTTATTGCAAGTGGCTAGCATCTCTCCTAGTACTCGTGCGAAACGAGCTAGTTAACTCTCAAACCCAGATTGCTTCTAATTAGCTCATTTCGTTGTCTGCGTCGAGTCACATTGATCTTTGCGTGTGCATTCATACACTTTACTTAAATCTATTGGATCAACACTTAGGCAGAGTATTCTAGCTTGGATTATTACTTAACATTACATTATCTAGAATTTCAGATTGCATAGGTAAATACTTTTCTATACAAGCTCCACATATAAGCCATTATTTTATATAGTACTTGACTTTGAATTCGCTTAATCTATCACCTTTGATTGTCTACCGTCACCAAGGTACATGTGTTTTCATGATTTGAGGAGGCATAAGAACTTCGGTTGGTAAAGAGAGGGTGAGAATGAGTGATTCCACAATTTTTTTGCTATTTTGCAATACTAACAATGGCAGGAGATTCAACATTTCATTCCACATGATGTAACCCTCGATACTTGTATTTTTTTCTATGGAAGTACAGATCTCGAAGAATATCTTAAATGGGTGGAACAACTCAAATGTGACCTCAAGTTTTAGAAGTTGTCTGAAGCCAAGAAAGTGACACAAGATACCATGGAGTTTGAAAATTATGCATGCACTTGGTGGAAATGGTATCATGAGAAGCAATATGTCACAATTTGAGAAGAATTGAAGGAAGTCATGAGAAATAAGTTTGTGCCATATGAGCATGAAATGGAGTTACTTCATCATATCAAGAGCATTCACTAAGGACATCGATCTGTCCAATCTTATTATGATGAGCTAGGTTATGCTATGTATCGTGCCAACATCAAAGAGGCATGTGCAATGAGGGCTTATTTCAAAAGATGTTTGAATTCTTATATCGCTGCTACTGTTCATTTGAAATATGATGGTAGCATGCAGGATCTTGTGAATTGTGCTATAAAGGAGGAGAAGATAATTATAGAGAGACGTACAACTTGTGTCCACACTTCAATTTGCATGCCTTTACCAATGCATCGCATGAGAAGACGACTGACCATGAGACTTTCCCTTTGATCAAGGTGCCATGTAGTGCTGCCCTGTTGTTACATGAGGAGATCGTGGTTGATGGTAATTGTACCATTGCTGGCCTACGATCCATAGAGGAAGATGAGATGCTTCAAAACCCATGTGAGGATGAGAGCCACATAGCCAAATTGAGTGAGAGTAATAAAAAACAGTGAGTTATGTTATTCCACCATATGTAAGGTTGACAACATCCAAATTAAGAGTGTGAGAGACACGTCAAAAGAAATGAGAGAAGTAGACATTAGGCCATGTGAGGATATTTATGAAAATAATGGCTTACTCCCTACTTCCAGTGTTGTTTCTCACATTGAGCAGGTTAAAAAAGAAGACGATGAGGACATCCCAAAGATACCTTCTTCTCCTGAGCGCTAACTGGACCGATTACACGAGCACGAGCTAAAAATATTAATCAATAGGTGAGTTCGCTGCTACGACTACGACTTCTACGACCGTAGACTCATTCCGAACTGTTTGATTCCATCGAAACGTCTGGACCAGTCTGAATGGCTTCAGCTGTCCGGACCGTTCGATCCTCTTTGAAGCTCGAATGACTACGAAGGTTACTACTGCTACTCGTGGTCGTACAAGTGGTCAAAGCCAACATCAGTAGAGGAGGTGCGGTCGTAAAGAGGGTATGGTCGTAGTCAAAATCAACCTCAACGTGGCTATAACATTCATCAACGTGGTCGTAACGACATACGTGACTGTTTCAGCGCAGACCCGAAGAGATTCCTTGTGATTAAAAGACAATAAATTTCACATACAGAGTCCGATTGAGGTGATCTTGGATTTATTAGAAAGTTTATTTCAAGGACTACGTAACGGAAGAGGACTTATCTTCAGATTCATCCGTGATCGACTGCTACAATCAAAACAAAGTGATGGCTATTGATTTTAGTTTTCTTTTTGTAGGAGTTCGAGTCTAATATGATAAAAGATTGAGTTTTCCTTTTATGTGAGTTCGAGTCTAAAACCAAATATGGTTGAGTTGAATACGTCTTGGGTCTACAGACTTCTCAAGCTTATATAAGTCTTGGAATCATAGCTTTTTTAGGCAGACCACGATTGAATCTATTATTTTCCAAGAGAGGGCTATACGCTTGTTCTTACTAGGGTTTGACATATGATTGCAACCTAGAGGGGAATTGGTCGTTCTCAACATTGTTATTCTTGTGATTCCTTGGGATTTGCAGGAGCACGCGACACGTCTACTTGTGTGGTTGGGTAGATGGGATCACGAGCGTGTGGTTGGATGAATTCTTTTGTCGTAGGTTATTGTATTGAAACAGTGGTTGGTACCATTGGTTCGTCAGGTTACATGGATCCAAAGTCATCCTTGATCCTACATCGTAAAGATCGGGTATCCCCGTATCATGTAGGCTTGATTTTTATGTTGGATTGAGTTGCTAATACCAGGGAAAGATTTTAAGGAGTCATTCACCCCCTCTGACTTGTCATACCCGATCCTACAATTGGTATAAGAGCTCGATTAGCTCTTCTTTATAGATCCTAACTGGTCTTTTGAGCAATGGCATCGGAGAGGTATTACGACAAGCCTCTTATTTTTTATGGGGTCTACTATCCCTACTAATAGATAAGGATGATGATGTGCATTCAGACTCAAGGCCAAACCATTTGAAACAAAGTAATAAGTCTCTTTGTTGTGCTTGCCAATGACATGTTCTTTGATATTGCCATGATAGCTGAGATTAAGATAAATGCAAAGGCACGTAACTTCTTGATCCAAGGCCTCGAGATAAGTGAGTTTAATAGGTGGCTTATCTTGCATTCGCACATGAGATCTAGACGACCCTCGCAGATTACCATGAACGTATGTCGAAAATCAAGAAAGTGCATGAGACCCAATTCAAGAAAGGCTGCCAAAAGCTAGAGATGGAACCTAAAAAATCCATCGATTCCTTCTTTGGTATATTTTGCAAGTCCTTAGTGATCTGAGGCTTGTGGGAGTCACTTATTTTGATGCCAACAATACGGCTCACGCCCTTAGTGCTCTCGACATGAGTATTTGGGAAATGGTAGTCACATCCATCAGTGACAAGACAGACTTGACAACTATGACTGTCGATAAGCTGTATTCACAGCTTAAGACTTATGAGATGAGTGTCATAGCCAAAAAGTTCAAAGCTCCATAGATGATTGCTCTTGTGGCTGATGTTACCAAGTATAACTCTTCTTGTGAGAATGCTTCTTCTGACCAAAAACTAGAATTCTAGTATTCTAGTTCATTTTATTGTCAAAAACTTGCCTAAATCATTAGTAGGGTGAAATTGGCATCAAACGAAACTACCCCTTAAATCCTTTGTTATAAATTACCCGATTGCATATCACTCAAAGAACAACTGTTTGATACTATCATGTAAAATGGTAGTATTTGCATGAATTGGTAGGTTAGTAGGGGACTAGGGAATTTGGGTACTGTAGTCAAAGAAGATCTGCAGCACCCTGAAGGATACAAATCCAGGTTCTAACTAAGGGGGTTGGGTTGATGAAAAATCGTGCTACCTGTATATAGAAGAGCAAATTCTCATCAAATCTCAACTACTCTTTACAACAAAAGTACAGCAGTTTTAAGATGCAACCACTGGTTACGACCAAAGTACAACTCTTCCCGACACTTTGCTAGAAATTCATGATTTGAGATACGACAACCGATAAACCACTATTTCTGAGGCGAAGTTACTTCGGCAAACAGCTGCTGGAAATTCAGCAGGCAACAGCAACTTATTCATGCAAAACTAACGCTTTTACAGAATTTATTTATCCGATGTCAATACTGAAAACTAAACTGAAATTTGGAGTACTGGTTCCTGAAATAATCCTGAGTTAATGAAAGAGTAATTGAGCTAGATTACTCCTGGCGCAGTTCTTCTGTAGTGTATACTTCAGTTGGGCTACTCTATTTAATTTCACCAGAAGTGGGAAAAGTTGGAAGGATTTAGGGCGAAAAGTTTCTTTGATGCGTTTCTCCCGATGCCGATGCCGTCCGTCCGCGCTACAGTGAGCGATTGGACGGCATCGGGGGGCAGTACGAACGGTCTCCACATGGGCTGCCAAGATTGCTCTGCCTGCGAGCTGTGCCGCTTACCATGCGTTATGTCATGTCTTGAGAGTTGAGACTCTTGCTCTTATTAGCACGTCATCTTGTATGCATGTGCTGCCTAAAACTCACGTGGTGCTGTTTGGGTTTGGATTTCATGTGCGTTTCTTTGTTCTCAAGGAGTAGCGAGCAATGACTAGGTGCAGCAATATATATTACTCCATCCAGAGGCAGAGGACACGCCGAAGATTTAACGACGGTGTTCTCCCCAACTATCTAGTGCGGTTATAATACAGAAAGACATATGCTCTACTACCTAGGGGTATACAAATGCTTATAATAATGGCGCCCGAGGAAAAGAAAAGACCACGAAAGGGACGGGGCAACTAAATTCTCCTTCCTACTACCGAGCACTCATGTCTGCCTTTGTGGAATGTTAATAGTTGCTTGGTCCCATAGTTAACATGCCCCATATCTCTTTGGAGAAGACATGCATGCCGCCTGTTTTGGCGAGAAAATGGGTTACACAGTTTCACTTTTAGCCGTGTTTGCAGTTAAGCACAACCTAACATGGTGTGCACAGTAATCTTGAATAATACTCGTTGCTTGAAAGTGACAGTGCTAACACGCACTAGAGAACATATCTAAGAGGAGGGGATCGAAATGAGATTTGGGTGAGTGCCTCTGCAGCGCCGTGTGCAAGAATTAAAAGGCTAGCTAGCTAATGAATCGGTTGCCTTTCCAACCACGTACGTCAGGCGGCCCATATTTTTTTGCTGTTTTACATTGATTTCGTTGGTCAAATCGCCGGGAATGTTGGTTCTAGCCGCAACAATGTTGGTGGCCCATGCTCACACAGGCAACCTACCTGCTAAATCAGAGTAAGCGTGCTGCTCGGTAAATTCCGAATTTGTGAAGCCTATTAGCTGGAGTATTGTCTGATGAGAATGAGCCCAGCTGGTGTATTCTGGTGTTGGGCCTCATAGGCCCTCGAGATCCGACCATCCTCAAACTTGTTAGCCAGAGGGCCCACTTTCGCAAGCGACCAAAGAATCTTACAGCCTATCACTAACGGGCCAAATAAATCGTGGGCTTTGTGACCCATTCCGATCTCCATTCGCAAAATGGATTCCGAATTTTGTCCTGCACAATAAAAAAGCAATTATGATTCCATTTTGATGTGCACGAAGGGGATTAACCAACTTCCTCATGAATGCAAAGGTAAATCATATGAGCCGTTGTGAAAATTCAAACTAGTTTTGCTCATATTCCTGAAACTCGAGGGAAAGAGGGATGGCGCATGGATGAAACTACCTTGAATTCAGATTTTCATTTTGCTACCTGAATAAGCTCTGATATACTAATGTCTCAAGCGGTTGGAAATTCCATTCCTTTGTCCTGTTCTAACTCACCATCTGATCTTGTGTTCACAGCTGCATACGTAGGAATATTTAATCTGCAATTGTCAGATAGCGCTGAAAGGGAGGTGACGATGGAAACTTTCAGCAGCAGAGCAGTTGCCATCTGAAAATGCCTATAAAACTAGTAATAATTCCTGATGTTGCTCTTCCTGAAAAAAATAGCCTTTATCGTGCAGCCCAAGCCAAGATACGCCAAGCCAACCTGCCTGCGCACCACCAGGTGGCAGAGGCAGCCTATGACGCTGTTTTTTTTTTCAGTGATTTTATTTTTCAGCTTCTTTCACACAATTAGTATTTATTAAACTAATAAGTTGTAACTAAAAATCATAAGCTGCAGCCCAAAAGAATATGTCATATTCCTATGGATCAACTGATTCCATATATTTTTGCGAAAAACCTAATCTATTTATTACTAAAAGTTGATGACAGATATTTTAGAGTTGCTTAGAAAAAAGAGAAATAACTAGAAATTCTGAAAAAAAACAAAACATATGGCCCTTAACTATGTTAAAACTTATTATAGTTAACAAACTAGAACCATTAGATCTGCCGAGAGCCTGATGCATGTACAGATGAAAATCAAGCACTAAACTATTCGGAGAGGCTGGTATCCAACTTCGTTTACTTCATATCCTAAAAGACACGTATCAAAATCAAATAGAACACTTAACTATTCGGAGAGAAGGACGTGTCTCATACGCACCAAAGGATGAGGCATATGTATCTCTTCGTTTAACTATTCAGAGAGGTTGTTGCATATACGTATCAAAATCCAACTATGTTTACTTCATATCCTAGAAGACACGTATCAAAATCAAATCAAACATTTAAACTCGCATATTTCTCCCACACGAACCAAAGGACGATCTATATGTATCTCTTTGATGTTAACCCAATACACGAATACAAACTTGTCTTACTCTTCCTTATGTCTACCCGAAGACATGTATCAGAATCAAAGTCCCAAATGTAATGTATTGTATAAGCTAAAGACAACCAAAAAATAGTTTCACATCCAACGGATAAAGTATTCTTCCTTCTCGGCAACATCCAGCATCCAATTGTTGTGGCTATCTCCAATCTCCATCTGTGACATCATCTCAGCCATAGCACAATCAGGACGCCATAGCACAAACAGGTATATCATTGGCTTATTCTTTATTTTTCATGGCCTGGAAATTGAAGAATATACCATTAGAAAAAAAAAACTAGAGAATTAGACTTGATTGGAATTACTAGATTAACTGTCTATTCACTAGATTAGCTAGATTTGACCTTGAAAACATATTACTGTCCTACAATTAAAATTTTAGTTGATTTGCTAGGTTCCAAGTAGCCAAGATAGACAACTCCGAACCCACCTTTCCCAATTGATTGCTCGAAGCTATTTGTCATGGTCTTCAGTTCTTTGTAACTGAACTGACGGTTCTCAAATTGCAAAGAGGCAGCGTCTTCAGTATCTCCCTTGAGTTACTTCCTTTCAATGGTCTGACAAAAGGATCTGCAGTAATACTAGCTTATCAGTAAAACATAACATTGAGATAAGAATTTGGTTTCCAGGAAATAAAAGTTACCGTTTTCAGTTCTGCTTTAGTTCACACAACTAGGAGTCTACATCCATGATTACATTGAGATGTGAAACTAACACCAAATTAATTAACCACTGCAGGACTGGAACTAAGGGCCTAGCGGCAGGGGCGGCATATGCACACGCCTGCAAACATCACTCAGTTCTCCTTTTAACAAACCGAAACTGTAAGGAATGTAAAAAATAATGAATAACCTATTATATATGTTCTGCAACTGCAACCCTCAGTTTGACAACTTCACAATTTGCGATAACCAGAGTATTAGGGACACTCCTGTCCGTCTGAAACCATTGCATGATAAACAAATTCTATTGTCAGCTCCAAATAAGAAAATATAAATACTCGTTAGCAAAGAACACATAAGTGTCAGCTGCAGATGCTAATTCAAACTACACAACAAGCTTGAAATTGATAGCATATCTAAATAGACAAAAGAAGAAGAATATCTGTTTGCGGATGCACTCACCTGCTCTGATAGGTAAAGGCGCTGACGATTCTTATAGGTAGCCTTCTCGATTTGAAGGCCCCACCTGTTCCCAATCGACCAAGAGATCAGCAAATCATCAGTTACAAAACCATTATTGAAGGTCCAAAGTGCAGCAAAATCCAAGCAACATGCTTTTAAAATGGAATGCCGCAAATCTGTGGCATTTATCTTTAGCTTCGAAGTACCACGTGAAATAATAAAATGCAGCACAGCACTGACGTGCATAAACCATGTCAGCACTGTCACGCTCTCTCGCTCAAACAGATAACAAGTAATCGTAGTAAAACACACAAAAAAAATGGACATGAAATATTAAAGAGAGACAATTCACTACATCAAGCATTACGCGAACACACTAGCTCCAAAACCCACAGCTCAAACAGTCACATACCGCAAAACCCCCCGCCCAAAAACCTTAGCATCGCAAATCACTGACCCAGCCCATAAAGGTGTTGATAAGGAGGTTTAGTCATAAGTTTGGAATGAGTTATAATAGAACATTCAACAAATACAAATATAAAATAAAACCAGATCCTAAGTACTCTAAATTTCAAGATTTTTCAATTGATTGCAAATTGTATAAGTTTATGTCAAGCAACAGAATGAAGCAGCCTGTATAAGAAAAAGTACCTTGACAATGTTAACCATTGGGCCATATTTTATAGTATCAGTCTTCTCATCATTTCCTGTGTAATGCCAAACTTTTATTGCTAATTTGATCACACTAACAAATTTTGACCCATCTCTGCATCTCCAAAAATTGCAGCCTGAAATGGAATTCATACAACTTAAGAAATAAATGATGAAACACGTTTTGCCTACAATAGAAAGACCTCTGTCTTCTGCCGTTCAAGAAAAAAATGGACTTTACACACTTGATATAGTCTACTAGGTGCATCCGTATACACATTTGCATTTTAAGAAGACTATTTGTAGCACCCCACATGCCGATGTGAGATACTACTATGGAACGTCATCATCAAAGTGAAGAATGAATAATAAAAGTAATAATAGAAATCACGAGTAAATAAACTTTAAAGGTAATTTACTAAAGAATCAACAGAGGCTGAAATAAATGTTTGAAACATGGGACCGGTCCACTTCTAATCAAATAAAGAATAAATAAAACAACAAATAGTGACAAGCCACGGTGCTGAAAACTCGAGTGCTCCAACCCGTGCATGATGATATCCCTCCACTGGCCTTTTTACCTGAGAATGAAAAGAACCAGCGTGAGATTTGGAAATCTCAGCAAGTACATAACAACGGTCGTAACACGGCGAGTAAAGGACAAGTAAGCAAGTAAGCAAGCAAGCAATTGACACAGGTTAAGTACAATGAAACTAGGTTACTGAAAATATTGATATAGATCGGAGATGGAGATCGCAAAAACAGTGTAATTAAAGAAAATTGTTATTTAGTAAGTTATGGTAATGGCGCTGGCGATTACTCCCCACATACCCGGTTATATGAGAATAGTCAGGCACAACGTTGTCCTCGACTGTATAACCACAGACGGGGTGTAATATCCTGAGTAACGAGAGTGTACGGACCCCGTACGCTACCAGGTGGGTGAAAACCTCCCCTATATATGAATAATCCCAGGCCAAGTAACCGTTATATTATTAACATGTTATATGGTGTGAATTTAAGGAACTAAGAGAAAGTTAAGATGATATTAGGAAAAAGGAGAGGATTTGCTAAGATTGAAATGAAGACACATAATTCCCGATATGAGGATGATAGGGGATGATAATATGGTGATAAGGTAACTAATACATCATAGACAGATTATATAGTATGAATTTAAGGAACTACGAGATGGTGAGGATAAGGCTACGATAAAGTTATGAGAAGTGAAAAGGTGTGCTAGGGTTGAAAATGGAGAGGCATAATTCCTGACAGGAGGGCGATGTGGAATAATGAGAATGTGATAGTGATATATGAATTATCCTAAAGAGGTATTATAATAAAGTTCACGCAAGATTACCAATCAATCAAGTTTTATTATGTGATAAGTGATTATTAGTCAGATTAACAAGTTTAATACACACATTCTTTATGGCTCAAATACAACATCATACAATCAATGGAACATAATATTAGAAAACTAAAACATAGCAGCCTTAATATGAAAAGAGTGTTAATAATTTAAATCTAAGTTAAAATATGTTCATATGCTACCCCCATTAACGATTTAAGCATAAATTCTAAAACACTAATTGAAAGCATGAATTCTAGAACATTTTAACTGAACATCCTAATAAACATAAAAAAATGAGTGGTCAGAGGAGGCTGCGACTGCGCTGTGGAGCTCTGAACGTGGTCGGAAGAGACTCCGACCACGTAGTAAAGAAGTGAACGTGGTCGAAAAGGATTTCGACCACGGTGAACAGTGATCGACAGCATCACTGCGTGATCGAGGAGAAGTGCGATCACGGTAACTCGAGCGCAGTTGAAGGAAGAGCAGCGTAGCGGCAAAGAAGAGTGGTCGAATGACTATCTAAACGTCGAACGGCAGAAGAAGGCGATCGGAACCGATCGTAAGCACTCGGAACCGATCGTAATTGATCCTAAGAGCTCGTAATCGATCCTAGGAAAGTCGTAAGACTTCCAACAGCTAGATCCGTTGATATGGTGGCCAGATCCAGCAGTACAGTGACCGGATCTACCTTCGGTGGCTGCATGTTAGTACCGTCGCTGTCTTGGACCCCCGATCAGCTACCCAAGCTGCCGTCGTAGCCTCTTCCCAAACCAGCTCGGGCGCCATCCTTGTGTCTCCTCCACCGTTTTGGCTGCCAAGAGGGAGAAGAGATGGATGTATACTGTGGCTACGTGCAACAGAAACCGCACCAGGCGCCCGCCACCAACGCTCACGTGCAAGGGCTGGCGCAATGGATTTTCTGCCGTCGTCGCCCGTGAGGACAGAATGGGAATGAACTGAGAGGGTTAGTAGTGTCGTGTAGAGAAGTCAGTGAGACGGATTGAAGAAGCAGCACAAAGAACAAGAGAAATGGCGAGAGAGGTCAGTGAAGCAACGTGTGGCGGGTAGGTGGATGGAGTTAGAAGGATAAGAAGACATGTGAGCCACATGCTGTACACAAATAAATAGATTTCTACAATCCTCAAACAGATACAAGCTATGCAACAAATATTTGTAGTGTATGCACAATATGAAGGCATACATACATGTTTTACTATATATATATATATATATATATATATAGGAAAAATCTTTTCTACACCCGGGTGTAGTTACTCCTACCTCTAATATACCACCTAAACAAACATAAAATACTCCTTTATCACTTTAGGTATACTCGTATAGTATACCATATAGTAAAAACATGTATGTATGCCTTCATATTGTGGTGCAGAACGAACAAATTTGCAATGTTTAGTTTTGTGCTCTCTATTATTCCATTTCGGACATGACATAGTAAAAACAGAGAGGGCAAATCAGATTGTTCAGTTCTACAGCGTGCACATACACGATGGCTACAAAACCATTTGATTAGAGTTGGCATACTCCACTTTGTGCAACCAAATGGCCTGAAACTGAATGGAAGTATGTATACTTGAAAAACAAAGGGAGTATTGCTTTAAGCCGGATACTACTGCATGTGAATCCGGATACTACAGCATGTGAAAACCAAAAGGAGTATTGATAAAAAATGATGCGATCACAAGTGGCAAACACACACAGAGGAAAGAATCAGTTGTGGTGCAAAACAAGGTTGCACCTCTGCTCTTCTATTGTTCATAATTTTTTTTGAACGCACCATAGACAGTGCCCTGGTAAAAGCAAATTTGGAGCTACTGCCACTAGATGGTTTGGTCATATTCTTTGATTTGGCCATAGCCTGCAATGCCAGATCGAAAAGTCAGTTTAATGATGGGAATGTTGATGTCAAGTTAACAGGTTTTGCAAGTAAATGATTTGAACAACTGGCATGAAGTATTCTCATGTTGGCAAATAAATGAGTCGAACAAATAGCATGAAGTATTTTCAAGTACGCAAATGTCAGACCAGATAGCAATATGAGTGTGCGACTAGTGGATGAAAAAACAAAAAAAGAAATAAGTGATTTATAGATGCAGCCATGCAGGGGAGTATTCTATCATTGATGGATCGGGAGCAGCAAGTATCCTGTATTATACTCTTAAAACAAAAAATAAACATTGAGTTGTACATGCAAGGGAGAATAATCCTCACATTTGATCAGGAATAGTAAGTACGAATCATGGCATCATCAAGGAGAGCCATTGCAGCGAACAACTAAATGTATTTACAACTAGCAGGAAGTAATTTCAGGTTGGCAAATAATTGATTCAAACAACTAACAGGGGAGGTATACATGCAGGGGAGTATTTCCTAAAGGATGGACCAGGATCAGCAAGTACCCTGTATTACCCCCATTAAATCAAAAGGTAATCATTGAGTAGTACATGCAGGGAAGTATTCTCCTCACGTTTGATCATGAACAGCAAGTATGCTCCATTATAAAAAAACCAGATCTTCAGAACTCCATTTAAAAAGTAATGTTTACAAAGCCAGAGCTTCTAAACTTCAGAACTTACGTGGCTTCCGGCGCATAAGCCCAGGCCGCACTGAACTTGCCGAACAGGTGTCCAGGAGTGAGGAGAATACCTCACTGCTGTGGACTCTTTCGGCAAACTGAACTCCACAAGTTCAGAACTTCAAAACTCGGAATTAAAGAGATGAAGGACATACCATGCAATTGCAGTGAAGTATTCTCCTCACTGCCGGAGATCTAATCGGCAAGACGACGTGCCGGCAAGCTGATAGCGTCCAGGCCGCCAGCGATATGGTCACAACGAAAATCAACATGAATAGATTTCGGTGTCTTGGAGTTTAACGACGCATAAGATTGAATCATCCGTATCCCTTCCAGCGATTTGGTCGGTTGCACAAATCTTGGATACATCTTGATGGTTGGCGAAACTCACGAAAAATACTTCCTTCCAGCCTGTCAGACAGTTTCCAAACTCTCGGATATTTCCTTCCTGATGATTTTCCGAATCGGGTCTTCCTCTAACCCGTGTTGTCATGCTCCATTAAACTCTAAAGTGTCGCACGAATCTCAAAACATCAGCAACGGTGGATGAATAGGGTGTAACTACACTCGAGAGTAATTAGTATTTTTTCCTATATGTGTGTGTGTATATATATATATATATATATATATATATATATATATACACACACACACATATATATATATATCGGCTCAGGTGCAAGACCCTTCACATAGCTATGTACAGGGGCGCCCAAGATGCGACACGTGTCCCCCAAAAATAAAAAAAATACTTAAAAATTTCGAAAAATTGTAAAAAGTATTTTTTAAGTACTAAAAAAAATACTTTTATTAAAAAGTATTTTTGAAGTACTTAAAAATACTTTTTAATAAAAGTAAAAATCCAAAAAATACTTTAAAATGTAAAAAAGTTACTTTTTATACTTAAAAAATGTTTTTTACAATTTTTTGGATTTTTAAGTATTTTTTTGAATTTTTCGGAAATTTTTAAGTATTTTTTTATTTTTTGGGAGACACGTGTCGCATTCTGGGTGTATGTGCAGGGGCCCTGCACCTGAGCCGAGTCCACGTTGAACGGCGTGGTCTTGTGGAGAGCGCGAGACCGAGAAGATCTTTCGTCATGCCATCATTGTTGAAATTACTTGGACGATGTGTCAAGTTGCGGTGGACTTCGCGAGATGGTGGCAAATAGTCAAATACAGTGCCCCTGATCCGCCGTGCTTGTGGAACGAATGTCCAAGTGCCCAATCAACTCTCTCTCTCTCTCTCTCTCTCAGCGTGTGTGTGTATGTGTTTGTCTGGGAATGTCTTGCTTAAACGAAACGCAACGGAAGGTGCATGTGTTTCCGCTTCAGGATGTCTCTGAGCAGAGGCCCAAACATAAAGCATGATCTTTCGGATCCTCCATAGTTATTAGTCGTCAAACTATGATTGGCCTGAATCCAAGAGATATTGGCAGACTGGCAGGAGCACTTGACTGACTAGCATGGATAAATTTCAGAGTACCTATCTATCTATCCCTCTGTAGCGCGGGATGCGAATTCGCGCTGCGTGCATTGCTTTCGCTTGGAGACGACGTCGGGAAGTGGAGGGTGAGAGGGATGGATTATTTGAGGAGTAGGCGCTGTTCTAAACTTTTGGTTTTTAATTTTTAGAAGCTAGATTTTAAATAAAGTAATTTTTTAATATAGTTTTATAAAATGTTTGTAAGAGTTACTATATGAGCTACTTGGAACGAAATGACTTCTCAATATAAGTCAGGGGCGAATCCATGGGGTAGGCTTCATCAGGCTGAAGCCTACCCTCCACTGGTGAAGCCCCCTCGGCCCCGGCCGGCGCTCCGCCCTCCTGCAGTCCTGCGGCCGTGCGGCGAGGAGCCATCGTTCGACGGCGACCAGAAAGAACATCTGAGAAATGCAGGCCGAACGTAGAAATGCAGGCCCACCGGCCCACCGGCCCACCGCAGTTCGCAGCAGACACATCCAGTACAATACAATGTTTCCCCAGATCCGAATCCCCCAAATCCCTAATGCCCAAATCCCCAATCAATCTCACCTCAATCGCGACGAGCCAAGGTGGGACGCCGGTCGTCGGATCCGGAGCCAGTGGGACGCCGGGAAGGGCCGAGGCGGGTCGCGCCGTCATGGGACGCCTGGCGGTGCCGGGCTGGGCTCGAGCGGCGGAGGCGCGGAGCCGGGCCGCCGGGGCGGGTCGCGCAATCGCGCCGTCGCGCCTCGCGGGCCGCCACCGGCCAGGAGGTGGGAAGCGCCGGCGGGAGCCCGGGCCGGACACCGGGAGGCGGGAGGTGGGGGCAGGAGACGGAGGCGGACGCGCGGCGGGAGCCGAGGAGAGTAGGAGACGGAGTCGGGAGGCCTTCTTGAGTCGCCGTCGCCGGTCGGTCTGCCGCCCGCGCGAGCGCGACTGAGGGAGGAGACGCCGAGCGCCCGAGACGAGGAGCGGAGGAGGCGTGAGGATTTGTGACCGAGACCGACCGCACCGAGCCACCGACGGCTGCCGACTGATTTTTATTCGGTTTCACGGTTTGTAATTTGCAAATTACAATTTATTTCTTAATTACTTCACTAGCGCTTAGAGTCTAATTTTATATAGGCATTTCTATACTTAATTAAAATTTAATTCATAGGTTTGCAAAATGGAGAAGCGAACTTTGCGCAACTATTTCATAACCAATTCAAGTAGTACTCCTCCAACTGATGAGAGCGCAACTCTACCAAAAAAGCCTCGACTAGAATTTAATCCGGATGAAATTATTGCCGATCCAGCGCATCGCAAACCAATAGAAGATTTTGGTAATGAATTTAGAGATGAAGTGAGGAGGGCATATTTGTCGAATGGTCCAACTCGAGTAATTGGTCATACCTTTCCAAGACATTGGATGGCAAAGTGTGGAGATCCTTTCAAGAATCATGGTTTAATAAGTTTGATTGGTTAGAATATAGTGTTGCAAAGGATGCCGCCTTTGTTTCTATTGTTTTCTTTTCAAGAAACCGTCACAACCCAACACATTTGGTAATGATGTATTTACAAAAGTTGGGTTCTCTCGTTGGAAGACTGCTATAGATGCTTTTAATAAACATATTGGTGGTCCAAATAGTTTCCACAACATTGCAAGGAGTGAGTGTGATGATTTTCAGAATCAACGGTCAAGTGTATCTACTAAAATGAGCACTTACAAGAAAGAGGTGAAATTGCATACAAAATTGTTTGATCGCATCTTTAGATTGTGCAAGATATCTCATAGCGCAAGGTGAAGCTTTTAAGTGGGCATGACGAATCCTCTACTTCCATCAACAAAGGTAATTTCAAAGAGCTATTGGATTGGTACAAGGATAAAAGGAGGAAGTGAAGTATGCATTTGATATAGCTCACGGCATGCGTTATGACTTGTGCAAATATTCAAAAAGAGCTTTCTAAAGCTTGCGCACAAGAGGTCACCAAAGTGATTAAAGGTAAGATTGGAGATAGGAATTTCGCAGTGCTTATTGATGAGTCTCGAGATGTATCAATAAAGGAGCAAATGGCGGTGATTGTGAGGTATGTTGTACACTTGTACATCTTTATTTTAGTCATACAATTTTTACATTGTTGTATTGTAATATTGTTTTACATTGTGGCATGCAGATTTGTGAACAATGAAGGAAAAGTCATGGAAAGATTTCTTGCTATCAAGCATATTACAAGTTGTACATCTATGGCATTGAAGGAAGCTTTGGTTGGTTTGCTTGATCATTATAGTTTACCTATTTCTAGACTTAGTGGGCGGTGGCTATGATGGAGCATCAAATATGAGAGGAGAATTTAATGGCTTGCAAAAACTTATTCGGGATGAGAATCCAAATGCTTTCTATGTCCATTGTTTTGCCCACCGCCACAATTAGTGGTTGTCACGGTTGCAAGTTGTAGCAGAGCTATTGCTGATTTCTTTAACTATGTTCCCCTGATAGTTACGGCTGTTAGTGCATCTTGCAAGAGAAAAGATGTGTTGATTAAAAAACATCATGATATCCTATTAGAGAAGTTGGAGAATGGTTTGATATCTCTGGGACGGGGCTGCATCAGCAATCTGGCATAGCGAGACCTGGAGATACTCGGTGGGGATCACATCTCAAAACCTTGCTTCAGATATACCAAATGTGGGAGGCGGTTGTGGATGTGCTAGAACTTATAAGTGAATATGCTGTCAAAACACAAGTCATGGTGAAGCAAAGTTTGATGAAAATATGGAAACCTTTCAATTTGTATTCATCATGCATTTTTTGATAACATTATTGAGCATAACAAATGAGCTATCACTTGCTTTACAAAGGAAGCATCAGGACATCGTTGAAGCTATGGGCTTAATACAGGATGTGAAAGAACGCTTGCAAGATATGAGGGACAATGGGTGGGAGCCATTGTTCGACCAAGTCAAAAGCTTTTGTGAGACTTATGAGATTGATGTACCAAATATGAATGATGTCATTGGAGTTATGGGCAAATCTGTACGTCGCAAGCATACAGTGACTCAATATCATTATTACAAAGTTGATATCTTCAATGCTGCTCTTGATGCAACTATGAATGAGATGAATCATCGCTTCAATGAAGTTTCCTCGGAGTTATTGATATGCATGTCTTGTCCTGATTCAAGTGACTCATTCTCTAAATTTAATGTTCAGAAGCTTATTCGACTTGCTGAGATTTATGCTGATGATTTTACTGAGAGTGATCGATTCTTGTTAAGAAATCAACTTGAAACCTTCATTCTAAATATTAGGAGAAGTGAGGAATTTCATGGATGTCCTGATATTTTGAAACTTGCTCAATTGATGGTTGAAACAAAAAAAAGATAGAACTTTTCCATTAGTGTATCGCCTCATCGAACTGATATTGATTCTTCCAGTGGCAATAGCATCTGTTGAGAGAATATTTTCAGCAATGAATATTATCAAAGCAGATTTGCGCAACAAAGTGTCAGATGATTGGTTGAATGATTTGATGGTGTGCTACACCGAGCGAGACATATTTAGATCCATTGACGATGATGCAATCATAAAATCCTTTCAAGGCATGAAAAATCGTAGAATGAATTTGCCTCGTGAAAGTCGTGATTCAAGCTAGTGGTATGGTTCTTTTATTTGAAATGTTCATGATCGTTTAAGGCCCCGTTTGGCACAGCTCAGCTTCACTAGTGAAGCTGTTTTTTTTTAGATTCAGCTTCACGAGCAGCTTCACCGGTGAAGCTAAAGCTGTTTTAGAAAACTGTTTGGCAAAACACTTCACCAATGACTTCATGTATGGTGAGAGAGGTCAATTGTCCAAGATGCCCTGCTCACCGACTTGTTCTAACATTTGAGTTGTATATTTGTATGTGGTCATATGAATTAAAAAATAATATATTTGAATGAGTATGAATTAAAAAATTAAAATAATAAAAAAGTTCGGAGGAAGGAGACGGGAGAGAGCGGTGCGTACGCGAAAGAAAAAAGTGAACAGGATTTTTGTGAACTGAGCGGTGCGTACGCCTGACGGAGAGAGTGGCAAATACGTGTAAATTTTTGTGAACTAGAGGGGCATTCGCTTCCTTGGAATATGGGCCCGAGGGAGAGTCGTGAAAGCTACTTTTTCACTTCACCTCTCCTATTCCTTTGTGAGAGCACAAAAAGGAGCTTCATGGGTGAAGCTATTTGCAAAAGGGTGTTTATAAAATACTCACAACACTCATGAAGTCATTGGTGAAGTGTACAAAAGTGGTCTAAGTAATTAAGTACAATTTGCTATTGTATTACTAACTTTTTTTATTTTGATGTACAGATTGTTATCTATCGGAACCATATTTACATGTTTTTGTGATTCACTTGCTATTAGCGAGGTACCTCCGTTGTATCTCTCTTTTTACTTTGCTTTTATTCATGTATGAAGCTATGAATTTGATTGCACAAGAATACAAAACTATGTTTCTTACAAATTAGTTTAATCAATCGAGGTGTTAGGCTAACAATTCTAGGAAAAGCTTAAGAATATATATATTTTTTAGCCCACCCTCATTTTTCATTCTAGATTCGCCACTGATATAAGTGTCATTTACTTCTTTAATATCTCTTGTAATCGGCTAAATATCACAATATTTTTGAACAGGATCTAAGAGCAAGTATAATGAGAGGTCATTAATGGGTCAGATCTTGAGGTGGAGGAGAGAGAGAGAGAGAGAGGAGGTGGGTCAGAAGTTTACACCACCAAGCACAAGAACCAAGAAACTTTGTGAGAGGAAGGGTAGGTCATACTGACCTTCGTGGTATCAGAACTACTATATGAGTAAGTCGATAAGTGGGTCATAAGTGTCCATACACCAAATGAAGGTCAGATTATTAGCCTTGCTCTAATATGGATCTGCTTCTTGTTGAACCCTACTATGATTGCTTTCAAGAATATGATCCTTTCATGTCATGAGCGAAAGCTTGCCATTAGGCCTTCCTCTAAACTTGCCGGTTGCCGCATTCCAGAATAGCATGGTGTCTTCGTCATGTTGATTTCAGTTACAACGAAAACTTACTCCAATATTATTCTTGCTTAAGAGCCCATTCAGTTAGGCTGGATTTTAGTGGTTTATAGCTGAATTTTTCACTGTAGCTAGTTGAAATTGCACTGTAACTGATGGTAGTTTATTTGACATAATTAAAATAAAAAACAGGTTAATCTATCACATATAGTACAAACGAACATAAAAAAGAACCGGCAAAAAGTTAGAAAAACCGATAAACTAAAAAAACAAAATTTTTTAAAAAAGATAAAAGCTCAAATTCAAATGAACGGGACCAAACGCCTTCAATCTTGAACTGCTAGAGCTCTGAAACCCAAGCGTGCCTTAATTTTGGTTGAGAACAAAATCGTACGGCATTGTCTGCCTTAATTTGTGTAGATACGGAATGAGGTGGCTACTGGCCAGCCGTTATACGGCACGTCGAAAGCGGGTTGGCCCATCACCGCAGCGTCCCGAGTACGATCGTGAGCCGGCGGACCCAGGATTTGATGTGTCATTATTCCCATCGACTATGAGGTTTTGAGTTCGTTTTTGGACCTGGTTCCATTCAGGTGCATGGGTCGGGAATGATGACCCGCTCCTTCACTGTTGTCTCTGGGGCAAAGCCACTCAACCGAGCCTCCTTTTGTTGCCTTGTGTTACCTCCAAGCAATACCTGTAGCACCACATATGCATCAGTTTGGTGACTGTTGACCTCATTAACAAGTAAACACAATGTTGACTGATGAATGATGCAACCTGCAGACAGTAGTTGTAGGATCAGCCAGGCAATAGAGGGTGAATAGTGTTTAGAAATTTTTTCTCTAAATATTCATATATTCTTTTTCCTCGACAGTTACAGAACTATAAAGATTAGGATATCAGTACGACTAGAGCAGACTATTACGTGGTTGGGAAAACCCCGGTCAGCCAAACCAAACACCATCGGTCAGCAAAGAAAACAACGTGGTCGAAAGGCTGACAGCGTGGTCGTAACCAACGTGGTCGTAACCGACTTGGTCGAAACCAACGTGGTCAAAACCAGCATGGTCGAAACTAACGTCGTCGAAACCACTGTAGTCGTAACCAACGTGGTCGAAATCATCATGGTCGTAACTAGCGTGGTCGAAACCAGCGTGGTCGTAACTAGCGTGGTCGAAACCAGCGTGGTCGTAACCAATGTGGTCGAATGCTAACGTTGTCGAAGACTGACGTGGTCGATACCAACATTGTCGATGTCCAATGTGTGGTCGAAAGGCCAGCGTAGTTCAGGACCATGAGTGATCGGAAACCAGCTCTGTCAAAGACTGACGCAATCGTAAACTATGTGGTCGAAGGCCAATGAATGGTCGACACCACCGTAGTCTATGACCAAAGTGAGAACAGAAAACACGTGCAGTCGAAAACCAGTGTGTGGTCGTAACAGTTCAAAATATGACCGAGAGAACTACGTCCATTGAGCGATCGAAACCAAAGAGGTTAAACCAAGCCGAACTTCGACCAGTGAGGTCGTCGACCAATGAATGGTCGAAATCAAAGTGGTTGAAAAACAGGAACTGCCGTACTACTACTACAAGGCTGCGGTACCACCGTTTCCAAAGGAAGAACATGGGAACAAGGTTTCTCAGCCCGATTGCTAGAACCAAAACACACGCAACTTTTGATTAAAAGATCCAAAGCCGTGAAACCAGTGTACATGTGTTTCTTAATGTTTCAGGAAGCTATTCCATTCCTGAACTGAAAAATCCATGACAAACTTGAAATATTTTTGCAAATTAAAGCAGCGTACACTAATCGAGATCTAAAAACAAGAATCAATGAGCAGATCTTTGCTCATGGGAAGAGAGTAACAAAATTGGCTTTTAGCACAATCCTACACGTCACATCAAGCAGCTACATCGGAGAAATCAGATCAAAACTCTTGGATCAATACAAGATTGAGAGAGAGAAGAACGAACTCAAAATAGAGCAATCATATGACGTGGTTGAAGACTATCGAGCACTCGTAACCGACTACGGTCGTAAACAACTCGAAAGCAGTGGAGGCGCACGACCATGTGACCTACGACCATCGAGCAATCGGAAACAGGTGCGGCCGTAAACAACTAAAAAAAGCAAAAGAGTTGCACGACCACACGACTTAAGATCATTGAGCGATCGAAAGTAGGTGCAGTCATAATCGACCGAAACAAACAAAGGACGTGCACGACCACCAGATCTAAAAACATCAAATCTTTTGATTAAAATGTCAAATGGTCGTGAAACTTTGTACGCAAATTTCTTAAGGTCTGAGAAAGCTAATCCAAACTTAGATTGAAAACTTAGTAAACAAGTTGAGACCTTTTTGTGATTCAACCGAGCACGCACAAAACAAAGACTTCCAGATCGAAGAAATGAACAGACAATGCTCGTGGGAAGAAAATAGCCAAGATGACTTTGAGTATGATTCCACACAATACAACATGTCAGATCATCACAAATACAAGCAAGAACTTCCTCTCAGATCAAGAAGGGAAAGGAACAACCGAAGAACAGAGGAAGAAAACAGAGAAAGAACCAAATCAAAGCCGAGCCAACTCAACCAGACAAAAGATGCACAAACTGTAGATCGAAGATTAATGTATTGCTCAGATGATTGATTTTGCAGCCACTCCCCTCAAGAGCACCAAGCTCTAAACCTAGAGCCCACACCCACTCTCTACCTAACTCCCATGGGAGAGAGAAGGAGCTAGCCACCAAGAAGCCTAGCAAAACTTTTCAACCCTAGCTCTTGCCTTTCCTCCTCTTTTATAGACTTACAAATGAACCCAAGATCTACCCAAGATCTAATGGGTCCTCCCATTAGTTTAAACTGGGGATAACCCATTAACCCCACCTAACACCAGGTTTTACTCACGCACGTTTCTCAAAGCAGCTTACATCCATTAACCCATTAATGAGCCAACACTTAATCCACTTGACAATTTCAGCACATGCAAGACCTAAACCACTTAGACCAACGTCATGGTTTCACACACCGTCACTTTTTTTGGTATTTGGCAATTTTTCAAAATGCCCCTCTACAGCCTTACTCAAAGCTTCCTGCTTTCTTTGCCACGAAATTTCGTCCATGCTTCGCCATCTTTCATGTGGCCCCAACGACTTGTCGTCAAGCCTCTCACGCATCCAGATCCCACTGAACCATCCTCGCTTGCAAACGACCCAAATCAGTTAGCGCACCACGTGCTTCTCCTTGCGCATGACGGCACCTAGCATCCTCAACCGTCTAGACCTCGATTCTTCCCTGAGCCTAGTCCCGGTCTACTTGCCGCTGCCCGTCACGTCCACCACCGGTAGCTCCCGCTCCGGTTTCTCGTCATCTCGGCTTGCAACCAACCCGCAAGCCTTAGTCATCTTCGGCATCTCCTTGACTGTTCTGGACATCAACAACTCCTGTGGCTAGTCCCGGTCCTTCCACGCCTCACCATGACCTAGCTCCAAAGTTCTGCAACCAACACCAACAAGCAAACTGTCACGTAGCACCGCACGATACATGAAGATCATCAATTTGCACAATCAAAATGTATGCACCCAAATTACAGATTCTAATCCTAGAACCAAGAAATAACCACACGTGCATACTCGCAAGAACATTCCTGTCGAACCATGATCAAAACCCCACTAATTTCAGTGAACAACCTCAACACACCGACTGGCCTGATACGACTTACGAGTACTCGGATGCACAAGAGATGAGGTACTTGTAGCCTATGAGGTCCTACCAGTAGGCTACGACCACACAACAGACCACTACGACCACCACGCAGATCGCTACGACCATCGAGGACACAAGCTACGACTACCGCACAGATCGCTACGACTATCGATCACACAGGTCATTCAGCACTGAAGCTTTCAACCACTTCGTGGTCGTTTTGCCGATCAGACCTGCCGACCACCAAGTCGTAAATAGCGAACACTCCTATCAGACGAACTCATAAATACAAAATCGTCGGCCAGACTAACTCGTAGACAGACAGAAAGCAATCTTTTGCAAAATCCTCAAAAACCAAACTCAATCTTCATATATACTCTAATCCAAAAATCAATTACTCATTACAACTATAGGGTGACCTCCATATGGTCTCACAGTAATACATCTTTTCTCCTTGATCAATGCCTTGCTTAGGTGGAAAATATGTAATCTTGTTTCAAATAACAGTACTAACAATGCAGAACAGCGAGGCCTTGCAATTAGCTGTCATGAAGTCTGAAGCTAAGCAAAAGCAAAGTATGCTTGCTATAGTTCGTGTGCTAAAGTTCCCAATAATGTTTCCCTAATGAAAGCACTGCCATTTGATTCTTATTCTAGTATTACAAACTCTGTTGCCAATCCTCCCTCTTTCGGTGCGCATGAATGAGCGTTCGGGGCGCGTATCAATTGCCCGGCCGTGCGTTACAGGTAGTCTGTCTACACCTGTCCAAAGCTATCTGCTTTTGAGTTAGACTGAATTTTTCTTTTCATTCCTTTCTGCAGATTACGTTACGTATAGGAGGTGCACTTAGGGCTCGTTAGAAACAGCGCTGGCTTCTCAAGCCAAACGTTATTTAGAATATATTGATTCCTTAACGTGGTTTTTCTTTTTTTTCTTGTATCCTTTATATTATCTTTGAATATACAACCGTGTTTTTTATTTTCTATTTTTGTTTATTTTTTAATTGAATATCTCGGGAAAAAAAGACAGCAGTCACTACAATGCCATTTAGCCAAAATTTAAAAGCCACGTCTGTCTAGAACAGGGCCTTAACCTGGACGTTTGGTCGCTGTACCGAGACGGCCAAACGTGATCGGTAGGCTAGACTGCTGGCTTCTACGTCTGAAACTTTCCTGTTATCGCAAAAAACTTACTTTCAGCTATTGTTTCTACTTCTGAATAAACTCTTCCATGCCAATTCTCGTTCTTCTTTCACGTCTCCCTGTTTGTCCCTGTCGAAACGAATGAGCGATGAATGGACAAAAGGAACTTCCCCAGAAGAATCTGACGAATCCTTTCTTTCGTAAAGAAAGCAGTGTGCAACACGTGTATGGAATGGAGCTTGCGGGATTTATGCATTCTCGACCGTCTGATGGTCGAGCAATCAACTTTAAATTGCCAACTTGTCATTCAAGATTCAATAGCATCCGTTCTTGGCCCATGCATGGATCACACTGTAATGTATAAGCATGAGGAGACTGTAGAGCAATGGTTGCACACTAGTGGTAGATCCGGATCCACGGAAAGGCTGCGCCTTTCGTACTTTCCTGTTCAAGCAAAAAAAAAAAAGGTCGTTTGCACCGGCAAAAATTCATATGCTTTAAGAACAGGACTCAGTACCCTTTCCACAATAAAAACGAAGGGAAGGAAGGAAAGCCCATCCTGCAGTAGACTGACGCCAATTATGCCACGAAAAGCTAGGCAGTTGGATGACCTGAGCAATATGGGCGAGAAAAAGGCCCCAAATGCACAATTTTTTTTGCATCCAAAACAGCTAACTCAACCAATTTAATCCGCAGAAAGATTCACAACTCCACAAACTTGGAAGACGGAATCTAATCTCCTAGCCTTCTTTTTTTTTCGGGTTGGGGGGTTGCTTTACTCATTCTGCCTATATACAATTTGAAGGCACCTCCTATTCTTCGCCGGTGCCCTTCATTCCCCGAACGCGACGAGCAACTCAGTTGTGTAGAATTGCGCATTCTGGACTGCCGTTGCCTGTCGCGTAGTCGCCGGTGATGGCCAATTGCGTGAACCAACGGCTGGTTCACTGGTAGCCGCCCAGACCGTTGAGCAGCAGCTCGTGCGGCCGCAGCAGCGTCGGGGTGGGCACCGGCGTGAGTGGGCCGCCGAAGTAGGAGAAGTCGAAGTCGGAGGAGTCGGGCACGCCGGCTGCAGTGGCCCAGAGCGCGCCGGCCATCTCGTCGGGGATGAGCGGCGCGCGGCAGAGCGGGCAGGTGCGCTGGTCGTGCTCCATCCAGCGGTCCAGGCACCCCCTGTGGAACACGTGGCGGCAGTTGCTCAGCCTCCGCACCTCGTCGCCGCCGCCGATGCCGCTGAGGCACACCGCGCAGTCTCCGCCGCCGCACACCGCCGGCGCCGCGGCCACCAGGTCGTTGAATCGCACCACCGGCAGCACCTCCTCGATGACCATCGCCGGCACCGGCCGGAACTCCGGCCGCCGGTGCTGCAGCACCTGCTGCTGCTCCCGCCCGAGCGCGCGCGCGTGCTCCTGCAGCGCCTGCCGCTCGTCCCCAAGATCCAGCAGGTCGCCGAGGCCGACGACGTCGAACGCCCAGAGGATGAAGCGGCGGATGTAGCCAAGCAGGAGGAGGAGGTGGAGCAGCTGCTTGGGGAGGAGCAGCTCCGAGTAGCCCATCGGGAAGCCCATGCCGTCCGGATTGGTGGTGTTCTTGGCGTGTCACCGGGAAGCCGAGGCAAGCTTGAGTGATACGCCGATCGATATGGTGTGGAGGTGATGCGCGGATGGGAGGCGAGGGGGAGACGAGAGGGGGCTATATAAAGCGAGAGGCGAGGGGAGGAGGGTGACGCGGAAGGATCGGGGCCCGTGGGGTCCGGGGGTCGCAGCGTTAGCGTGCGTGGGATTGGGTGGTGAAGTGCGCTGGGCTTGCTTGGCTGGTGCCGTCCGCCGTGCGGTGTGTCGTGCGTGCGACCCCGAGGAATGAATTTCGTGTGCCCCCACCGCCGTGTGTCACCGCGCGCGCGCGGCCCGCCTGGCGCGGTGGTCCTTCCGCTTCCGGATTCCCAGCTGGTCGCAGGAGTCGGTGCATTGCACGTTCGCTAGCGGCAAGGCAACGGGAGCGCACTCGCGCGTACGGGTGCGTGCACCCTTCGTTCCTTCGTACACGTACCCAGTGGGTGTCTTGTTCACGTGAAAGAAATACACTGACCGCTGCAGTCGCCGGTTGCGAATCCATTGAGCAGTACTGCTCCGGACATTACTAAGAGATGACGTCCAAGTTCCTCTTCAGTCCATGTATTAGTCGTAAGAAATCACGCGGTTATACCATGCGTCGTGGAGCTGTGTGCTACTAAAATCCTGTGCCGTGGACAAATGATGAAACAAAGGAGAGCTGGTGGAAGTTCTCTCTCTTGCTTTCTTTTGGACCGAGGACGAGGGCGCTTGCCTGCTGCAAGTTGCGAGTTGGCTTGGCTTGGCCGGGTAAAAAGAAAGGGATGGTTGCACGAAGGTTCTTGGATTCTTTGGCTTTTAGAGCATGAAAGGGATGGGGGAGGCAGGTTGTAATGTTGGGTCCAGTACTTTGTCTTAAGCCCTGCTGTTTTCGGCTCCCGAGTCTTTTAGAGTATGTATAATACAAACGTTTAAAGAGATACTTAGCAATTAAAAATTAATTTTTCTTACCATATAGGATAGATAAGGCTCTTATTTTAAAACATCGATGCTTAAATAAGCATTGATGCTTAGCAGATGCTTGTGTGTATAACTATACATAATTAAAAGATAATATAACATCTAAACATCCATAGAAAAGATGCTTACATTGGAGAAAGTAACTTTTACATGGGTGCTCGATGATGTGGCTATATTCTCTCTTTAAATCATTCATGTATAAGCATATTGCATTGTACCTACCCTTATGGGCTCTGTTAAGGCTTTCCCATCTCTTTTACTAAGGAGATACTCGGTTAGGCTAAAATAAACTGGTTTGTTACTGAAATTATATTGTAACTAGCTGAAATTACACTGTAACTAATAGTGGCTTATTTGATATAACTAAATTTAAAAAATTTTAAAAATAGAAAAAACAGGTTAACTCATCATAGACAATACAAATGAATACGAAAAAAAAGAATCGGTAAAAAAACTTAAAAAAATAAAAAAATAAAATTAAAATTTAGATATAGTAAAAAATAAGTCAGAAGTTCAGATTGAATTGAGCGGAGCCTAGGTACGTTTCGGCCTGATATTTTCCGATGCCATTACTCGGCCAATTAATATTGCGTCATGTATAGTCTTTTGAGTACGTGCTGCTTCATTTCTTGGCGAAACACGCCTCCCATCCGTCCAGGCGCATTGTGTGAGAGCGGGTGGAGTGGACCCCCACTCTCCGCCCTGCGTGGGCGCCCTCCCGCAAGTGGCAGCTGTAAAACGCACGTCATAAGTGAACACATTAGACCTTTTCTACAGAAAAAAAAGAAATAATTCCTAGTCTCGAAAGAAAAATACAAAATACTATTAAATTTCCTATTTAAAAAAGGAAAATAGCCACAGCAGCAACTATGATTGGATCAACGTTTGATACTACGCTTTTATTTAGAACGTTGCTAACGTCGGTACGTTCGATAGGAGTATTCCTATCGGATGCTCCCATACAACAATCTTATATTATATGTGCAATAATTTTAATCACCGTATGCAATAAAATATCTATTTATTACTAAAGTCGATGGCAGGTCTTTTAAAGTTGCTAAGAAAAAAGAAATATGCTAGAAATTCTCACAAAAAAGCAAAGCATTTAGCCCTTAATTTGGTGGACCTATGTTATATCGGTTCAGATTAAAAAAAGAGTTCATATCAAGTACAATTCAAATTCAACCGCGAACATCATCCCGCGAAACACCAAGTGCCGTTTGACCCCTCGCCGTGCCACAGAGTTGATCACCTGATGTGTCTCAGTTCACCTCCCTCCACAGACCCACCCTCTCCGGCGCTAGACCCGTATCGACATGTGAGATGTAATCCATAGTCTAAGTAGACGAAGACCGCACGAAGCTTTCTACCGTCGAACTATGCACACGAATGGATTCAACTCCTGTACACATAGATGCAACGAAGATCGAAGTTAAGTACTATTTCCATCTTCATGCATGATCAAATGTCCAACATATATGCATATGTAAGAGAAAATCAACAAGCAAGGAATTAGGGAAGTCACATGCATGTGAAGATTTCTATCTGTATGCATGTTTATTCAAATAAAAAGGAGAAGTCGATCCTGCATATAAACATCGATGGCGATTCTAGAAAAAAATCAAAGTTGTGAAGCACACATTATTGGTAAGTGTGCATGCAAAATAAATCTTGTCTAAGAAAAATAAAATTAGCAAATTAAAAAAAGAGTCTGTGCCAAGTATAATCCAACATAGCTAAAATTCAGGAAAGAAAACAAAAACTAGCTATTTGATTTTCACATGAATTCCAAAGTAAATTCCCAAAAAACAAAAATATATTTATTATATACTAAAAGTCGATCACATAAGTTTTACATTTGCTAAAAAGAAGAAATAAGCTAGAAATAATAAAAAAGAAAAAACATCCATTCCTCGATTTAGTAGACTCTTATTACGGCCAGTAAATGATCATTAGTAGATGTCATAAATAAAACAAGAAATCTTACAAGATAAGACTACCTATTATAGATTCTAAATGAACCCAATAAATAAAAAGAATCCTAGATGACCCGCACTAAAATTCACATACGAGAGGAAAAGAAAGATATTGACGTGCAAAATAAATGAGTGAAAGCCATGCATAAGGAAAATAAGAAAAAAGTGGCACTCGACAAGAAAAAAAGATAAATAAAAAAAAGATATATTCTATATGCACACTTACGAATAATGTGTGTTTTATAACTTTGCTTTTTTTTCTAGAATAACTATCAATGTGGTAGATTCTAATTCAAGTTGAGCTACATCAACCGCTGGGTGTTATCTATTATGCAAGAAAAGTATAGGATAGTTGATTACATCAGCTGGATGAAAATAGAAAAATTACAGAAATTCTCCCAAAAATAAAAAGAAACATCTTGCCTTTAATTTGGTATACCCTAATTATGTGTAGCAATCCATAAATGATGGACGTTACCTAATAAATGAGAATAATTGCTAAAAATTCTTAAAAAGTATCTAACTCTTAATTAGGTGGATCATTCTTATGATTAACAAATCATAATCAATAATTTTTCTTGATTTATGAAAGTGTGCAAGAAATCGATTTACACCATGATATGCATGCATTTATAGTTGGAGAGCTCTTGTATAAAATTAAGACGTGAGATGCTAGAGATAGAATTGAACTCAAGCGATACATGCATAGGAACAAACTTGCCTATAGTATCCATTATAATTTACATTCTTTTAATTGTATTAATACATATACAACTATTGTCTCTATTATTGGAGACGCCGATTAAAAATTATAAAAAACAAGTATTCCCTCCCAAAATATAATCTATATCCTTTGTTTTAACATACACTACTATACATTAATATCATAAATGCAACTAATTATATAAATATGAAAATTACATCGAATTGATAACGCTCTAAAATTCTAAAATTTTAATTTTTTCATATGATTTACAACTCTTTATTTTTGGATATAGTTCCCATATATACCGTTAAACTAATTAAATATGCTTTAAGAATGATGCCAGGTGTGCGGGACATCATGCTAGTTTGATAAAAATCTCGATGTTGCATTAGTTGTTGCTAATTTGTTGCATACATAAAATTAAAATATTACAACAAAAAACAACATCAAGAAATAGATCATACAACAAAATTATTAGACTTCGAGGTGAACCAATCCGATTCTCCCCAAGGCAAGAAGGCGCTTGCGCCAGTAGCGAGTGCCTCGCTGGGAGCCTGGTACTCTTTATGTACGCCTCTCGCTGTGCCTCGCTGGGAGCGGAGAAGCAGAGGAAGGAAGACTGGTCGCTATTTCGTCCGCAGGGTGAAGACCGAGTGGCTGGGAATGCGGATAGCGTTCGATATTTTGCTGGTTAGGTCGTCCGACACGTATCATATCCCTTTATTTAAGCAAAAACTCCTACATGGATTGTGGACGGGACACTTCAGAAAGTGTCAGTGTAGTCCAACTACCTGCAGACGCGCTAATCCTCTCTTCTCGGCTCGGCCAAGGGAAGCTCGGTTATTGTTTCTTAAATCTTGGCCCGTCGGAACAGAATTGTTTTCGTTCCCACTCTCAGAAAAAGCGTTCGTCGGTTCTAGATAGTTAATTGCTTCTTCTCCCGGTCAATTGTTTGTGCAAGGTCTAAAGTGGTTTAGAACAGACGCGTTCCAGAAGGTCAGACCAGATATCCTTTCCAGAGCTAAACAATGGCGAGTTAGCGAGTAGTGACCCCGTTCAAAAGGCAGGTCGGCTATCTTTATCGACATCTAAAGAGTGATAGGAAATTCGTGCCCCCCTGATGTAACCGGTTGGGTCTCCAAATACTGCATCGGCAGCTCGTGTGTGTGCCTATATAATAATAATCTTCAGGGGGGCGTTTTAATACGAATTGACAGTGTTCGCTGGCACTGTTCATGTGTGAGTAATGCACCATTAATGTTGTTCGGCATAGTATCATACTCGACCTAGTTATGGACCAAAAGCTGGATCATGTTTGCGTTAGTAGTAACGAAACTAGTACTATTATGTATATTTAGGTTTCTAAACAAAAGCTAATGGGTATGTGGTTTTTGCCGATATAAATAAAGTTGGTACAGTATGTACTACAATTAACTAGTAGACTCTATCTTAAAGAGATACTTTATTTACAAACTAGTTACCGTAGAAAAGTCAAAAATCAGTTTTTAAAAATCGAAATGAACTGAGCCAGTAACTGGTGACATAGTACTACTACGTACTACGTTGCAGTTTGCACTGGCCAGTAAGCACAACAAATCAGGGTCAGACTCCAGCAGCACATCTTGAAGAGGAAGATATTTGGCATAAAAAGTAGAAAGTAGGCGCAGGACATTTTTCTGGTTCCCTCGCACGAATCGAAAGAGACGTTCATCGATCAGTCTCCGTAGACAGTCAGTCACACATATTGACTTTCGAAGCCTGCAACAGGAGGTGGGTACAACACGCCAGGCCAATTGGCATTACAGTTTATAAACTATAGGTGAGAGTGCCTCTGTGCACGACGGCGGTTGAAATCAACAAATTAATAATCACCTTGTTGGGCAGCTTGACCGGCGCTTTCTGCTCCGCAGGATGACGTGATTTCTAGGATTACCCTCCAATACAAGGGGGGAAACGCTCTATGCTTAAGATTTGTGCAGTCCTCTCTTTAGGTGAACTATAGAAGCATTCCATTGACGGTGCTTAATTGAGTGATAATCAACATCTCGTGGTGTCTGGTCTAACTACATAAATAACCCGACATAAGAGGTCACCAAGTCTTGTTTGTTGAGATCGTGCTCCCCCTTTCCCTGTTCGCAATTTACTCTGAAAGTGACATAAAGGTAATTCGCGAGAAAGAAAGAATTGGGATTCAGTAAAAAAAAAAAAGTCCTCAACAAAATATTTACCTTTGGTTTTGTTTTCCCCCCTGAGGTCGGAAGAAATGTTCTAGCTGACGTGCCAAGACAGCGTACGTTGTCACGCTAGCTGCTCTCTAGCTATCCACGGAACAAAGCATCGCTCTGGCTGGTCAGGGAAGCAATCCAACGAACAAGTGCACGCTTAATTATCTTATCGACCCATCAAACTCCCCCAGCTGCTTGCCACCCCTTTTCCTGTAGATTTGCACAGATGCACAGCACAGCCAAAGAGGATTCCCTCTTATCCCTGGACTGCGCTAAGCTGTTTCATTGTACTTTAAAATGCTAATGCCCTTGAGCTAGCAAGCACCGGACGCACACCGACGAAATCGGCTGCATCATCGCTAACATCACAGACCGTAGTCCGTACGACGCCACCTAGCTCCGTGAGTCCTGGTTGCTTCCGGATACGCTACTACACAACAAATCCTGGACGAATGCAGAGAGTCTCTCGTGTAGATCGGCACGAGAGATGAGACGAACGAAGCGCAGCTTAGCACTAGCTCACACGTATGACAGCTGGGATGCAACTATGCAGTTAGTAGGCAGGAAATGCCACGCAAGACGGCCTCGCTTCCTCCGAACATTGCAATTCGATGCAAAAATAGAACTACACAAAACATGACTGTGCATCGACGTCCTTCACTGTTTTGGTTAGGGGCTGCATGGTTCCAGGACTAGAAAATGTGCGTGGCAAACGTCAACAGTTTGAGATTCCGCTCGTTTCAGCTTCAATTTCTGATTTTTAATTCGCTATTTTTTATTTTGTTTTTTCTACCCTTTTGATTTGTTAGATATTTTGTCTTTTTTTCGTATTCTTTCGTATTGTTCGTGATAGACTAACATATTTTTAATTTTTTAAATGTAATTACATTAAACTAGCTATCACCATATATATTGAAAAATAAATTAGATAAATTAAAAAAAGTCATAAACCATGGCTAAATCTTCGGTGAGCTCCTAGAAACTTTGCTCGCATCACATGGTACGTTGAACCTGCGGGCCTCGCGAACTGGCTTTCAAGCTGCCAATGATTACAGTGACCGGTAACTCGAACCAGGACGTCAGTTAAAACATTGCACTCACTTGTACTACTGCCAGCAGCGGCGAAGCCTCTCCCGTGAATGATTGATTCGACCGCTCTGCTCCAGTCTCTGGTTTAAACTTCACATCAAGGGGGCTCCTAACCTTAAATTTTCTGCCTTCTGCCCCGCGATTCGCACCACGGAAATGGCATGCGCCGGTGTGCGGTGTCTTTATTCCAGAGAGCAGCCGCTAATTATCTTTCGCATCAAGATACCGCTTCCAATCCTGATAGACGTGGGGTATTGCCAGCGTGTCCATGGAACAGTTATTGTTCTAGGCTCGACGTACTGCTTGTAGCTGATGCACTGTATTCATGCACCCGACCAGCGCGGGCAACCCGGCCCGGGGGTTCTGCTTCATCAGTGGCTCTGTCAATTCAGCGCTAGTGTGTTTACCTAATCAGTTCTGACAGTGCGGCATGGCTACACTAAAGACTTCGAGAGGAGCAAATGGTGGGTGTCGCGAGCCATCATGACCAGACCAACAGGCCAAGGAAGTGTGTCGGTTAACTGTGAAAGTTAGCAAGGGAACCTCGAAGAAGACGTGTGCGTTTATAATTTCTAGCCTTAGCATGGGTGCTTATGTAAATGAATTAAAATTTGATAAATCGTTTTTAAAAATTTATCTTGATAAATCGTTTTGAAACGATATCAAGAAGTTATTTTATTTATTTATTCGAGAAAAACTATAAGATATAAATTGAAAGAAAGGGACATCGTCATCTTTATTTTCCCTTCCCCTGCATATGCTCTCTGTATTTTGCTGTTGTCCATACTTCATAGTCCTACTTAAATTCAAAGGAGCGGTTCATACAGATCATCTGCTATGTTTCTTTTGTCCAGAAAATAAAAAATATGTCCACACCCTGAGGACAAGACGCTAATTAGTGTGAATTGATTGTTAGTTGCGGCTTTGTGGTATACTCATTCCAGTCTTTTTGAGATGACGTTTGCGGAATTTATTTTTGTTCTTGAATAGATGATGTTTTAGGTTTTTTAGGTAGTGATTTTCCAACATACCCCTATTTAAAGTCGCATGGCATAATTATCATTTCTCTTGCCAACTCAGTTGTTTCCAATGTATTTGCTGGCTTCCAAGATCATTTATCACATATTTCCCACCAAGTAAATTTCAGTTTTCCTACCTTTTTTAAACAAACTGATTGAGTGGTACTACTAGTAATCCGTACTTACATATGCCCTTGAATTTGACTTTTGATGCCACGGGGAGAATGAATGAAGCAAAGAACACCAAGCAAGATAGCATGGTGCCTGATCTGAACACCAAGCAAGATGACGCCGATGCCTCATGCCTAGCTCGGCCATTTGTGCCGCTCAGCTCGGTCGCGCCGTAGTGTGCCGCTCGGCTGCACGCGTCCACGCTCCAGCCTCATTGCCAGCCGCTGTATACTACCTCACTTGGCCACGCCGGCGTTACCAGAATTAGCGAGAATTAGCGATACTGCCAGCCACAGTTCTCATACCGCCGGTCAGCCAAATTGTGCCCAGCGTTCTAATACCACGTCACAAACTATACATACTACCAGATACGAATCACGTCGAATTATAGCGCAATTTGCAAAACGAAAAGGGAACATTTGATCATTGAGGGCACATTTGAAAAGGAGTAAAGTAATCTAGATCAGTAGTATTAACAATGTACATACCACAAACTAGCCCAGTTTGCGGATCGGTCTGTACTGCCTAAAATATTTGGCACATTTGAAAAGGAGTAAAATAATCTAGATCAGTAGTATTAACAATGTACATACCACAACTAGCCCAGTTTGCGGATCGGTCTGTACTGCCTAAAATATTTGGTAAGATATTTGATTAGTACAAGCAGGGGATTATTCTCCGTAATATTGACCAAAAACGTAATAACGGACCATTATCGAAGAACCAGGACATCAAAACTGAACTACAAACCCTAGGGAGTCCAGACCATCAGAAATCAGCATAATAAAAACAGATGACATACCAATCAAATGTGACGAATCTCTTCTCCCCACAGCTTGGCAAGAAGACGCGCCAATCCTTTCTGTATATTCTTCTCCTCAAGCGCCGGCGAGCAAAAAAGAATCCAGGCCACCAGCAAGTCGAATGGAGGTATGGTAGATCTGGTATCGTCAGGGAGGAAAAATCGCCCTGCGATTTCGGTAGATTGCGCTATCAACTGGATCTTTCTGGACAACCATCATCCAGGCCACCAGCGATGGAGATATTGGTGATCTGGTATCGGTATGGAGAAAAAATCGCGATGCTGTTTCGGTAGATTGCTCTATCATCGGGATACTTCTGGACCGCCTATCGAAGCTGTCGAAAAATGCGCTTGGATGTGGATCTAGTACTCCTCAAACTCGTATGCTTTCAACACTGTTACGCTATTACTGTAGCTCCGATCTCTACACAACATCAACGGTGGATGACCCGGGTGTAACTACACTCGGGAGTAATTATGAATATATATATATATATATATATATATATATATATATATATATATATATATATATATATATATATATATATATATATATATCCATGAAGTGTGTTTTACAATTCTATCCTTATATTTATGTGTCCTCTATAGAGGTATCTATATCATTACACACATCCTATTTTAGATTTTATAACTCTTTAGCAAATCAGATGAGCTTAGATGGGCCAGTCCTATAACAGTAATCTTTTTGTACAAACTACGACTTAGTGTTATAAGTCGGTGCCGATCCCGATGACCATTTTTCGGGATTCGCCGCTGCCACGAGGCCGCCAATGGCACGTACCTGGCGCAACCATCTCGAGATGTGACTGGCACGCACCCAAAGATGGAGTAGTCCCAAAAAGAGCAGTGCCGTGCCCAAAGTACCACACAAAGTTGTCACCGACGCGACTCGCTGCCCGTGGAATCTGGCACCTGGAGGGCCGAACTCCCGAGTCCCGCGCGGCGCAAGCCACGGCCACACACTCACGCATCACACGGACGGACGGGCCGGACACGAGTGAGCGAGCTTGCTAGTGGCGCGCGGGGACAGCAACCGCGGCCGGCCAAGCCAACCCAAGCCAAGCGTGGGCGTGGCGGGTGGACCGGTTAAGCCACCCACGTGTGCCCTTGCCCTTGATTACCTCCCGGTCGCCGTCTTCTCCCGCCCGTCCCCGGTGCGTCAGATCGGCGCCAAGCTCATGCATCGCGAGAAAGGGACCTTGTCCTGCCCTGGCCCCCGCTTGTATAATCTTTTGAACCTATAGGATGTAGCAGTGCTAGTACGGTTGGTAGTTCATCGGGGCATCCTTCCCCGTGAACGGATCATGTTTGTCCGGAGTACAGGATCGTGACCAGGAAATCCTGTGTTTGATACAGACCCTCAACCGTTGGCACATTGGATCCGATCTGTCCGGGACTCTCGGGTGTCCCACTCCAAGAAAACGTAAATACTGTAGAGGTGCTTTTGGCTTAGCTGGCTGGCGTGAGGCGCAGAAAACTTCAGTTTTTTTCGGTCTCGATTCGTTAGCTGCTACTGGGAATGGAGTGCGAGCTGGACGTACTTGGTACCGAAATGCGTGTAAGATGCCCCCCAGTTTTTTTTTTAATCGTAGCATCTCCGCTTCTAACTTCAGCTAATTGCCAATCTCGTCTGCTTGCGAGCGTCTCACATGATTCAGAAGCCGTACACGATGACGATGATGCAGTACTAGCTTAGACGACGTCCTTATCAGAATAGGTCTGCTCCCAAGCCTGGTTATTTTTGGTGCATGACAGCATCCTTACCAAAGTTTGCCTACAGGCAATTTGTTTACTGAACCGGTTACCGATCGCTCTGTCGGTGCGCGCGGGGTCCTGCCCTTTTTTTTATTCTGTTTGGATTGCGCCCCCCGCGGCCTTCTCCCAAGTGTGGCACTTTCAGTAGCCGTACCGTACCGGATGATGATACCTATATTAGATTAGGCTAAGCCCTCATCGGGATAAGTTGGCAAGCAGTGCTGACTTCTTATGGATGCACGCACACTCTGTCCTGCCTCATACACTATCCGAAATTTAACAGTTGGATTGCCGTGCAGGAAAGGGTTTTGCCTTATCGTGTGGGATAGCCTCTAATTGCTGCCAATCACATATGGTAGAGCTTATCCGATCGTGGCAGTATGGATTGGATTGCCTACCTAATTAGCAACTTATTATCAAGGGCAGGTTAATTAGGTCTTGCTAAAAAATGCATGGTCAGGAGTCTACAAAAAAGGCATGGGCAGCTTAGGTGATTGATGGGTGTCTCTGTTTCAAACTCAAACTCGCACGACAGATCGACAATGTGCTACACACAGTCTTTTAAGATCAGAATTGTACATGAGAAAACTCTCCTTAAAAAGTTTGTTCGAACACAGCAGGCTTACTTTGTAACTAATTATGAGCTATTATCTAAGGAGATGGAGGTATACCTTAAAAAGTTTGTTCGCTCTCTCTCGCTTTAGCTCTCCCACGACAGTTGACAAGGGGCGCCGCTACTGACGATAGGTTCATTGTGCCCCCTCCTCGATGTAGAGGAAGGTCAGGGAGGCGGTGGGTAGTGGCACACTGATATTAGGTTAGGCGGGGATGGGGGGTGGTGGGTAGAGGGAGACGGCAACGAGGCGAGGTGGCGAGGTCTCTGCTGGCCGCCGGTTGTGGAGGAGAGCTAGAAGAGGTGGAGAAAGGGTACAGAGCTGTTGTCGGGGCCGAAGAATAGAGAGAGACGAGAGGGGAGTAGCGAGGGAGGGGAGGGAGAGCAGCAGGAGAGAGCTTATACCGTCGAAAGATCTTCCGAATGTATAACGTGGAGTAGATGCTCCCCACCTAAAATATTGAGCCCACACTATGGCCCTTTGGTTTCCCAAGAGTTAGACCAACAATCATCCACATGGGCCTCGAGCGCAGTTTGGACTTTCAAAAATACCCTACTTATTGTGCTGTGGCAGATATATTAAAGAAAAAAAATCCATATAACACCTTGAATTTTGATCGAAAGTCCATCCAACACCTGAACTATGAATTGGATATTTGACCCCCGAACTTTGTAATCCAGTTCAATAACATCTTGACCCGGGTTTGGATGGTGATATTGCACACGTGGCACGATGAATAGATGGTTTTACCCTGTAGAATGACACGCTGGTCAAGTTTAGGTGAATGACAGGTGGGGCCTACAGGACCTTCTGTCCCAAATTGAAACAGAGAGGGGGAACTACAAGGAGCGGTGGCTATAGAAGCACGGCTGGGAGCTCAGTGGGAGAGAATTCCTTGTGGGCTCTACATATCATTGACCCAACTTGGCCAATGTGTCATTCTAGTGACAAAACCGCCTACTCATCACGCTACGCGGGCAATACCACCATGTGAAATCGGGTCAGTGTGTTATTTGAATTAGATTACAAAGTTCAAAGGGTCAAATGTTTAGTTTCATAGTTCAGGGTGTTTGATTAACCTTCAAGTAAAATCTGATATGTTATATGGGCTTATTTTTAGATTAAATTAAGGACCTACGGGCTACCGCGCCGAAGTTCGGCCCAGTTTGTGATGGTTGGGCTGGTGTCTGACCTATCGGCACGGTTTTCGCCGAAAAACACATGCATTGCCCAAAAGTTGGCCTGTCGCTGCATGCATGCTGTCAAGATTTCCCGATGCCAGGCCCACAAGGCCACAGCTATCGCATCAACTGCTTGGAAAACGAGACTGCTCATTATCATCATCGCCTTCGCCGGGCGTTGTCGCATGGGTGGCGTAATGCCGTGCCGGTGCCGCGCGGCTGCCAACCGTGGGTGACCCCAGGCCGGCAGGCCTTCGTTGTTTGACAACGCCTCAAAACTTTGGGCATCCCGACCGTGCGCTTCAGGCTATCATCTGACGCTTTGGATTCCGACGTGAACTCCGAGCAGCCAGTTGGTGGCAAGGGATTGCGGCGCATGGGATTCGAGGCAAGGGAGGATAGAATCATGTTGCACATGTTTGGATTTTAACTGTCCATACAGAGAATCCAGGGTGATCTTAAGAATCACCGTACTTAACCACCGGTCCATACGTACTAGCATTTGTAGCACATCAGTTACTTGGTCTTAAGAATTGTCCGTCTGAAGCACTAAATGGTGTTGGCTTCTTAGATATTTCTTTCCAGTTTTTAAAAGCTGGTTATTGGATTTTTTATAGTAACTATTTTTCAAACGAAGTGTCTTTTTAAAATGAGATCTACAAGTTCATTATAGCATATATTATAGTGATTTCACTTATATCGATCAAAACCGTACGCCAGTTTCTGTTATTACATTCTCTCACAAATAGCTCAAAAACAATAAGTCAAAACTAAAAAGATTAACCGGGCTCCGTTATTGTTTGGCCCCCATTCTTTCAATGGTCTTTGGATTTGACCCTACATACATTGTTGCTATGTTTGTGTAACACTTCTATTTCTGGAGGTGCTAGTACTTCTGGCAACTGTCTAGGACTGTTCAATTGCGGGGTACTGTATACGAGTGTACACCACAACAACACATCCTTACAATAAAAGAGCCAAATTTTATTACAGGAATATGGTTTAACAACCTAGTTTTGATGTAGCAGGCATGCAAGCCCAAAATTATCTTACAATACAAAAGAAACTCCCAAACAAACTTAGCGCGGCTAAGACCTAAAACCAGTCGTCTTCACTGTAGTAGGGTTCTTCTTGAGTTTCGTCAGCAGCTTGATCATCACAGTTTCATTGATCTTCTGTTTGTTGTTTAGCAAGTAATGAGTACAACCGTACCCAGCAAGTCACAAGGGTAAATCCTAACTTAACTGCTTGCAAAGATATTCAAAGAAAGAGAATATACGGGTTCTATTAACTTGAGTGGATGCAATTTTATTTGCAAACAGGAAAATAAGATTCTCTCACAATCTCGCAATTTAATGATTCTCGTAATTGTCTTGAAGCATAGGCCACAACATTTCTTTCTTGCATCAGCACACATCTCAACTCTTGTTTTGAAGCATCACAATATATTTGAAATTCTTTCTCTGGATTTGGAAGTATTAAAACTGGTGCTGTAGTCAATTTAGTCTTCAGTTGTTGAAAGGTTTCCTTACAATTGTCTGTCCATTCGAAGGGCTTGTCCTTCTTGAGTAATTATGTGAGTGGTTGAGTAATCTTCGAGAATCCTTCTATGAATCAGCGATAATAGCCCGCTAATCTAAGAAAGCTTCTCACTTCGATTATGGTCGTTGGCTACTTCCATTCCATGATGGCTTTTACTTTTTCTGGATCAACTTTGACTCATTCCTCAGTGATAATGTGGCCTAAAAATACAACTTGTTTCATCCAAAAGTCACAATGACTGAATTTAGCATATAGTTGATGTTCTCTGAGTTTTGTTAAAGCAATGTGTAGATGTTGTTTATGCTCTTCTTTATTTTTGGAGTAGATCAATATATCATCCACAAAAACTACCACAAAGTGATATAGTTGGTCCATGTACACCGGATTCATGAAATATGGCAGTGCATTGGTTAAACCAAAAGGCACAATTGTAAACTCATATAGCCCATATCTTGTGGTAAATGTAGTCTTTTCTCGATCTTGCTCTCAGATTTTGAGTTGATGATAACCCGATCGCAGATCGATTTTCAAAAATACTCTAGCTCCTTTAAGTTGATCAAATAGGTCATCAATTCTTGGCAATGTGTATTTGTTTTTGATAGTTATTGCATTTAACCCTCTATAGTCAACGTACATTCTTAAACTTCCGTCCTTCTTCTTTACAACAGTACTAGAGCTGACCAAGGAGATACACTTGGGCGTATGAATTCTTTTTCTTTCAACCCATCTAACTGCTTCTTAAGTTCCTTTAATTCACTAGCTGACATCTTGTATTGATGTTTTGTTATTGGTTTGGTGCCTGGAATCAATTCTATGGCAAGCTCTATTTGGCGGTCAGGTGATTTCCCTGGTAATTCTTTTGGGAATACATCGGGATATTCTTGCACTATTGGCACTTGGATGTTCTCATTTGTTAGCACACTATGTATACACTTCTTAATGCTCTCTGTTAGCTCATGATCTGTCCATCTTTCCCAGTATTTTTTGACCATCTGGGCTAATCACGGTCACCGTTTTGGTCTCACAATCTACTTTGGTTTTATTTTTAGTTTGCCAATTCATTCCCAGAATGACATCTATTCCTCTCATATCTGATATTAACATGTTAACTTTAAACTTTATCCGATGGATTTCTATACTCACATCACTACACCTGAAACGGGATTCCATCCTAATCCCGGGTGTTTGAATAACATAATGCTTTTACAATGAAATAAATGATAACTAATTTTTTGTAACAAAATCCATGGATAGAAATGAATGTGTTTCTCCAGGGTCAAATAAAATCAATGCATGTTTTGAGTTAATCAGAAACATACCCACAATGACGTCATTTGCCCTGGCTGTGTCTTCAGGAGAAATGTGATTCACGCTTGCTTGAAATATTGGTCCTGATGTGCCTCTGCCTACTTGGATACCTGTAGATGATCATGCTGGCATTCCCATTGTCATTCCTATTGGTGCCGTTGGTCTTCGTGCAGGGGGTCTCGCTCACAGAAATCCTCTACATGAAGCGGGTGTGATGATGATTTGCTTGACATCAGGCTGTTGGGCTCTGGTCTGAAGTTTTGCCACTTCAGAAGGCAATCCTTTCTTAGGGCACTGATCTCTATAATGTCCAATTTGATCACAATGAAAAATGCATTCGTCTTCTGGGGACAACTACGTTGATAATGGTTTCCTTCACAAGTGTGGCATCGCACCATCATTGGTTGAGAAACAGTGTACTAGTGAGGGACGTTGTATTGAGGTCTTGGTACAAGCACTACCTGTCGATTCTGCCGGTACTGGTTTTGTGGTGACACCAATACAAGTCCTCTCTGTGCACTAGATGATGATGATGGTCTTTGCATTGCCTTCCTTTTACGAGAATCTTCCAATTCATTTCTTTCTTCCTCAGATGCAATCAACTTATTCAGCATGGCAGATAGGTCCTTGAAGTCCATGGCTGAGATATGATATTTCAAAGACTTCTGCAACCCTTCTCTGAATCTCTCCATCTTCTTGGCTTCTATTTTCACATCATCAGAGGCATAATGTGCAAGTTGATCGAATTGATGAAAGTATTCCATAACGGAACGTCCTCCTTGCTTCAGTGCCAAAAAATCCTGACACTTAGCTTCTATAACGCCGGCTGGGATATGAGCTTGACGAAAAGACTTGTCAAACTCTTTCCAAATGATTTCTCTATCTTGGTGCATAATTTGAAAATTAATCCACCAAGTGGGTACCTGTCCTTGAAGTTGATGTGAGACATATAAAACTTTTTCTGTCATCACATTGTACTGTTTTTAGTTTTCTTTCTACATCTCTGAGCCAGTCTTCTGCTGCCAACGGATCAGGTGATGTTGAAAATGTGGGATGTCTCATTTTTTTGGATTTTGCATATATTTTCTTTTCCGCACTCTTCAATTGCGTATGTTTTATTGATTAGACCCACTGATAGACACTCTACATTAGAGGTGCGGTGAGGTGTCTATACCATCTCCCCCGTCATAGGAGGGGCGAAGATCACGACAAGCAATGGGAGGTGGTGGTTTTGGTAATGTTTGTTGCAGTGGTAGTACAGAAGTAAATTGCTACGAGATCGGGTCCTAAAAAGGAGGTGCGCCTAGTCCCTAGGCCTTGCGCAAGGTTTCTTTGTTGGTCTTCAATTATGTGACGTGGACTATAAAAAAACTCTAGACTATAAATACAAGAAAGATGTTTTTATTGTAAACATGAATTGATATTAGTAAAGAAGATGATGATTGTTCTCTCATCTCTCGTGGCAATTGTTCTCTATCATTTAGATACAAACTTTAGTAACAAGCTAAAAATATAAACTATTAAAGTTGTTATTGAAAGACCCCAAATTTTCAAACCAAATTTTTCCTGGATTTTTCCTGAATTTTTGGTGATTTTTTTTGAAAACTTTCCCAATTTGGAAAACCTCCTGAGCTTTCCTCTTTCTACGGGCGCCGCCTCTCTCGGGCGCCCGCTCCTTTCCGCTTCTCCTCCCCCGGCGCCTCCCTCTTCCTTCCTCTCTCTGGCGCCCGCGCCTTTCCGCCTTCCCTCGCGGATGCCCGCCCTCCTCTCCTCTCCGTTGGCGCCTTTGCCCTCCTCGCCTTCACCCGCGCTGCGGCGCGGCTGCACGCCTGCGTCCGCACCGCCTTAGCCCCTCCGGACAGCCGCGCCACCTCGGCGCCCATGGTCCGGGCGAGGCAGCCCGCGCCACGCCGCCGCTTTCTCCCCTTGGCCCGCCGCCGCCCCTCCTCTCCCCACAGCGACGCACCTCCGCCCATGCCCCCACCGGCCGTCCTCGCGCCCGTGCCCGCCTTCCGCCATTCATCGCTTGGGACGCCGCCCACACCGCGAGGAGATGCCCAACAACTCCCGTCCTCCTCATGACCAGCCGCCCGAGCCCGAGCCTTCCACTCCACGCCTCCCTCCTCCGGGTATAAAACCCCCTCACTGCCGCCTCACTCCTCCTTTGCTTCCCGAGCTCCCTGACCACTTCCATTCTCCTCCCACCACTCTCAGGGACCTCCCCGAGCAGCCGATTGAGCTCCCACCGCCTCCAGCTCCGTCGCCGTCTCTCCCTGGCCGGCGACCCCGTGAGCCGATCTCCTCTCTCTCCCTCATTTTCGATCCTTTGCTCTCGAGCATCCTTACTGCTCCCTAATCATAATGCTGCACTCCTCAGACCAAGAGATCGCCTGTGGAGCTCCAGCACCGTAGCTCACCGCCGGCCGAAGCACCCTCTCCGTGGCCAGCTCTCCCGGGGACCTCCGAGCTTCAACCGCCGCCACCAATGTGAGCCCCATGCTCCACTGATCATAAATCCACCGCCGATTTGGCCTGATCACCGCCGGCGACCCTCCTCCACCGCCGGGAGGCCGATTTCCCCCTTCGGTCTCATGTCTTCCCTGTTGGTTCTCCGGCCTCCCAAAGGCCCAAAATGAGTTTCCCACGTCGAGACCTACCCGGTGGTGCCCTCACTGGCCCCCGGAGACCTCGCCGTCGCCGGAGGGCGAAGCTCCTCCTTTTCCCCGCTCCTCTGTCGCGCGCGCCGGCGAGAGGTTGAAGATGACCGACGTGGCCGAATCCTCGCCGTCCCTCCAACCGTTATCCTTTAAACTCGTGCGTCGGATGGTCGCATCCTCGCCGTCCGATCTTCATAAATACCGCCTCCTCATCCGTCCGATCTCCCATACCGCCGCCGCCTAACCCTATTCTCGGTCGTCCGATCTTCATAACCCCAGATCCGGACCGCCGACCAGCGCATCTCCACCGGACGCTGGCCACGCGTCGGCCATCCGCCGGGAGGGCGCCGCGCAGGCGGGCGCACAGCATGGGCCGCGACCCACAGATGGGTGCTACTGCCTTCGGCCATGGGCCGCCAAAGGTCTTGGGCGGATCATGCGATGGGCCGCCCAAGATCGTTCATTCCGATTTTCCAGGGTTTATTAATTTTCAAAAATCCAGAAAACCCAAATAAATCCTAGAAAATTACAGAAAATCCCAAAAATTCCCAAATTTCACCACTTTGCTCCAAATAATGTCTTGAACCTAGTGGTGACCTCCTTTTTTCCCAAAATCATCCCAGAAAAATTCTAAAAATTCACCAATTGGTTATTTTATGCATTTTATTTTCTTTTTCTTTCTTTTAATAGTTTATTTTCCCTTGCTTGATTATTCTCAAGCTAGGATTTAATTATTTTATGTGTTTACGCTAGTGTCGGAGTTCCCGGAAGCTCAGGTGCAGTACCAGGATCCCGAAGTTTCTTCGTTCGAGATCGCCGAGATCGTCCAAGTCCACGGCAAGTCGCAAAACCTTTGATCATATTGAATCCCATGTTTTAACTTATGTTATTATGCTATTTGCATTATACTAGTTGTGAAATGCTAGTTTAAAGTAAAATAAAAAGGTTTAGAATGACATGTGATATAGATACGTCCTACCACCGAAAAATGCCATGTCAAGTTTGTAGCCCTGCCGTTGTAACCCTAGAAATAATTATCTGTTAACCTAGATCACTATAGGTTACTATTATCATGCAAGTCTTACACTGTTAAGGTCGTGGCTGTGGGCCGATAGATTTTGCAAAAACCCGACCCTAGGGTAGGGTGGTGTGGGACACCGTACCCTAGGGCGGAGAGTGTCGGTGTGCTGGGAAGGGTAAGGGTGTTGTGGGAAACCATGAGTCGGTCATCGCCCACCGCTACCCTAGGTTGTGGTCGCGGACCGGAGAGGTTGCGGCCATGTGAAAATATAAGGACTGAAACCCTTATGCTGAGCAAATGTCATAGTGATCGCTCAACCACAGGAGTTGACTTGTCAACACTGGTTTAGTAGCTGCTCAACTCGATTGAAACTCTACAGGCGTTGAGGAGTCAGGAGGTTGAGTAGTTGGATTAGGTGTGCCTGTCATGACACCTAATAACAGTAGGGTTCACTCGGCGGACGGGAGTTTCCATGTGCCGACACCCGAGTGAATTCTACCGGTAGAGCCTATATAAAGATTTGAGCGTTGAAACGACCGGGCTTTCTTAACTCGTCGCGGAGTTAAGGGATTGTGTGGGTAAAGTTGAGCAAACTCTGCAGAGTCAAATAAATGGTATTCGAATACGCCGTGCTCCCGGTTAATGGAGCTGTGTCACTTGGGTGAACCCATCAGCAAAGCTTAAGTAGTTTTGCGAATGTTTTAATCTGAGTAGATGGTTAATTAACTCTTCTTGAAAACCCCTGTTGATTAAGGAGTAGTTTTGTCGGAAAGATTTACAAAAAAAGATTTACAAACAAAACTGCATCCACTCAAAGATAAATAACCAAGTATACTTCCTTCCTTTGTTGATCCGTGCAAGTAGTAAGTTAGGGTTCCTTTGTGATTTGCTGAGCTGGTTGTTGGCTCACGGCTTGCTAAATCAATTCTTTAGAAGATCAAGACGAAGGTGAAGGTCTCTCCGTTGAGGAAGTCCCCGAGGCTCTCTTCTTCGACGAGGATCCGTGGCTTTAGGTCTTCGCCGCGCTCAAGCGGATTCTGGAGCTTTTGTAATGTAAATATACTTTGGGCTTGCACGCCCCGCTGTCAAACTCTGGATGTTAATCCATATGTGAAATATATGCTGGTTTTTGGTTGTAAGCATGCAATGGTATACTCTTGCGCGATACTCCATAACTGTTCATGCGTGAATAGTTGCGGATTGCCGTGTCCGTACGCGCCCTCGGAAACGGGAGCGTTACAATTATATCTAAAATATCATCTAAGTATTCTCTTCCTCTAGTAATATCAAGTTATTGGGAATATGTTTTGGCATGCAGCCACAGTAATTAATTCCTGCATATTAAAGGCTGGAAGTTGAGGAGTCGAGCAGAAATTTATGGTGGGCTTGATTGATTTGCTGACAGTACCCTGTCACTGACTTGTTCTCTTTCAAACGGTTTTGATTTCGATTTTTAGAATGTAGTAACCATTCGAAATGTATCAACTTTTTAATTTCGTTTTTTAGTTTTTTTATTACTTCTTTGCATTGTCAGTGATGATATAACGGTTTTGTTTTAATTTTTTTAATTGAATGATTCAGAAAAAATTAATAACTACTATAGTATAATTTTAACCAAAAAATAATAGCCATAGCTAGAAGCCACGGCTTAAAAGCCATTTAAAGAAGACCCTAAACTGGAATCTGCTCTCTGCAAGAGAAGGGCGGAGGAAGGGGCGAGGGTTTGGCGAGCGAGTCTAATGCAAATTCATTTCGATTGGAATTTGGAAGCAGGGAGAATCAGTCCGCTGACAGTGGTCTGTCCTTTTTTTGCATCCGGTTTTCTACTTCAGTTTCTTTCAATAGTTATTATTTATTAAACTAATAAACTATTTTCTATTTCAGTTTCTTTCAAGATTCTTCCGAGGGCTTAAATATTCCCTTCGTCGACGGCGTCTACCGACGATTTGTTCGAGAGGATCGAATAATCATTCCTGGACGGCCGGTGCTTTGGAAAGAGTCACACATGCAACTTGTGCTTTGGAAAGTCTCTACAATTTTTTCTCCCCATTTTCCACTCTAATATACTACTGCTACTAGCAGCTGTACTTTTTTACTGTTGGATGGTGACAGGGGGGAAGGACTAATGGTGGTTGAAACAATTAACCTTTGCCCAAGTAGTAGTGGAAACTTTACAGCCATACTACCTCACATAGTCACCTCTGAAATGAATCCAATAAAGATCTTCCTGGTAGGCCTTCGCTTTCTACACTTCTTAGTCCGCCGAAGTGAACCCTTTACCCTCTTTTCTTGTTGCCTGCTATTGCAAGATGAAGACCCAGGAGCCTGCCGAGATTCCTATTCTAGATGTGTTTTAAGACGTGTGGGGATGCGTTTTGATTTTCCAGGAAGTAGCATGCCAATGATGATGCAGCTATAAAAGGTTGGTCTAACCTAACTTAGCGGGTGTTTATATTAACTTTTGACGGTAGCATATGGTTTTTAGCTGAAAATGAGTATTAGTAACTAAAGGAAGTGATTTTTAGAATGAGGAGTCAAATGGTGAAAAAATAAAGAAGAGATACGTGCACATGACGAGAGCGAGAGGAGTGGGGTGCGTGATGCACCCGTGAGGCCGTCACCTCTGCTTTATCTCCGAAGCGAGACGGTAACAAGAGAATTGAAAAAACCGCTTCGAGAAGCCAAATATTTGTATTGGATTTTATCTTTTCTAAACAGAAGCTAATATCTATGAGGGCATGTTCTTTTCGACCGAAACTAATGGCTTTTGGCTTTTGCTACAGTACCTAACTTTCAAATGGAGTATTTTCTCAAGATAGGATCTATAAGTTAATTGTAATACACGTTAAAAAAAACTAACATCTGTATTAACCAAAATCATAAACAATTATCTATCTCTCCGTAATCTCTATCGTAAACAGCTAAAATTTAAAAATTTCAGTTAAAAACAAAAAACCGCAGCCAAATCAAACATACCCTCATGTTGCCAATTCGCCGCACCATATCGCAATCAGAGACTTTAGCCCCATGAATGATAAGCACAGCCACGACAGGTTCCATCAAAATGAATAACAGTTAGCCGCCAGTATCTTGCAGGCGGTTCGTGGCTACACAAGTGAAGGATATCGCTTGGCCTGCTGACGAACACGATTCCTGTACTCCGGCATATTATACAAATGATGGTGGCACAAAAAACATGGTGGCAAGCGTGTCATCGAATCAAACTTAAGGAATTTTACCTTCAGCCTGTATCTTTCTGATGTTATGGAAGTTCAAGTTATAACATTCTTTAGAGAATGAGTACTTGAAAGATACTTTAGAGAGATTTTTTTTTGACAAAAAAGATTTGAATATGATCCTAGATAAGTCAAAACTGAGTGTCAAAAACAGTGATCTAGGGATTAATGCTGCTAATTATGCCAAGGATAATCCACCTAAGGTTGTTAATGTCATAGGGAGTGGGCTAATTGAAACAAAAAATGAGCCTCATAAAACTGTGTTTAAATCTGCTGATTTTGGGCAAAAATCATCGAAGAATGTTGTAGGTGCTAACTCATCATCTCAAAAGAATTCTGATTATGTTAAATTTCATTGCACCTACTGTGGAAGAGATGGACACTTGCATGAATTTTGCTTTAGACGTGCTAAGAAAGAGAGGAAGGAAAGATTGAATGCTTTAAAACAAAAACGCGCAACCTCTTTTGTTCCTAGATCAAATGTGAAAGCTATGTTTTTAGAGAATTTGTATGATGACTTTAAATCTACTTCACATGCTAGCTTGGGATTTAATTCAAATAATTCATGTTCTTTTCGGCATTCTGATCATCCAGATGTATGTGATTTTGGTTCTAGCTTTGTTGCTCCTGTTCATCGAGTGTCTCAGTACTGGATTTCTGATCTTATTTCAGACGGTCGAGATGTCACGCGATGTCCAGACGGTCGAGATGTCACGCGAGGTGATCGGGCTCACGCTAGAGCACATGATGATGCATGAAGAAGCTACAGGAGATGCGATCCTGGAGGCTTCGACACGGGTGTTGGTAATGCATGATGGAGATACAGGAGGTGCGTCCTGGAGGCTTTGTCACGTGGTGAGATTGGAAACGTTATGGAAAAAATCCGTAACATGAAGGTTTAGAGATATGGTAAAAACTCGTGTTAGGAAGGGTTTCGAGTCTTTTGATTTGATGAATGATAGAGTTATGTGTTCGTGTCTGCGTGTCTTTGATGTTAGCGTATAAAAGCAGGAAGAGGTTAAAGGCTAACGTGTGGTTTTTTGGTAGTGCTTTTGAGGAAAAAGCTTGTGTGAGTTTTTAGAGGGTTTTCGTGGAGAGAGCTTTTAGGGGTGTCGTGAGGACACTTGTAACCACATCTATGATACAGAAATAATAGATCAGATCTATTCCAACAAAAGTTTGCTAGCATTGACGTGTTTTCTGAGCATCATTTTTCTTCTGTCTCCGGCGTGCACTCATTTGAGCGATCGAAGCGTTCGAGCAGCTGAAGTCTTCGAGCGGAGGGAGATTATGACTACATGTGTCGGCGGTCGTAGCGAGCGATTGAAGGGAGCGGTCAGACGATCGAAGCGTTCACCGAGCATGGGCGAGCGAACCAACATCTTACGGTCGTAATCTACATACGGTAATTTAGATTATTTTTCTTCTACTTTTAGTTTTAGTTTCAGGTATCGAAAAGCGGAGTCAACTATTCACCCTCCCTCTGATTGTGCCATATGATCCTACAGACATCATGAACAAATACAACAGAACACTCAAGTAAATTGTAGCTCACAAGCATTACCATTGAATTTGTTATTTTCTGGTCTTCCATGAAAAACAGAGAACAGTTTAAACAATAAAAAAGTGAAAGATTCAAAAGCTAGAACACACTTTTTCTAATCAATCTTGAATATGCCCACTGCCCAGGCATCTCATTTGGTCCCACAGTTCCACAGGGCAAAAACAGTCAGCAATAGTGTGTTCTAGCTTTTCAGTTCAGACGTTCATTTGATCTGGTCATGCCTCTGTCCCATAAGGGGTCCTAGTTACCACCAGATCAGGCCATTCGAAATGCTGAAGCCTGCCCATATTTAACATCCAATAATGATACAATGCTGATCAAATAGTACCAGGATTAACCGTGTAATTATACGCTGCTGGCATGGTTCCCTGTTTAGTGCCCAATATGCAATCAAAGTGCTGCTTACCTGACTTACAAATGTATGTTCATGTACTTTTTAACATAACAATAGTTCAATTGTTTTCTATATTTACTTTAAGCACATCCCTGATTCTTTGGAAAAGCTTTAAACTGGTTCAATTTTCGATATGTTGATCAAAATCTTCAAACATAATTTAAAAAAAACTAATGGATGACTTGCTTATCTACCGTTCCAAATACAGAAGTCTGTTATCATATGAAAGAAAGCCTAATGAAGTAATGATGTTTTAAGTAACTTAAAATAGAAAGGAATTTTGAAATCTTAATGACCGTTATAACACGTCCCTTTTCCTGTTGCAGAACATTACCTTAAAATAGTTTTTTTTGTACCAAGATAAATTGACATTCTATATAGTTTTGTCTTGTAACATCATAATACAGTAGCACCGATAAACAATCAAAGCACTACAATGAAGCACCAAATCAAGCAAGATGACCTCCAGGTTTGATTCTTTTACGCCAGAGCAGAAACTCAAATTCTGTTACATTACAAGAGGACTATAAATCTGTTTACATACTAATGTCTTCCATAGTTCCATTACATTTGTTTTGCAATAACAATGTCTAATGTTCAAATTGCATTTTATGCAAGAGTTTAGCACTAACAATGTCTAATGTTCCACTTGCAGTAGTTGCTAGGGTTTTGCATCAAGTATTGTAAAACCATGCAAACCCTTGCAGCTACGGAGAAAACCCCCCTATGCCGTGCTTTGGCTTAAACTAATACAGAAACATGGACATATTTTCCTCAAGTTATCATGTGTGACAATATCGAACAATAACCATAACTCCCATAAGCATAGTCGAAAAAAAAATTGAACAGAAAGCACATGTTTGTTAAGACTTAAGATCGCCAAGCACAGTAGCATCATATAGCAAAGCGAAGGAAGAAAAAGATGGGATTTTTTTTTCTTACGCCTTCCTTGCCGGGGACGACACAACGCCAGACCATGAGGCTGACGGACCCATCCGGCAGGGTCTCCGGCTTGGCCACGAAGCCCTGCGAGAACCAAGAAGCGCCAATGCCCCCATCACCACTTGTAAAACCAGGGAAACGAACAAAGAAAGGTAACTTGGACGCGGCGAACTGAAGTAGCTAGGTCGTGGTGGGGCGCAGATGGGGCTGGTTCTTGCGCCACGACTTGCGCTCTTCGGCGAAACGGCCGCGGGCGATGCCCCCGGACGCCATCCGAACTCCAAATCCAAGCGAGCAATCCGCCGCACCGGCGTATCCGGTGGCCGCCACTTCGTCTTCTTCCCAGGCCTCGCGAGCGGCGCCGTGGATTTAATCTCTAAGAGTTTACTAATCTTATTAAAATAAAGGATGAGTTAAATAATATCTACCAACTATTTAGTATACTTTAAAAATTATATATTACTGTTAAGGAAAATATAAAATCAACTCTTTAACAAATACTAGCTAAATGTCCATACGTTGCTACAGATTTTAAAATTTGATCATACTATATGTTCTGATAACGGATGGTAAAATTTTTTAGAACATGCAGGCGGAGGAGGGAGGGGAGGAGTGCACGGGTTCGTGGGGATGGGGGATCCAGGGCGCACGGGCATAAGAGGGGTGGGTGGTCTATACATCAGACAAATTATCTTTTTTTGAAGAGAGGTGGAAAGGATGTGAGAGACCGCATCAATCACCAACTCTTTCTTTTATAATAGTAAAGAAATAAAGATTTGGCGTGGACTCGTGCCTTCTGTTTATGATCTCATATTTATCGGACCAGAGGCCAGAACAAAGAAAGATGTAGCCCAGTTTTTCTAATGAAAAATATGCAGCCCGATCCATTATTTGGTATCATAATTGCTGGGTCAGAAAATAAACGGCGCGGCCCAGTGAAAGCCCGTGTGCACATCTATGGGCTAATCAACCGGGTACATTTGTACCCTTTTTAAGGCCAATTTAGATTCAAAACGTTCTCTCGAAAAAGAAGATTCAAAACAAGGAGAAAAACGAATGTCATAAGCGGAATTGCAACGTTAAAATTTTCATCCGAAAATGTACTAACCCAGCACTGGAATGGATCAAATCTCAACGAGAGGTGTGTACGATAGATCAAGAAACATAAATGCATTTGGAACCTATAAAGCTAGTTCAAGTATTTGGGATGTTTGATATGGCTGTAGCTTATAGTTTTTTATTGAAGTTTTTGAATTTTAGCTGTTTGTGATAGAGATTACGGAGATGGATACTCACTTGCGATTTTGTTTGATACACATGTTGAGTTTTTAACGTGTACTACAATTAATTTGTAGACCCCGTCTTGAGAAAATAATCCGTCTAAAAGTTATGTATTATAGTAAAAGCCAAAAGTCACTTTTAGAAGCTGTTAAAGTACAAACCCTTTAAATGGGTGACACGTATGTATGGTATATGATACCTTTACCTTAAGGCATCTCAACTAGTATTATTTTAGATGTCTCTTAGCTGTATCACGTCAGCAAATTTTTATGTGACGAAGAGAGGGGGTAAGGAAAGAGAATATCCTAGCTCTAATTCAAGTGACCTTAGCACACAAACCAATACAAATAGTAATAAAGTGTTAGAGAGGAAATATTATAAAAATAATATAAAATAATTAGAGAAATTAATTTTAGAGATGAACTGTTACTCTGTTAGAGATGTCGTCTCTAGTATTATCTTTAGGTAAGGTGAAAGTCTTAGAGACGATCTTAAGAAGTAGACTATTGTACATGCCCTTAGGATGCCCCAGAAAAAAATGTCAAGTGGTGACACGTGACAGCCTATTAACATTTAACAGAATGACACTGAAAGATATAGCAACAAATACTCACAGAAAAATACTAATGTAACTAAAATGAATGACCATACACCTTGGAGGCTGGGAGCAAGTCATCACCGTTTATCTCCATTATTTCGAAACAACGTATTATCACAAACAAAAAGAATGTTAATCGAAGATCCTAAAGAAAAAGAGCATAAAAAATATCAAATACAACTCCTTTCTTTCCAATCTGCACTTCTGTCACAATATTGCACAGTACTAGCTCTCCAGCTCGTCCGGCATGGTGCGCGACCTGGCCGCCGAGGGCGTGCAGACGTGCCCGACCATGGACACGCGCAGCGCCCCCTCCTCGTACTCGCGCCGCTCCATCTCCGCCATCTCCGACTTGCGCCGCTGGACACTCACCACCGCCACCAGGACCAACCCCAGCAGCACTGTGCCGCCCGCGCCCAGCGCCGCGCCGAACAACGCCAGCTTCCACTTGCTCACTTCCCCAGCCTCCGCCACCGCGCTGCCGTCGCCCGCACCATACAGGACGAGCGCGAAGTGCCCCTGGTCCCACACGTGGCAGGTGTTGCTCCCGGCCTGTACGTCCGTTACGGTGACGCTGCCGTTTAGCCCCACGGCCATGCAGAGCGGCACGACCCCTGGCTGGAGCGCGGGAACCGCCATCGAGAAGTTGACACGGATGGCCGCGCCCGTTACGAGGACCTCCAGCCGTGCCGTGCCATTGCGCCGCGTCAGGCCGTAGAACATGAGCCCGAGCACGGGCGACGCGATGCGGTACCCTCCGCCCGCGGCGTACTCGTCGTAGACGGACGAGAGGTTCCCCAGGTTGACGCGCACGGCGAGGAGGTGCGCGGCGCGACCGCGCACGACGAGGCCCGGGGGCACGGAGAACTCGCCGAGCCAGCGGACGCCGTACCTCTTGAGGCTACCGGCGCGGAAGCGCGACACGCCGGCCTCGACGCCGGACAGGCTCCCGGGGAGCGAGAGCGGGTACGTGACGCCCGTCCTTTGGTGCTTGCCGTGGTACCACTCCTCAGCGGCATCCTGGACGACGTCGTCGAGCAAGACGGAGTCCTGCAGCTGCAGCGCGGTGCATGGTGGTGCAAGCGCAACGGCCGTGGCGAGGAGCAGCGGCAGCAGAAAAGCTGCGCGACGCAGACTGCTGGTCATGGCTGGAAATAGAAGTGGTGCCGTAAGGCAGGGACAGCACGGGGACATTTTAGTTGGAGTAAAAGAGAGCATGATGGCGGCAGCCAAAGCATACCGCAATTACAGATGGTGAATAGTTGTCTCTATTTTTTGATATATGAAAATAAAATTTAAATCAAAGGAAAATCAATCTAACTTATCATATGTAAATTCTGATCGCAAGACGCTCGATCGTTCGCTAGACCTCTTTGCAAGTGCTCAATGAAGGTTTCAACCGCTCGGATCTTAACTGCTCAGTCGCTCGCTCAGTGTTTGACCGCTCACTCAATCGTTTAGCTTTAATCTTCGACCGGTTTATACGTACTTGGAATTTTCAACACCAAGAGCAGAACCTCTCGATTACTTGTGCTTTCGAGAAACCAACGCCTTTGAGTACTCGTATTTTCTCCGTTTTCCTGGAGGCGATTCAACACCTGTGCACGTCATCGTAAGTTTCAATCCAACTACAATCACCAGCACTTTTTGAGCAAAGCAAGAACCAAATTGATTCAAAATGATGTTTATTGCTAGATTTTCGTGGATTTACAAAGTGTCCTCACAAGTACCCCTAAAAGACTAGCCAAAACTAAAACCTCTTCAATCTACCCTGCCAAAACCTTGCGTTAACCCTTAGCCTCTTCTTACTTTTTAGGCTAATGCCCCAAACTGTGTTCTCATCAAACACGAACACTAAACTCTATTCGTTCCAAAAATCAAGGCATTCAAAACCCTTCCAAATACGGGTTTTACACAATCTCTAAACCTTCCTAGTTATGGACTCCTTCCATAACTCCTAACTCATCACATGTCGAACCCTACAGGATCGCACCTCATGTATCTTCTCTACGCATCATCGACCTCATCACGTGTTGAAGCCTCCAAGACCGCATCTCCTATAACTTTTTCACACATCATCCACCTTTGATATCCACGTGCTCTAGCGTGAGCCCGATCACCTCGTGATATCCTCGACCACCTAGACCTCACATTTCCCCCTCCTAGTCCCGGTCCTCCTCGTCACCGATCATAATCGTCTCCACGCTCAACCTGCACATGCAAAGACCAAAGACTACTTTTCCCGGTATAAGTTCTTCACAACTTGACCGACATTAATCCACACATGCAAAACCACACCCTTAACCATCAATAACTACGAACCAGATCATCCACGATCTCAATTTTCATGTTCTCCAGAAATCAACCTAAGACCACTTAGTAAATCGATCAAATCGCCATACCCAGGTCGGTCAGACTGCTGGCCCAACACACACGAGTACTCGAGGTACTCAAAAATCACAAGAATTGAAGCACTTGAAGCCTACGAATACCGACCGTGAAACCTGCGGTAACCGATCACAAAGCCTACGACTACCGATCACAAAGTCTATGATAACAGATCGTGAAGCCTACGACTGCGACAACCGATCACGAAGTCTATGGCTACCGATCACCGACCGCATAATCGTAGCACCGATCGTCGACCAAGATCTTGTAGCACCGATTATTAATCACCGAATACCGACCAGATATTGTAGGTATCAACTATCGATCGGCTATTATAGCTAACGATTGGTTACTGTAGCAAAGAACGCCGACCAAGTATTGAAGCTATGACCAACAACTGGTTCACTCTAGCTCCGACCACTTCACTGTAGCTACCGACCGAGGCAATAAGTTTTAACTTAGTTATTACCGTCAACCCATGGGATGGTTTTTCGCTGTCAATGCCCACTGTGGCTTACGACGGGTTCACTATAGCTTAGACTATTCGTGGTCGTTCTGCCACGGTCGTTTAGCTGTGGCTGTTCTGCCATGCTCGACATGCCATGGTCGTTCTGTCGTGATTGTTCGTGATCGATCTACTGTGGTTGACGCCTGCTGATCGGACCTACCGATCGGACCATCCATCACAAAGTCGATCGGACTATCAACTACGGATCGTGGTCTAAGCCTGCTGGTCAGACCGCCAAATATAAGGCGGTCAGACCACTTATCGTAAATATTCCTGCAATTCCAGTTTTACAAAAGAGCATTGATCGAAACTTTCACAAAAACAAATTTCAACGCAACCCAGATATCAACTATTTATAATCACTAAATTTACAATCTATCCACATGGTCTAACACTTTGTGACTTGTGAATATTTCATGGGCATGCATGAGCAACATGGCAAGGTTTGATCTAAGTTTTAATGGGTGATAAATAAGTACGGGACAACATGATGAGGGGCGGAATGGCGCGATATATTACTACGTGCAAGCGTAGGTAGGGGTGTGGTTTGCTGGGACAGGACAGGGTTAGTCCCCTCGTAGGGTTGCTGATTAGCCGCGGTGGTGAGGGGGCAGTAAACCTTGCAACTTGCGAGACATGGATTGGTGACGAAGGTTCTTCGCCTGCCAAGGGATAATCATGTCTGTCTAGCTCTAGCAGGTGAGTTGCTTTTGTTCCATTTGTCAAAACTCAAAAGAGGCCCATTTTCTGGGAAAACTGTCCAGGCGCTTCTGTGTGCAAGAACAATATCTTGTTTCTGCTATGTGCAATGGAACTTTCTGAGAAAGAAGGCAACTCTACCACAGGTTGTATGCCTGAGAGATGAAAAGAAACGTATTCTTCTGTCAGAACATTGTGTTCTCTTTCACCACGACGGCAGGGTGCCGTACTGAGCTGGGACTAGGGATCTCAAGCAGATTGGCTATTTAAAGCTCTGTTTATGGTTTTGCTCTGGATAGATTATGTCCTTACCACGAGTTAATTGGTTGTCGAATACATTTACACAGGAAGTACTTGCAGTGTGCTAGAATTTAGCAGTTCACAGTGCTACCTACATACAAGGTAACTGAAAAATCTTCAGAACTGTTGGCCCCCAACAACTTTCTTTTACCGCACTCACTCAACCACAGCTAGTTCACTTCTTGTTTTACCATCACTCAACCGCACTCACTTCTTGTTCACTTATAGGCTAAGCTCTAACCCGTGTCCAACTCACATCTAACTCTATCCGTTTCGAAATTAAGGGGCCTGAAACCCTTCTAAACACATGTTTTACCATATCTCTAACTCTTCTCAGTTATGCCAGTTATGGACTCCCTCCACAACTCTTGACTCAACATGTGATGAAGTCTCCAGGACCGCACCTCCTGTAGCTTCTCCACGCATTGCCACCTTTAATCTCCACATGCTCCAGCGTGAACCCAACCACCTCGTGACATTCTCGACCACCTAGACCTCAGATTTCCCATCCTAGTCCCGGTCCTCTTCATCAACGACCATGATCGTCTCCACGCTCAGCCTGCATATGCAAATACCAAAGAACATATCCCCCGACACAAGTTCTACCTAACTTGACTGACATTAGTCCACACACTTAAACCACACCTTTAACCATCCATCAAAATCAATCAGATCAACCACGATCACATTCTCCTTGCTTTCTAGAAACCAGCATTAGACCACATATTACAACCGGTATGATCGCCATGCACAGGTTGGTCATATCGCTGGCTCAACGAATACTCGAAAACCACAAGTACTTGAGAATTACAACCGCTCCGCTTAGAACACTCAGAAATCATACGCATTGTAGCACTCCCAATGTACGACTACCAACCATCAACCAATCACCGTGGCATACCGCTCCGCTTAGAGCACTCGAAGTCTACGGGTACCGACCGTAAAGCCTACGACAACCGATCAAAAAGGCCTACGACTATCGATCAGCAAAGTCTACGACTACCAATCACCGACTAGATGCATTATAGCTACAAGCTTAAGACCACCGACCGGTTCGCTGTAACTAAAACCGATTTACTTATGCTTATGACCGGTTAACTGTTGCTTACGATCGGTTCACTGTAACTCACCATCATCGACCAGGTAAGATCGTTTTGCCGTGGTCGATATGTCTTGGTCGATTTGCCGTGATCAAAATGTCGTGGTCGAAATATCGTAGTCGAAATGTCGCGGTGGACTTGCTGTGGTCGAAATGCCGTGATTGACCTCCATGGTTGATATGCCGTGGTCGACGCCTGCCGACCAGACTACTATCCTAAAAACTCCAGCAATAATTAGCACATCGATCAGAACTTACACAAACACAAATTCCAATAACATCTAAATATAAATTATTTATCATCACTAAATTTATAGGTTTTGTGCCAGTCTCAGTGACTCAGAGGAATGATCAGGAGCGTCTTCCTGTTCATACATTGGATGGAGCCGTGGCCCGGGAGGTAGGAGCGGCATCCTGCTGCGCGTTATGAACTGGTTGAAATGATTGCGCGGGCGTCGGCGTGCTCAGAGCAGCATTAGGCTTTGCGTATTCTCTTGTCCACGAATTGTCCCCTCCATCCATATGGTGCTATAATTGGGGCCTCAAAAGCGCATTATTACACAACAGTACACCAGCCATCACGCGTTAACACATGGTTAAAAGGTTCTTTTCCTGAACGAAACTTGGCTTGGATTACGTGCATCCGTGCATGAGATGGAGCATTTTTTCCTAGCTAGTAACTGCTGAGTTATCTAGGGCTTCCCATGGAACAGTTAAATCAGATTGTACAGCTCGCTCGTCAACCTGAGACGCGACGCGTACGAACCGGAGCAAGCAGTCCTAAGGGCGTGCTCACTATGGCTTATTTTGGCTTAAGCTTATTGGCTTAAGCTTATTTTGGCACTATTCATAATTTCGTCTTTTTCTGAATTTTTGACTTTTTTTTGCGCTTTTTTGTCGGTTCTTTTTTTTCTCGTATTCGTTTGCGTTGTTTGTGATGGGCTAACATATTTTTTATATTTTTTAATTTTTTTAGATTTAATTATGTCAAATAAGCCTCATCACCTGATGTTTTTTCACCACCACAAGTGTTTTCGACCATAAGCCTTGACTTTCAAAGAACCGATCACCACCTAAGAAACGCAAGCTAAAGTACCTGCCTTCTGCAGATGCCTTCGGTTTTCCTTACTGTGATCTTTTTCTCAGCTATTCAATTAACGAAAAATAAAAGAAGTAGAGAAAATAAAAAAAAAGCATCGCTACATCTTCATAGATAATATAAAAAAATAAAGAAAAATAATGTTAAGAAATCAGAAACCAAAGCAGTTTGGAACACGCCGGAGCCAATACAATTCCCAAACTAACCTGTACAAAGTGGGAAGGGCCCAAATACCCAGTCTTGTACTCTTCTTATTTAAAGCATCAAGTGAACAAGATTAGAAGCCTAATCCAAATACCGTTTAGGCTACAAGCCTACTCGACAAGCTGAGATACCACTTGTGGCCATTGGCATAAGTCCACCCAACGACACCCGATTCTCTTGGCCCAACCTGTCTTCCTGGTGGGCTTCAAAGCAAACATTGTACTCTGCAGTCGGGCCTGGTGGGTTCAAAGTATTTTTCTTAGAAAACGCTAACAACCCTCTCTCCCCGAATAAGAGCTTTGTGAAGTCGATAGAATATCCCAGTGCATCTCTCCTTACTCCTTCGTCCATTTTATGTCTAAAAGTTTCAAAACATCCAATTTTTTTGGAGGTAGATAATGGTATATTCTATAGCCATGCAAATACTCAAGATGAAACTCAACCGCATTTGGAACATATGAAAAAGAGAAATTATGTATGAATAGCATTCAATATTATTTATGCTGCTTGTCAATTTTATATCTTCCAATGCGATCGGGTTTCATATTGAAATTTTACACGGCTATAGAATATATCTTCTCCTATATCTACAATTGTTTTTGGAATTTTTGAAAACTTTTAGACGTGGGATGCAAGAAAGATACACCGTAAGGACTAAGAAATGGATGCAATAGATATGTTCTCCTGTGAACTCCACCACCCGAACAAGGGACTTTGTTTTTTTAGATCATGCCGAGCTTAAACTTTATCAATCACAAGAGAAAAAAAATATAATCATTCCAAAAAATGTTCAAAAAAAAACACGGTACAAGATTCAATTCAGCCATATGCACGGTTATATACCCGGGGATGTTGTTTAGCATAAACATGTGCTGCCATATCGGTATCTCGTCGTATGAACTTCAGGCGAAAATCCTGCAGGTTCATTCCTCTCAATAGCTCTAGTATCTACACTGCCATATAATGCTTGTTGCTTTAAATTACAGCACTTTTGAATTAATTCTTTCAGACGAAGTGAGAACGAAAGCTAAGCAAAATGCTACGTTTGTGTGTCCATCCCATATGAGGGCTGGACTATGAGCAAAATTTTGGTGGTAGGGTATTACAGTAACGACAAAACCTAGCTCGATGAATGATATAAAATATGGATACCGTCTCATCTCAAGTTAATTATTTCTTTGTAATTAGCCAGCAGCTTAAAACTTCTCTCACTTCTCTGAGTCCAAGGGCAGCCCACATAATTCATTCTCGAGGTTGCACGGTGAATAGAAATTCCGGACCTGCTCGTTTTTTAAAAAAGAAAGAAAATTCGACCTGGTCCTTGGAAGAATTAGGGGATTTTTTTTGCTATGATTTACAATTTTTGGTTATAACCTATTAGTCTAATAAATAATAAATATTGAAAGAAATTAAAATCAAAATCGACTGAAAACAAAAAAAGAACGAGAATTTACGACAATTACCACGTGGCTACATTACATGGCATCAGGACATTGATGCCACGAGACAGTTGTCGCACCGATGCTCTCGTATATGTGAAGCTAGCATTACTTTCTGACGGGACACAAGTACTTCCAGAACTGCAAAATATCCCCTCTTGTCACCTAGTGGAACAAGAACACGCTAGCTCCCTGAGTAGCAGATCCTGTCTTGAGGATTTGCAACAGATTAACCAATTCTTTGTCGTGTTGGAGGCTTTAGGGAAGGGAGTTTCAATCTAAAATGCTGAAGAAGATGCAGAAGGCAAGAAGAGGCACGCGGAAGGATAACGTGTTTATGATTTGTCGAATGAAAATAGTATGTTTTCAACTTCTCTCTCCTTCCATTCTCTACCTTCTTTCGTGTTCTATTTTACTTTTGGTGGTGGCTAGGGTTCATTAGTGACGGTGGGATATAACATATGGTATCAAAGCTTGACGATTCGTGGAAAATCCTTGCAATCTCTCAACCTTGATCGGTGAAATTCCAGAGGCAAGGGGGGCGAACACCTTCGAGTAGATTGTCGTAATTCCTGAACCAGGATTCGGTCAGCTTGGAGGAGGATCACCATGGCGCCGACTAAGCACGGTGTGTCAGTGCATCAGGTGGTCACAGCAATGGAGGCGATGGATGCGAGGTTGGTGGAGAAAATTGCACAAGTGGAGACAGAGATGGTTGAAGACATGAAGGCGCAAGCGGCGGCGGTAGACCAGAAGTTAGCGCAGCACGGCGCAACGCTTGATCAGATGCAAGTAAAAGTAGATCTCTTGATGGACTCAATTGGCAAGATCCAGCAGGAACATATCCAAGCAGCAAGGGCGCTCAAGGGTACTTCTCCACTGCAGCTTGTAGTACTTGCAAGGGATGAGTTGGGAATCATGGGGATGCGACCAGGAGGTACAAAGATACAACAAGCAAGATTTCAGGCTCCTCCAGTTCCATGTCCTCAGGTATCATTTCCACCACCAACTCCTGTTGTTGTTGAGCCAAACAACAGGAGAAATTGGATGTCCAAGATGAACTTCCTCAAGTTTGATGGAATGGATGTGCATATTTGGGTGGATAAGTGTCAAACATTCTTTAATATGTACCAAATACCTGATGGACTGAAAGTGTTAGCTGCAGCGATGCACATGATTGACAGCGCTGCACATTGGTATAAATTATAAGCTGACAAATGGGCATGGCTGGGAGCAATTTAGGAAGGCTGTCATATTAGAATTTGAAGGCAACACCCACAGGGATAACATGAGAGAATTGTTGCTGCTCAGGCAAACAGGTATAGTGGAGGATTACAAGAGAAAATTTTATTTGCTCGTACATAAGAATCGATTGTATGATTGTACCATGGGAGGTTTGATGCTACTTATTCAACTCATCATGGGTCTATAAGGAAAAGGAGAGACCGACTAAAGGAGGGTGAATGGACACTTTCAAAAATCTCCTTGGCCAAAACCGGTTTTATACGCGGAAGTGTATATCAAAACAATTTTGCGTAATTAAAATCTTAAGAGTCAGTATCATTATGTGTACCAACAACCTAAATTTAGATCAAAGATTGCAATCCTAGAGTAACAAGTAAGCAATTCAGTTCTAGAAATGTAAATTGCATAGAGTAAAGCACAAGAGAGCAAACCACAATGACTCAATGGTCTTTTTACCATTGTGTTCGGAAACTTGCCGGCATACTCTTATCCATGTTGAGGTAAACCCAAAACAATTGGACCGGCTCTACAAATTAAACGAACATCTCGAATCCACTAAGATTTGTCTTCCTCCACTTCGAAGATGGAGAGCACCAAGCCACTCACAAACAATCAGGCCTTATCACAATTTCTTTAAGAAGATCACAAGCACAACTCTATACCGTCTAGATGTCGAAAAACACCAAGACTAACAAGTCAGAGACGTTCATTTAAACGAATCAAGGGCCGAAACTTGATGGATACTCAATCCACTACCAATTGCAACATATGCACAAGGATTTGTTTTCCCAAACTCGCTAAGTGCAACACATATACATAAGAGGCGAGGAGACTTGCTCTTAACTCAAAGAAGTGAATAGAACGCTTACAACCTTGCCCAACCGACCATAAGGGGATATTTAATCTCACACCAAGAAATTAGTTGTTGGAACAAAATTCCAACAAAAACTGCCAGAACCGGTTTGACCGCCAACTAATGACCGATCGGACCAAACTCTTCTGCAACGGCTAGAAAACTAGCCATCACAGTGGCCACCGATTAGACCGCTCACACAGACACCGGTCAGACCACTTATGAAGAGTTGATCAGACCACTCAGCAAACTCCAGAGAGGAGCACAAAAGACCAACTCTTTGGAAAATAGCAATCGGCAACAAATGCCTGGTTAGACCGCAAAGCCGATCAGACCGCTCACATAGAGCTAGTCAAACTGCCCCACGTCGACTCAGAGAGGATCAAAGCAATGCTTTGTGGAAAATCCAGCCCGACTACTAAAGCCCAATTGGACCATGCTCACCGGTCAGACTGGTCAACACATACCGGTCTAATCGCTTGCAGTGAGGCCAGAGAAACCAAGAACAACACGTCTGGAAAATTGGAACTAATGTCCAACATTCGGGAGTGATCAGACTGGCCAACTAATGACGGTCAGATCGCTCTGAATTTTCCAGCAGGGGCAGAGATGCATGTACTTCAACAAATTTACAAAACACATTCACAATGCACAGTACCGTGCGAACAAGAGTTAAAATATGATTCAGACAAGTTGCAAAACACACCGCAAACTTTGGAATCATGCCACAAGGATTAAGGACATGGACTCAAACCACTTGCAAAATGCATTCACAAATTTAAGTCACATGCTACAAGTAATTGTGCATGAGCCTCAATTATTTACAAAACACATTCATAGATACTAGCATTATACCAAGGAGAGCTAGAGCAAGCATAATGAGCTATCAATATATAACACACTCAAATTGGTAATCAAGACCCCTCTTAATAGTACAACAAGCTATACTAGCAACATGGTCCCTCAACCAAACACCGACATTGGCTAAAAGACCAGGAACATATTCTTAGTCTATGCTAGTTATACCTTTGCCTTATGCGTCCTCTTGAAGCTTGATGACGAATATCTTCACTCCAAGTTCGAGTTATTGACTTGATCATCAACACATAATGCCCATTACTGGATTTGATGACAATCAACACATGGAGCCATCCAAAGTGATGAAGTGATGTTGTCCCAATCTTTCAACGAGAAGGATAATTTTGATTGGATAATGATCAATTCTCACGATCCAGGCTACGAACATCAACCGTGCCAAAGACCCGATTGACCTGATTACGAGGATCAATTCCTGCAAGCAATCGAAGAACAAGCAAGAACAAAGTAACAAGCAATATGAATTGCAAATATATGATTGAGTTCAAAAGGTGGGATTCTGTCGAGATTCTTTATGATTGGTCTAGTCGACACAAGCAAAGAACAAGAGTTTTTACAATGGAGAAACTAAGAAAACGAAATCCAAACCCTAAAGTGTAGCACACGTGCCGGCGGGCTCTCAAAGCCGTTTGGAGAAGCGACTTCGAGAAACCGTTCCGTTTGTTTCAGCTTCCGGAGAAGCCAAATCCAAAAGGCCAAAATAATAAGGTCTAAATCATCCAACGTACATGTTACTGCACTTCTTTCTTAAATACACTTTATCCTCAGTTACACTTTAATTTAGTCCAATATCCGAGTTCCAACAACATCAGCAGACACAATATCATGGATGGTTAGCTACACATCGATCCCACGCAATTGAAGCTGAACAATGAGCACTAACAGTAACAAGTTGGCATGGCACACACTTTGTACCCAAAAGCCAAAATAGTGTACAAAAGTCGATGGATGCCAGGATATATTGGTGGCCCATCTCTCAATTGCCTGATCTTTATCGATCATTGATCACCGATTGAGGGACCAAATAAGAAGGCCTAAGAATTTGTCTGATGAACCATTATCAATACGTGTCAAGTTGAAATTTGTATTTGCAAAAGATTGCATATTTTCAAATTTACTATGGGTGGTCTGACAGTAGGTTTTTTCCAAAGAGGTGCTCGCTTGTGTTTCGCAAGAGAATTGTGAGCAGTTCGACCTGGCCAATGGGTAGCGGTCTAACTGGGTTTGGCATGATGGTCAAACCGGCTGTGACTGAAAATATATGAGAGGTTTTGGATATTTGAGGGTAATGGTCAATGGTTAAGTTTTGGAATCCTAGATTATTGCATTTATGATGCATGAATCATATTTGAACTCTCATGAGTCAAGTTGTATATAAATTGTACTTGAAAATAATTTCTTGGTCTTTATATGTGCAGGGAAGCTTGGAGTTAACTATGATCAACAACAATGATTGAGACTACGCTCATGGAGGAGTCGATGTCTAGAACGGTTAGAGATGTTGGATAAGTTGGTTGAGCTCAAGCGCGGTACAAGGAAGATAAGAAATGTTGAAGAGAAGATTCGAATGATGGGTTGCATGAAATGGCTTGGTCGATCCTAGTGAGGCGTGGTCTGGTGGAAACCGAAGTGGGAGAGACTTGTCAATTATGCAAGCCATTGGTGTACCTACACGTAGCAAGTATGGCAATTGCTTGCAAAGGGAGAAGAAGACCAGATTAAGGCGAGAGTATTTTGGTAGTAGGCCAAAACTAGAAACTTCATTGTTTCAAAACCACGGCGTTTGAGAAAGCGGTTTATATTAAAAAGATGCTGAGAAGATCAAGTGGATCAAAAACTAAAGACTTAGTGGGTTCTAGCTCATATTCTTTGAAAAGAGTACATGAGTTAAGTGTTACTGTAAAATCTGTATTGTATGGGGTTAACGAATTTCTCCAATTATGCTAGTGGATAATATCAATTATGTTAGATGTGAGCAGGTTGCCCTTTCTATTTAATGGGTTGAGAATGGAAGGTTGCAAACTAACTATCCCACTATGATGGAGATGACCCAGGTAGATCAAATCTCATCCATCTAGCCACTGTAGTTTACAAGATTTTGGAGTTGCCCGATTTTTGCTTGTTATGTAGTTTTTCTTTAGTAATCTTGATCCAAGAGTTTTGGGTTTAAATTTTTGTGTGGTCTTGTTTCCAGTGACATATGTGAACGTATCTAGAGCCATCTTGGCTGTTCTTAACTCATGAGTAAGTTATTTATCAAGTTTTTGATATTTGCCCAGTTTTAGTGCAATCCTGCATATTTTGAGAAAATTTTGAAAGTTTAGTCAATATCTTTGTGATCTTTGAATAGAATAGGTTCCTAAGACCCTAGCAAAGTGTGTATAAAAATTCAAATCATTTGTACTTAGCTTTTGAAGTCTACACCAAATTTGGTTTTGGCTTTAACTATTTTTCTATTCTAAGAACAGGTGAGTGGTCAGACCGCTCCTAGAATTGATCAGATCGTTAGGTGTAGCCAGTCAGACTGACAACTGGTCTGACCGTACCTCCAGTGGTGGTTAGACCCAAATTGAATTTCGTAGCTTTTTAGTTACTGAAACGAAATTTTTTTGCATACTTAAAAAAAATTAAAGAAGGCATTATCCATCCCCTCCATCGTCGCTAGTCGTACATATTCGCTTCCATCAAGTACACCCGTGGCCATCAAATTCCTCATTAATTTTGCGTGCCCATTGATTAGCACAGGTACTGCTTGGTAGTTAGCCGTCCTGATCGCAATCAGTCCGCGGTTGGCCTGCGCCCATCCAGCAGCAGTGGCGCCTGAAATGACAAAGCTGTCCCCGCACACGTGGCGAGAGGGAATTAGACGAAGCGTGTCCTGTCAAGGTGGGCCCCGCGCTGACGCGGCAGCAGGTGGGACCGGCACAGCGGACACGTCACCTCGCCCAGGTCGATCCACCGGTCGATGCAGCCTCTGTGGAAGGCGTGGGTGCAGTTGCCCAGCCGCCTCACCTCGTCCGTCTCTTCCAGCATCTCCAGGCACACCCTGCACGTGGTCGCCTCGCCGTAGCCGTCTTCGTAGTGGCGACCCAGCACCGTCCTCTTCGTCGACAACGGCGACCGCTCCGCGAGCCGCACGAACGGGACCGGCGGGAGGCGCTTCTTCACCGTCTCGGGCAGCAGGCCATCCCCGTGGGGCTGGCGGCGGCGGCGGCCGTTGATGAGCGGCGCGTGGTCCTGGGGGGTGTAGGGGAACTCGTAGAGGCCGAGGTAGCAGAGTATCAGCAGGAAAACCAGCGCTACGGCGTGGATGAACTTGAACAATGGGACGATGGGCCGAGGGACCGCGATGCAGTAGGACACCAGGGGGAAGGTCATGACGGCCGGACGGCCGGCTGGCACGAGGAAACGCGGCGCGCGCGACGGAAGGGATATGCAGCGCAGAGGCAACGAGGACCTACGAGCCGTTCAGCTGGACGGCACCGAGGACGCCGTGCGTGGTGCATGCGATCTGGTTTCAGAGGACTAGACGTGGGGGTACGCGCGAGTGCACATACAGAGACGAGGCTCCATGACCGAAGATGAGAAGTGGCCCGTTTTATCGTGTTTTGCAAGGTGCGCCGCGTGCGCGAGCGCGTCGTCCAGGAGAGGCCCGGGGAAAAAAAACAGTTGCGGTGTGGTTGTCGTTCTAGAATTTCGTGCGTGCAACGTCGAGGGATGGCTGGACTCCGCCGCGCGGTACCGATGGTGTGGCACGGAGTCGGTGACTCTCTTGTGCGAGACGTACGGGGGCAGAACTGGAAGGTGCCGTGCCGTCTCGGCATGTGCATATACGAAAAAGGGAACTGGTGCATCGCACGGCCGGAAACGCCCACTTTTTCCCGATGGTACTAACTAGTCTGGAGAACGCGCATCTTCACGGTTTCAGCATGTTCTGCAGGTGGAGCGGCCAGGCGATGATATGTATTTGTTGACCATACCATGCAGCCAGCCCTATAGTCACGCTCACACGCATATCGCAGGAACGAGACAACTGAGCTCTCCGTGCACTGCTAAATTTGAAGAAGAAAAAAGAGTACAAAAGTGAAAGTGCACCTTATTGAATTTGGTCAGTGCAAAATAATACACAGTTGATTAGGACACAACAAATCCTTTTAAAACATGATTAGGATACAGCAAAAATTTGAAGAGATGATTTTTTTATATAGAAAATGAGGGATTTAAATTGTTAGACTACGTGGATAGGTTGTGAATTTAGTGATGATGAATAATTGATATTTGGATTGCATTGAAATTTGTGTTTGTGAAAGTTTCGATCGATGCTCTTTTGTAAAACTGGAAATGGAGGAATATTCTGGACAAGTGATCTAACTGCCTAGTATTGGGCAGTTTGGCCGGCAGGTTTCAACCACGGACGGTAGTCAGAGGTGTGGACCACGATCGGTAGTCGGTAATCCGATCGGCCTTGTGATAGATGGTCCGATCGGCAGCTCCGATGGGCAGACGTCGACCACGACAGAACAACCACGGCTGAACGACTGTGGCAGAACAACCACGGACGGTCGGAGCTACAGCGAACTGGTCTAATCTACAATGAACCGGTTTTAACTACAGTGAACCGATCATAAGCCATAGTGAACCGGCCGTAAGCTACATTAAACTTATCGGAGATCGTAAGCTACAGTAACCGGTCGGAGGTCATAACTACAACGCCTAGTCGGTACTCGGTAGTCGATGGTCATAGCTACAATACCTTGTTGGTACTCGATAGTCGATAGTCTGAGCTACAATACTTGGTCGGTAGTCGTTGCTACAGTACTTGGTCAATGGTCGATAGCTACAGTAATCTGTCGATACACGCTACAGTATCTGGTCGGTGATCGGTACCTGTAGACTTTGTGATTGGTAGTCGTAGACTTCGCAATCTGTTGTCGTAGTCGTAGGTTTCATGATATGTTGTCGTAGACTTTGTGATCGGTAGTCGTATGCTTTGCAATCGGTTGACATAGACCTCACGATCAATAGTCGTAGGCTTTGCGATCGGTTGCCGTAGGCTTCACGATCGGTACTCGTAGGCTTCGAGTATTTTAATTCTTGTAATCTTTGAGTACATTGAGTACTCGTGTCTGTTGGGCTAGAGGTATGACCGGTGTGTGCATAGTGGTCAGACCGGTCGTACTGAGTAGTGTGAGGTTGATTTTTTGGAAAGTGTGGATATTGAGTTCATGGATGATTTGATTTGTGTTTATTGATGGTTAAGAGTGTGGTTTGCGTGTGTGAACTAATGTCGGTCAAGTTGAGAAGAACTAGTGCCGAGGAAAACGTTCTTTGGTCTTTGCATGTGCAGGTTAGATGTGAAGACGATCATGGTCGGTGATAAGGGGGACTGGGACTAGGAGGGGGGAATCTGAGATCTAGGCGGTCGAGGATGTCACGAGGTGGTTGGACTCATGTTGGAGCACGTGGAGATTAAAGGTGGATAATGCGTAGAGAAGCTATAAGAGGTGTGATCCTAGAAGCTTCGACACGTGAGGATGATGCACGGATAAGCTACGGGAGGTGCGGTCCTGGAGGATTCGACACGTGATGGATTGAAAGGAGTTATGGAATGAGTCCATAACTGGAAGGTTTAGAGATTTAGGGAAACCTGTGTTTGGAATGGTATCATGTCACTTGATTTTCGGAAACAGATATAATTTTGTGTCCGTGTTGATGAGGATACGGTTTGGAGCTCTAGCATATAAAAGTAGAAAGAGGTTAAGTATTAACCTGTGGTTTTTGCAGGGCTTTTCGGAGAAAGCTTTTGAAACTTTTGTGCTAGGGTTTGAGGAGTGTCGTGAGGGCACTTTGTAGCCACAGAACATCTTTTAGAAATAAAAGATCAGATATATTATAGGAGAGTTAGTCGGCGTCGACGACATGTCTTCTGGTCATTGTCTTCGACTTGTTCTCGTTTCGAGCAGAGTGGTGCATGGTGAGATAGCTTTCCTCCATCGACTTGATCGCGCGCCGAGTAGTCCACTCGATCGCCGCGAACGACATCTACGGGGAGAGCAAACCAGAGCACGTCTTCTCGAATGCGCTGTTTTCTTGACGGCACGGGTGATTGAGAGGTTCTGCTCCCATTGTAGAAGATTTCGAGTACGTGCAAACTGGTTGAAGATCAAAGTATGAAACGGTCGTAGTTTACGACTGGTAAGGAGTTTTCGATAGCTGAGCGATCGAGCAAGCGGTCGAACCCATCATCTAGTTTACTATATCTGAGCGGTTGAGCATCGACTGGTCGAAACCTTTATCGAGTACTAAATAATTCCAAAAAAATAGAGGCAATTATTCATCCTCTCTGATTGCACTATTGGATCCTATATAAATATAAGGCCCTGTTTGTTTTGGATTCTAGGCAAGCTAGCTACTTCTAGTAGCTAAAAGCTCCCAAACAGTCCGATTTTAGGCTAGCTACGAGAATCAAAAATGCAGGAAGCTGCAATTGTACTAGAATCAAGAAGTCGCATAACCGAGCTTCTCACATATTCTACAGACTAATACCCTTGGATTTGAAGCTAATTACCCGCAAATGCCACTAAATAAAAACCCCGGCCCCGCCCTTCAGATTTCCCCGCCCCGAGTCCCCGCCTCGCTCCTCCCCGATCCCCGCCCCCCTCCGCCTCCCCACCTTCCTCCCCGCCCGCCCACCCCTCCTCCTCCCCGCCCCCAGAACCCCGCCGCCGCCGCCTCCTCCTCCCCCCGCCCACCCCGGATCCGCCGCCCCTGGATCCACCGCCGCCCCACGCCTCTCTCCTCCCCGCCGCCCACCCCTGCCCCTCCTCCCGCCGCCCTCCCAAAACCCCGCCGCCTCCTCCTCCTCCTCCCCTCCCCGCCGCCCCCCGGATCCGCCGCCCCGGATCCGCCGCCTCGTGTAATCCGAATGGAGGCACATGTCTTTCAATTTGTATGATGTGATCATGTATTTCAATTCCCTGTTCTTCAGGGTGAACCTACTTGGGGTCCTATATTGTCATGAGATGTTTGGGCTTTTACTGATGATTTGCCCAGTGTGTGAGATGTAGGTAGCTTCAAGTCCCTGTTCTTCATTGTCATGAGATGTATGGGTGAGAATCGACGATTTGCCCAGTGTGTGAGATGTAGGTAGCTTCAAGTCCCTGAGATGTAGGTACATTTTTTCGTGTGATGATACCATATGTTTACTACTTTGACAAGGATCACTGCGTGAACACAAAGATTGTTATCTCATATTCAGTATGTTACACATACTATTCTGACAAATTTTGCACCAATCGTAATCAGCGGACTAAACTCACCTTTTTTTGTGCAGATAACAAACATGTCCTTTGCAGCTATACAAACACACAAATGGTACCATCAAAAGTTTGAGGACTACCCTCGTTCTCGCTATGCCATCATCCCATCTATACAAACACTCGTTTGTCTCGGACAGAATGCACAAGGCTGGCATGGAACATATGTTCATGTAAACGTGATAGTATAGAAGTTCTTTTGTTTAACTTAAGCAGTCGTGGTACACTGGATATACTCAATAATGGTTGTGTGTCCGGTTGTTAAAATTACGAAGATACTTGGATAGTTCAACCTTTGATGTATAGTAGTATACTGGTATTTATTAGTATTTTTAAGCATTGGAAATAAAGTTCTCGCTGAAATGGAAATTTGTCAATTTGTTACAACCTAGCTGATATCAGTTACTGATTTGAGATACCATGATGTTATGAGTCATCTTAATGTTCCAAAGAGGTAACTTTCCTGGCGTCGCGTCCTTCCATGACATCAATGGCACTTGTTTTGATGTTTTTGCTGAATATTTTCATGTTTTTGTTGTAACTTTGAGTGTAAGGCTGAACAGGTCTGGAAATGAATATTGATGCATCGAAAGTGGAAATATAGAGGCATCGAAAGTGGAAATATATAGGGTTGAAAGGATGATGATGTACATGCCACATGTTGATTCAAACACAGGAGGTGGTTACATTGGCACGGCACAAGATGATGGTGATATGTGTGCCTTTCGTGATTCCATAGCTAACGGCTTGATGGCTTTAAGAATATAGATATGATAGTTATTTATATTAATATTTAAAATTATGATTTGGAATCAAATTTATTGTCATGAAATTTTAATATTACTTTTCAATGTTTGAACTAAGTACTACAAATTTACAATATGGATATCTCTTCTATCAATACATAATCAGGACATCAAATCACCTAAGGGCATTTCAGTCAATACATCTATCGGGATACCAAATGCAGTTAGAATCCGGGATGCCAAACAGTAGCTACTCGACTACTGCTACTCGGATAATGACCACTCGAATCTCCAAATACTACTCGGACTAGCCTACCACTCAGAATCTAAAGCTCCCCCAAACAGACCCTAAGGCACTGTCCATTCATTTCATATACACGTAGGCATGCAATCCATTATCCATAGTTAGGAGAGAAGTCGAGATGATGGGTACGTCGAGTCAGCACAATAAACTCAGCACAGAGACCCAACGAAAACGATTCCCATTATTCGGTACACGTGCATGTCATGCGATTTAGTTTAAGTCCATTGGCGGATTAGCACAGCCACAGACCATAGATGAGCACATCCAAGCGATCTAGGATGTTGCTATTGGTTGGATTCGGTGTCAGCGAAGACAAATTGCCATCTTGGTGAGCCGTCAAGTGCTACGGTGGCACGTCGTTTGGTGGCGGACATGAACGCAAGATTTTTTGTTAGATTGTTGGTATCCGTCACAGTTTGGTGGCGCGAAGCTTTGCGTGCAGCGCATGGCTGTCAGGATCCACAACCGTATTTCTGTTCGATCAATTCGACAGAAGTTGGGGTCGATCAGTGTGGTTGCGCGCAGGCGCAGCTGCATCACTATGTAGGTTTGTGAACAGAGGATATATAGCGGCAAATGTTAATAACCATTGAGTGAATAGACACACAGAACAAACAAAAACCGAGCAATTTACTTGGTAAAAGAGTAACACTACACAGGGAATGCCTCTTAAGGGAAAAGAGAGTAGCTAGTGGTTAGCGAAAAATTAATACCGAGCGAAGAAGACAAACCGAATTCCGTCGGTTCAATTATCCAGGCTCCATAGTTACGACTAAATCAAGCTAACTCCAGCCGATCGACTTTGCCCAAGTACAGCTTGATTAGATGGTTTTAGACTGATCTGCTTAAGTTACGCAAAGTCAAGATTTACCGGTGAAGGTTTTGGAAGCGGCCATTGTTAGGAAACTGTTCGGGCAGCATGACAGGACGTACCAAATAGACCAGAGTTAAAACTAGATCGAGTGCCTTTGTCGTAAACTGTATGCCTCTGCAAAAGATACTTGATCGCGGAATGAGTGACCAGTCACGAAGCTTGCCAAGATGGTTGCGCAACTCACACAGAAACTACTCTAAAGAAAATAAATTTTAGGTAGGAGTAAATACAAATGAAAAACGATAAGTAGCCTTGTATGTAAAGAGCATTTTCTCCATGTACTACGTACTGTACATGTATCTATTGACTATCATGCTGCCCTGCCCTTATTGAGGTGATCGGGATGTTTCGATCAAGAACCTTTCATCTTTGCAATCCAATAGTTTAGATTAGTTAAGATCTAATTATACTACTATCTACACTACTAACTGTAAAAGCTTCAAATGGGTAAAATTATAAACGAAACAAGTGTTATAAGATTAATTTTTGCAACTATAGTGGGGTTAAAGTTTGTTTGTTTCGGTGTGACTTGCCATCTATCTCAATTCTCAATTTGTTTGAGCTGATGAAGCGCGTGGAGCACGAGGAGTCGTCCACCATGCAGAACGCGGGACGGGCGTCGGGCGAGCGCCGTGCGTAGGCGGCCGCAGCGCTGGTGTTGTTCCGGCCGCTCACACTCAACTTCCTACGGTCGCTCCAGGATAGGCCAGCACGAGCTCCATCGTAGACGCCGAGGGCAGCGTCGCCCCTCCGCTGCACGCGCTACGGGTGGTGGTTTCGTCTGCATGGAGCTGGACGCGCATCAGATCGAGCTCATCGCACGCAAGATGCGGCGAATCACTGGGTTCGTGAACCTGACGATCGAGAACTTCATCGACCTGTCGCTGATTGCCGACTTCGTCATCTACTATGGCCTCGGCAACTCGCAAGTCACCGACCTCAGCGTCAAGGGCCAGCTCGTCGTGCTCAAGAACCACGTCGACTCCTTCGACCATGATGATCGCCTACACACACGCCATTGAACTGAGCTGATGCATCCATCCATCCATACGCATACACCACCCGCACCAGGCACCACACACAACTTCATCATATCTCATGACGAACTCTGTGCAGAACAACGCCGATGTGCCGTCGCCAATATCAATTTTCCTATCTAATGTTGTTGTAAATCATGAGATCAACACCAGTTGCTTATTACCTTTCAGATGAGCATACGTTTGTAGTCTATTCATTATTTTTATTGTATATGATCGATGCAGAAGAAGTGGTTTCTACGGTGTAATACGTTGTAAAGTTATAGTTTGTATGCAAGATTCAGGGTTACAGCTCTGTAATGTAAGAGGATAGGCTGTTGTGAGAAACCTAGCTAAATGCTACTACTGTATCCAGGAACAAATGATGAAAGAGTACTTGTGAGGGCTAAGGGGGTGTTCGGCAGCCCATAAGCGGCCGGCTTTTCGCAGTCGCTACAGTACCTAACTTTTAAACGGAGTATTTTCTAAAGACGTGGTCTACAAGTTAAACGTAGTACACGTTAAAAGTTTAACATCTGTATCAATCAAAATTGCAAATGAGTATCGATCTCTCCGTAATCTGTACCGTAAACAGCTAAAATTCAAAAATTTCAGCCAAAAGCCATAAGCCGCAGCCAAAAAGAAGCTTTCATATTTATATTCAGCATTCTACAGTACTATTACTGACACTGTCAGCTATATGATCTAATTTTTTCTATGTCTTACTTATTCCAAAACAAGAACTATGTGTAGAGCAAGTTACAGTACATGAAAGAGGTACGCACACGTGCAGGATCAAACTGAAGCTTAGCTGCAGTGGCCGCCATGGGCATCACGCACGGCGTTGCAGGATTTTGTAGAAACCAGATTAAAAAATAAAAGTCTATAATATTATTATAAAATGATAGTCATATTTTATTTATACTATCATCTTTCTACTACCAGTAATATGTATTACAAGAAAACATCTTAAACCCTCAAATTACCGAGACGTGCGTGGCACTGCCTCAGGGCGGCCGTCCCACGCCGTAGGCAGCATCGGCGTGCGGCACAGAGGGCAGGTGTCCGCCTCGCCGCTGCCGATCCACCCATCGATGCACGCGGCGTGGAACGCGTGCGAGCAGTTGGACAGCTCCGTCACCTGGTACCCTCCCACTTCCAGCCCCGCCAAGCAAATCGTGCAGATGGCCGTGCCCTCGTCGTCTTCCTCAGCGCCTTTGTCTTCCGCCGGCGCAGCCTGCCGTCGTCGTCTGTACCGTGGCGCTTTGAACGACTGCTTGTTGATCGGCGGCGAGCTGGGCGCCCAAAACGCTGCCTCCATGAGGCGCTCCATTGCAGCGGTATCTACATGCTCACTCCAAGGCTGCCCGGGCAGCATCTCGCCATGGCACGGCCTGATGCCGAGGCGGTCAAGGAGGACCGCCGCCACGAAGCGAAGGAGGCCAAGGAGGTGGAGGAGGAACAAGAGCTTTCGTCGCAGCACAAGGCCGTGGCTATGATCACTGCAGGGATGGGTCATGGTGGGTAAATCAACAACGCTTGAGCTGCGTGTACTATCTTGTGATTGGCACATCTTTATAAATTACGACTTGCAAGCCTGTTTGTTTGGTGCTGCAGTGCATCAGCGGGGTGTTGCGAGTTGGCTACCAGTTAAGACTCATTGTGCATTGCAGCCACGCATTTGGCGTGACGTTGCCTTACTGTGGTACCGTTGAGTCGTTGCAGTTTCTGGACCACAGATGTCATAGTACCAACGGTGAAAGTGGGCTGGATCGCGAGTCGGAAACAATGGAAACTTTAAAGATGAAACCAGCCCAATCCACCCAGCATTATGCAAGATCGGAACTGTTAGCGGACGAATCGTGCAGCTTCCAGACTGACGCTTCACATAACGGCCCGGCAGATTAGATCGACACTTCGCCAACTCTGGAACCCACGGGCCACGCCAACCAACCATCGCACGGGGAGTCAACGAGGACCACGTCCCTCATCCGCGGAGAGCGAGCGAGCCGGAAAAAAACGGATTTTTTTTCTTGTGAGAATAGCCTATTTTTTATTCGAAATAACAGAAATATATCCGTGAGATATTTTTTTATAGAAATAGACTTCAGTCGTTCTACGGTTGGGCGACTGGAGCCTGTCACCCAATGACCAGGTGACACACATACAATCCGCCGGCCGTTGGACGAATTAATGCAGCCGTCCGACCGTTAGACGACTGTATGTCGCCCAACGGTTGGGATTGGACTCCAGTCGCCTAACGGCCAAGCGACTGAGGGTGGGGGGTTTAATACCGAGGCCGCTCGGTCGCCGCCTCAAGGGGATTGGTTCCAGTCGCTAAACGGTCGAGCAACTGGAACCTATCGTCCAACGACTTGCAGACAGCATTGCTATCGCTTTTTCATTGGACGACATGCTCTAGTCGTTCAACCGTAAGACGACTGGAGTCTATTTTTTAAAAAATATCGTCGCGAGTATATTCCTGCTGTTTCGAATAAAAAAATAAATTATTCGTAAAAAAATTCGAAAAAAACCCGAGCCTGCTCCGCTCGATGTGTTGGGAGTGGACGACCTGTCCTTGCCGTTGCCTCCGTTCTCCGTGCCCCGCACGGCGTTTGCGCTGTTCGTACGTTGGGCTTCTCGGAGCCCCGCACGCCCGAGAGAACCTCGCCGTCCGCACACCGCCCAGCAGCTCTGCTTCGTTGGTTTCGTCTTGTTTTGTTCCGGGAACGTGTTGTAAGGGAGACGCGCGATGTTGGACATGGACTACTTTTCTTTCTCGATTTGGTGCGTCAACGCCTGCCCGAGTCAAGATGCCATCCTGCTTCAGACATGTTTTGTTTTGGGGCCATCAGCCGCACAGCAGGCTGAAGATTGCGTGGCTAGGTGACTTTGATCTGGTCACGCCTAGTACGTACAGAGGTAGAAAGTGATCCCCGGATTTGTGCACAAGTGGCAACGCAAGAGGGGGTGTACGTCCGTACGTGGTTCCGATGACGCCAACGAGCACGCCGCTACTCCTTGTGGTAAAACTCCTAGCAAGATCACTCTCCGGCAAGAAATTGCTTATTTCTTCCGACAAATTCAAAGAAATACTATTGCGAGCATGGTTCACTGCGTCCTATCTGCTGATTGTCTTAAGTATATTCATGCACTGGAACCCCTCTGCTGTTTAAGGATTAAACAGAGAGGGCCTCGGGGAAAATTGGCTTTTGAGTTTTTCGACCTTAGGATTGGTTGATTCTCTCCCTCGGGATGTTTATAAGTTGTAGAATGTTTTATAAACTGTAGGTGTTGAAAAGTTGTCTCTTGTGCCGAGGAGCAGGTGAAGAAAATGCTTGCTATACTTAATTTTGGTACTCTACTAGTGCTAGCTTGAGAAGCCAACCATCGTCGTGTAAATTTGCTCAGGAACCTAGAGATGATTTTTAGTTATATTTTCAAAGGAGTACTGAACGGTAAAGATGTTGATATAGATAATATACATCATGAGCTATTAGAAGAAGTGGTTTTGAGAAGCCTTTTCTGTTCTTTCGACTTTTAGGAAAATCAAAGTCAAAAATAAGAAAGAACGGAGCTATTGTAGCGCGTGTCTAGGAAAGATTTATCTTTTGAAAGGGCGTCGAGGAAAGATATATTAGAGTACAACTTGGCTAGCGCGTAGCGTTAATAAGAATTTTGCGCGTGTTAAGCCACACGTGCACACAGTCTCTCGTGAGCAGGTCAAGAGTCAAGCCGATCATGTCACCATGGAAAGCTGTCACGTTCGAGAATCGAGATGTCCGGATGTCGGCATCCACAGTCGACGGGTCAATCGTTTTTTATCCTTCTTAGCAGTGGTAATCCACTGTGTATTTTTTGCAACGCAGTGTTTAAGAAAATTTAGAAACTACTCCCTCTAATAAAAAATAGAAGATACTAAAATACGTTCAATCAAACCACATAAATTTTGATCAAAGTTATCGTCTAGAATATGTAGTTTGAATATATGAAAAATGATACAAGTAAATTTGTCAACAAAAGTAGTTTCATAATATTAGATTTTTTATAACTTTTTTATAAATATATTATGATAAAAATTAGTGGTCAAAATGATGTATTTTTACTTAAAAAAGTAGAAACCAATATTATTTTGTGACCGGAGAAAGTAATAGGTTTCGTGTACAAATTACATACCTATTTTGCTGGGGCTAGCTGTGCCCCCACTAATTCGATGTAGATCCTCTCAGGCATGCTCTTTAAAAAAAGGTGTTTCAACACTCTTCCAAAAGGTTTAAAGAATAATTTGTAAAGCAACTTGAGGAATTGATATGGAAGCGTCGAGTATTCAACTACCAGCCATATTGTTTAAAATTTCTGCAATTTTATTTTCATGAGAGCATATAAGCACCACCTACAATCATAGTAACAATTTCATGAGGCCCCACTCATTTCGGTTTAAACTTCTGGTTTATTTTTATTATTTCTAAATTTTATCTTTTTCTAATTTTTTGATTTTTTGAACTTTTTGCTGGTTCTTTTTTCTCGTATTTATTTACATTGTCTGTGATGGGCTAGCATATTTTTCTATTTTTTAAAATTTTTAAATTTAGTTACGTCAAATAAGCTACCATCAGTTACAGTATAATTTCAGTCAGTTACAGTGTAATTTCAACCATAAGCCCGTTTATTTCAGCCTAACCAAACGGCATCTCAACTTGGAGGAAAGATGAGCCGGCGGTTTGATGGTGACCACTACGAATGACACGATGTGACTTATTTATCCAGAGTACACGCGTATGTGTTTAATAAGAAAGTGAGTATCACGCTCCAATAGGCATTTGAGCCTGTGTAAAATTCCTAGCATATGTAATGGATGCATAGTAAGGTGTGCGGGTGGCGTGCCTATTTCGTGTACTCGATCTCTCTAAAAAGTCCTAGTGGAGTATTAATCTTCATATTGATCTTTTGAACAAAATGGACTAACAAATAGAAAGGTTATAATGCGAGAGAATTACAAAAGGGAATGGTTACTATGTCCCTAATTTAAAGGTTTGGAGATTAAATGTTGAAATAGTCATATATTAGTTATAGAAATACATTTGATCTAATTTAAAAGCAGGATACGAGTTTTTCATCTTATATTTCTTCGCTTTTACGATGAGAAGGTCTTTCACAATCCGATAATAAAATTCGAAGTCAGTTTGAGTTTTGTGGCAGATTTAATGTATTATGTGTCTTACTGTTAGAAAATCATCCGCCTTTACAACCCTTAATACTGTACGATAAGATATATAGACCTCACGTTTTGGAATGGAGTCGTGTTGACCGCGTACCTTCGCTATACTTAGCTTTATCTTTATCTCATGATGTCTTGCGTGTTGCGTCTGTACTCCATAGGCTTAGGCGCTTAGCACGGCCACACATAATCACGTAATGCTTACAGCGCTGTACTTCAACAACGATCAGATCATCGGCGCATCCCGCACGATCGATTAGAAAGAACCACTCCAATCGAGTAGATCTGTATCTTGCTGTTATAAAACAATTAATTATAGCAGTCTACTCGACATGCATAAAAACGCTGGATATTGTTAAAAACTTCCCTGATCATGTTCACTTTGCCAAATTTATTTTCTTTAATCAATTAGCCACACATCATATGTCATCTTTGTAGGAGTTGTTTCATCCTATTAGCCATTATATTGATCTGGAGACACCAATCCCTGCTGCCTCAAAACCAATATTGCCTCACCCTTTTCTCTGCGGCATACTATTATATTCCACCGCTAACATTACGAGACAAATTAATTCCAATAATTAAACTCCAGGGTATGCATGGCTAGTTGGATGGGCCTAGTGTTGAGCATGGGCCGGGTTAGATCAACGTGACGCTTGGGTAGAAAATGAAGCTTGAGACGATGTTCTAGAACCCGACCATGAGCATATTAATAGTCTAGTACTGCAAGCTTTCGTTCATCTCGACACATATGCCATCCCATTGACCTTGAGTGGTTAAGACCCTACTCTAAACAGTTTAAAACTTTCGGCTTCTAGTTTTTAGTTTTTAGAAGCCATTTTAAATACATCAATTTCTTAATTTTGGGTTTTTTGGTTTTTTTTCTCTTATATTTTGTATTATCCGTTATGATATAATAATTTTTTATTTTTAATTAAATAATTTAGATAAGCTAACAATTTCACCTAGAATCAAGCAGCGCGTTGGAGCGGCTCCTAAATACAAAGGTTTGATATGCCCTTATGTTGTGGACTGTGGAGTACGTCCTATTTACCCTACCTCGATCGTTGCGCATATATACCTTGTCGCAAGCTGGTATTGGTCCACCCAATTAGATCCCTGCCGGTCGCTGCGCGCGTCAACGCGTAGTCACCGCCTCCCAGTCTTCAAGTACTCCCTCGCGAGATCGATCCCCCTCGCATCCCTTCTCGTGGCTACCTTACCTAGATCCATCCTCGCCTCCGATATGGCAAACCAGCTCCTGTCCATCGCCGCGCACGGCGAGACCCTCCCAGAGGGTTATGTCCGGCCCGAGTCCGACCGGCCGCGGCTCTCCGAGGTGGCGACTGACAGCAACATCCCCCTCATCGACCTCGCCTCGCCGGACAAGCAGCGCGTCATCGCCGATATTGCTCAGGCTTGCCGCACCTACGGCTTCTTCCAGGTCCCTAGTCTCGCGCGCCCTAGCTAGGTTTTTTCTTCGCACTATGCCTGCTAGCTTCGAAGTTCAAACATGGCGGCTAGCTACCTTGACTTCTTCCAACGTTTTACGATTTGCTTCGTCGCATGTCACGTGGAAGTCTATGCACCTGCCGGCAGGCATTGTTTTCTCCTTCAGACAAGTCCGCCTTTGATTTGGAACGTTGGAGCTAGCCTTGTGTGCTGCCAAGCTAGCTCTCTCTGATGTAGAAGACATGCATAACAATTAATTAGTTGGGATGTGCCAATTTCTTTTTAGGTCATAAACCATGGAATAACAGAGGAGTTGCTCGAGAAGGTTATGGCCGTAGGGCTGGAGTTCTTCCGGCTTCCGCCGGAGGAGAAGGCGAAGCTATACTCCGATGAGCCATCAAAGAAAACAAGGCTTTCCACGAGCTTCAACGTCCGCAAGGAGACAGTCCACAACTGGCGGGACTATCTGCGCCTTCACTGCCACCCGTTGGAGGAGTTCGTGCCGGAGTGGCCGTCCAATCCTGAATCGTTCAAGTAAGCATGCACTAGCTAGCTCTTGTCATATAATGGCATATGACTGATTAAGGAAGTAAAATTTTGGCTGGTCACATATAGATTGCGCATCTACCTGTCATTTCGTTCCTTTAGGGCACGAAAAGTTGTTAGACCATCAGGGCACAATTTTTCTAGGAATTAATCTTGCTAAAAAAAGGTCTTGCGACAGCTTTAGGACGAAGGGTGTCCCAATTTCTTGGATCAAATATATCAGGCTGAAAAGAAACATTAACATTAGTCGCTACATTAATGTTGTGGTTGATACCAGACCAGACAGTAAACTTAGAAACATCCTCGATTGGATGCGGAGATCGCTGAGGATGCGGAGGGACTCAAAGAGCAGCACCCAAATATCCAAGTGTATTTAATATAAGTGTCCAGGGTTACAAATGCCCTCCTCCTATTGCAAGAGTTCCTATTTATAGAGGAAAAGGGAGAGATGAGTGAAGTTACAAGTTTACTCTCGATGCTTAGCTTAGTCATAGGGGTACCTACATCTTTCACCTCGCACGACACCGTCATGTTCGGGACTCTGGAGTTGGTTCATGGCTGGTTGTGGACCTCAGCTGGGGTTGGCTTCAGACCTCCTCGGGGTTGGTCTTGCGAACCCCGCCGAGCTTGACTTGTAGACCTGGCTTGGGTAGATCTTCCAACGGGTGTCGTCACTCCGAGCTGGTTGTGGTGCCAAGGTAGCGTGGGGACTCTCCCTCAATAGTAGCCCCTTGCCGATCCAGGCGGTTGTCAACCGCCTACCCCGGTCGGCGTACCGATTCGCAAAAGGGGTTGGCACGCGTCCACGGGCCGACGACTCCTGTCATCCTAAATAGATCATGGAAAGTTAAAATACCTTAGTCTTGGAGCAGCCCCAAGTAGTAGGTCACCATCCTCTTTGCTACTAGGTCGAGGCTAGGCTTGTCGATGCCTGACGGCCGAGGTGAGGCCGAACCGTGTTGGGATTGAGCACTTCTCCACGAGATCACTATGGGGCACATCTGCGAACTGGTGTGGACCAGGCTCAAAGAGGGGGTGCACTATGAGGTCACTATGCGGCTTTGTCTCTCGGGCCACAATGCCTTAGGCTAAACGTCTATTGTACAAAGGATTGAACATGCGCAACACTATGGGCCGTGCATGCGTTGTCCCTTGGACCGGAGACGTGTTGTGCTGTGGGCCGAGTGCAAATGCGGCTGGGGAGAACTTGGTGGACCGGGTCCGCGGTAGACCACCTCATCCCCCAAAATACCCCCATCTTTTTCACAGCGCCTCCCCAATATTCTAGCTCCTTCCGCTCAACGCACGCTTTCCATGACCACGCTCACCTCCTACTCGCGCTCCCCATTGCGCCAGCCCCGCGGTCGACTCCCCCGAGCTCGCTCATCCCACCTCGGGTCCGTTCGCCCCACCTCTGTTTGATGGAATCACTCAATCATCTCTCTCTTGTCACTCTGGATAAACACATGTAGAGGGAGACAAATACACACAGAGAAGAAACTTTGGGATTGAATCACTCAATCTCTATTGCCTCTTCTCTTACTGACTTTACAGGAATTACTCGGACCTCCTTCGCTTCCAGGCATGTCCCGCACATGGGCCTCATCCGCGGTCATGCTATCATCCGTGTGATGTTGCGCCATTCAACCCGTGTCGACGTTGAGCAGTGCAGCGCCATTCCCAGGGCCGCTCTAAGGTCGGACCTTGTTCGCGTTTGGACCTTATCCAAGCCTTAGACTCTATGGCCGCACTACCTTTCTTTGTAAGCGATGTCGTGCTGTCCCCGGGACGGGATTGAGTCATGTCATGTGGTTCGTGCCTAGACCGAGTCGCGCGCACCCCAACCTTGTCCACACTTGGACCTTGTCCATCTCCGGACCTTCTCCACGACCAGTCCCCATATGTCCCCAAACTTCCTCTACTATCGAACAATCCCCCACACGCTAAGTTGTCATCACCCGTGTCAGGGTTGTTGTGTTGCGTAGTCCACGCCGAAATCGAGTTCACACAAAGTCACTCTCAAGGCCACTCTGAGGCCGAGCCTTGTCCATGCTCAAACCTTGTCCATGACCAGACCCCATCCGTTCTCGAGCTTCCTTCGTGGTCGAATGATCCCCTGCTTGGACTTGAGGTAGTACTTAGCATGGGTCTAGCTAGGTTCTCGCGCGCATGCTGCCCCCTTACCATGGCTTCATGGAAGGGCAGCGAGTCTACCCCCAGGAAGGGCACCAGGAAGGGCAAGACGATGGCCGAAGGGGAGGACATCCCCGAGAAGGTCATCAAGTTCTTCTGTTACCTCACTATCTTGCCTAAAGCCGACGAAGATAGCTCGAACCTAGGACCTAGAATGCTAGTCATCTTTGTTGCACAGTTTGAGGCTACCCTCTGCATTCCTTCGGTTAGTGTGCTGAAAGTGGTGCTAGACACTTTTGACCTTGAGGTTTCCCACCTCAACCCGAGCTCATTCGTGTGCCTCTCGGTATATGAATGGGTGATGCAGAGCTTGGGGATGATGCACCCATCAGTTGAGCCCTTCTATTTTCTCCACTTCACTTTGTGCCCAATGGTGTACGCCCATGATGATGTCCACTCCTCATATGGGGTGATCGCCTTCCAGCTCCGTGGCGACTGCCAGAAGTTCGAATTTCCTGCCAAGGTCCACATGGCTAAGTGGGACGTCTGGAGGGACTTGTGGTTCTACTACCCTGCTAGGGGGTCCGACCATGTTAGCACCGAGAAGAAACCTCTGGTAGACAGTTCGACACACTTCTTGCCCTCCCTGGTCCCGACAGACAAATCGCATTGGCACCTACTACAGGGACTCACGACGAAGTTCAGCAGGCATGACCTTGTTATAGAATTCTACATGTTGACAATCGCTCCCCTCTGTCAAGGATGGAGCTTGTACTTTACGGAGGGTGACTCATCAATCTGAGCCGGGCCGAGGTGAAGCGAAGCTTGATCGAGGCAAAGCCATCAAGGCCATGTTGAACAACGCCGAGGCTAAGCCATCGAGGTTGAGTCCAACCACGTCGAGGCCAAGCCATTGAGCTAGGGGTGCCCCTAGTCAAGGAGATATCGTTGAGGCGAAGCCATCGAGGCTGAGTCAAACCATGTCCAAGCTATCGAGACGTGTTTGAGCTCGCTGAGATGAATTCATCGAGCTAAGAGGGAGCTCCTGCTCGAGGAGACTCTGTCGAGGCCAAGCGAAACCCGGCCGAGGCGAATCCATCAAGGCCGAGTTGAACCATATCGAGACCAACCCATCAAGGTGTGTTAGAGCTTGCCGAAGTGAATCCATCTAGCTATAAAGAAGCCCCTATTGAGGAGACGCCGTCGAGGTGAAGTGAAGTTCGGCCAACGTGAAGCCATCGATGCCGAGTTCAACCACACCGAGGACAAGCCATTGAGGCATGTTGGAGCTTGCCGAGATGAATTCATTGAGCTAAGGGGTGAATCCATGGAGCTAGGGAGCCCCTAGTCAAGGAGACATTGTCGAGGTGAAGCAGAGCCTAGCCAAGTCGAACCATGCCAAGGCTAAGCCATCGAGGTGTGTTAGAGCTCACCGAGGTGAATCCTTTGAACTAGGAGGGAGCCCCTAGTCGAGGAGATGTCGTCGAGGCGAAGCGAAGACCGACCAAGGCGCGTATTGGGGGTCTGGAAAAGGTTCGAATGCACAACCCGAAGGGGGTCTGAAGGACCTCAACGCGAACAGTCCTCGGAGGGTCCGAGACATCTCCCTGCAGCAGTGCAGAGGCGGAATCGGGCATCTCGTGTGATAGAGTGCAGGTCGAGCATCCCACATGGACAGAGTTTGGAGGTGGAGTCCAGGACCTCCCTATGCGAACAGAGTTCGGGGTAGTTCAGGGGTAGAGTCCAAGGAGTCCCGCATGAATGGAGTTCGGAGCAGGTCCGGGGCACCTCTATGCGGACAGATTTCGAACCCGTCTGGCGACCTTCCATGCCTTCATCTTCCTAAGCGACGTGGCTTCTCACTCAAGTCCCCATGAACGGCACCAACTGTTGTCAATACGAGACCGGATAGTAAACTTAGAAGCACCCCCGATCGGATGTGGTGGCCGTCAAGGACGCGAAGACTCAAGGAAAGCACCCAAACGTCCAACTGTATTCAATATGAGTGTATAGGGTTACAAATGGACCCTCTCCCATTGAAAGAGGTCATATTTATAGAGGGGTGGAAGACGGGTGAAGTTACAAATTTGCTCTCGAGGCTTAACTTAGTCCTAGGGGTACCTACGTCTTTCACCTCACGTGGGATATACCATATTCGGGGCTCTGGGGTTGGTTCATGGCTGGATTCGGACCTCGCCCGAGATTGGTGTTGCGTACCTCGTCCGGGGTTGGCCCTGAACCCCTACGGGGTTGATCTTACATACCTCACCTGGGTTGGCTTCAGACCTCCTCCGAGGTTGGTCTTGTGAACCTCACTGAGGTTGGGCTTGAGGACCTCACCGAGCTTGACTTGCGGATCCAGTTTAGGGTAGATCTCCCAACGGGTGTCATCACTCCGAGGTAGTCGTGGGTCTGAAGTAGCATAGGGACCCTCTCTTAATAAATGTCATCACTATTTTCAGTACTTGGGGAACTATCCATGTTAGCATTAGCACTAGGTGGTGCTTCAACTAGTTTTTGGCTTAAGCTTCTGGTTATGACTTTTAACTTTTGGTTAAAATTGCATTGTAGCGTATGTTAGTTGTTAGTCTTTTCTAAGAAAAATATTCGAAAAATAAGGAAAAATAAAAAACCATTATACCATCACGTTACAATGCAATGAAATAAGGAGAAAAATAGAAGACAAAAAACCCAAAAAGAGCCAAAAAAATCAAATAAATTAAAATTAGAAGCCGATATATTCTAAATAATTTGTAGTTTAAATAAGGCGAAAGCTAAAAAAACAAAAAATAAAGCTATTTGGAGCAAGATCTATGGTCATCGATGTTACCACTAGCCTCCTCAGCATTAGTACTGTCAACATGAACTGCATCAGTGTTTCTATCAAAATTAATTTCTCCTACCTAAGGCGTCTCATTAGTGTCATCGTCATGACCCTCGTCAACATTAGCTTCAAGAATCTTATTTTGAGAAGAGACTTGTGATTCTTTTCAAATAAATATATCAAGCACTCTTTTTTGAGATTGAGTTAGCCCTTCCCCTTGCTCAACGTGGCTTATAAAGTGTAGTTTCTGTGTATTTTTTTTTACATTATAACGGTTATTAATTTTTTAAATGATTAAATTTAAAAATTATAAAAATTATACCAACACAGACAGTTTAAAAAAATAAGAGAAAAAATTAAAAAAATAAAAAAAATCAGAAATCAATTTAGTGCAGAGCCTTCAATTCTTTTCTTCTTTCGCTTTTCACAACCAGATTCATATTTCCTATTTCTAGAAGGCATGGCTTATAAAAGGGCACAAAACTTTCTAGTGCGGCCACTGACGTATCTACAATTTTGTCAGTTCCAGACTATGAAAAGTTAAAGATCACTATTATCTGAATTGGAATAGAAAATTGCATTCTTAGTTTATTTGATCTTTACACTTATAAATTTCACAAGTTTTGGATTAGAAGCTAGCCTGTCCGGACTGTAGATCCACCCCTGAATGCGGCAATAAAAAGGGAATGAAACGACCTGTTGATGCAGCACATGTGGCTCTACCTGTCTCCTTCCCAGAGGCCCTGACGCGGGCCACGCGGCAAAGATGGACAGCTTCGGCGACCAAGTGACGCAGCGGCTCAATGGAATCGATGCATAAGGATCGGAAGAACAAAACAAGATCACAAGAGTGAGAAGAAACAAGGATCGGAAGAACAAAATAAGATCACAAGAATGAGAAGAGAAATCATGTGCCTGAGCTCACAAATAAACGAGTAATAAATAGGTGATAGTGGAGTGGTTTGATTCATTGCCACCAACGGGATTATTCTGGGGAAATCGCGAATTTGTCGGGAGGAGGAGAATTAGGAGGGGATGAGTCAAAATTCACGAGAAAAATAGCAGTAGTCGACTAGTCGTGCTTTGTGCGGCTGCAGAGGAAACGAAGAGCGAGAACAGAGAGGTGGGGATTGGGAAGTGGATGGGATGGGATGGGATGGACAGATGGCGGAAGTTTCCAGGAAGGAGCAATTAAAAGCTTGGCTAATCACTAATGACACTAGTAATGACTAATCACTAATTACACTAGTAATTAAAGGTTAAGTAAAATTTAGGGCCCTAATTTTTTGGGGCCTTGCAGTTGGGCAGGCTGCACCTGCTTGACGTACGGGCCTGGAGAGCACGTATCTAAAAGAGTTACGTAGGCCATGCAGAGGTAACTACAACGAATACCAATTTTTGTGGGATGACTAAAGCACAATAATATCATCAAAGGAGTTACTATACTACACATTTATTTTGTGTATACCTGACAAACACTTTTTCCACCATCTTCTGCGTATCTAGCCGGCAAGTTAGAGAAGTAGAAAATTATGAAAGCGGAGGAAGTAAAAAAGTTTAGCTAAACAATATCATTCTTTACTCTAAATTTGACTCTGAAATTAAAGCAGCATCCTCATTATGCCATGTATTTAAAATTGTAACCATCATATCAAACTCGATTACCATATTCCAATTTATTTGGTACTATAGCCTTCCCCTCACAACAAATAATTCAAATTACAACATATGTTCACTCATATACTATTACTTACTATCGAAATTGACTTCAAAGGAAATCTAATATTTGTGAAGGATTCAAACACACAACTTTATGGAACCTTAGGGTTCTTTCTATAGATGCTCAAATAAACCCATTGACCATAGTGTGTGCAGGCTGACTATAGTATACTAGTAATTCTCGTATATGGAAAATTCATGACATATATAAGGACAAGAGATACGAAAGTTTACTAAGACTTTCACATGTAACAATTATATCAAAGTTGGGGTTTGTTGAAGTGCCAAAAGTAACAGCTGGATTGAGTACGATCACATATAGGGTTGAGAAGAGGGGAAGATGAATTGATGCACAATTTTTTTAGGTTAAATTGTTCGGTAGCTCTACATTCGGAAAATGATTCCTCACTTCTTTTTTTGAGGTAGTATGTACTCACACTTCTCATATACCGCTTAAATAAATAAATAAGTTATACTTCTTTATCCTTTTGAGCATTCTTTAATAGTGATTATAAGATGCTTTAAAGTGAGTTCTATGAAAAATTTCATTGGAGTCTATTTTTTATAACATAATTTATATACATACTCCTTTTACATATAAAAGGGTATATAGCTTAAATAAAGTGCTCTAAAGAAAATTTCTCAACCATGCCAAGTTGGAGTATTTTAGAATTAGTATCTAGGTACACCGAAAGTGATAAAGAGGTATAACATACTTGTTTGAGCGGTATATTGGAAAGTGTGAGTATGTACTCTCGAGAGTACGGAAAAGACTTTATACACACACATATACGACTGCGCTAACGAGCGCATGTGCACATGCTACGCGCGGTCGCTGGCTAGATTCCTGGTGTGCTTGAACATAACTCGGTCAATGCATGAAATAGTAACTTTGCAAATGTAAATAACTTGATAAATTACCAATGATAATTTTATGTTCAGGAGATAATAACCTTTCACAGCATTGCAATGTGAAAGTTATCACATGAGAACTGTAAGTAACTTCGTGAATTATCGATAATAATTTTATGTTCAGGAGATAATAACTTGACTTGCATGCATACAGTAGGAGAGAGAAGAGAATAAATGCAGTTAACTTATGATTTTTTATCTTGTTTACAAGCTAAAAAATACAATAACTCTTTCACCAAAAGTCTAATATGTGATCTGTTTTCAACATTGTGTTCAAAATTACGAGCTTAACAAAACAAGTCATGTTGAATATGTTTTGACGCTGCAAAAACCATGTCATATAAAGTTACTATCGTGTATAAGTGAAGTTACTGTCAAATACATGTAGAGTTACTATCAGTTTTATAGTGTTACAAATAGACAGTAACCGATATGCATTTGGCAGTAAGTTCACTCATACACGGTAGTAACTTTTTGGTATGAGTTATTTTGCTATTGACATGCATAGTTCTCTCCCCTCAATGCATGTATATTGACAATAACTTCACTCACACACGACAGTAACTTCATGAATTACAGATGATAATTGTAAGTAACTTCATGCATTACAGATGATAACTTGATGTACATATGATAGTTACTTTACCATAATTAACAAGCGCTAGTAATTAAGCATGGGGTGGGATGGTGGAGCGGTTGGCTGGTTGGGTCAGTTAGGGGCGCACACTTATTCTACGCGTAGCCACTGATTTTATATATATAGTGTATCTAGTGCAAATGGCATTTTTAGTACAAACATGCAAACACGAATCAGGGCTAACGATCCACCTTCTACACCTTAGATCTATGTGGGTGAAATCCTTCAAAACTTAACACCATTTTACACATAACCCCCACCCGGCCTGTGCTTTTCCATCCGCATAACTCAGTCTCTTTTCCATCCGACAGTCTCTTTTCCATCCGATCCTATCGCCTCAACTCCTAGTCTTGCGCTGCCCCCATCGCCTCCGTTCCTCCGCCCCTTCCTCCCGGATCCACCCTATCGGCTCAATCTGGCGTCTCACCGCCCCCTCCTCTCCCCAACACCTCCCCGGCTTCCTCGGCGTAACCCCATCCGGCCTCCTCGGCGCCACCGCCTCCCGGACTCCCCTAGCGGCGGCGATGCCACGGCCGAGCTCCTCCCTCCTCCCGGCCCCTGGGCTAGATCCGACCTCCCCCGCTTGCAACTATGACCACGGCCGCCTTCAACCATGGTCACTATGACCACGGCCACCACGACCATGACTGCCACAACCACAGTCGTGTTCGACCACGACCACAATCGCCTTCGACCACAACCACCATGACCACGAGCCGTGGTCGTGGTGAAGGTGGCTGTGGTCGTAGCGGCTGTGGTCATGGTGGCCGTGATCCAAGGCGGCTGGGGTCGTGGCGGTCGTGGTCGAAGGCGACTGTGGTCGTGGTGCCATGGTTGTGGTCGAAGGCAGCGAGGAGGCCTGATTTAGCTCTGAGGGGGCCAGGGATAAGGGAGGAGCTCGTGCCGTTGCATCGCCAGCGCTGGGGAATCCGGGGGGTGGCGCCGAGGGAGGCCGGAGGGGGCGACTCCGGGGGAAGCCAGGGGAGACCGAGGGGCGGCACTAGGGAAGGGAGGGGGAGGTGAGCCGCAAGATTGAGCCTGGAGACTAAGGCGGTAGGGGAAAAGAGAGGGGGTTGAGGAAAAAGTAAAAGCCACAACCGGGGGTTCGAAAGCGCACACGTGTGAGGGCATCCGGCCGCTGCATCCAGGCCGTTCACGTGAGATGCGATGGCTCACGGCTGCGTTTGCATGTTTGCACACACATACACACACATACGAGCGCGTGCACATCGGAAAGTTATTGTCGTATGTGAGTGAGGCTACTATCAAATACATATAGAGCTACTATCTTGTTGTGTACTAACAGTAACTCTAAATGTGTTTGGCAGCAATTTTACTCATAAACGGAATATGTAAAGCGATCGAGTAGTAATATTCAATCACAGTAGCACCAATCAGCCAACTTGTTAGAGATACATGCATGAACCTGTTGAGTTTATTCAGAGGCAGAGCAAAGCCAAAGAACACCTAACTTAGGAAAGTACAGTAAATCGCACAAATTCTTGGTCTATTCGCTTGTTCCAAACCCGAAGTCCGCAACCGCTATTGCCACCGGGCGACTTCTACCGTCCATGCATGACGCCAATTTTCCGCGTTGGAATGTCGGCATGTAGGGAGATCATCAGCACGTACTGCCGCGAAGTCCGTCTGCTCGGGATCCGACTTCTCGGCGCGATCTCCCTCAGCCTCGGCCTCGAGGAGGACTACATCGAGAAGGTTCTCGGCGAGCAGGAGCAGCACATGGCCGTGAACTACTACCCGCAGTGCCCCGAGCCCGATCTCACCTACGGCCTGCCCAAGCACACGGACCCCAACGCCCTCACCATCCTCCTCCAGGACCCCAACGTCGCCGGCCTCCAGGTCCTCAAGGACGGCAACCGGTGGATCGCCGTCGACCCCCGGCCAAGCGTTCTCATCGTCAACATAGGCGACCAGTTACAGGTAACTAACGTTCGCTCGTATATATGCATGCGGACTCCTGGAAATGCAATGTTCCAATTAATTAATGCAGTTGCAACGCGTTGATGCATGTAAATATAGGCGCTGAGCAACGGCGCGTACAAGAGCGTGTGGCACCGCGCGGTGGTGAACGCGGAGCAAGAGCGCATGTCGGTGGCATCTTTCCTGTGCCCGTGCAACAGCGCGGTGATCAGCCCCGCGGGGAAGCTCGTCGGCGACGGGGACGCGCCCGTGTACCGGAGCTACACCTACGACGAGTACTACAAGAAGTTCTGGAGCAGGAACCTGGACCAGGAGCACTGCCTAGATCTCTTCAGAGGTCAGAAGTAATTCGTACACAGAAACTTGCTTAGTATATAGCTGCTTCCTGCTTGGCTTGTTTCCTAGCTGCTGCAGCATTACGTACGGAAATGACCCGATTGTGCGGTTTACTCAGAGTTGTGTGAACATATTTTGCTTCAGTTACGTATTGCACGATGTTCAACTTGTCTTGTATCCAAGAAAACTTGCTTGTCTTGTAGGTACGCATGTACGTAATGCGAAAAGGCACAGCTAGCTTTAATGTGTTCAAAATTTTGGCTTGAGCCTACTGGCTGCTGTCGAGTGCATGACTCACTAAACACCGAAAGGTTATGTATAGGTTATGTGTGTGTATAGGACACCAAGCCTCTTTGTCTTTAGATTACTTTTAAATGTGTATAAGTAAAATGATATATAATATATCAGGTAAATCCGTTAACATTCATTATTTCGAAAAGGCATCAATTTGAAAAGGAAGTCATTAGTTTAGCACACTAAATCAATCATAGATGAAAAGTCTTGATTATAGATAGAAAGTCTCAATCATAGAGACTGGACACCATGGTGTGTGTGTGTGTGTGTGTGTATATATATATATATATATATATATATATATATATATATATATATATGTGTGTGTGTGTGTGTGTGTGTGTGTGTGTGTGTGTGTGTGGTACTAATGTATATTTACGTACTAACATGCTAACAAATGTCTAGGGCGTCGGATCCCATCCGGATGGGCACGATCGAGCGGGTGGAAACCATGGATGACTTATGCTTATTTGCAAGAAATCCCCGCTCCTTTGCCATCGGTCACAGCTCATAAGAGTTTGCTCCTCCTCCTCGGGCGCCTCCCGGCGCCGCCTCCTCATGAGCACCTCCCGGCGCTTACCCCAGGCTCCCACCGATGCCACCCCTCGGCCTTCCCAGCCGCCCCCCGGCCTTCCGGCGCTTTCCCGGCTTCCCGTGCGCCTCTCGGCCTCCCTCGGTGCTGCCGTCCCCCCTCGGCCTCCCCGGTGCTTCCCCTCGGCCTCCCAGGCCTCCCCTCCCTCGGCGGTGGCGCCTCCCAACCACGGCAACTTTGACCACAGAGATTTTGACCAAAGCAGTTTCGACCATGACTTCGACTAAGTGTCGTGGTTGAAGCCGCCGTGGTCGAAATCGTCATGGTCGAAACCGCCGTGGTACAAGTCGACATGGTTGAAGTCGTTGTGGTCGAAATCTCCGTGGTCGAAGTTGCCGAGGTCGAAGCCGACGTGGTCGAAACCTTCGTGGTCAAAGCCGACGTGGTCGAAGTCGCCGCGGTCAAAGCAGTGTGTGGTCAAGGAGGGGAGGCGCGGATGGAGGAGGCGACACTGGGGGAAGCCGGGGGAGGCTGGAAGCGGCGTCGAGGGAGGTCGGAGGGGGTGGAGGGAGGCCGAGGGCGGCGCCGGGGACGGATGCGAGGATATAGAGGTGAGTGACCGGGAGGAGGAAGGAGGCGCGCCGGTGGCCGGAGACCGGTGGTCGAAGGAACAGGAGCAGGGGTGGTCGACCATCGCCACCATGGTCGATCAGACCGTTGGCACCTCGGTCGGTCGGACAGCCAACCCCTGGTCGGTCTGACCTCCACGGCCGGTATGATTGCCAACCAAAGGTCGGTCATATCGTCGCCTCCCACAACGCAACATTCGAAAACACACTCATTGGAAAAAAACAACCACCAACTAAAGCCCGGTCACACCATAACCCCGGTGCAACTACCACCATGGCCGATCACACTGGCCACTGACCACCGGTCAGATCGTCGGCCTTCGGCCAGTCTGACTATCATCGCTCCACCGAAAACCCCCGATGGTAGGACACCGGTCTGACCATACCCCATGTGTTGGTCAGACCGCTCCTGGTCAGTCTGAATGTGGTCCTAATGCCGGTTAGACCGCATGCACCTGAAAGCAACTGAAAATTGTAATTTCCTAAAAACCAAACACAAACTCCGCAAGCTCTCTTAACCAAAAGTCAATTACTCATCACAAACAATAGATGGCCTTAACATGGTCTCACATAGTCTTTTAGTGTAAGTCTCGTACGAGTTGAACTTCCGCCTAGAACAGCAAGATAGATCCTCCCACAGCTAATGAATAGACTATGACTTGAATTCACAGTTTTTCGTGATTAGATTTCACTAGAAACCTTAACTGATACTACGTTGTCAAAAGAACCACGCCTACACGAAACGTTAAATGGCCATGCTCCTTTATCCTCGTGAGTTTTCTAGAAAATGCCCCATTAATGAATTGTGACCTCGCACTTAGGTTTAAATAGGTGTATTCATTATATGTATCCTATAGCTAATACATTTTCTTCGTTTAGACACCAGAATGCACTAACGCTTAAAGCCAACGGGACAAGAAAGGGCTAGAATTGAACCAGATCGTTGATCATTATTCTTATATTATGGATAAACTTTAAAGTTCCACTTCACAAGCTAACGAAAAAGAAGATAACCCTCAAACAGTGCCTTCAGTTTGGAAATGACCTAGCGAGCAGCTCCATAGATGTACTTGAGTGTAAAATGACATTAACACAGCATAGATTGTGCAGCAAGATTCAGGTGGTGCTTAGTTGGGCTGAATTTTGATAGTTTATGCCTGATTTTTCACTGTATTTGATGGTGACTTATTTGGCATAATTAAATTTGAAAAAAATCAAAAATGGAAAAAAACGGGTTAGCCCATCACATATAATACAAACGAATACGGGGAAAAAGAACATGCATAAAAGCTCAAAAAACCAAAAAATCAGAAAAAGATGAAATTTAGAAATTATAAAAAATAAGTCGGAAACTAAAAGCTCAAGTATAAATGAGCGGAGCCTCAATGCTCGGTAAAGGTGATTTGTGACTACTTTTGTATCTGTACAAATGGCTCAATGTGTTATATCTGGACTGATGGACTAAGTTATTTTGCATAACACGTTAAGGTCTAGACACATATAATGATTGTGTTTTTTGTAAATCTTTATAGACAGTTTTTTCATGATACAATGGTCTTGTTTATCGTATTACAGTCGACTATTGTATAATATACGGTTCAATTCTCCATGCTTCTTCTCTCCTCTATATCATCTCGTGTTCTATATGATAAGATTTATAGATAACTGATATTACATTATTGTATAGATACGAGAAAAAAACTTGTAAGGGGGGCAGTCGGATGCGCCTAGCTACCGACATTTATGACAGACATCCCCACGTGGAGATCATCTCCGTGAAAATCTTCTCCGGCACAAGGCCCGTGATATCAGAAATTGGTGGCAACACTGCGACACCTGCATCTTACGGCGAACTTGCATGATCTGTTTATGGCCCACAGTCACTCGATCGGTCCGAACCGGTCGAGGCAACTGGCCGAGCTGAGGCCCATATTCCAGAACTCGTCGTAGTACTCCTGGTAGGTGAAGGGCCGGTAGGCCAGAGGGTGGCCGTCGTCCACCAGCGCGTCGGCCGGTGCGATCACTGCGTCGTGGGACGGGCAGTAGAACGTCGGCACCGAGATCCTCTCGCTCTCGCTGTTCACAATCACGCGGTGGAGCACGCTCTTGTAACGATCGTTACTCAGCGCCTGCACGAAATTATATTGATCAGCATATATGGCCAAAACGTTAGTAGCTGTTCAACATCGATTCGTGGCCTAATTAAGAAGCAACAGCTGCGAGTATGGTGGTAGTCTGGTGGTCTGTATACCTGTACTTGATCTCCGATGTTGATGACCAGCGCGTTGGGCACGGGATTGACGGCCACCCAGCGGCCGTCGCGCTGGACCTGCAGGCCGGACACGCCGTCCTGGAGCAGCAGCGTGATGGCATTGGGGTCCTTGTGCCCCGGCAGCCCGTAGGTCAGCTCCGGCTGCGGGCACGGCGGGTAATAGTTCACTGCCATGTGCTGCGCGTGACTCCCCATGGCCGATACCATGTGGCCTTTCTCGAGCCCAAGGCTCTCCGATATCGCCTCGAGTAGCCTCAGCGCCAGCGCTCTCGCTTCCGTCGAGTAGGTGCCGACTACTTGCCTGTCCAGTCAATACAATTTGTCAGTTTACCTTACCATGCTGTAATTTGAGGATATGTACGAGTTCAAGGGTTAAATTCATTCGTAAGGTCTTCAACTCGATCCATTTACTAGCGAACAGTTCAATTGTTTGTCTTTTTGCCGCTATTAATTCCCTATTGGAACAGCCACTTGAAAAAAGGACAACGACGCACATGTTAGTTGAACTTGTTGGGTTGATCTCTAGGCTAACTACCTCCGAGATTTGAGGGAGACCCAGTCTCTCCTCCCGCCTTGATCGGAGGCGGTTACTAACTATTTTTGGTATTGGTCTCGGTCACCGACGCTCATAAATATGGACTTACGGTTTCGGTAAAGGCTGGGACAAAAGCTATTTTACGCCTCTAAAAAACCAAAACACTTCCCGATCAATAAGGAGCGCCCAGGTGAACGAAGCCCAGACCTCCACCGTCCCTGTCCACGACGACCGTCGGCCACCTCAGCTCCGACCGCACCTCCGACCATCTCACCCTCATGGCTAACTTCGGTTTCGGGTATGTATATTCTAGCTTTCACATATTGCTTAATAGGTGTTTATAGTTTGATCTAGGGATTAAGGCTTACGCTCATAATTAGACTTAGCTTAATATAGTTAACAGAACTTCCTTTTGTGACAAATTAACGGGTCCTTCGACAGGGTAAGACCAAACTTCCGGTGGACAGCAACCGGAAATCCACACGGAGGAAAAATATAAAGTAAAGTGGAATAAAGTTTACTGCTTGATAGAGCTAGGGGATTGGGGGTCTTAACCTAGAGAATTTACAGACGTATTAAGACTCAGATGATTTTGGTATAAATGAAAAGGCACCACAAAAGCCTTGGGTACGACTTCCAACGCCCTGTGACATGACAGTAGGGACAAAGCACTCTTTGCAGCGGCAACTAAAGTATCAATAGGAAACGGCCACAAAGCAAAGTTTTGGACCTCCCCTTGAATTGACGGTGTCGCACCATGTTCTTTGACCCCAAAACTATACAAACACTCAAGGCAAAGGAACAAGTTAGTTGCAAATATCATCCAAGATATGAATTAGATATGATACATTCAACATAACCTTACCACTGATCTATTAGTTGAATACGTGGGCCTATGGGGCAATGTGCAATGGATTGACATCAATCTAGAACTTGAGGATGAGATCCAATGGAAACTAATAACAGACGGCGCATACTCAATGTCCTCGACCTATCGAGTGCAGTTTCTGAGATCAGTTCGAAACTCTTATCAAACCATCATTTGGAAAGTTTGGGCACCCTCGCGCTGCAAGTTCTTCGCTTGGTTGGTGCTGTAGGACATAATTTGTGTTGGAAATATACACTGAAGGCAATCATAGAGATGATATATTCATAATTTATTGGATAATATGTTATCTTGGTCCTTGAATAATATCGTCAATATTTATCAGCAAGTATGTGACTTGATTGCAAAACTCTATATTTCTGCAATGATTATTCTTAAACGATCCTTAGTCGGAAACATATGAGGACACATATGAATAGACCAACATATGTATTGGCTGATGACCATATTTTACTGGTTATAGATATGGAGATATTAAACCAATAATATGGACACATGTTAGTGAACATGAGGTTAGATCGACCCACCATGAGACACTTCAAGAACGTTGTATTCTTACATGTCATCAGTTGGTCTCATTTGTAATGCATATGCTATGTCCTTAGACTTGAGGTCGTCGCACTAACTCGAGATACATAATGGCTGATTTAGGGGTTGCTAAACGCTACTCCGTAACTGGGTAGTTATAAAGGTGTCTTTCGGGTTTTGTCATGAGGCATGGTCGGTCAAGATTAAATTTGCCCCTCCATACAACGGGGGAGATATCTCTAGGCCTCTCGAGTGGTTGGATTCCATAAATACATGACCATGTTACTCGCGGTTAAAGAGTTAACGGTAGTTGAGGAACTCACATCACGTGATTGAGGAATAGTGGTCAAGCTAACCAACAAGGATAGTACGTACTTACCTTGAGCTTGACCGATATCATGAAGCACAGGGAAATGCATATAAGTTTTGTTGAGGTTTGTTCGATAAGATCTTTATGCATATTTAGGAGTCGGCATGTCTTGGTAGGGGCCGCTACTGATTAGTGGACGAGTAGGAGTACTCGGGCCATGTCCAAGTATACATGAACCTATAGAATCACACACTTAAAGGGTTGGAATATAATTCGAATGGTGATCTGAATTCATGTGGGCCATGAGTTCCTAATGGGTCTTAAGTTCGAGGTCCATCATGGTTGTCTATAAATAGAGGGGTGGTGGCATAGGGTTTGTAGAAGAATTCAGAATTTTCTAAACCCTAGTCGTCACACCCTTCTCATCTAATATCACGCAGCCGACACTAGCACTCTAGCGCGTGGTGTTCCTGCTCTATATGTGTGGATACCTTAGAGGTGTTGATGTGAAGTTTCGGCACTAGAACGATCCACGACTTGTGATGATCCAAAGGAGCTGGAGGAGGAGACATGCAGCTAGTATAACTACTACTGCACCAACACGTACTCTATTTCCGCTACGAGTTTGCACGTCTAGTGATAATCTCGTGATCTATTACTAGCGGAAGGTTCCTTGTTAACGCGGTAAAATTTTTTGAAATTGTGCTAGCATAGCCTACCTGTAGAGCAACAATTTGAACAGCTCAAAGAGTAACGTTCTTTTCCTATTTCTCCACAAGCGTTGTTTGTGTTTTTTGTAAAGTATCCTGGTCTATTTTTTATATTCTAATATATGGCTCCAGCATCTGCTCGCTTTCAAAAAAAAAAAAAAACGGGACTGGCTAAAAGATTTGGTACGGACAGTATTAATGACCAGAGCCAAATTAAGTAGCAGTCGTTCGTGACCAGCTGCAGGGAAAACTGTTTCTGATACGATATCTGTGATCGAGCGATTGGGCGTTCACCTGAAGGTTGGCGGGTTCGACGGCCACTGGTCGATGAAGCTCTCGAGAGGGTAGCAATGCAGGCGCAGGAAGTCGCGCCAGTTGCTCACCTTCTCCGTGCGCACGTTGAAGCTCGTGGACAGCCGGTTCGCCTTCTTGGGATCGTCGGAGTAACATTTAAGCCGCTCCGATTCCGGCAGGTGGAAGAACTCCCTCGCCACGCGCAGCATCCCCCCGACGACCGCCTCCGGTATGCCGTGATTCGCGACCTATACATGTATAACGACTACCGTCAGGTCGTTCAAGTCTTGTCGATCATTCCCACCAACTGTGCACGTACCATGAAAAATCCGTCGGTTTCGCACGCCGAGCCGATGGCCTCGACAACCTTGTGACGCTCCGGGCCGTCGAGCTGCTTCAGGTCGATGAGCGGGATGCCGGCGCCGGACTCATGGTCGACATTGGCAAGGTCCGGGCGGTCTCCGACCTGTCTAATGTGGCTCGACGGGACTCGCCCGGATTCTGCCACCAGATCGCTGAGGAGAGGCTTGGCAGTCGCTGGGGCCATGTTATAATCTAGTGATGGCTGGACGCGGCACTTGCTACTTGCTAGCGGCTGGTATTGCCACCCGGTCTTGTGGTTAATTAGTGTGATCTGAGTGCATATTTCAGTTTGCCTTGCCCTTTTATAGCCAAAACCTGGCATGCACAACAGGACCCTTAGCAGCAGTAGCATTGATTGACAGAAAATTTGAGTATAAATTGGCCTGTGCTATGTGAGCTGGTCTTGACTGTTCGCTTTACTAACCATTGAGGCCTATCGAATCGATCGTGCAACAGCTAGACATCCGAGTTGGTGATCTACAAAACAAAAGAAACGATTGAACAGATCGTTTTCGTCCAGCTCTGCACATGCGCGTGGAATATTTGGTAGTAGGTCGAGAAATCCGAGGCTGTTTGTGTCAGCCTGTTTGGAGCCGACCTGAATTTCTTGCTGCCGCTGCTATTTGTCAGCATTTAACTCAGTGATGTTTTCCTTTCAGAGCATGCCGGTACAGGCCGGGGCAGCAGGCCGGCCGGCGGCGTGGCGTGAACGTTATTACCACGAAGATTAGCCCGACACGCAGGCGCCGGCATCCGAAGTTCAATCTGCCACGCATAATCTTATCTTAAACCACGTGAAAATGATGGTTGCTGCATAATTAGGTCATGTTTTTTGAGTTACGGTCGATAATTTTTAGTTACAGCTGATGATTTTTATTTGTGTTTTTCGATACAGCAGAGAAGCCAGATACCAAAAGACTAAAGAAACGGGCCTTAAACTAGATGTTTCACTATCGTGGCACCACCCTGGAACGGTGCCAAGCATGACAAGACACGCAAATGCTGTCACGGCCAATCATGCATCCGCAGCTTTCTTTTCAGCTGAACACGGCCAGTCGGGCGGTTTGTGAGCTAAAAAAATATCGCACCAGGCATCCACGCCACAGCCGCAAGATAAAAGCTACAGGAGCAGTGGTGCGCCCACCGACATCTACGCACTGTGCCGGTGCACCAAATATAGGTTGGTTTGGTCAGTACGGGCCCGGTGGCCGTATGGCGCACCGACTCCTCCACTGTGCGGTAGTTACTAGTGCGTCGGTTTGGCCTTGCGATGTGAACGATCGCGGCCAAGCGGCCGGTGCAGCATTATTGCGATGGGAACTTGACGCAGCAAGGAGATGCCCATGCTTAGGCTGGCACACGATTTGTTATTTTAGTGGGACACAAGGAGATGCCGATGCTTAGGCTGCTACACGATGTCAGGTTTGTGACGTCGGGCCCGTGACTTCATCAAGCCTCCGTGCGCTGCTAGAACGCGTGACGACGTCTGGAGGCTACGCATAGACAACACGAACTCCAACACTAATTCGTCACGAAATTGCGGTGGTTAACTTTGACAACACGAATGTATCTTTACTATTATAAAAAAAAGAGTTGATGATTGATCTGTCATTACTCCTTTCTTCTCAGCCATTCGATTTGATCTGGACCATTCGTCTCTCTCCTCCTCTCTCTCTCAGGATACAACCGCCAACCCTCTCTACTTTTTTCATCTTCTTGCGCATTCTGATCACCCTTCTTTGTGTCGCTTGCTCTCTAATATTTGATGTGTGAAGTTAGCCAGATAATAAATTTCGTCTCATTATTTTTATAACTCTGTTACAGCGCACAGGTCTCTAACTAGTTCTAACACAAATTGCGGTGGTCACGCTTTATCATAACACGAGTTGCGGTGGTTAACTTTGCTACGGGTGCAGGCGGGCACGTGCCCGGCGTGGCAAGCTTTGTTAGGTTCCTAATTGGGTGTTCATTTGAACTTAAATTTTTAGGCTCTAACTTTTAAATTTTATTTTTTTATAATTTTGTTTTCTCCTTATTTATATATATTATCCGTGATGATATAATTTTTAATTTTTTAAATTAATTACACTGAAAAAAAGTACTACACTACCAAAAAAACTAGAAACTTAAGATTCAAGGCCCAAATGATCACCCCAAATCAAGCGCGTGCATTGGCTGCAAGGGAGGGGTTAGCTGCCCTAGTTAGGCACCTACACGCGGAATTCCCGTCTCTTATGAAAGACCTTTCGGAGTTGAATTAGCCCATCAAAGAAAAGTTGATAGAACTCGTCACTCCTACGTACAAAAATTGATTTAGTAGCACGGTTCGGCTCGTGGTGAGCTTTACTCGTGTCGTACGCATTCTACTTCACTTATCGATCCGGTCCATCTGGGAAAATTAAAAATTCATTTGAGCTACATCTTCAATACAGTGTTAAACTTTAGAAAGACACCACTACCTTGTGATTTTAGAGTTTTTGGCTAATTTAGCGGTAATACGAGTGGTAATTATAGCAGTAACACCCGTCATGAAGAATTTACAGATTTGGCATGAACTCCATAAAGAATTTACATATTTAGCACGAACTCCACACAACCACCGCGCGGACGGAGACACCTCCCGGTGACATGCACCCCTGCCACATGACCATCGTGCGGTGCTGCCCAGTATGTTGAGTATCGTAAGCGTCGATATCGTCTTACCGAGACATACCAAACTAGAGACTACCTGCAATGAAGTCATGGACGAGGGACTGTACGAATGCATCGTCCCCAAGGTACGATGTCTATAACTCCAGCCATGCGTAGGAACTCTGGCCTTCAATGTACGGTGTGCCAGCAAACCCATAGGAGCTCTGCCATGCGTACGCTCCAAACCCTGAGCTCTGCCTTGCATACGCTCTAAACCCTGGCGCCGTGTACTGCTCCCCGACAGGAGCCAAGAGGCCCGTATCCTCATCGGTGGACTGGTCGTCACTCCCACGATCAATTGAAGGCTGCAAGATGGAACAATGTTAGTCAAAATAAACACTCTAGACATAAACTGAAAATCTCATACCTTCAGAATGTGTAGTGCAGATGACCGAGGGGGAGAGCTAGTTTATGTATGGGGTGCGGACGGTAGAAGTGATGCATCCCGGCGGACCTGCGGTGGGAGAACGACATGATGTTAGTGGACCATCGTCTTCATTTGCTCTCCTAAAACGGAATTTTACGATGATAATAGGGATTAGGTATAAAATACAGGAACAACATCACAATGATGAATCAGCTGCACTATAGCCAAAATATAAGGAACATCTAACCAAATCGCTAACCCTAGGTACAGCCGGGTGAGGTCGACGGTGACAACTGGCGGCGCACGGTCGAAGCGACGAGCGACAGCGCTCGATCGGCAGCAATGAGTGAAGATACTGGATTAGTACGTGTGGCCGACGATGGGGCAGCGAGGTCGTCGGATTCGGGAGGCGCGAAAGCGAGAGGGATGGAGAGATAGGGAAAGATCAAATCGGGGATGACGAAGAGAGAGATTCCCGGGTGGACTTAAAACCCATTCGGTTTTCATGCCCCACTAAATCCAAGAAAAAGTGGCACATGGGACAACTTGGGACCTGGGGGCGTAGGTTTAACGTACGTGATAACTGTAAGTAACTTTAGAAACTGTAAATGATAATTTCATTACTTATAGATGATTACTTCATGCGTAGGGCCGATTGAAAGGGGGGTGAGGCGATTGGCTGATTGGGTCATCGGGTCACGTCGCGAGGGGGTCACGCGCTTATTCTACACGTAGCCACTGATTAGTAATTATATATATATATATATACACACACACATATATGTGTATATGTGTGTATCTGCTGCAGTGTCAGGGTCCTTCTATAATAATTTCGATGGGCCTTGGGTCGCCTAATGAGTACCCAGGAGTTATATACTTAACCGGCTGGCAATAGTCTGCAACGGCTTGACTTCGGTCTTGCCGGTGGAGGTATTGTGTACAGGTTAGAAGAAAGGCTTTGTACTTCTTAGCCAAGCCGCATATTTAGAGACCCGTACGTTGCAACGGAGTCATAAAAATGATGAGATAAAATTTACTGCTTGGCTAACTTCACACATCAAACATTAGAGAGTAAGCGACAGAGAGAGAAGGGTGGCCAGAATGCGCGAGGAGATGAGGAAAATGGAGAGGGTGGGCGGTTGTATCCTGAGAAAGAGAGGAGAGAGACGAATGGTCTAGATCAAATCAGGTGATTGTAGAAAGGGAAGAGGAGAATGCACCTACGACCACCAACTCCTCTTTATATAATAGTAGAGATGTGTAGAGTGCGCGGCCACAGGTGACAATTCTAGCTAAGAATTTCTATGAGTAAAGTGGTACATCTCTACAGAGTAAACATGTAAATACCCATTCCTTGCTTCTGGGACGGAAGTTATGTCTGCGGTGGGAAAGGGCTTTCTCATCCACAAATCCTAATTTATATATAACTTTTAGGTATTGATAAATAACATCCGAATATTTTTTTCTAACTATCATCCAAATTTGTGACCGTTGGATTAGAGATCCAACGGCCATAAATTCTCCCCGTCCCCTCACAAAAAAAATCTCCCCCCTCCAAAAAAATCTCCCTCCTCCAAAAAAAGGGGCCGTTGAATTTCTAATCCAACAGTCCGAAATTTGAATGATTGCTAGGAAAAAAACATCCGGGTGATACCTAGACACACCAATAACTTTTTATGTGTTGTCTCCATGGTCAGGTAAATGTAGTTGCTAATGCATTATTGTTTCTATTTCTCGCTTGTTGAGTACCTTCCGTACTCACCTTATTAGCATCCTCTTCTTGAAGATTCCTAGTTAACTGGAGCCTTGGAGGGCATCCTTGTCTTGTGTGAATTAACAACTTCAACTTAGAAGACCATGGTTAAGTGGACTACGAGTTCGACCCACCTTCTGGTGGAATTTATCCCCAGGATTAGAGGACGGCTCGTTGAGGACTCTATGGGAAGGAGATCTCCCTGAAGATTTAGTGTGGAGATAGGGTAAAATGAACATGCTCGTCAATAAGTTTAAAGCAAGAGCTGTTAAATAACAACTATATGATGTAATTAGCCTTGTAAAGGCTTGTAACGGTTCCTTTGTAATATACTACCTACCAAGCTCTCTTATATGCTACTCTGACGTGAGACGTTGCCCTGTAAAGCTAGTGTTTACAGACTAATGGCTCCAAAGACAGGTAGCACTCCTTCGAGGTTGTGCCACGGATCGTCACAGCGAACCTGAACGAAAGGGGCTCTAGCGGATGGTGATTAGTGGCCTACCAGTCTTGTGTCCGGTCGAAGAAACGAAAATACTGCGCTGCTCCATGTCGACTACTGGTCCCTGGCCGGGGCCGCAATTTCCCTCACGTCGACTGGGCTGTGTAGTGGATTGTGTCCGGTCGACTGGGCGACGAATAGCACAAACAAGGCTCACCGCTAGCAGGGTTTCAGAAAAGGGCCCAACTGCATGAACCAGAAAGATAAAAAGGGGGTAATCTTTCGGCCCACATTGAAGGTACGAGTGCAACCTCTAGCCCATTGAACCACGCGGTTGGCAGTCCCCACGCGCGAGCCGAGACCAACCCACGGAGGGGGAGAGTAAAGAAAGCACTAGCAGCAGGAGACAGAATCACGCGTCCGCTGCGTGCCACTGGGCTGCGGCGCCCGAGAGATTCCACGTCCCGATAGCGCAGTACCAAGTGTATCGCGCGCGAGGCGCACCCGACGCAGAACTCTAGTAAGCCTAGCCACCCACGTCGCCTAGTTGCCCACCGTCGGCACGCGGGTGCGAGCGCCGGGGGCCTTGACGTGCCGGTCTCGGCGGCGCCGCGGCGTGGCAGTTCCCAGGCGGCTCCGGAACTGGCCCAGTTAAGTTTTCCTCGGGAGCGGCGCGAGGCCGGGTGCTGAAGAGAAAACAAGGCCTCCCGCCACGGCCTCCGACATGCCCCACGCCCGCCTGCGCGCGCCCCCGCACCGTCGCCTCGATCTTTGCTTCTCCTTCCTTCTGACTCCGCACACGCTCGCTCGCACTCGCACGTGCTCCCTCCGTCCCTCCCTACGTGCAGCTGCAGTGAAATGGGAGCATCACCCTGTCAGCTCTGGTGCTACTGTAACGTGTTGCTCGTACTAGTTGTATATGCGAAGGGGGCGACACCTGCTGTTGCCAAGGGATACTCCAATCATTGCAACAAAGACTTGAAGTCACTTTGTGATGTGACGCCAGTGATTTTTCTTCCTTCCGCGCTACCTGGAACCTGATGCGAATAAGCACGTACTAACGCGGTGTAAGTTGCAAACTCGGAACGGTAGAAAAAGAGCGGGAAAAGGCCTTCATGCTGAAGCCACCATTACTGCAGAGGCATCTATCTCGGTGCATCTCAGCCGCCGAAAACAAATCGAACAAACCCAGCACCCGTCCACTGGCGCGTGGGCTCCGCGCCGCAACCCGCGGCACAGTCGTTGGTACTCGTTTGATTCGTGAGCACTCGAGCTCGAGCAGATTCCGCCCTCCCGTTCGGGAAACAGGTCTTCCACGCTCCTCAGTCGCGCGCGCCAACCAACGTCCGAGTACGGGCGCACCACTCCCAACTCCACCTACAAGGCTACTAGTAGCAAGCAAGCATCCGCGCCTCTCCCACCACCGTGCGCCACCCATGTCTCCCCATCCTCCGCCGCTGCACCTCCTGCTCGGCCTTCTCGTCCTCCTCGCAGCCTCCGCCGCGCAGGCCTCGGGCCCCAGTAGTTGCGGCGGGGGCGACCGCTGCGGTGACGTCGTCCTCCCCTTCCCGTTCCACCTCAACTCCTCCTGCAGCTCCGGCGCCAACTCCTCCCGTTTCCTCCTCTCCTGTGACCCCAACGCCACCCTCACCCTCCCACTCGGCTCCGCCACCTTACGCGTCATCGATTTCCTCCCCTCGGGATCGCTCCTCCTCGACTACGCTCCCGCGTCGCCGTCCCCGTGCGACCCCGCCTACGCTGCCTTCGCCCGCCCCTCCTCCCCGGCGGCCGCGCTCGACGCCGCGCCTTTCCTTGCCGTCACGCCGGCCAATGTCCTCCGCCTCTACGCCTGCGAGGATTCATCGCTCTGCCGCGCCGGCTGCGACGCTGTTGCCACGTGCGGCCGCGCCGGGGCCGGCAGCAAGTCCGGGTGCTGCTACCCGCTGTCCGATGGCAGCGTGTGGAAGCCCGGGGACGGGCTCGGTGTGTTCGCCGGGTTCGGGTGCCGGGGGTTCTCGAGCTGGGTCAAGAACGGGTCGTCCGCGGCAGAAGCGGCAGGGGTTATGAGGGGGATCGAAGTGGAGTGGGCCGTGCCGAGGGGTAGCGCGATGGCGACATGCGCTGATGGGGCGGTGCTCGTCAATGCCACGGCAGTGCGCCGCGGCGTGCGGTGCGCGTGCGCTCCCGGGCTCGTCGGGGACGGCTTTGCGCAAGGCACCGGCTGCTCGAAAAGCACATGTAAGGGCACATACTATGAGTCTATGACCGATCGATGTACTTGTGCGATCAATGTACTGATCGAACGAACTTGGTAGTAAGACCTTTCCAATCCAATGGAGTACATAACTATGTTTGTCTAATACAGCCTGCAGCAATGGTGGCCAAGCAAGTGACGGCAGGGAGTGTTGCCAGGGAAGGTTTTGCTCCAAGAGGGCAGTTGCAATTGCCGGTACGCGATCACCACGTATCGATCACACATTGCATGCGCACATTTGATCGGCCACATATGAGCATTTCCCCTGATTTCCATTTCATGACGCAGGGTTTTTCGTTTCGCTGTTCTTCCTCGCGGCGGCCATCTCGTTCTGGTTGTTCCTAAGGCAGCCTTCCAGGGACACCCGGTGGGATCTCGACCCGGCGTGCATCCCCAAGATCCTCGGGAGCGTGTGCAACGCGAGGCAGTTCACGTACGAGCAGCTGGACGAGGCGACGAAGAAGTTCGACAGTGAGAAGGCAGTCGCCGTGGTCGACGGCACGGTCCACGCCGGTGTGCTGGATGACGGCTCCGTGGTCGTGGTGCAGTGGATCGGCTACGAGACGCAGGAGAAGCTCAGGCTGGTCCTGGACAGGATAGAACTCCTGTCCGAGGTCTCGCACCGGAACATCGCCCGCGTCGTCGGTTTCTGCCTCGAGTCCAACAACGCGCTGCTCCTGGTGCACGAGCACTTCGCCGGCGGCACGCTCGAGGACCACCTGCGCCAGATGAGGGGCCGTGTCCTCAGCTGGTACCACCGCGTCAACATCGCCATCGAGCTCGCGAGCGCGCTCACGTACCTGCAGGCGCACGAAGTCGCCCCGACCTTCCTCCATGACCTCAAGTCCAGCGAGATCTTCCTGGACGCTGACTTCACCGCCAAGATCGCCGGCTACAAGCTCGCAACGCCGGTCACCTACTACGCGGCATCATACGACCAGGGCGTCGTCTGCAACTTTGGCCACCTCTTGATCGAGCTACTGACGGGGCTGAGGCACCTGCACCCGTTCGACTCGGTCGCGCCCAAGTTGAGGGAGGGGCGGCTCCATGAGGTCATCGACCCCACGCTCTTGTCGGGGAAGCAGCTCCCAGCCTCGAACGAGGAGGTGAGGAAGGTGTTCGAGCTCGCCGTCAGGTGCTTGCTGAGCGCCGAGAACGGGATGTGCATGCTCGGCGTCGCCAAGGAGCTGATGAACATTGTGAGGGACAACATGGGGAGCAGCAGCAAGATTGAGATCTCCCTCGAGGAGACGTTCTCGAGCTCGAGCCTGCTGCAGATGATCTCCATGTCGCCGGAGACCCTGCAGCACCACATTCCTTGAAGATAGAGGATGACGCGCTTGTTAATATTCAGAGCAGGCTTCAGTGAGGCCTCCGACTCTCTCCTGTTAAAAGCAGCTCTACTGTTACAATGTTCTTGTGTATGTTCTGATGCCAATGCTTGGTTTGCTAGTATAATCGGCATATGTTTGCTGCAATAGAGGCGTACTGTGATGCCTCTACTGTGATATAATATTTATGATTCCAAGAACTTCCCTCTGATCGATTTGGTGACTTGGCTCTGTATCGATGCATAGTGCAGCGTAGTAAGTTTCTTGGAGAAGGCAGCTGTTGCAACCGTTACAGACAAGAAGTACAGACTTGCAGTATTCATCAGGAAGGGTAAAGGGACGAGACAACCATGCACAATTATTCAGAACATAGGCCATTAATCTGAACCAAACCCAGGGAACTTGTGTCATCGTCCTTGATCTAAAGCTCAAAGAAGGGAACCTGTGCTGCAAACCTTGATGGCACGAGATTTTGGATTGATAACCATGGGCTGGGCAATATTGTCTGGCACCATCACAGAAATCACCGAGTTGGAAAATTCAATCCAATAATATGTCGTGACATGTGGCCCCGGACTCCACAATCCACATGCTATCTTCGCGTTGGGTTGTATTTTCTAATTTATATGCAATGAAACTGAGCTAGTTATCTAAAGAAGCATCGAATGCCATGTGAGCACATTTCTCAAATCAAAATCGATTTAAAGAGCTTTAAAACACCCGCATAAAATGAAGTCGAAATAGATCTGGCCCACAAAGGTTTACCACCTTTGTTCATTTTCCAAATTATTATGTTGCAATAAGCCATAGCTGCATCGCAAACTAAAAGGCAAACATGTCACGTTCTGGCAGGATGAAGCGTGCATCATCTCCTAATAAACCATTGGCAACCATCAAATCCCCGAAGCTTCTTAACGCTGGGAACTGAACAAAGCCCGGCTGATAATACCAGTTGCCTCAATGTACCGATCAACACAGCGTGATATGCAACTACTCTCGCTTCCACTCAAGCTTGTTCCTGGCTTGGTCACGCACTTCGCAAAGCACTTGTTTCCAACAGTCTGCAACAAAGATAAGAATCGTAGAAAAACAATAAACTACAAACATATATATAGTTTTCTAGACAGTTAATATCATTTAACAATGATTCGGTATAGTAAACTTCTATTCGTTGTATTGTAGCAAGAATTTTCATCGAGAATTGAAGAAATTTCAAAAATTATGTAACCTCCCTCAAATCAGCCATGCTACATTCACAAGATCTCAGAATTCACACAGCCATACGAGATTGTCAGTCAGTATACCTGGATGATATGATGTTAGCACAGAAAATTTTTAGAGATTGCCACTCACACTCAATCCACAAAAAGAACAGGGGAAAGCATGATGAGGCTATGGAGGTAATGAACCCAAAAAAGGAACCAAAAACATAAACTACGATATAGCCACTACAGTTGATCAATTTAGCTCACTAAATACACTGCCTCGGTGCTACACTGTGTATGTCAGCTGTTGGATTTTAACTGGATACTAGCCATAAGAGTTGAAACAGGCTAAGGCAACAAAAATGATAACAGTTACGTTAAAAAAGAACTATAGAATAATGATCATATAGTTTATTATAGTCATTTAATGGCTATCAGAATCATGGTAACAATGGTTTCAGATACAGGCTACAGCAGTAACACTCCATCCATCTGCAAAGCTCCCAATGATGGCCAACCAATGAAGAAGACCTACTACTAGATCCATCCGACAAAAGCAAACATTGCTAACCTATCTACTAATTTCGGAAGGCAAAAACACGGAAAATGAACAACCAATACTGAATGTTGTAAAGCAGAATCTCCAGGAATTCCCGTGTTATTCGAGGAAGAATAAAAGGTTAGAGATTGACTCAATAATTGAAATAATGAAATTTCTAAAAAAATCCAATTTTCATTGGAAGGAAAGAGTTCAAGGCATCCACGAGCTGGCCTGAACTGCTATTGTTACAGCTCTTATTTATTTTGGCCCTATAAGTTACAGCAATCCCATTCTGTACATGGAAACTTCTCAATTAATTAAAGCATGGTATGGCATGAAAACTGGAAACCACACAAACTGGGGCAAAAATTCTAAAAAGTCCAAAACAGAATTGAAAAATACAAGGCAAAAGTTGGAACATATATAACAGCATGAATGCATATAAATCTTCTTACAAGAGGAAATATAAAACTTCAGAAAAATAAAATACACACATGTATTTGCATGGATTGCATAATTTGCTGTTCCAGAAAGCTCTTTATTATGTTTTCCTTGTCCACTAAAAAGAGCTTGAGTTGGCTCTAGGGACCATATTTCTAATCGTTTATGCATATAAACATGAAATTATGATTTCTCTACTATTGAAAGTGCATTAAAAAAACGGTTTATGACAGATAGAACCATGAGTTGCCATGCTAACTCTGATATATGTGCCATCAAAATCAGTCCAATGGGGATAACACTTCTCCATGCATCCCGTGTGCACTATGCATATGAAGCAACACACATTCCTCATACAGTGCTACTTGCGAGTTCACGTTAACAGAATCCTTTATAACCTTAAAATGATGTAGCATGGTTGTATTTTTGGCAGTTGACTCATTCAAAAAACTCCATAAGTCCATATTTCAAAGCATCATAGTATATCATACTAAGCAAAACTGCAACACAATCGGACTGTTGTATAATTGAGGGAACCTGCTGCTGGCCTCTACAACTCAACAAAGAACATAGGGTGTGCTGCACCAGAGTTAAACTGATGTACGATGTGCAATTCTACAGAGAAAAAATGGAGCAGCCACGAATTAAAATGCGTCACTAGTTGGAAATTACAACCTAATCATGCTCTTTTCTAGTTTTATGTTTTCCATTGGTGTAGTGACTGTGTTTCTATGGTTGTGGGAGGTTATTTTGATCGACCATGTCCTATTTGTGTTCAAAGCAGCAACCAGCTTGACATGCCCACACTTGTCTTGAGCATTAGCAGAAAAGTCTTTCTTCTATATTTGAAGTCACTGTATTACATAAGTAGCAGAGAAATCTTGTGTTGAGGATTAGTGGAAAAACCAAGACACAGAATTATTGATTAAATCAGAAATAGGGTAACAAAGTTTAATATCTTTAAATTATGAATGTTTTGAGGGAGGGTCCCCGCGCTACCTTAGGACCACGACAACGTGTCGGGGAATCTACCGCGGACCAACCCCGGGAGAAGTCTGGAGTCCGCATCACCCCAAACAGGGTCTGAGAAACCAAGACGAAGCCCAAAGACTGACCTTGGCCAAGCATAGTTATTAAGGCATCGCTTAAGCGTCGCCTAAGCGATAAGGCGGTCGGAGGGGGGCAAGGCGTCGCCTCGCCTTGCCGTGCATCTCCAAGGTGGTCGGAGGAGGACCCGAGAGGCCAAGCGACTAAACCAGAACAGACCCGAGCGGGCGGCGACTGAAGCAGAGAGAGAAGGGTGAACACACCTGGAACCCTAGGCGGCAACGCCTCCATCTTGCCGCTGGCCGCTCCCGTCTCAACATCATCCCCATCGTCCGTCTCGGTGGCGCCTCCATCTCGCCGCTGCCCGCTCCGGTCTCGGCGCCATCCCCGTCGCATGTCGACTTCTCGGCTTGGCGTCCTCTTAAGCCCATCCCCGTCGCCCAAGAAGAAGCTACACCCTCCTCCCTCCCCGTCCTCTCCTCTCCTTCCCTCTTCTCCCCTATCGTCGTGGTGGTGCGATAGGGAAAGGCGGCGCAGAGGGAGTAGCAGGGTAGAGATGGTAGCTGGTTGGTGGAACAGCAGAGGAGAGGTGGAGCGGCTGCCGGCAAGGTATGGCCCGGCCCGCGCCAGTGCTTATGGGGGAGAAGAACGGGAACGAGAGAAGCCAGCTCGATTCGATCTGCAGCGGCGCTAGGGTTAACACGACCGGTGGCGTTTTAACAAAGAGGTGTGCAATTTTGTAATTTAGCCCTCAGACTTACATGAAATTGCCTTTAAACATTACATTCAGCACTCTTCGACTCTCTAATAAATTGCCTTTAAGGTTTTTAATTTTCTTGTAATTTCTATCGTTGTTTTTATTATTTATTCTTTACTTTAGCGATGATGTTCCATGGTAATATCTCATATTGGTATATGAGATGTTACAGTTAAGATCCGGAGTCCACCCCGGATGAAGTCCAGAGATTAAGCCCCGAAGGGTGTTCGGGCACCGACCCAAGACGAAGTCCGGAGGCCAATCCCAGACGAGGTCCGGGGGGCAGACCCAAGACGAAGTTCATAGGCCAACCTCAGGCAGGGTCAAGAGATCAACCCCGAGCAAGGTCCGCGGACAAGCTCTAGAGCCCCTCGAACGCGGCGAGACCCACTTGGCATGTAGGACAAAATAAACTTAGGAATAAGCTAAGCCCTGAAGGCAAACTTGTAACTTCACTCGCCTCCTTCTCCCACTCTATAAATAAGACCCCTTGTAAGTGGATAGGAGAGACCATTTTGTAACCCTAGACACCCATATGCAAGACACTTGTTCATCCCTTCGTGTGTGATTCTTGTTGAGTCCCTTTGCATTCTCGGCGGTCATCGAATTCGACTGGAGGTGCTTACAGGTTTAATGTCAGATCTCGTATCGACGACAGAATGCTAGTTACTTGGTTTTGTGAATTAGCAACTGCATTGAAGAGCCAATGCTACTACATTAAGGAAAAAAAGTTTTGATGACAATATTTCCTTGGAACTCCATGGCACATGGCATCCATGGAAATCAACGATCTATGGTTTTGGCTTTATTAGGAAATCTGTGTTCTCTTACACACCAAATCTGTCGTGGGAGGAAGCAGTTAAAAGAAACTTGAGGGATTGGAATGTATCTAAAGAATTAGCTTTAGATAGGAGCGCATGGAAGTTAGCGATTCACGTATCGGAACCATAAGAAAGTTAAGGGCAGTGTTTAGGCTCTTGGCTCAGATAGTAGATTGTACGGCTTAGCATTGTAGGTTTTATTTCAAAACTCATATCTCTTTGATCTTGAAAATGCTTCATTTGTAGCCTACCCCAACTTGTTTGGGACAAGATCAAAGATTTCATTCCTAGCATACCCCAACTTATTTGGGACAAAAGGCTTTGTTGTTGTTGTTACACGCCAAATCTGTGTTGAAGCAAAAGAAATCCAAGGGCCAGCTCAGCCATGCTAGTGCATTGCTAGCTAACGAGTTAAGGAGAGCAGGGGAATGTTTGGAAGAGCTCAGGCTCCATATTATACAAGCTTCACCTGAACATGGAAACATGGCTTATCGCACACATGGACAGATTTGGGATGCTTGAGCTGCTCTACAATCCACAGGCACACAAGGCCAGTAACCGCATCGAGACAAGCTTTTCGTTTCAACTGGGGCTTAGACAAGCTTTTCGTTTCAATTGGGGCTTAATCGGTTAGACTTGCCGGAAACGGAAGCCCAAAAACAAATTCCAATGCTAATCTCTTCAAAGCTAGAGCCTAGAGGACGAAGCCATAGCCGGATATCCCCCGAGGTAGATGCGAGATTACGAAAAACACATGTACCAAGCACCTATTCTCTCAGAAGCTAACGGATCAATTAACTAGCACCAGACTATCAAATACAACTCGCAATCTACCGTAGAAGACTCTACTGCGGAAGCACACTAACGATACTGAGAAAAGTAGGGATTCGGGGAAGGCTTGTCCTCTCACCTCGAGTAACTCCTGCGCGTAGGCTTGCGCGAGCTGGGCCTTGATCTGGTCCATGATCTGCTCCGAGGAGCCCGGCGATCCGGAGGCCGACGGCGACGAGAAGGAGTCCATGCTCACCGGTGGCTTCCAATCTTCCCTTTGCCTTTGCTTGCTCTAAACTCACCCAACTCTCGCCGCTCGTCGCGCCCACCGCTGCGCACCCTCGACACGGGAGAAGGGTTTATATATCACGCGGCGGTCATGGCGTCGTGCGGGCCAAAACCCTAGGCCCATATGGGCCCAACTACTTCTTCATTGGCCCGAACAGCCCATGTAGTCAGTAACACTGCATTCAACTCGATCTGGTTACGGGGTCCGTCTAGTCCGTTTCTTCTTTTCTTCTTTTCTTTTTTTTTTGGAGCATCTTTTCTTTGCAACAAGTACACAACACTGGATCTCATCTATCTATCTATCAATATATATCAATCACAGCGGTAGGATGGATTGGACTGGTAGCTCTTGGACACTATTGACGGGGGAATATCAAATGTGGCCTTGCTTTTGGCCGACCTCGAGCTACAACTTTTTCATTTATCGTGTCAAAGTCTTGGCCTTGTTCGACAGCGAACGCTGTAGCTGCTTTTTCCCTGCAAGGTCTCCAGTCAGGATCCAGTAACACCAGAGAGAGCACGAGCCACGGCCTGCACTTGCATCCATGTCACATTGCCACCAAACATTGCCCTGACGTTGCACCTGCATCCATCTTACATTGCCATCAGATTACCTCATCCTGAACACTACAATATCATATATCAACAGATGTACATTAGTCACGGTTAGAAATTAGTAATCTTGTTTAGTCGTATTTGAGTCAGTTTTGCCATATACGTATATGAGTAATGTATGAGTCGTGTGAGTATTTCTACGTATGAGTTCGGTTCCGAGTCGTGTCGGTGTGTAGGCTTACCGTATTCATGTCCGTATGGAATATTGAGTCGGGTTGTGTACAGGCTTTATAAAGCCATGCAAGCTTTGTAACGACGAGAAAAAGTAGGTGGTGCTCAGTGGGAGCAATAGAATTTTGTGTCTGGAATTAAGTGTGCTCTGGCCCTTGCCCGTGAAGCCGCGAGGTGCTGCGCATGCCATAATTCGCCCAGGCGTGGCCGGTGCCGTGCCGGTACTGGGCGCAGTAACAAGTGTGTGGAGAAGTTGGTAAAGAAGATGAAGGGAAGGGGCGTCGTCGCGAGACAAGTACAGGAGAGAGTGGGGCTAAACTGCCGCCGCGGGCGCTTTGCCAAGCGAAACGCAAGAGCCTGCAGCGCGGCGTCCTCTCACAGGGGCCCTGCGCTGCGCTGCGCTGCGATGTGAGCCAGCGCACAGGCACAAAAGCGCGCGGATTTAATGAAAAGAAGAGGGGATCTGCCGATCTAGGCGAGGCCGGGGAGGCAGACAAGGAGGAGACGCCTGTTCATGAAAGCAACAACGCATGCATGGCTATGCGCCTGCGTCTCAACCGAGGCATGCATCTCAGCCTCACCTGCGCCTGAGTGTACTGCCGCTGCCACGCAAACCCGGTGGCATGCATGGCTCCAAGTACTTGCTTGCCGCTTCACCTCCAAATTAAACTCCCTGCGCTACCGTGTATGTATGTGCAAGTGCTTAACAATTGCTAGCTAGATCTCCAGCATGGCTGCAAGTGCAATGCTTTGGTGGAATACGTGAAATCAGGGGGTCCTTTTGGGCGTACGGGGGTGATCAATATGGCTTATGGCTTAAAGCTTAAGCTTATTTTTGCACTATTCATAATTTCGTCTTTTTCTGAATTTTTGACTTTTTTTTGAGTTTTTTTGTCGGTTCTTTTTTTTCTCGTATTCGTTTGCGTTGTCTGTGATGGGCTAACATATTTTTTATATTTTTTAATTTTTTTAAATTTAATTATGTTAAATAAGCCTCTCTCATTCTGATGTTTTTTCACCAAATTCTGATGTTTTCAGCCATAAGCTTTCAGCTTTCAGCCGAACCGATCACCACCTGTATGGCCTCTTAATTTAAGGTCTAAAATGCTGTAGCTCTGCTATAGCTAGATATTAGAACATTGGGTTTGCTATTTGCAGGTTATCTGAGTTTTTAGAAGCCCAAGTCAATTTTCTTGGCGATTGGATTAGCGTCGAGATGTGTGTTCGATTTGTAGATTAAACGTGTGGTTAAAAAGTGTGACTTAACATAAAGCAAACCAAATTGCACTAATTAACCATTATGGTATAACGCGGATGCGTCGAACCATTGGTACATGCTGGATCCTAGGTGTCCTGTTCATTTCGGTAGCTTCTAACTTTTAAATTCTTAATTTTGTTTTGTTCTAAATTTTAGCTTTTTTTTCTTTTTTCCTCATATTCTTTTGTATTATCTGTGATGGACTAATGTGTCTTTTCTATTTTTAAATTTTTAAATTTAATTACGCCAAAAAATACCGATAGCTACAGTGTAGAATAAATCAGCTATATACCAAACAGTAAAAAATAAACCGTAACCCATAAAAAAACAAATGAACAGCCCCTAATTTGGTCAATAGTACCTCGTCTTCGTTTGGGGGGTTGCAAGGGGTGTGGGGTACGTGGGAAGTCAACTATTTTGGACTGTCGTCGATGCTTCGAATCATTGTAATTGGATCTTGGTTTGAACATTCGCATTGGACTGTTGGTACAAGTTGGATCTAGGCTCCAAACTTAGTTTTACTGTTGCAGTTGATTTGAAATTTACTAAGGGTGGAAACTATTTCATTAAGTGGTTATCATTAAGATATAGGGGAAATTATCCCTAGCCGTCTCAAAAACCATGGATAGCTAGGCTTAAATCGTGACACTCCTCACTCCAGCGCCTAGCTCAAAGAAGTTCTATTGATCGTGGTGTCAAAGTAAACCAGGTTTTATAAACTTTACTCGTACAAAAAAGATTAAGAATAATGAATACCAGCAGCATTTTGTGAGAGGAATAATATAAGTTGAATTATAGCAAAATGATGGTTTTCTTGTCCGGTTTTGAACTGTCGTTGATACGAGACCGGATAATAAACTTAGAAGCACCCCTGATCGGATGCGAAGACCGCCGAGGATATGAATGGACTAAAAGAGAAGCATACAAATGACCAAGTGTATTTAATATAAGTGTCTAGGGTTACCTATAGCCCCCTCTCCCATTACAAGGGGTCATATTTATAGAGTGGGAAGAGGAGACGAGTAAAGTTATAAACTTACCTTCAGAGCCTAGCATATTCCTAATGGTATTTTTCATCTTCCCCCCAAGTGAGTCCCGTCGCGTCTGTGGGACTCTGGGTGGGTCTGCGGACCTCGCTTGGGATTGCTTCCGGACGTCATCCGAAGTTGGCCTCCAGAACCCATCTGAGGCTGGCCTCTGGCGTCGGACTTCGGACTCCACTCGAGGTTGGTCTCCATATTTCATCTTCGGTTGGCCCCTGAACTCTCTCTGAGGTGGCGCTGACTCCATTCGAGATAGACTCTGGATATCATCCGATGTGAACTTTGGATTTTGGCGAAGGTCGATCTGCGGGCTTCGTCTTGATTTCCCAGACCTCGTCCAGGATGATGCGGCGGATCTCGTTTAGGATAGATTCTTCGATGTGTGTCATCACTTTGAAGTTGTTTTGAGTCTAATGTAGTGCGGCACTCTCCCTCAACATGAATATTTTTCTGTGAGCGTCTGTCCTATTCGGACCCAACTGATGAGCATGTATACAAGGTGAATAACATCGCACATAATCTATCTTCGAGAATGTTTTAGGCAAAAGGAAGCAGGGAACGAGCTAGCTCATGGACGAATCGACTACTGTGTAGCTGCGCCCTGATGGATATATTTTTTTGGTCACTACAGGATTTTTCCTGACGAGGAGAGGACCACTGCCTTCTGTTGTTGGCCGGTCCCATGTGTCAGGGCCAGGCCTTTTGGAGCTGGGCCCCTTCTCCAGCTAGGCCAAACTAATTGATGGATGTGCCTGGATCGATGGCATCTTTGAATCCTCTTGGCTGGCCTCTCGCTCTTTCTGCTGAGCCGTCGTTTTCAGTAATTGGAGGATTTTTTTTCCCGAAATCTCGCTTCCAGTTTGTTATCCGCCCATTCGGCAAAAGTTCTGAACTTTCTATCTTTACTCCACGCAAGGCGTGACAAGGAAGCGCCAACATATCATTGTGCGTGGTACTTCTCTTGTATCTCCTCCTCGAGTGCAAACGAAGAGAATGATTTTCGTCCAACTGATAGATCAAAAGTTTATGAAATAAATACGGAAGGGGTAAATAAGTGTCTAACTCTGATTCGGAGGAAACAATATGAAACATAATATGAGATAAGTGATATTCATTCGTATATATCCGTATGTCAGGTGAGATAAGGAAGTCTGTTATGACTTCACTTGCGAACAAGATATAAGCGGATTGCTACATCTAAACAGGCAGAGAATACTGAGTGTTTTTTCTTTGACATCTTAGCGATTAGTCTCTTTGTGTTCACTCCGATTGCACCATACTGTCCAATATCTTGTGTAGGGGTACGAAAGAAGCGGATAATTTATGTCCGACTATCCGAAATCATATGAAACGAATACGGAATAAAGAAATGAGTATCTGGTATTATCCATTTCTGACATTGACCTTAAGAAAAAAATACAGAATAAGATATATGACAAATGATATCTATTTATATCTACTTCCATTGCACCCTACTCATCTCGATCGCTGCTATTTATCTCAGCAGCCTTGTGCATGCTGTCCATGGCAACAGTCTGGCTTTGGCCATCTGCCATTCGACCGCCTCTAAATCTTACTGCAACTGGCCTCTCTTTGATCCGATCACCTCCTGCTCCATGCATGGCTGTAAACTGGTAAATGATAAACTTCAGGGAGATAAATCCATGCATGGTGCAGGTGCCTTGTGTGATCGATTCACATGTGCAGCTGCAGTATCATCCTATAGCTTCGGTGTAATTTTTCCCCGCGCGCATGCACGTCCTTTGCTTAGCAGGTAAGCCAGGACATCGACCTGGCCACCAGCTGCCGGATCCGGTACATCTTAATATGGCCAAGTACATTGCTTGCCATGTGATATCGTGCGCACCGTATCGCGTTAAACTATTGACGTACCGTCGAGGTACTGAGCTAGCTCGATCTCGCCAAGCAATTTACTTGCTTGATCACATCATCACATGATGTGTATTAATTAGTACGCAGCGATCGAGTCCATGCCGACATGTGATAAAAAAACACTGATTGATCGAGTTGAAACATGACGGGACGCGCATTGTGTACGCATCACGCGTTTCAAACAAATGCATTGAAATTCTGGTCACCAGCTAGCTTAGCAAGGTACATGTGGCTTAGGTTGCAAATTTACTCGAGTAAAAAAAAATCGATCGATTACGTGTATATTGCTGAATATACAGTATGTGCAAGCCTATAAGATATACGGACATCTGCAAAGAAAAGGCTGGTTATCGATCATATGTAGGATCATAGGAACAGGAGCGCATAAATTAAAGCTGCGCTCTAGCCTGCGCTTGGACTAGTTGTCTTGAGCATAGACTAGCTGCTAGCTACCATACATACTGCCTTCTTTTTGCAGTTTTAGTTTCTGGTATCGATCAGCTCGTGCATGCCATGAGGAGGTTTGGAGGGCAGTGGCAGCTCTTTTGTGTGTGTGTGTGTGTGTGTGTTTTGGAGAATGTGGCCGCAAAAGGCTGGGGCAGTTGTCGCAGCAGTGATGCCTGCTGTTCGTAGCTAGCGCAACTGCTCGTTTTGGACATCTCGGAGTACGGAGTACGATGGATTTATGTTGTAGATAGGAGTGGTACTGTAGTAAATGTCTAAAAGTTCATCGTATGTCAATGCATGTTCTTCTGTCTTGTCAAATTTATTGGGTGAAATCGAAAGAACATATATAATACATACTTACCTACATATAGGTAGGGTCGACATACGGGTTGAGAACTTGAGATTGGACAACCTGAACGCAAATGAAAAAGAGGTTGGGTAGAATACTTATGCATGGGTCATTATCTGTTAGATGACACCACAAGTTGTCTCAAAATGCCAAAATTTGGTGATTTCAGTCGAATTTCTCGTCTTGAAATGTGCTATAAGGCTCATGCCTTCTTCTCTGTATCCGGTAAGCACCTTCGGCCACATCCAGCGAAGGTGATTATCCTGCTGCCACTGCCAAATGCCCCCTAACTCCACCGTAATTTTTTTATATATTGTCACAAGATTAAAAGGAGACGTTCGCTTTTATCCCTCTGGGAGGCAGCAGCGTGGTGCAAGTCAATTATGCAGGAGGAAGGTAGGAGGAGGTTCCGGAATAGGAGAAGGGGCAGGGGGATGGCTTGCGCCGCTAGCACAACACAATTAGGGTTAGGAAGGAGGGGTGACATAGTGGGTGGGCAGATCTAGAGCATTGGATCTTCATCCAACGGTTCAAAACGACATTCTCTTTTAACATACTTTCTCTCAAGGCAACAATATCTAGACTGGGCGAAACATTGAGGCGTTTTAAGGCTTGCCTTGCGGTTTGTTAGCCAGTTCTGATTTTAGGTTTGGGTTGAGAGTACTTGCCGCTCCTAGGAACTGCATCTAAAGAGACTACAAAAGTAAAGAATTGTCTCGTCGCATGGCTTTGCAAATTGAATACCACGAGTTTGCCCACCGTAGGGTAGCCTAGCGATAAGGCTCTATTGTCTCTCTAGTTGATGATCAGAATTTGATCCTTATTAATCATAATTTAGGTGAGTTATTTGTATGAATTTTTCGCTATATTTTTTTAGAATTTAAATATGTGATTCGTGAGTTGCGAGGCTTACGTTGGTTGCACTAGCCACTTATTCCCCACCATCTTATGGAAATGCCACGAATTCATAGAAACTTCGGAGGTCGGCAATAATCTAATTTAACCTGGTAGAAATCGATGGCTCCTCCCTCTCTCTCCTCCGCCCCTCTCTCTCTAGGCAAACAGTGGTCGATCAGCAGCAATCTCGATGTACAGCCTGGCTGGTGGTGTTTTCTGAGCGCCTATGTACATTCCCGTTAGGGATTCACAAGGTAAGTTCGATTCTCTCCCGATTACCCCCTCTGCATTTTCTTCTTATATTTGTTATGCCCTCTGTGCTGTGATTTGTCAATTAATTAGACTCTGTATTTGTCTCGATCGATGATTTCATCACTAGTTGGAATCATGTGCCTGCTTAGTTCTAACACTATGGGCGGGTTCATTTGCACTTCCGCTTATGGCTTATGCCATTTACTACAGTAACATCCTTTTAAATGATATATTTTTCAAGAGAGTCTACAGATAAATTATAGTATAAATTATACCGAGTTTGGTTGTACCGGCTAAAATCGTATACGATTATTTTTCACTGCGTACTGCCTCTCACGAACAGCACATAATTCAAAAAATTCAGCTATAAGTCATAATGTGTAGCTCAAAAAAATCTACCCTATATAAGGGAATATATTCCTTTTAAAATAAAAGCCATAGTACGGACATGAACTTAACTGTGAGGGTCGTCGGCTCGTCGCCACATTGTACGAACAAAATCAACTGTGACGGCACGAGACATTTCACTAAGCCATGCATGCGGGACCTGGCAGGCATAGTTAAAAGGGATCAGAAAGGCCAGTCAGAGATATATGACAGAGATAAATAATATTAAAAGCAGCGTAGCATTAGTATAGTACTGCAATATACAGCATACCAGATTCTACAAAACAAATTAACGTACTGCCATCGTCAACCCTTTTGCACACATCGATCATTACGAAGGGGTATAAACAGAAAGGTTGATTTGGATGGATTTTTTGACTGATGATTTATAGTTTATAGTTTAAATATTTAAATTCCAGTTATTCGTAAGAGGTAGTATGTATAAAAAATAGTTACATGTGATTTTAGCCAGTACAGCTGAACTCAGTATACTTTTTACTATAATCTTTCTATTGAACTCGTCTTAAAAAACGTATCATTTAAAAGCTAGTACTATAGACAGTACGATTATAAGTCACGAATAAATCAAAACGAACCTGTCCAAGTTTAGCTTTAGTAATTTACCAATTTACTGTTATTTTGTGATTCTCTCTCTCACACACAACACACTGCATTTTAGACTTGAGATGATATCTCATTCCACATGCACTGCAACGGATTGAAATGCAAAAACAATACAACACAACAGTGCATATGTGGACTTCTCAGGTTGTATATATATATGATTGCACCATCGTAGTTTTCTCCCTTAAATCACAACACAATACCAAATTAAGAAAACAAACTGTAGAGCTTTCTAGCTAGGGACTCGTTCTTAGAAAGGAGACGCATCAATCCAACACATCACCAAGCATACGCGGTCACTGTTAACACCAACGCGTGCATATACATACATACATGCAACTTTCGAAAATAAACATGCATCACGTAAACTACTGCACATTGTTTTCTCGTGCACCCCCTGCATATTGCATCCTAGTTGACAACCTATTCCATCATAGTGTACGTCCATGCTCCTCAATGTCTACACGAGGAACCTCTTTAATTTGCATACACACACACACACACACACACACACACACACACACACACACACACACACACACACACACACACACACACACGTGTGTGTATATTCAAAAGGGTATTATATGTGGACAAACATTAATATGCATGGTTTTCACTTAGAGCAGCGTATTCCATACTTTTGTGAAGTAAATATAGAATCTCATGTGTAAACTACTCCACTGCTGTAAAGAAGAATATAGACAAACATAAAAAAGAATTAAAATTCGTGACCAATCTGTCCTACTATTTCACACATATAAATAAACCACGTTTACCACATCAATATTCTATCGCAAAAGGATAAACCATAAGCATGATCTTATATTCCTCTCATAGTCTATGTCTCACACTTATGTTAATTAGTTCGTTCTAATTAATTAGAAGCAGCACAATCTAACAACACGTCATTTTAGCTTTATTTAGTGCTGAATTCTAGTTATGGGTGCTCATTTGGGCTTATGCTTTTAGCTTTTGGGCTTATTTGGTACTGTTTCACGCTTTTTTTTATTTTAGCTGTTGTAGGCTTTTTCAGTGTAAATAAATTTAAAAATTTTAAATATAGAAAAAAAAATGTTCTCTCATCACAGACAATGCAAAGGACTATGAGAAAAAAAGAAAAGGCACAAAAGCCGCCCAAAAAGCCAGAAAAAACGAAATTAAAAAGTTAGAAGTTAGAAGCCAAAAGCATAAGCCAACTTAGTTTGAACATATGTTACGTGTGTTATATGTATATTATATTAAATCAGTAAAGCTTTACGGAACAACACCAATTGTCAAATAACCATGCAGGATATGTTGACCCATATGGGCATAGTATGGCTCGGTTCGGATAGGTTTATGCTTATACTTTGGCTTAAGTTACCACACTAACTAGCTTTTAAATGATATGTTTTTAAGACGGTATCTATAGGAATATTGTAGTAGACACTATATCGAGTTCAGCTATATCAATCAAAATCATATACGATTATTTTTCTCTGCGTACTGTCTCGTGAACATTCAGAATTCAAAAACCATAAGACAAAAGCTAAAACCACAGCAAAAAAAATCCTACCCATAGATATTGAGAGGGAGTTTTACCAAGAGGTACCAAGAATTTATATGTAATTTGGTAATGAGGTACCGGTACTTCCTGATAACTTTCTAAAGACGGTAAAAACTTTCATGTTGAGATAGGTAAACCATCATTTGTATGCAAGAATATATATCCAGAAAGAAAGAAATATAGAGTATACAATGCTACATACATGTAAATCAGAAAGAAATAACAAGATATATATAACCAAATATGATGAACTTCACCTGACTACTAATGATATAGTTATATAAGGTGCAACCCCCTGATTCTTTAATCAATAATTTTGAAGATTACAGTTACAGTAGTGGACCTTTCATTTGTGTTAAATTTGAAGATTATCGTTTTAGTACTAGACTTTTCATTTGTGTGTTGAAATCAATGCATATCGAAATCGATACTGAGCATGTAAGCATTACACAACAGCTAAACAACTCGACATATAAATCGAAATCAATGGCTAGGCCAAATATTATAACAGTGTATACATCTTTTCACACTAAAGCTTTTGTGACTCTGAGATAGTTTGCTGAAAAAATTAGAAGCTAATATAGCTTAAAGATATAGCGCATTCATAATACAGGGTTGAGCATTATCCTTAATTATCTGTCCAAAATGCATCTGCCATATACGAAGATAACATCTTATTATTTGACAGTAATGAAGGATTACATGATTTTATCATCTAACACTATTTAAATACCGTTCCAAACATAACACACAAATTAAATTTTCACTTAAATATATAGTTGGTGGTGGAAATTTAAACTTAAGCACTATAATGTGGTCTAAAACAACACACGTCCACGCGTGTCTATGCACAACCTCTAGCAGTATGATATTATTTCTCAAAGCACCTATATCTAGCTAGTTTATCAAATATGCACATTTCAGATTCAAAAGAACATCATATTCTGCATTGTGCTAGGACAACTTGATGAACTAATTGATCACTTGCCTTCTGGCTAGTGCATACCAAATTGTACCTCTATTAAGGTCTATAGTTCTCCTCCTTAATTGGTTAAAGAGGTCTAAGATTATGCTCATGCTAACACTTCGTCATGCCTTTCTCTACAAATGGGATATTAACAGTGTTGAATTAATTGTAAGGTCAGGCATGTCAACTGTAAGGTTATCATATGAACATTGTTCAACCTGCTTTCCTGGAAGATGCTATATATGCAGATTGTAAAACAAATGCAACTTCTAATAGTTAATTAGTAGAAAATTAGCCCTTTGTTACCTCAATCCATCTAGATATATGCAATTTCTTTAGAAATGTATTGAATCATTTGCATAACTAATGGTGAAAATGTTTGAATCAGTCTCAAGGCCGAAGAAATTAAAGAATCTTGAGCTCCTTCATGCTTTAGCTAGATTATCCATATTCTGCAAAATGTGTATACATCATGTGCCGCATGACTATCAAAAGATGCAAGATGTGGTGGTACATACTTATCCTGACTAAGATGAGTGTAAAATTCCTGATCATTAATAAGAAGGAACCACAACATAACAATGGATATAAAATTGGTGTAATCACAAAGGAACTATATATGATGGATTAATAGGTATAAGTTAGAGCATTCAGTTACTCGTGTACATATATATTGAGAAGCCAGTTTGAGGTACTATAAGACATCGATAAAGGTTAACGACAAGTGTCATACTTATGTGAGAAACTGTTTGCTTTGTTGTTCATGATGATAAACTGCTCTATATCATCAGGTATTGAAAATGACAAAGCGGTGCAACTCGTCGTTGCTACAGCAAACTAAATGTGCTTTCTTAATATTCTATGATTTCATCTGGAATTTCTTTCTGAAACGCGTTGTTTAACTTTGATATGTCTCTGCTGTTTCATTAGTTACAAAACTCAAGAGGCATTTCAACTTTCTATTTGATAAATAGTCTGGGAAGTCTTTACTTCTATATTCTTTGCGAGAGGAAAGCCAGAAGACATGCATTATTCTTGGAAGACAACCCCCAGGTACGTCAGAACTAAGAACTATATAGTTGCAGCAATAATCTTAGAGGTTCAGCATGGACTGGGTGCAGTAAATTCAGCAAAGAAACCGAAGTGAACATGCAAAGAAAAGAAAGAACAAGCAGACATGCATATAGACACTGTCCTCCTCTTTTTTACTTCCCCATAACTTCCCATCCCCTTTTCCAGCTTACAATGGACCAAAAGTACTTTTGTTAGCAGGCACAGCATCTATATATCTATTCTGGCCTTACCAGTGCAAAATGATCCTCCTCCTACACCTTGCTAGTTATGGATACCTATTGCCGAGTCAGTACGTGGCCTTGCCCCCAGCAAACATACACATACACGCCGTACCTACTCACTAGCTGCAGTGTAAAGGAGAAGGGGAAAAAGCAAGGAAAATATATTCATATACACTCTCTCGCTGCCTCACACACAAAGACAAGAACAGAATGGCGAACAAGACTACTCCAAGATCTCACTGTTCCTACTACTACAGGAACAGTAGAGTTCGTACTGAGGTCCTCCTCCCCCATAAATTCTTAACAGACGTACAAAGAAGTTAAGGCCGGTGGTAAGCGCCCGGCGCCGCCCCCGCCCGGCCCTCTTTACAGTCTGCCAAGGCCATAATGGAGTGTTTACCACTCAAGGCCCGACAATCCAAACTGCAAGTAAATTGGCCCAGTGTAGGGGGTTAATTTTCAGTTCTCCCCTTGGGTAAAACCACAGCAAGAACACTCTCTTTTTGCTTTGGGCAAAGCTAGTGCCTACCAACCATATGATCTATGCCATGATGATCCACGGATTATATATTAGGAGTATGGACAGAGAGCGAGCGGTACAGAAAGTGGCGGAAAAAGCACGAAAATAAAAAACAAGAATGCCAGCACCCAACACATAAACATAGATATGATGAGCAGTACTAATGAAAAGGAGGAAAGTATTAGGAATTTAAGGATCTGACCTGCAATGCTCGTAGCTTGCTCCGTGGCATCTCTTCTGTTCGTACCGGCTAATCAGCCGTCAATGTCTTCTTCTCGCCATGCTTTTTTGAGAGCTGTGTCGCAGCTTCAATATATCTAAGAGGAGGGATCACACATATGATGCAAGCACGGGATTATGCATATTGCACTGCGCTTGTGGTGATATGATTCAGATCTTGCCAGGTGTAATGCTGTGTAGGTACAAATTTGGAGGTGTGTTATCATATGTAGGGGCAAATGGGATTGTCCTGCTACCCAACTACGGAGGAAGCACTTAGTAATGGAATAGAATAGCACGGAGAAATCAAAAGCAATAGTGGTGAGGAGGAATAATCAGAGTTGAAACCAAACTAAAGCATTAGTAATTAATTAATTCGCCTAATTTCTCTCTATATATTCTCAAACCATCACAAGAATTTGAATGGGCAAAACAAAAGCGAAAACAAAATGTTAAATGCTAGCTCCTATCACCAATGTTATAATGGAATCGCAGAAGGTGGAGAAGAAGAAGGTAGCAAACGGAAGAAAGAATCGTTGAACTTTCCTTTGGTACACTCCCGATCGAGGTCACCCGATCTAGTTCACAGATCGAGATCCAATGAGGAATGTGCTTCTCTCTTGGAGGACGACGATGACGATGGTGACGAGGCGGCAGATGACTCCGCTCCAGCTGCACGGGCGGTGCCGCGTTGAGGAAATTCCAGCAACCTTAATGGTGTAGGCCTTTGCCATCCGGGCATCCGTAGCGACAGTGCGTTGGCATCATGGCTTGACTCGCCGCCGTGCAGATGAGGGTCGTCGAGGTTGACTCCGAAGAGCCGCACGCGCTTGGCGGCCGCCGTCGGGCTGTTGACGAGTGGCACCGAGTCGAGGACCATGGGCAGGCCGGCCGTGACCACTGGGCTCGGTTGCACCGTAATGTGCAGTGGAGGCGGCAGCGGCGGCTGGGGCATGGGCGCTTGCGGAGGCATCCCCGCGGAGCCGAAGAAGAGCAGCTGCCTCGCCGGCGATGCGGCGTTGATGTTGCGGAAGTCGAGGGTCTGGCGGAGGCGGTGGTGCTCGTAGAGCGTGGCGGGTGGCGCGGGCGGCATGAAGAATCCGCCCGCGCCGCCGCCCCACGGGCCGTAGGGCGAGGTGGCTGGCATGGGCAGCGGCAGGCGCGGGAGTCGGTAAGGGTCGCGGACATCTGCGCGGCGCTTCCAGTCGATGAAGAGGCGGTCGCGCGTGGCCTCGGCGGCGCCGCGGCAGAAGGAGACGGTGTCCCCGGCGTCGAGGCGCTTCTCCTTGACGAAGCGGCTCCAGCCCTTGGTCATGACGTAGCTCTGGCTGCTGTTCCAGTAGGAGTAGCGGAAGCGCCAGAGCTTGCCCGTGCGGTCCTCGAAGCTGAGCAGGAGGCCCTTCTCGTTCGCCGCCGCGTCCAGCGGGAAGTACTTCTCCGCGTGCTGCTTCGGGATCACCAGCCGGTTCAGCTTCCCGACGTCGCTCGGCGTGACCACCTTGTCGAACAAGCGCTCCTTCTCGATCACCTCCACGTCGCCCCCGCCTCCTCCGCTCCCCGACGCCCCCGCGCCGTCGCTCGAGCGGAAGGGAGAGCCCGACGCCGACGTGGACGCGGACCCAGAAGCCGCCGCGGAAGCCGAGACGGATGTTGGGGAGGAGGACGAGGCGGAAGCCACCGTCCCAGCCGCCGTCATGAAGGGGATCTCACGCGGGGAGGGCGCGTCTGCCTCCTCCTCCTGCCCCTCCCCCTCGTCCTCCTCTCTAGAAAACCTACTACTTGTTGTAGCAGTAAACTCCATATCTCCCCACAGCGCTGCCCTCCGCTTCGATCCCTTCCCTTTCCAGTGCGCGCAGCTAGTGTTTTCGGGTGCACGCGGCGTAGATGTGATGGTGATGCGGCGAGGCGGAGGAGCGGAGGAGGCGAGAGCGAGATGGGAGAGTCAGAGAGAGCAGGGGGGGTCTATCCAGCCAGCCGTGTACGAGTACGAGCCGATCTATCTATCTAGCTGTGCCGCGGTGCGTGCTGAGAACGAAACTTGACCAGCTAGGACGACACGGAGGGGAGGCGAAGGGAAGGGAAGGGAAGGGAAGGGATTGATTTAGCCAGGCTGCAAGCAGCGTGTGCATTGGCCGCGCTCGTCTGGATCTTCTGCCGGGCGATGGGGTTTTCGGCGCGCGTGGTGGGAAGAAGAGGGGGCAGGGAGATGATGGGTCATGGGTGGGTGAAACGAGGGCGATGTGCTCTTCTATGGACTATGGTATGGTAATTATGGTAAGAGCAGCCGTTTTTATCTCTTTCTGTTTGTTTGGGTGAGAAAGCTGCTGCTGCTGCTGCTGCTGCGTTCGCGTTCCCACGAGGAGAGGGAGAGGGAGAGGGAGGGGGCTGGCTGCCCTAGAAGATTCCTGGATGGTGACCACGGAGGGGATTAGTAGCGCTATCCAGGAGCAGTGTATGCACTGCATTCTATCGTGGGAGCATTTTCTGTGTTTTGGTCTTATAAAATCTACGATTCTCACTCCTACCGAGTACCCGAGCTGTATTGACCACTGATGGTCACATTATTCTCAAGAGAGTGACTATTATCAAGATAACTGAAATTTTTTTATCTCTCAATTACTTAAGATTATACTTTCAATTAACTAAAATTACAGTTATTTTTTTAGGAGCTGTAATTTTAGTTGATTAAGAGTACAACTAAGTGTAACTTTAGTTGCACTCTGAATCACCTGAAGTTGCAGTTGTTTTTTTGGAGGGGACTGCAATTTTAGTTGATTGAGAGTGTAACTTCAAGTGACTGAGAGATAAAAAAATTTCAGTCACCTTGGCAATAGCAAAACCGTATTCTCAATTATGATTTTTTTTCTTCAATCAATGATACCAAGGTTTTCGGCATATCAGCGCACCGTGGTCCGTAGGTGCTCACCCTTCCGGCCTTAGAAACCGGGTGGAAGGATCATCCACGGTGGGCGACGCGTGGAGTAGCAAGTTAGCTGCTATGGTGCCGTGGTGGTACCAGCCACGAGGGAAGGAAATTAGCCATCATCGAGGTGGTTGAAAGCTGCAATCGTGGCAGCGTGGTAGGATTGTGAGCAAGCTACTAACGTTTGTAGCGCCCATCATAGCGGTAGCGGAGTATAAACACTATTAAGACAAAGAAGAACTCTAAAATGGTATATCTTAGGGTTTGTTTTTTTTTCTCCGAAGCTGACGAATTTTAGCTTTTGCTACATATCTAATTTTTAAACGAAGTATTTTCTCAATACAGAGTCTACAAGTTAAACGATTTACACGTTAAAAGATCAACATCTATACTAGCTAAAATCGTAAGTGAGTATCTATCTGTCCGTAATCTGTACCGTAAACAACCAAAATTTAAAAATTTCAGCCAAAAAGCATAAACCGCAGCCGCACCTAAACACCCGCATCATTTTAGGCCAAGTAAATTCAAAAAAATTTCACAAGATGTTGGACCAATGTGCAAAGTGCTAAGTAAAATTATAGGCCGAATTAGCTACCCGTGAGATTGTTGTGGGCACTGTTACCCACTCTGTTGCTGACCTTGTTGTGCTCGACACGCGAGCGCGCGACCTCAACGACGACCGGTGCTCATCTTCTACCATGGATCCACGGCACCACGCTCTGATCTCCTCTTCCATTACTGCTGGTTCTCGTACTCCTTGGCCACACCTATCGTACGGTCACGCCTTGTGCTTCGCTGCTCACTGGCTTGCAAATCGACCAAAGAGTCCAACCCACAGCAACCGCCACAGAGAGCTAAGCTTGCAAATCGTGTCCAGTCGGAGTTTCCAACCAACCTTGTCGCCTCTGGTCCTCAGTTGCTCACTATTAAGTTGAAGTGTTCAACTCCCTGTAGCCCCCATTATTTTTATGAATTCGTGAATGAGTTAAGTATTGAAATAATCTTGTCTGAACCACTGAACCATGAGTTAAGTGCTGAAATACCTGGTCAATTCAAAATTGTGAGTGCTTTTTTAGATTATGATCTTGGAATATAGCGTTCGCCATATCGCTCGCTATCCGCTTTATGAACGTCAATCCGCTACAATCTCGCTATTCGCTATTTAGTACCTTAACTGTAAGGCACCAAAGGCAATACTGGAGGCGCAGGTGGTTGCTAGCGGCGGAAACTAGAGGATGAAGTAGGCAAAAATAAGGGTGCAAATATGCTAGTGTCAAGGCACAAGTAATGGGAAAAATATATTTAGGGAGTGACAGTGGTAGAAGGATGGTAGGATTGTGAGCCACCGAAGGCAATACTGGACGCGCTGGTGGTTGCTAGGGTGGAGAGTAAAGGATGAAGTAGGCGGGAAGGAAGGTATATGTATGCCAGTGTCAAGGCACAAGTAATGGAAAAAATAAATTTAGAGAGTGATGATGGTAGACGATTTGGTGATCAATGGTAGGAACCAGTTCACGGCGGGTAGGAAACCCTATTTTTACTTGGAAGTGGAGTGGATTATAGGCCGTTGGATCAACTCAAGGCAATGTTTCCATATGTTTCATTGAGGTGGAGTGAGAATCCATTCTAGAGTTGTTCCTTCCATAAATATGGTTCTCTTTTGCGCAGTAATGCTGTTTATGAGCCGGATTTAGAAGTGTAAGACAATATTTCATACCCAACGTGCACACATGGAACATCTTATTTGGAAACATAGCACAAGACAGCAAAAGTCTCATTAAATAAGTGTTCGTTATAATTTTGGATCCATTGAAAAAAATTACACATAAATATGGCTTTGTGAAACTTAGACAAAATATCTAAAGTAAAATATAATTTACTTTAAGTTCAGCAAGTAATTAGAAAGAGGAAAATATGTTGTACAGTGTAGCGTAGCTTTCCAAAGGGTGGTGAGAAGGATAGCGGGAGACAGTGGGGTGGGGCCCATGAATCAATTGTTGGGCTCATGTGAGCTTGTCCTTGGGTGAGCTTTTTTAGTTTATGACTTAATTTTTCATGGTAATTACTTTTTCTGCCCATAAATATAGATTATTATGTGTTCTGTGTGGTTAAGTTTTTTAATCTTTAATCATTAATATATGTTAAAATATATAGATTGACTACATAAAAATAATACCATTGGATTTATCTTGTAATTTTTTTTATAATATATCTTTTAATTATTTTTACTAGTATATTATGATAATAAATCATAGCTAAAGTCTTGCATTAGAGACTGTGAAAAGTAAAAATGACCTAAATTTATGGACGGAGGGAATAGATTTTAAACGGAGTGTGTTTTCAAGACGAGATCTATAAGTGATTGTAGTAGACACTGTCAAGACTTTATCTATATGGGTTAAAATCGCACGTAAATATTTTTTTATACTCTCTTTAGCAAACAACTAGAATTCAAAATTTTAAATAAAAAATTATAGATCACAGCTAAAAAAAACCAACCCTTATCATGATATGGGGATCAAATATGACACGCCTGCCCACCATAGAGAGCTTGTGTAGACTCAGTTCGTAGGCTGCAACCAATCAAGACGAACCACACATCCTCTCACGGATGTGCAGACGATAATCATAGGTGATGTGTGTATAAAATGTTGTGCAGCAAATTCTGTCAAAGTATCGTACTCCTTGGTTTTATCGTGCTAGAAAGTGGCCCGGCCCAGCTTATTTGAACTTATACTTTAGTTTTTAGTTTTTACCTTGTTTTTTTTTAACTTTTTAGTTATTTTTGGTTATTTTTTTATCTTTTTTCTTTTTGCATTGTTTGATATGATATATCTTTTTTCTTTTCCTTTTTTTAAATTTAATTATGTTAAAAAAGTTTATAAAAGTTATAATATAAAATAAGTCCAAAACAGTGCCAAAAAACTAAAAACCATAAGTCCAAATGAGCAGTGCCGACTGTTTTTAGTGATAGAAAGTTATATCAATGCACAAAGAAATTGCCAGTGAATGTATGGTATCTTAAAAAAAATCCCAAAATATCACGTGGAAGAAAAGTGCTATCTGCGTAAGTGGTAATCAAAATTCAGTGATACGCTTATTTTATCATCAAAATTGATATCTGCCAAAATGTAATAATTTAGACTACCAAATAACCAGAAAGTTCCTAAAAGACAACTATCTCAAGAACACTGCTCACAGGTTATTCTCAAAGGAAAGTAAATTAAATCTTTCTGCTCCATTGCAACTAACTAGCCACATATAAGTTTCAAAAGATCCCTAGAAAAAATGCCCTAGCTTTCCTGTCTACTGCCAAGGAGTAGCATTCGGCAGCGGCGGGCTGCAGGCGAGGCTAATACGTGGCATGCACTATACGACCAACGGCGACGCATAGTGAAGGATAGCGAGACGGGACAGGTAGTGGCCAGGGCCGTTTCCAGAAATTTGGGACCCCAGGACGAATTGCAAAATGAGGCCCTCGATTTTTAAAAAATATTAATCTAATATAACTAAGGCATACTATCGCACAATCATGTAAAATGTAACTTCAATATATATTACTTCGTACAAGATTTGGAAATATATTAAATATTAAGACCAAAAAAATATAGTACTGACCTCATGTTCTACTAAAAAGCATCATACGTCTTGTATTTCTTGAGATGAAATCCCTAATTATATCTTCATAATTAATCTTCTCCAAGACATTATTTTCAAGCGCTATTATCGCTAACACATTGAGTCTTTCTTGTGTCATAGTAGAACGCAAGTAGGATTTCAATTCCTCTAGTAGAGCATCAAACAATCCTTGCCCAGTGGTATCATTGACATCCAAAAAATCTAAGAATGATTCTTCAATGCAAACAGAACTTGAAGATGTATCAACATATCTTATTATCAAAGATATCTGCTCTTGGTGGCTTGCATCAGGAGTACAATCAAGTATAATTGAGAAGTACTTTGCTTCTTTTACCTTTGCAACAATTGCAGACCTGATTGCAGAAGCTAACAAATTTATTAACTCATTCTGGATGGAAGGACCAAGATAATGATCACCTGATTGCAAAAGCTAACAAATTTATTTACTATAGCATGGTTTGAGAGCCCTACCAATTTGGGGGCCCTGTGCCATCGCCCAGGTCGCACGCCCTCGTCAACGGCCCTGGTAGTGGCCAACGACACCCTGTACTTATGATAAAATGTTACACTGTTACAAATATCCAAACACCACATGTACAAAATTGCAAGTGCGTCTTTCAAGTGTAACATGGTTTATTGAGTGGAGGTGATGATTGATACGTTTATGGTGCATGGACCCAGTTTACACGAGCTGTGAGAGGTGTCTGGTGAGGCTTCCCCGAGACAAAAAGGACAGTAGAGTTCTAGAGACCTTCAACCAAAGTATCCAGCGATCCATCCCCCTCGGAGATGCCCACAGTGACAGGAGTGAAGTAAAAGTGTTTTTATATGTGCGTCCATTGCACACTGAAACTCTCTGAAAAATGTTCGACGCACACAAGCTACATGTCGTCTTCTCACCTCCACGATGCGCTTTATTTTAGTCACCGGATGGTAGCTTGCGTCCATTGGCTGGACAACGTCCTGCAAGTCGATCGGATTAGCTGCACAGCTCCCTCTGGTTGGTGGATCCGCCTCTGTACAAAAAAATTTCAGGTTATTTACCCCTGTCCTTTATCAACTGCAAATGGATCGGTTTTCATAGTCCCACAAGAAAAAGGTGGCACTCCATAGACCGTACACTATACTTCTTCCGTCGAGTAGGACGTGTTTTTTTTATAAACTTGTCTATAAAATATTTTATATTAGAATACAAAATTAGTGTGATATTTTTTATACCCTTAATAAATATATAGTTTTATTTACTATTCTCTACATGCATGCATTGAATATACTGCTTAGAGGTGATAATTAGGGGTAATCTAACCATTTTTACTATCTTCGTTACCTATGTGCCAATAGAAAATACGCCTTATAAACTTAGAAAGAGAGACTATACACTTGTCCTAGGTAGGTAAATTACATGAGACACTTGGGTGCCTAGATATCCATACCATGAACCATCTGATACTTGTATGTTCAATATGAAATTTGGAGTTTAGGTATGAAATGTTATATACCTTTGATATATTTACGGTAAGTGAGTTTTGAACTCATTCCAAACTAATTTGAACTATTTTTAAATTTAATGCAACTATAGTGATTATATACCATGAAATTAGCTCAAACTAGTTAAACTGAAATTGAATTTTTTTTTGAAGTTTGACATCTCAAATACATTTTTTATGATATGTGAAGATACCCACGTCAAACATCACGAATATCAAAACACATCAATAAGTATTGATTTGATTGGCTACACACCATGGTGCATGAAACATTTGATACACACACACACATAGTGCAAATGGACTATTCAGTGTTAACATATAAACGCAGCCGTGAGCCGTCGGATCTCACGGGGACGCCCTGGATGCAGGCGGGCGAGATGTCCCTCACACGTATGCCAGTTTTCAAAAAACCCCGCCTGTGGCTCTCACTTTCCCTCAACCCCCTCACTTTTCCTCGGCCGCCTTAGTCTTCATGCTCAATCCGACGGCTCACCTCCCTCTCCCCAGCCACGCCCGGCCTCCCTAACACCTCCCTGGCTCCTCCCGTCTTCCCGGTGCCGCCCCTCCGCCTCCCTCGGCGCCTCCTCGGACTCTCCTAGTGCTCTCGGCCCCCTCGGAGCCAGATCTGGCCTCCCCGCCGCCTTTGACCACGACTATGGCCGCCACAATTGCCTTTGACCACGGTCTCCATGACCATGTCCGCCTTCGACCACGACCACGGCTGCCTTTGATCACAACTGCCGTCGACCACGGCCTCTACGACCACAGCTGTCTTCAACCAGGGCCACCACGACCACAGCTCTGGCGCAGTCAAACCCCTTACAGCCACCGCCCTCCCTCGCCGCTCCTCGACTACGACTGTCGTTGCCCTCCCTCACTGCCGCCGCCAAATCTCCCTTCCCCTCCTAGCTCCGGTGCATCAACCTCCCTCGCCTCACCTACTGTCGTAGCCAAGACCTCCCTTCAAGACTCTAGCAATGTCAACGTCTGATGGCCACTGCTTTCCTTCCTCGCCGCTAAGACCTTCCTCGCCGTCGTCGTAAAACCTCCCCCGCCAAGACCTCTGCCGCTTGACACCACCGTCGACCTCTATTCTGTGAGTTCTCTATCCCTCTCTACTCTCTACTCTCTACTTCTCTAGTCTCTTTTTCTTCTTTTGAACTGTTGTAGGGGTGGCCTCCACCTAAGTCCATCCGGCCTGTTCGGCTAAAAAGACCCAATAGGACATGTATATCCCTCGTATAGTACATAACTGTAGGGGTATTGCTGTAATCAGGCCTTATGGTCATATAAATACATATCTTGAACAAAAGGAAAAGCCAGCTCAATTCATTTCTCATATTCACCCTACTAGTCATCTCGTTTATTATTTGGCATGTAGCCATAACATGAACCTCTGGACCTCATCGTCTAGGCCTCTCCCTGTCTCATTGGTTGGCTTTATTACTATTTATAGTTAGTACTTAGTAGTTACTGCTTACTACTTGCTTAACTAATTTCTGTCATCGTGTGATATAGTTAAAGTTGCTTGTTAAGCTACTAATGTAGTTGCATATTGGATATGTAGTACAGTTGATTGATCTTTATACGTGCTACATATATGGTTTCTGTTTTCGCGTATTATCCAACTAAATATTCGTAACCGTGATTAACCGTATTCGAAGCGACACGTATTTACGGTTTGCGTTCATATTCATATCTAGTATTAATCGTGTTCATCTTAGATTCTAAAAAAATATAAAATAAGGTACAAAATAAACGCGATCTGTTTGTTTTGGCTCCGATTGCATGGCGATTCGAGGTGCGCTATGTACATCGGTGCATAAGTGAGACTTTTTGGTTTGACGGCTCCACTGCAAAGACAAGTCGAACTTAGTTCGGCAGGAGAACCGAATAATGCACAAGGAAAGGGTAGCCTTTATTTGACTTTTCTGGAGAATGGACAGTATAGTGGCGTGCGTGCCTCGGCTTGAATGGAGAGAGAGAAAGGGGAAGAGAACAGGAGCGAGAAAGAGAAGGATAAGATAACTGCGTCTATAGACAAAGAGGGGAAATGAACAGAGAAGGGAGTTGATTTAATTATTAACCCTGCATGTGTGGTGAACCGGTAATGCAGCATGTGACTTGCGAGATGCCCACTTCTGCAAACATATAGTTTCTTATACTTCCGAGCTGTGTCATAATTAAGTTGCCAAAAAAAAAAGAACAAAGTCCTAAAATCTAAATATCGAACACAGGAGTCTGAATTTCCTTTCTGAAAAGAAGCTCGACAAGTGATGGAACTAGTCAGAATCATTGCTGAAAACTGCTTGCTATGTAAGTTTCGAAAGGTTCATATCTACTAATTAAGATGGATTATGAGTTTAGGGCCAGTTTTGAACACAGGAATTTTATAAGGGGAAAGAGTCATATCCATGTAAGTTTCAAAAGGTTCATATCTTTGGAAGAACCACTAACTCTATATACACCTTAGACTACATATTTCATAAAAAGAAAGAAAATGCGAGTTAGATCATGCCAGATTCATATAAGTGCACGTGTAGCACTCCATTTCTCTTTGATATGCCGTGTTCATGACGTAAAGTATTGCTGTTACAGATCACACTAAGGTGAATTTCTTTTTGTGTGTCAAGTTTCTCAAAATGTCAACTTCTCAATGTATGGTGAAGCCATCGCCCAACACGCCTCTTACTTCCAAATATAAGCAAACATCCGCCTTGTGCCATCGGACCTAATTCTATCATATCGGTGTCAGATGAACAGTTATAATAATAAAGCTTAGGCCATTCCTTTTTATTTCTAATCTATAATTTATGCTGTAGGGTCCTCTCTTTTTTATTGTAGCTTATAGTTTTTGGCTGTGGCTTGTAAATTTTGGGCTGTTCATATGAGAGATTACAGAGTAACAGAAATTCACGTGTGGTTTTTGCCGATATAAATGAAGTCAGTACAGTATGTATTAGAATTAACTGATAGATCATACATTAAAAAGATACTCCGTTTAAAAGCTAGTTACTATAGAAAAACCGAAAAGCAGCTTTTAGAAGCCGAAAAGAACATGGTCATAGTAATTAATTTTTAAACATAGTGCTTTTTAAGACGGGACCTATAAATTAATTATAGTAAACACTATATCGATCTTAGTTATATCGGTCAAAATCGTACACAACTGTCTTTCTCTGTACTCACTCTTATAAACAGACAAAATTTAAAAACTATAAACCACAGTCCAAAAGAATCTCTTATTCTGTAACATCGGGAGTAGCTAGACTATTCAACGTGCTTAGCAACCAATGTTACTGCCTTTGTTCTTAATTATATTGTAGTGCAGTGATAAGTTTAATTAATCTGTTCTGCTTAGTCAGGGTCCCAACTCGCATACATGTCTTTCGATACTCCGATGACCAATCGCGAAGCCCGATGTGATACAAAAGAAAAGGAGTCACGCGTGTTCCAGTTAGTACAAGGAAGCAAGGAGGAAGAATCATGCTGCCTTTACATCTATTGTTATCCCAACAGATTGGGAGCCAACTAAAACTAATCAATATAATTAAGAGACAGTATCTCGTTCTCACCAAACCAATCATGTATACAAATAGATGTCGAAAGTGTCTTTTGCTTGCTTGTCAAAGACAAATGAGAGGGACTTATTGCAGGAAAACCTCAATATGTCTTTATTAGTGCCCTGTTGTACAAGCAAGCCTACTTATATGACACATGAAACTCTTTTATCTTTTGGGTCTCGCTTAGTTGGGCTAAAAATAGTGATTTATGACTAAAATTGTACTGTAGCTGGTTGAAATTACACTGTATCTAAAGGTGGTTTACTTAACGTAATTAAAGTTAAAAATTTTAAAAATAGAAAAAATATGTTAGATCATCACAGACAACACAAACGAATACGGGAAAAAAAGAACCGATAAAAAGCTTAAAAAAACCAAAAGTTCAGAAAAAGATAAAATTTATAAATAATAAAAAATAAGCTAGAAGTCAGAAGCTCAAGCCGAAATAAGCGAGCCCATGCAACTACCATTTAAAGCAAGGTGTTATATCCTCTTTGGTTACTTGATGGACATGTTGAAATATTTTATACATCCAGAAATTTCATATGATTTCTTACTGGTCAATTAATTCCTACCAAGTCTATAATCTATGCATCTGACGGATTTATAACTAAAGATTTAGCAATTTTGTTGGAGTGGGTTTCAGCCTTACCAGCAACTATATATATGATAATATGATAAGATTGATTCCTTCGACCCTTCTTTCCTTCCATGATCGACCAATGCTTTCGAGTGCAAAGATAAGCCTTTCCCCCTTTTTTTTTAACAAGTTGTACCGCGTGGTCTAGATTACTACATAGACTTCTGATTAATCTAGGACATCTTGCATTTAACTTTACCTTTTATTACTCTGGCCTTAATTTTAAATTTGGTTGGTGCTTAGTCAACATCGTAATTTACGACATATAGATCAGAACTTGTATCCGTTGCAATCACTGAACGGTCGTACGTAAGTAACAAATACATGCATGAACTGGCACTACGAGGAATTTCATTATTAGTGACAAAATATAGTGATGAAAGTCTGTTTTGTTACTAATAACCAGATTTGCAGTGACTAGATTTTCTTTCCTCACGGCTATATCGATTACTAGTGACAAAATATCATATCGCCACAAGATATTGTAGTAGTAACGATTCTATAGTGACAAGTTATAAGTACTTCATTTGCAACAGTGACCACATGTTATGGCGTCACAGTTTGCTCTATTTGTGATGAATTTATAGTGACAAACTATAGTTTCCATTACTTCTTTAACAAATAGTGACAACACGATATGTCGTCACAAAACATCTTAGTAGTGACTACTTTGCTATAACGAACTGTCATGTTGCCACTATTTTATTTATCTATCGTGAAATATTACATCCTCACATGACACCTTTGTAGTGATGAATTTTATCGGAAAATCCTAATTCCTCGCATGCGTCCGATGGTGCATTCCTATGCACGGTTGACGTGACCATACATCCTCACGTGTGAGTACAGGATATTGCCATCTATACGATACACAATGCCCCAAGTCCACCCTACTTAGTCAAAGTTGCCATCTACCCTTCACCTTCGTCTGTACACAAATTACTAGATAAAAGCCAAAGAGAACAAAAATTAAAGATGAGGACACATGCATCATGTCTTCCTGCAGATGAGTTCAATGACTGTCACAAAAAGAATTTGCCATAGTACCTCAATACCAAATTTGTTTTTCAAAATTATCTTGAATTTGTTATCAGAATTTATGCTGATTTTGCTCTCAAACTTATACTGAATTTTCTTTTCAAACTTAACCTGAATTTGCTTTTAAATTTTATATTGATTTGCTCTTAGAATTATCCTAAGTTTTACTTTCGAAAATATATTGAATTTTACTTTTGAAATTATGCTGCTTTTGCTCTAAAACTTATCTTGAATTTCGCTGTATGAATTATTCTGATTTGCTCTCAAACTTATACCAATTTCCTCTAAATATTATCCTAAATTTGTTTTGTTTTTTGCTTACTGTGTAAGTGGACTTTAATGGTGGAGTGGGGCGCACTGGATGAAAAGCGCCTGCAAGGAGAGGCGTGTCTTGGAGCTATTTTGTCATTTAGATTTTCATGGCGTGTGCACGTGACCAATGGATACGCGGTCGGTTTGAAGTTGCATCCTAATTTTATTGTTGTTTTGTAGTGATGAATTTTGTTTTTTTGTTACGGCTTCATTTCTGATTAGAGCGATAACATAATATGTCATGCATCTACGTGCTTGAGAGTCACACTTAGAACCAGCATGAATCCTGATTTGTGCTAGCCAACAACATCAAATCGTTGCACTGTTGTTGTGGAAATCAAACAGATATATACAGGGCAACTAACTAGGAGCAACAGTCGGTGAAATTCCTGGACGCGAGAAATCATTCGAGCCCATGTTGTCCTGGACCCACATGTCATTCAGAGGCTAGTCAAGAGTCTGATCGAGTCTGCGGAAGGGAAGCAACGGATTGAACAGATGGATACCTTACTTGCATTTCAATGCGATTGGGTAGTTACAAAGTACCGCGTAAGACTACAAAAAGAAGAGCCTATTGCATATCGTGAGAAAAAAACATAGTGTTCCTTTGCTGTGCATACTCGAGTGCAGAAGAACCTATCGCCAAATCCTATCTTGTCAACAGTCAACACATCCATGAACAAGGGAGAATAGATAGGAACAATGCTTTGATCTGTAATTCTTGATTGATGCATCTCATCCACTGCTTCCCTATGGTACTATGGAATCTTGATGGACGCCGATGCAGACACCGAGTATGCCTCCAGAATCACCGCCGCCATTGTTACCTTCATATCACCACCCACCTTCCCCACGCCACGGAGCAGCACCGATCGATGACATCTGCTCCTCCGTATCTTGCCGCCTTCACCCATCGTCCCTGTGTGGCTCACAGGTACGCTCAAATTGGTCATTGTATAGTAGTATAAGAACTGCACGCTGATAGAAATCCTTGTCTTTCTGACACGGATCGCCGTTGCTAATATATATTCAGATGGGGTAATCATCAAGAAATTCAGCATACAGGGAGCGGTTTGAGGTATTTGTGGGTTTGTGGCATACACTTAGATTCCCACTACATAAAGCTATCCAAAATCTTAGTATGGCGTTTTTCCTTTCATTATTTTCTGTAACGAACCTTGCTTTTGGCATTAACTTGTTCTTTGATCGGTAGGAACTGGATCACTGGCCAAATTTTTTTGACGAGGGTGGACGACATGCTGAAGGAGGCCACTATGCACTTTTCACTGGGAGAACAAAGCGTACATTAGTTCCTCGCTTCTGGTTCATTTGGAGAACATCATATTTGGCAGGCTGCAGTCATATTCGTTTCACTTGTAATTATATATCTAATAGAGTTGTGCACATATCTCCATACATGGTAGAATGTATTGTCTTATGATCAATGTAGAAACAAAATTGTAGCAGTGTGCTTCTATGAAATAAAGATGGCGGTGAGTAGTTGTGATAACACCTCGTCACTGCGGTATAAAAGTTTTTGTTGCAGAAAATTCACTCCTGATGATGTCGTTAATAGAGATGTGCATTTGTGACGACAAAGTTGTCATGTTCACAAATTATAATCGTGGCGTTTCAGTTGCACAAATATAAATGAAATAGTGGAAAAGAAAGCATCACCATTGATGAAACTATTTTCACTAATTTAAATTAATTTGTGACCATATAAGTCGTCGTCACCTTTACACAATATAATTGTGGCGGTTTAGTTTTCACAAATGTATATGAAAAAAGTGGGAAAATAACCGTCACTGCAGTCATAATTAGTGATGAAACATTTGTCACAAATTTTAACATTTTGTGACGATGTATATTGTCTCTAATGTATTTATCATCTGTGATACGTTTTCCATCACTAACGAACGCAGTTATTTGTGGGGAACAAAAATTCGTTACTTTGTTAGTTGTGACTTTAGTATTAGTGACAGTCAGTGACGAACGAAAAAATGGTCACTAGCACTCACGACAGATAGGCATTCTTTGATGAAAATTTACACCACGAAAACCTATTTCCCTTGTAGTGTGGATATCATTCTAGTGGGAAGTTTTGTAACCTGCTCCTACTGACAAAAAGTGTCCTCTAAACTATTCCCCAAAATATCGTTAAGGAAGAAATGTTTCGAGTAACGCCCCTATGGACTTGGAAGTTGTAAAAGGTAAGCTCGGGGACCAAAATGCCAAAAGACTATACTCCATCTCTGGCGTCCAAACTTACTGCCAATAGTGCAGTAATGGCAGGGATGCATTAATTGTATCTCCCGGAGTGTTCATGCCAAAGGCTGCATATTCCAGACCGGACTTCCAACTCGGATGACATTAAGGTGCTGTTTGGTTGGCTAAAATAAGCTAGTTTATAGTTAAAATTATATTGTAAATGGTTAAAATTATACTATACCTAATGATGGTTTATTTGGTGTAATTAAATTTTAAAAATTTAAACATAGAAAAACAGGTTAACCCATCACATACAATACAAATGAATATAGGAAAAAAAACAGTAAAAAAGCTCAAAAAAAAGTTAAAGAATCAAAAAAGGTAAAATTTAGAAATAATAAAAAATAAACCAGAAGTCAGAAGCTTAAACCGAAATAAGCGGGACCTAAACCATGAAATGTCCTCAACTTTGGCTGATGTATGTGATCTGGTGCATGGGTCTGGAAAAACCGGCTTGGTCCAGTGTGTGACAAAAACAAATACTTGCAGGCCAGAGTGCATACTCCTTTTGTTTGTTTTTCTTTTTTTTATTAACTACAGTGCAGAAACATGCAACCCCGTTATATTTTTGGGGACTACCGTGTAAGCTTTTGTGAAATATTTTCCTCGATCATAAAAGAAAACCTTTGAAACAGTTCACATGTGCAATGTCAACTACAAAATTTATATATGTTGACATATTGCACATCACAGTAGGTACTTGCGTGTTATCCTTCTCCGCAAACAAATGATAGGTTGAGTTTGCAGAGAGATGTACATATGCAAGTGTGAAGACCTGTTGGAACTGATGTAGGTATATTTCTTTATTTTTTTTATGCAAATATTTATAGGACCGTGGCCAGTGATTAAAGGGGGGAGAATAGGAGCCACCAAAAATTTTATCTTAAAAGTGTTTCACAAGATTTTTCCTCAAATAACAAGAAGAAGTTACAAAGGTCAGATTAAGACATACAACGGAAACCATCATAAAAGCTAACTCCAATGACTTGGATGATCCAGATTGAGTCGGATGATATGAGTCAGCAGCACGACAAAAAAAACAAAAGCACAATAGACAGCTTGTTGCAAATTACTGTGTAGAATAGGTATCAGCCAATGTGACCTTTGTGTTGTTCCAATTAAAATGGATGGCCAACTCGGGTCATGCTCTCGTCTGTGCCCAATTGTGCCATGGGACAACGCCTAAGTGAGGGTCAGCTCTTGAGTCTACCAAGTACCAACCGAAAATGAGGGCTTTTCATCGGCTTGGACTGAGCTCAATAGACAGCTTGTGTTTTGCTCCTGTCAAATTTCCTAGTTAATTAATTGGCTTAATTAGCAACCATTGCACTAACCTTGACTTTGCTGCAAGTTGCAGTATGCAGTACGCCCAAAAAACTTGCATTGTTTTCAATGACAAGGAACTCATCACACATCACAGGTGCCGTTCTAATTAACCGGCTATTGGCTACGGCTTCCGACTGCGACCATGAGATTCTCGTTGCATGTTCTTTTAGCCGGATTACAAATGCGTGTTCCTGCCAATACAGATTCTCAGTTCTTAAAGTAGACTATTATTTTAAGACGATCATATAATGGAGATTTGTGATGTGAGTGCCGTTTATGTTTTCTTTTCTTGGGGATTATCGATCGTGTGTCTGCCATTGTCAGGAACAGCTTAAATGCTAATGTCAGGGTGTAAATGATCAAGATCTTAATGTCAGGAAGATGCAATAGGCCATGAGATGGATAACTGTACATACAATCGCCATATTAATGGAGCGACAACATGGTCATACATGTGTTGCCATTTCGGCATTTTCTTAGCCGGTGCTGGCCCCACCTATCAGAGGGTACCGACTCACGTTGACTAAAACAGAACGTTGCCAGCTGGGACATCTGTGCAGGCCTGTTCTGCCATATGAATATAAGGGAAACAGTAAAAGAAATAAACAAAAGGAAACCGTTGTTTGATTAGTGCATACAAATTAAAATGGTATACCTTCATGCCCATTTTTATATTTCTTGCTTCACAGACATATAACTATTTTCAAGGACAAAATAAGGTAAGAATATGCCTATTACCAGTGTAGCAAAAGAAACATGAAGCAGCTGGCTGGGCACAACGTTGTTTATCGGCATCTCGTCCTTGTCCTGGTGTTAGTTCTTCATGTGATTATCGGCCTTCGTCTCTCAACCGTTTCTCCATCGAAAGGTTTCCACCTCCTTGGTAAAGTACGATACGGATTTGTATGTGTATCTAAGTGAATATATACATGGTCCTCGTTTTGGTTTCGCCATCTCTCCTAGGATACTTGTTCTTTAGCATATATATGTATCTCTGTAGTTGCATAGTCGAGATACGCCGAAGTTTTTCGTACTTGTAATATCTCTTCATATAGTGAATTTAACCTTTATGGATCCATGTTTTTTCCGACAGAGTTTTTTATGTTAAATCCGTGTCTCATATTCTTTTGATCGTCTACTTTTGCCGTATGTTTTTATAACAATGAAATAGTTTTTTTTAAATCAATAGTAGTTGAGGGGACAAGTAATTCACTGTTTGATGGCACCCTAATGGCAGCTAACATAATATTCTCCAGAATTTCTTATTCATTAGTGAATGTTATGCTCCAAATATAAGTTCGAAATGAAGGATTTAAAGTGTAAGAAAGAGTTAATTATCTGCATAGATAGTACAATATTTTGTATTGCAAGTGCAATATGTTTTAGTTATCACAGCTCAATATGAATGGCTATTACAGAAATTATTTCTGCTCCATTGACGACGACATGAGAGTTACTTTTATCTGGATGTTCTTCTAAAGGAGCAATTTTCAATGATGTCATAGAATTCAGTTACTTTTACAGTCGGCAGTTTGATGTACGTGATAATCACACGTGCAAGTTGCTCTTCAATAGGCATTATTTACCGAGTTATGTGTTCCAAGTGGATCATGTAAAAAGTCCATAAGATAAGTTCTTCACTGTAGTTATCCAGCGTCACAAGAGAAGTATATCGAGAAGATCGATCCAATCTTACTCATTAATTAATCTTATAGACTTTCAACACACAAATATCATTGATGGTGAATTATGATTTAAGGATATTTGATTTTTTGGCCACAGGAGCGAATTCATCTCAAATTGTAGATTGTTGAGTGTGTGATCTGAATTCATCTCAAGGTGGAGATTATTAAAGTATGGTATAAATTCATATAGTATCCAAGTGGATACATATGCCGACCTCGTCTTGGTTTCGTAATCTCTTAAGGCTGTTGTTCTTAGTCTATATATGTACCCCTATAATCACACGGTTGAGATACGCCAAAGTTTCCTGTGCATATAATATCTCCTTATATAGTAAATTACACCTTTGTATGTCCGTATTTTTTTCGAAAGGGTTTTTTCATGTTAAATTCATATCTTCTGTTTTTTTAATCATCTACTTTTACTGTATATTTTGTAACACTCGCGAATCGCCTGAGATTGTTTCTCAGGTTGTTGCATGCATCTGGTCTGACCCCATATGGTCTTCTCCAGCGTGTTGCACCAGCAACAAATAGGAGTAGGTGTCAACAAGTGTTTCTTGTCCAGTACGGCCGGGTGCATGTCCATGATTATTTTGACAGCTGACAGGCACGCACTAGAGATTGCTTCACTAAAAATTCATAGCAGATCGAACAGGACTGTACCCTAAGCGCAGGCAATATGGATAATAATTGAAGTACTTAATTGGATGTAGCAAGACAAAGGTAAGTTAAATGGTCTCTAGAAATGCATGCATTCAAATGTAATCATAAAATTTGTAGATGGACTAGTCATTTTGTTCAAATAAATATGGCTACATCCCCCCGCCCTTTTTCCCACTGGCCTGAGTTCATAGCCAGAAGAGTAGACAAGCAATATTAACAATAAAAAATATTACAAAAGTGCACATCTTTTTATGCATACCTAGCTCTAGATAAAATATTATATTAGTACTATATTCTATAACAAATTTATTTCTTATATTGGTGCACTGACCTAGTTATACTGATGTGATCATCCACTTCGTCGGTGACATCACCATTATTGGACTTACAAAACTATGCCCCATTCCTTTTGGACAAATTACCACATTGGATTAGTTTAATCACTAGTTTAGTGGCATGATTAAGGCCTCATTTGACCTCACCGGCGAGTTGGAGCTTGGAAAGCCGGAAGGGTTGCCCGCGGCGCCACGGCAAAAGCCACGCAAACAGACAAAGCGCAAGCCCAATGGCCGATCGAGCGCGAGCAGCCTCCGATCTCCCCTGCTGCACGACACTTATCAAATGAGCGTTGGCTGGCCATTTTACTGCAAGTGGACTCGGCATGTGTCAGCAAACTAATTGGCATGTGCAGACGGTGCTGCTACCCTTTTTATTCGTAGTTTAGGAGGTAAATTGTACTGCTGGCTATGTACACCCTCTTGTGTGTGCTGGCTTCCTAGTTGCTAGAGAGACTGACATATAGCGCCATTTGGATGCTTGTCCAAATCTGTAGTTGGGAGAGTGCCACACCGGAAGGGTTTTGCTCCTACTTTCCTCTTCTGATAGGTTTTCGCTATGCAATAACCCTATCTAACCGGCTTACAGTACGTCTGACTAGTGATGCAAAGACATGTACTCACAGACATATACTAAGTAGTTGAGTCAGCACTAGATCGTGTAGAACCGAGAACGGCGACTTGAGGGGCGTGAATAGGAGTTAACCCGTTTAAAAACTTTTCAAAATCTTTTCTAAAGAGGAAGTCAAAGCTCCTCCCTCAAATAGCTATAAAAGCCTATAAAGATCAGAGATTTCAAAGAGAAAGTTAAACCACTTCACTCTAATAGCTATAAGAAGTTATAAACATCGGAGACTAACCACGCACAAGGAAACATCCAAGAAAAATTTGAGCAAAACAAGCCTTGACAGCCCCGGCGGTCTGACCTCTATAGGGCGGCGGCTTGACTGCTATGAACATTAAAAATAGGCAAATAAACAGTAGCCAGATAGCTATAAATAGTATTGGTCAAACCGAATGAACAGTGCGGTCAGACTAGGTGAATAGTAAAATCAGGAAAAGAGCAGATGTTCAACACTATTTTAAATCCAAAAAATCGATAAAACTTTTTATCCATAACTCCAAATGACTTCAAACTTGAAACAAGGCTAGATCATAACCTCAAAAACCTATCCCAACCAAAGATCAAGAAAAAACTTAAATAAATTGGGATTTATTGGCTCTTGAACTATTTTGCACTAAAACCGAGCTAAGGCCATAAATTGATCCAACTCTCAAACCAAAGCTCGAAATCACTTGAAATTTTGTATGCACCTTCTTTAGGATGTTAGAAATCTATTCGATTCAACAATCAAGAAAATGATTGTGAAATTTTTGATCTTTTTTCGATTGAAGGAAAGTTGCACTAAAATCGGATAAAAGAGGAAAATCTCGATATGCTCTTGCTTGTGAGTTCTTGATGACCTAGATTACCTTAGATATGTTCTCACATGTCATATAAAGCTATATTATAGCACGAACTCAAGTCAAAACACCTACAACGCTAAAACCTCAAAATCACCGCTCTTGAGCCAAAACCGGGTAAACACAAGAACTTACAAATACAAGTGACTAGATGGATGGGATCTAGTCTCCAAGACATATCTTCATCACTTACATATGCTTGGTACACAACAAGATCGAGGGAAGAAGAGAAAACACAAAAAATCAAGCCAAATCAAGATTTCATCACAAGAGTAAAAGATGGACTAAATTTCTCAAAAGCTTAACTTAGCCACCTCTCTCACTCCTTGCATATGGAGGTTCATAAGAAAAACCCTAACAAATACCTCTAGTTAGGTTTCATCCACTTACATAGACTAACCTGTTAATCCAACACATTATCGGGTTTTACACTTACACATACACGCTTCTCAAAACTCTCACACCCGTTAACCTATTAGTGAATTAACACTTCATCCACTTCATATTTTTAGCACATACAAGATCTAAACCATTTAGGCCAACGCCACACTTTTGCATACTGCCACTTTTTCAGTATTGGATAATTTACCAAAATACCTCCTTCCACGAAGCTTCCCACTTTCTTTGTTATGAAGCATCACTCATGCTTCGTCATCTTCTATATGGCTCCAATGACTTACGCCAAGCCTCTCGCGTGTCCGGATCTAACAAAACCGTCATAACTTGCAAATGATCTAAGTTACTTGGCACACCACATACTTCTCCTTGCACATGATGGCACCCGGCTTCCTTAACTGCACAAGACCTCTGCTCCTCCTAGAGCCTAGTCCTGGTCCGTCTTGTTATTGCCTATCATGCCCTCCGCCGGTAGCTTCCGCTCAGGCTCCTCATCATCTTGGCTTGTAACCACACCGCAAGCCTTGGTTATCATCGATGACTCCTTAATCGTCTGGAACTCGGCTCCTTCTGAGCGTAATCTCGATCTCCTGACTGTTTTGGACCTAAACTCTCCTAGCTTAGCTCTGGCCCCGTCCGTCTCACCATGACATATCTGCAAAGTCCTATAACCAACATAAACAAGTAAATTATCACGTAGCACCGTACAATACACAAAGTCATCAAGATTACTCTATGGCCGGGTTCTTTTAGTTTTAAAGTTAGTTTATGCTTGTACTATCTACAGCTAGCTTTTAAATAGTGTATTTTTTCAAGACATGGTTAACAGGAAAATTATAATAAAAAGTGTACTAGTTCAGCTGTACTGGCTAAAATTGCATGCAACTATTTTTCTCTGTGTACTGCCTCTCGTGAACAGCCAGAATTCAAATATTTAAGTCATAGGTCATAAACCATAAGCCATCAGCCCAAAAGAACCCACATATACACCCATAACCGAAAATATCTGACAACTTCAGTTTAGGTAACTTTTAAAGATAAGTACATGGAACTAGTCGTCTAAGCCTCCTCTTTTGTTTTAGGGCAATATATAAGCCACCTCTTATTTTTGCGTGACTTGTTAATTTGAGGGGCAACATGCAATTTCTGCATAGTTCGAAATAACCACTTGGACATTCACACAAGAAGGATGGCAGGGACGGCACTAGCTGGGAGCCGGTGTATCTTGTGGTCTTCCTTCAAGCTCAACCGATCAATGGATCGCTCCATCATTTTTTTTGCAAATACCCAACAAGAGCACGAAACAGAGCGAAGCTGGCAAACCGTAGTACTACAGAATATTTCCAGGATACCAGTCATTATAGAGGGGAATACAAAGCTCGTGAAAGTGAACATCTGACATTTATATATAGGGGCAGAACCCGATGATATAGGGCTTGTTAAGCACGAAGCCACGATGCATGACTGATTCTTCTCTATGTGCTTGTTGCCCTGCTCATATAAAGGCTGTGCTAATATAAAGGCTGTGTTGTCTAACAAAATGGCAGCAATGTTCTCATAAAATGCCATATAGATGGATCAAAAGTGAAGACAAGGCCAGGAGCTCATCGTGTATACTATTTTCAAATGGTAATCCGCCACTACCATGCAGGGTATGCTTAGGAGTCAGGAAGTGTACCGATTAATAGATGCATGATTCTTTGAACAAGCACATAAATTATTGGATCATAAGGGTCTTCTCACTCCAAACTGGAAGAGGACAAGAACTACGGATGTGTGAGCAAGAATGACCACATCAGCAAGAACCGCAACAAGAAGCCTCCAGCTCATGATCAAGGCAAAGAGAAGAAGTACCGCAACCTTAGCAAAGCCAAGAAACTCTTCCATCGCGTCCTCACCGACTTCAACAACTTCAACTTCAGTGACATAGAGGGCTGGAGAGACGACGACGGCGAGGATGATCCGCACAAGGACACTAAGGACGACACAACTTCATCGACATGTGCTTCGTGGCTGACGAGAACGGCATCAGTGATAACGACCTCTACAACGATTCCGATGAGGTATGCCCCTCCGACGACCATCTCAATGATGCTTTTCTCAAAGTTATGAAAGTTTTATGCTAGGTCTAGGGACTAGGTGTGGTGAGTTAGAGAAGGAGGTAGAGAGTCTGTTACGGGAGCTTACTTCACTTAGATCTGCTCCCTCCCGTGACGATTGTGATGTATGTACTTCTTTGCTGGGAGATATGGAGAAACTAAGGACCTCTAATGATAGTGTGATCTCTGAGCTAGAGTTGTTTAAGGTGGAGAATGTTAGTCTGCTAGCCAAGATAGAGATGACTAGAGTAGCTTCTCTTTCATCTGATACTATTGAGATTACATGTTGCACCTTGTGTGAAGATAAGGACAATGCTTTTAGAGGTCTTTATATAATACTTCTTGATCTGCCTAAAACATGTTAAAGTTGTAATAACTTGAAGATTAACTTAAAGAAGACAGATCATAAAATTACTGAAATGCAAGTTGTTTTGCTTGAGCCTGTTGTTTCTTATGCAAAATGTCCTAAATTAACTGTTGAACTTGAAAGTATTTTTAAACAATTTTAAAACATGTGATCATAACAAAAAAATAACTCAATATGCATCTAAGGCTCTTGTTAGCTCACAATCAAGTGTATGCAGAGACGTGTTTACATCACTACTGTACTGACAGGTGTTTTCACGGGCGTAGCGTAGAGGGCGCTGCGGAAAGTTTGGACGAAAAGATTGAAGTGATGATGCGCCCTGCAGTGTCGACTACACAGTTACCAACTTTTCGGGAGGCCACAGTAGTACTAGTGCTGTCAGAGAAAGCAATCGATCGACGCATGCGCATGCATGGCACGCACACACGCACTCTCACATAGATGGATCATGGATGGAACAATCTCATCTGGGCGACACGCGCTCGCACACATGCCCACTCGATGCCTCCGACGAGCCGCCCTGCAGCCGCTGCCTCCATGGACAAACCTGAAGCTAGCAAGCTTACACGCCTTTTCCAGCGGGGAACATACGACTTTAAACAACAAATTTTCGCGATGGCACTTTGACGTGTACAGATGTCCTCCTCGACCATGCAGGGGCGAGCGAGAGAGAGAGAGCTTGTGGTCCCTGGGCAAGGGCTGTCAGTGAGTTGGGTGGCATGGCGCAGATCATTCAAGTCGGGCACAATTGGCGGCACACAGACCGATGCAGTCGACAGCAGTGGTTTCCTGCCGAAACCAACCAACGTCCCACACCACGTGCGCGCACTCTGCTTCTGTGTATGCATCGGAGTTCAATTAATTTGGGAAGCATTTTTTTATCCACTACACGTTGTGAGAACTTTGAGCTGTACTGTTTCTGAATAGGGTTCACTTTGAGTATATTTCTTCGGAAAAACCCTCTGAACAAATCGCATCTTTTATCTCAAAGTGTTCCAGGTTTATCTTATGCAAACAACAGAATGCATCTGATCTGAGACGAGGAGACTATTTGTTCAGTACGGCACCACTTCAGAAATGCCAAATACAACAGCCGTTTACAGACTAGAGTACACTAGAGGCCATGAAGAGGGACGCGCAAGAGATGTACTGTAGCGGTATGGGAGTACGTACATGGAGCTCGCGTTTATTGGCATCAATAATGACAGCAGGATGGTATCATACGGATTTGCAGAGGCTTCTAATTCCACACCTGACACATGCATCATGATGTTTAATATTTTCCCCCTTCTCTGTGCATGCTACTGTTGTCTGTTGGGAGGGGGGGAGTCCACAAGACTAAAGAGGATTGTGCATGCACAGTTGCACACACACAGGAAGCAGGAAGAGACACTGTCACATAGAGACGGCTCTAAACCGTGTCACAGGTGATTTTTGTACCGTTTAATTTATCGGAAGTACTAAACAGCAGTCGAAAGTTTTTTTTGACCCCAAAACACGCGGATCGTCATCCGTCCGTTTTTTCCGAGATTCGTGTTGGGGATCAGAGTGCGCCGCGCGGGTTCGAAAATACCGCCCGTTTTCCCCAGACCCGTTTTCACGAAGCTTCGCGGAAGTTGCCCGTTCGAATACTATTCCGCATCGTTTCACACACCTTCGCTTTTTCCATTCTCTGGAGAGAGAGAGAGTGGAGACCGGAGTACTCGAGGGGGAGGAGTGGGCGACATACGAAACACCAAAAAGGAGGGGAGATTGAGCGAAAAGCTCGTCGCTGGAGCGGAAGCCGACGACACCGGAGAGCGAGCAGAGGGTGCGGAGCTCTCGAAGGGGAGAGTGGAGAGGTGCGGAGCACCCGAGGGTTCTCTGTTTTGTGCGGAGTTATCGTCGCCGGAGTGGAGATTTTGTTGCCGTCCTCATTTCAGCGTATACCTCGTCGCCGGAGCGGAGTTATCGTCGCCGGAGCGGAGATCTACGCCGCCGTTTCAGATTAAGCGTAGATCTCGTAGCCGGAGCGGGAGATCTTCGTCGCCGTTTCAGTTACAGAGTAAATCTCGTCGTCGGGAGCGGAGATATCGTCGACTGCACCTTTTATTTTGGGGTGAGACCTCATCGTAGTGTACATATTTTTTCTCCTGCATGTAGCTGAAAAACCGAAACATCTGCATGGTTTTGGCTTATTTTGCTATGTGTTCAGCCTTCTATGACAACAAGTTCAATCTTTAGCAAGCATATTCATTTGTGATATACTATATGGATCACATTTTTTTTTGTTTTCAGATATACTATTGGAACTGTACTGCTCTTAAAATGTTTTGTTTCATTAAATTTCCCTAAATGTTTTGTTTGATAAATTTGCGAAAATGTTTTGATAATTTATTTAGCAATTAGCATTTTGCTATGTGTTCAGCCTTCTATGCGTTTTGAATGCTATGCTTGGTTAAATTGTTTTGTTTGGTTTGATGCTATGTTTTGGTTAAATTTCCCAACATGTTTAATTTATTCAGATATACTAAATGGTTTTTTGCATTTTGCTATGTGTTCAGCCTTCTATGCGTTTTGAATGCTATGCTTGGCTAAATTGTTTTGTTTGGTTTGAATGCTATGTTTTGGTTAAATTTCCCAACATGTTTTATTTTGTTATCCCTAAATGTTTTGTTTGATAAATTTGCGAAAATGTTTTGTTTGATAAATTTGCGAAAATGTTTTGATAATTTATTTAGCAATTAGCATTTTGCTATGTGTTCAGCCTTCTATGCGTTTTGAATGCTATGCTTGGTTAAATTGTTTTGTTTGGTTTGAATGCTATGTTTTGGTTAAATTTCCCAACATGTTTAATTTATTCAGATATACTAAATGGTTTTTTGCATTTTGCTATGTGTTCAGCCTTCTATGCGTTTTGAATGCTATGCTTGGTTAAATTGTTTTGTTTGGTTTGAATGCTATGTTTTGGTTAAATTTCCCAACATGTTTTATTTTGTTATCCCTAAATGTTTTGTTTGATAAATTTGCGAAAATGTTTTGTTAATTTATTTAGCAATTAGAGTTAAGATTAGAGAGAGGTAGTAGATCTATTTTAATCTGCTGTATTATTGTACTATAACATCAGGGATCGTATGGACGTAATTTGAGAATTTCAACTACTAGAAAGTTGTAGAGATCTTCGATAGTTTACTGTTCAGTTTTTATTCCTGTTAAACATGAAATTATATACTCATTGCATACACGACCAAAAGTGCTAATATAAAAAAAATCAAAATTACTTAAAAGAGAACTCAAATTTGCAATTGTCCAAACTACAATAGTCTTTCTTACAAATGAGATTTCAATAGCTTCCATTCTGTAAACATAATACTATTCTGCATACAACTGGACCTTGTTTTCCCTTTTTGTCATTCATTTTTTATGATATGTCAGTTGAGTATCTTTTTATCTTCTCCTGACCGCATTGTAGCCGTCTGTACTCCAACACGTCTGAACAACTGGTCTGTAAAAAGTTGTAATTGTGAGAACAACTGGTATGTAATCATGGGCCTTTTTTTGTACGGATATGCATTTGTTGTGTGGTATAACGTGAACCAAAACGGACACAACCCACGAAGGAATCCGTAGAAAAAAACATCAGAACCAACAATTGTTTGGCGGTTGCGGATCCGTTATGGGCATTGATTTTAAAAATCGGGGCCCAATAAGAAATGAGGATCCGTTAAGCAGTTTAATGGAGGTTTTGTAAGGATGATCTGGTACGTCCACTTGTTTGATCGTATGGCCTACAGTTTGACTGTTTTTGACAAAAAAAAACAGTCAAATATCATATAGACAGTCCCTTAATTTATTATATCTATAATAACAGACGATTATTATAGAGGATTTTTAAGCCGTCTATGATAAGTCATATCACAAACGGTTCGTCTCAAGAACTATCTATGAAGACCAACTATCATAGACGGTTGGTGCACAGAACCATCTGTGATAGTAGACATTCACAGACGGTTTATACAACAAAACCATCTATGATAGTTGGCTCAATATATAGAAATTTTTATGTTTTTCGGCTAGCCTTAAGACATGCTAGCCATGTCCTCTGAAAATAAGCAAACAGATCACAAATAATTGCAGATCTTATAGCATACAACAATCATTACATAGATCTCACAAATGAATTACAACTGAATGAGTAACAGTTGAATCAAATGTTTGAACATAACATCTATTGATTTTTGTCGCCGGAGTTGAACTCTCTCTCGGGTCAATGACGTCCATCATCAAGAAGGTAGAGCGCCATCCTCGAACGTCGGAGAGTTCGTTAAGATCAAATGTAGTTGAGTTGATTGTGATGCCCTGTCACTAGGAGTAATGTCGTAAAGTAGACAACATAAAGTCACAACTCTCTGCATTTGGATTGCTTTTAGATGCGTGCAAGTGCAATGGTATATATTATCAGGATGAAAAGTCTTAATTATGGAGCCTGGGCACCGTGGTGCCTCTGTTTTATATATATATATATATATATATAGGAAAAATACCTTCTACACCCGGGTGTAGTTACACTCACCTCTAATATACCACCTAAACAAATTTGAAATACTCCTTTATCACTTTAGGTACATTTGTATACTAATTATAAGATACTCCAATGTGAACCACACGAAAAACTTGTAAAGGAGTATCATATATATATATATATATATATATATATATATATATATATATATATATATATAGAAGGATATTATCACATATGGTTTTTAAAATAACCGTCTAAGATATGTCGATTTTTATTGTGAATTATCACAGATGATTTGGATTAAAAACCGTCTGTGACGCTTGCAATTACCACAGATGGTTTTTGGTTGGAAGTGTCTGTGAAACCGTCTGTGATAATTACAAAGGTCACGGACAGTTCTTATTAAAAAAACATCTGTGATAATTGCAGAGGTCACACATGGTTTTTAATCTGAACCGTCTGTAAATTAGACGGTCCTCAACAATACATCGTCTGTGATAATTATATTTCATAGACACTTCTAACCATCGCTAGTAACATAGATGGTCACGCTTGTAAAACTATATGTGATAATTACAATACTGACGGATTATAAGAACTGTTTGTGATGAGATGTCAAGTATAGTTTTCTCTGTAGTAGTGAGAGTAAGGGCATGCAGTGGCAAAAAAGGAAAGCTAAACTGATGCAAGCCGAAGGACAAGGCCGGCTGGATCGAAGCTGGGTGTACGTTGAGAACCGTGTGAGTGAAGAGTACATCGATGGCTTGTCTGCTTTTAGAAGAGTTGCCAAACATGACATATTGAAGAGGGGGTGAAATTTATGTACTGTCCATGCAATGCTCACGAGAATCTTAAGATGTTTACCAATTTAGCGCAGATAGAAGCACACTTGATTCAAAGAGGTTTTAGAGAGGGGTATACATATTGGAGTAGTCAAGGTTAAGAGTAGATTATACAGAAAGGTATTAACATCATCGAGGAAGATAACACTGTACCATATGTCGATTGTTCTTTCAATAATGATAGGTTGCACAATGATAATCTGGTTCAGATGTTGCGCGATATAGAAGGAAACTATAGTAAGAGATAGTTTTGTATGGAGCACTCAGAGAAACCATTGTTCTTAGGATGCAAGCCAAAATACACAAGGTTTTTATCTGTGCTTGAACTACTGAAGTGGAAGGCAAGCAATGGTTGGTCAGCTAAGAGTTTCATGGTGTTGTTAGGTCCCTTAGCGGACATACTTCCTGAGGGAAACGTGTTGTCCAAAACCATATATCAAGCCAAGAAGATTCTATGTCCCTTGGGAATGGAAGTAGATAGAACACGTGCATATCCAAAAGATTATATCATGTACTGTAAAGAGTATGTAATTATGCATGTATGTCTAGTGTGCAAAGTATCCCGATACAAGTGTAATAATCACTCCATTGACAGTGAGGGAATCGAGGTTCGAGGTAAAGCAAGGATCTCCGATTAAAATGTTATAGTATCTATCTATAATTCCTCATTTGAAGTGTTTATTGTGAACTGAAAGGAGGTGTGAGATTAACATGCAGCAGCTGGCAGCATGCATGCAGATAAATAAACTCCTAACTAGTAAGGTATGGCGTACAAACCAGTACTAGTACCAACAAAACCTTTACCCCTCTCTCTCTCTCTAGGTAAGAAAATGAATGGATCGGAGGATATTCGTTTGATAAGCTTATAAAGCCCCTGCCCTTGTGTCCCTCCCATGAAGCATAGATCACCATTCGATGCCCTGAGGAGGCCATGACAACGAGATCTGCTCGCTGTAGTACGTACTCCTCTAGGCTCTAGTCCTGTAGCTAGCCCATCCACACCACCAGATCGATCTCGCCCCCCAGTTCCCCCCTGTGGGATTAATTGGTGTATGTGAGATGTAACCATCCAACCACTGAACCACATCCCAACAAGCTGCATTCTTAGGCCCTGCTCAGACAGTGCAATGCTATGCAATATTGCTAACATGGGGGAGACAGAGAGAAGAGGCCAAGTAAGTGTGTGTATGCATGCATGCGTAGGTGTGTGAGGAGTGAAAGAGAGAGAGCCTTTGTGTAGCACCCGAAAGGAGAGAGAGAGGGGCGGTGAGCTGGGATGTCCGTGTTGAGAAACCGACGCTGGCGACCAGTCCGATCGGGATCTCTGCTTAGAACAAGAACGAATCAATCACAGAATCACAGAATAGTAGATGAACACAGAGAGAGGTAGAGAGAACTCCTGGTCTTTCTTTATTGCTTTCATCCGTGTGTATACAATGGGGGGGTTGGCTCTCTATTTATACTAGGTGGTGGGGTGCCCAATATGTCAGGACTCTCGGCCTACTGGGACTCGAGTCCGCCAGACTCTATCTCAGTAGGCGGTTTCCTAACACTCCCCCTTGGGCACTCACCCAACATGCTTATGTCTCATCAAAACTCCATAAAAACCTAGTGGGAAAAATTTGGAGAAAGAGTACATAATACATGTGTTGCTGCGATGCACGAATTGCCTCATTAAAAACCTTGGTCGAGAAACTTCAGTCAGGAAAACTCGTCAAGGGAAAAAGAGTACAATCCACCCAATTTCATTCGGTCTTCGGGACCTTGTTCCTTTGGGTACTCAATCTTCATGATCGAGATTTACTAACGGGCTTGAGAGAATTCTCCCCCTGAATTCTGCACTTCTCTAAGTCTCATTATTCTAATCCTCACACGCATCTTTCAAAGTTAGATGCGGGGTGACTTAGTGAACAAATCATCGATTTTCACAAGACTTAGTATGCATACCTTTATCTCGTCCATCTTTTGCAATTCATGAGTATAGAAGGACTTGGGGTTGATATGCTTTGTGAGATGACTCTTCACATAGCCCGTTTGCATTTGTACAACGCAGTGAATTATCTTCATGGATAATTGTGGGGTTTGCACAATGTTCATCCCACATGACTGCTGGATGTGGTGAACCATTTGGTCGAGCCAAGCGCACTCGCGTGCACTTCATACAATGCTATAATTTCGAGTGGTTCGTCAAGTAGCTACAAGGCTTTGCTTAGACGATTTTCGAGGAATTGCGCCCACCACACAGAATACATAGCATGCTTGTGACCTTGCGGTATGCGGGTTAGACAAGTACCAAAGATCTCGCATAGCCAATCAAGTTCAAGTCTTGATTCTTTCGAGAACAATCCAAGGTCCTTACTTCCTTGGAGGTATCGGAAGGTGTCCTTTATGCCCTGCCAATGCCTTTTGGTAGGTTCTGCATTGTACCTTGCTAACAGGTTTATAGCAAATGCAATATCTGGTGTAGTGCAATTTGCTAAGGACATGAGTGCTTCTATTGCACTCAAGTATGGGAATTCCGGTCTCAGGACTTCCTCCCCCTTTTCCCTAGGTCGGTAAGGATCTTTTTTCTTGTAGAAGACCTTCCGATCATCGGTACTTTCGATGGGTATGCCTTCTCGAAGCCAAACCTTTCTAGCACCTTCTGGGTGTAGGTCGACTGATGTACCAAGATTCCTTCGGGGACATGCTCAAGCTGCAGGTCTGAGCAGAACTTGGTATTGTTCAAATCTTTCATTACAAACTCTGACTCCAAGTAGGAGCTTGCTTCTTTATATCTTCTCGTCCCGATGATATTCAGATCATCTACATACAAAGAGATTATACAGAATCCATTCTGGGATCGCCGTATAAATACACAAGGACAGTCTTCATTGTTTGTGTAGCCTTTCTTGCAGAGAAAGTAGTTCAAGCGATTATACCACATTCTTCCAGAATGCTTCAATCCATACAGTGACTTTCTGAGTTTCACACTGTACAGATTTCTATTTGCTCTGTCTTGGAATCTCCGAATCCAAGTTACCGTAAAGGTATACAGTCACAACATCCATTAATTTCATTTCTAAGTTCAAGTTTACTGCCATTGAGATCAAAATATATAAAGGTAATTCCACTCATGACCGGGGAGTAGGTTTCTTCATAATCAACTTCAGGACGTTGAGTGAAACCTTGTGCTACTAGCCTTGTTTTGTATCTCACTACTGCTTTCTTTCATTTCTCTTCGAACAAATACCCACTTATGCACTACGGGTGCACATAGGGAGGTGTGTGGCATACGGGCCTAAAACCTCTCTTTGTTCGAGATAGCAATTCGATTGCTATTGCCTTTCCCAATCTTCCCAATCTGATCTTTTCTTACATTCAGTGAGCGATGCATGCTCGGGATCAAGATCGATGATTGTGGCAATATTCTTTGCGAAGTATATATCGATATTGGCTGTTGTCCTGTTCATGGACTCTCCCGTGTGCACATAGTTTATAGCTATTTCTTCATGAGTCGCTTCTTCTGGAGCGGTTGCTTCTTCTGGAGCTTCTCCTTGCACATCGCTTCTTCCAATTGCGGTGGCAAGTCCCTTTAGTTTTTCGACTCCGATGTGTGCGCACACATCCATGCCGATGGGGATATTCAGATCCGGTATGCCCTTTTCTGAAGGTGTCATACTTGTGCCAGGTCTCAACTGGCTCCCCTTCTCATTCTGGGGGACTTTAATGATCGGCTGTGGTAAGTCCTTCTTATCCTTTTCACCAGCGCCCCGGTTACTAAGGATTCGAGGAACCGGAGTTCTCGTCCTCTTTTTATTTTTCCGAGGCCTCGGGCGAGATTAGGGATACCTTCGCTTTCTTTGGTATTTCAACCCTCTCCGGCAAAGGCGTGCAGCACATGCGACTTAGTCACGCTTTCAAATCACTAAAGTGATCAGCCAGCTGATTTGCTAATGCTTGCAAATCAATTGTCTTCTGGACTTCTTTGTCTTCGGACTTCTATTGTCTTCTGGACTTCTGTTGTCTTCTGGACTTCTATTTGCTTCACTAGTGCACGGGTCATGTGCATGTATTTCCCGACATTTTCCATCAAGGGGTTGATTTCCTCCCCCTAATGTTGGGAAATTTTCGGTGCTGACCCTTGCGCTAGTGCATAGATGGATGGATGTTGTAGGCCAATGGTCTAGAATTGATGATATTCGCTGCATGTAGGACTGCATGTCCCCAACATGTAGCTGGCAAATTACATTTATGCAAAAGGGGGCGGGCAATAAATTTAATTCTCTTGATTAAAGCTTCTGCCAAACCATTCTGGGTATGGACATGCGGTACCGAGTGCTCAACTGCAATCGCCATGCAATAATCATCAAATGCCTCTGAAGTAAATTCTCCGGCATTGTCCATTCTGGTGGACTTGATATGATGATTAGGGAATACATTTCTGATGCGAATGATCTGCGAGATCAATTTTGCAAAGGCGTGGTTTCTTATGGGCAACAAACCCACATATGATCACTTCGAGGAAGCGTCAATGAGCACTATGAAAGACTTAAATGGCCCTGAGATGGACTGAATGGGACCGCAAATGTCTTCCTGGATGCGTTCCAGGAATGCAGGTACTTCATCCTTCACTTTCATAGTGGAGGGTCTAGTAATTAATTTCCCGGTGGCACATGCAGGGCACACAAAATCTTCATGATTCGGGAAATATTTTACATTAATATTATGCCCTTTGGAATTGTTGATTATATTTCTCATCATTCTACGACTGGTGGCCTAATCATCATGCCGAGACGATGAGTTAAGAGCTTATAAATCATGCTTCGTGACGGTGCAGTCGCAGTGCCTTGGTGTTGGTATAATATAGCCCGTTTTCTAGTAAAGGAAGTTTTTCTAATACCCTTTTTCCATGCTCTTCGCGCTTCGTAATGAGCAGGTATTCCTTACCGTACTCTTCTTCAGTCTCATCGTGGAAACTTTTGCGCGAATATTCTTGAAACTTAGGAGAGTTCTAGTCGATTTTGGGTACAATAAGGCTTCTTTAATGACCAAAATTGTGCCCATGGGGAGTATAATTGTGGCTCTTCCTGAACCAATTATACAAGCATCACTTCCGCGATTTGACGTAAGGTCGCTAGTGCTCTTCTGAATTGATGAAAACTTAGTCTCTCTTAAGATGGTATTCGTTGTCATTGGCTAAGCACACTTCCTTTATAGGGCTACACATGTTCTAATATAGGGTATTTTATTCATATGCATGAGAAGGCAATCAACGATAAATAAAATACTTCAATATCGTAACATATCATGCCATCATAAACCGAATAAATGAATGAATTATTCCAAAATCATCCAACCATCACGAGATAACAAATCCTAAAGTACCATCCATGCAAGATCTAACTTGTCCATTTTAACATAAAATAATCGACAATTAACGTCTCATGCATTACGTGCATTAGACGAGTCGATTAAGAAATCATCGACTTCTTCGGCTATCTTTTCAGAAGTGATATTCTCTTCAAGAGAAATCATGGCAGTGGCTGCCTCTAGGTTGTAAGGGGGTGCTGTTGCCGGGATGGTCTCAATCTCCATCAACTCGTGCAACTGCTCGTAATGCTCCCCTCAACCAATGCAAAGTGAGCTTCAGTCGCCTTTGCCATTCCTTTTCGGGCTTGGTGGGCATCAATTACATGTTGCGGCTCTTTGCGGACCATGACCAATGCCCCACTTGCCACACTTGTAGCAACCCTGGTTCTGCTGGCCATAGGTCTTGCCACTTTTCATAGCCTTTTTGTCATTTGGAGCATCTGATTTGCCTTTCTGGGCAACGGCCTTACCCTTCTTTCCCCTTCTTTTCATCAAGGGCTTTCGCACCTTGTAGCTCCCAGCGTTGGCCTCACGGCCAGCGGAGCTCCCCAGTGGCTGAGTGACGTAATTCTTGCGGAGAAGTTCGTCCTGAGCCTCCGCAACCTGCATCATATCGATCAATTCGGCGTACTCCTTGTAGCCGTCTTGACGATAGTTGCGGGCGGATTGAACAGCATTGGGGTGAAAAGTGGACAGGGTCTTTTCGATCTTCTGCTCATCTGTGATCTGCTTGCCACAGAGTTGAAGATTGGTACAAATCCTGTGCAAGACAGAATTGTACTCCCCGACCGTCTTAAAGTCGGCAAACCTCAGTCTGACCCATTCTTGCTCTGCTTGAGGAAGGATGGTGTACTTTAGCCTCTCAAACCGCTTCTTGAGTGCGGTCCAGAGTGCTAGCGCGCTTTTCTCCGCCATATACTCATTCTTGAGAGTAATGCAGAGGTGGTGCCGAAGAAAATGAAGTGCCTGATCATTCTCCTCGGGCGTTGGTTGGGCGTCATTCAGTCCGCCAATCCCAATAGCTGCGCGGAGCCGTTTGGCTCCAAGTACTATCTCGACATCGGATGCCCACGTCAAATAGTTACGGCCATGCTGGGCCAGCTCCTCGAACTCCCGGTTCGTGATTCCAGTCATCTATATACAGTTAGATGGAATAAGTTTACTTCAGGTAAACATGCATGGAATAATTTACTACAGGTAAATAAATGGTACAAAAGGTTCTCGTAATATTTCAGAATTTTCTATGAATTTTCTATAAATTTTACTGTTAATTTCAGTGATTAAAAGTAATTTAAACAATTACAATTAACCAAAACAGTAAATAAATACAGAAAATACAAAGAATAATAATGGCAGAAATAAATAAGCTTCAAATGCTAAAAATAATTCAAAATTCGGATTCCCGAGGTCCTTTTATGCCAGAATATCAATTTTCGATGAATTCGCAATTTACGGGGTTTTACGCAAATTTTCGCCTCGAGAAAACTTTATGTAATTTTTGATTTTCCGAGGGGTCTTCTGCAAAAATTTGGACCCATTCGTAAATCGGAGGATCGATCAGTAATTTTCAGAATTACCGAGACCTTTTTGCAAAATTCCAGACTTAAATGCGATTTTCGGGTCCTATCGGTAATCACTGGGACCTCAGGGGGTTTTTCGCAAAAGTTATCGGCCTGCCCCGCCGGTTAGATTTTTTTTCTCTCGGCCCATTTCCTCATGGCCCATGCGGCCTTTCCCCCCTTTCTCGGCCCAATCCGGCCCATGCAGGTCGACCGGCCCGTCCGGTCGCCTTACCCCACGGGGGGAAGGGGTTAGGGTTCCCCCGCCCACTTCTTTTGTGCGGCGGTGCTCGGATCGGATCGGGCGGCGCGCGCGGCCGGTGGCGGCGGCGGCGTGCGGGGCGACGCCATGCGGGCGCGTGGAGAATCCAGGCCATCAGAGGAGCGGCGCCATACGGGCGCGATGAGGAAGCCGGGCCACTGTCTCGGGTGGCGGTGGCGGTGCGTCGTGCGTCGGGCGCAGTGCGCGGAGTGGCGCGAGGCCGGGCCGGCGCCTGGGCCGAGACAGTCGGCCGGGCCGAGCCGAGCGGTGCGGCGTGCTGCAAGCGGCGGAGCGACACGGCCGAGACAGACGGCTCGGCGTCGAGCCGACGGCAGCAGCGTCGGTCATAAGCCGGAGTGGCGCCGGGCATGGCAGCGCTGGCAGTGGGGGTCGGCGGTGGTCCTACTGCGGCCGGCCGAGTCGGGGTTGGTACGCCACAGTAAGGTGAGGTGAGTGGCGCGGCAGGGCCAGAGGCCGAGAAGGGTCGGCATGGTCGAGGCCGTCGGTGGCGGCCAGCGGCGGCTTCGGCCGGCGCGGTGGCGATAGTCTTGCTGGGGCGCGATCATGGTGGCGGCCCGCCTTGTCTTGGAGGCGTGGTCGGCGGTGTCTGGCGTGGGAGGTCGGCCGATACGGGCGGCGGCGTCCACCGACGGTGTGGTGGCGGATGGCTCATGCGGCTTCGAGCCGTCGCTGGTTTTTTTCTCGTGTGTGATGCACACGAGCAAAGACGAAGAAACGATGCCAAAATTTTCCGTCTGACGATCATGCGGGATCAAACAAAAGATGTACAAAATTCGTTTCAATCTACGATGCAATCGACATCCACCCCGTTTCGTAATCTACCGATCGACATTGTGCCGGCGATTTCAGATCTGCTCGCGGTAGATTTGGGGCGGATTTGCATCGTTCTAATCTACAATGCAATCGACATCTACCCCGTTTCACAATCTACCGATCGGCATTGTGTCGGCGACTTCGTGTCTCTGCGGGTAGATTAGGGCGGATTGCACCGTAGAAATTCAATCTAGAACGCGAAAAGAAAATGCGGATTCAAAAAGCGATCTAGAAAACAATTACGTGCCGATGATTACCTCGCTCACCGTAGCGTAGTCGTCGCGATAACGTGTTGAGAAACCGACGCGGCGACCATCCGATCGGGATCTCGCTAGAACAAGAACGAATCAATCACGAATCACGAATAGTAGATGAACACAGAGAGAGGTAGAGAGAACTCCTGATCTTTCTTTATTGCTTTCATCCGTGTGTATACAATGGGGGGGTTGGCTCTCTATTTATACTAGGTGGTGGGTGCCCAATATGTCGGGACTCTCGGCCTACTGGGACTCGAGTCCGCCAGACTCTATCAGAGGCGGTTTCCTAACAGTCCGGGCCAAATAAACAAAGCTTTTTTTTGAGAGAGAGAAACAAAGCTGGGTACTACTACTGGGGTGCATGCATGCAAGGGAGGGTGGGAAAACCCAAATAATTCCTGCCATTTCGGACAGGGAGGGGGCAGCGAGCGAGGACGGGGACTCCTCCGGTCCTCCCTCCCCCCGCTCCACTTCTCTCACCCTGATCAAACCGTTGAGCTCTCCCCGTTCCGTCGCTTTCACTCGGCCCACGTGCTTGCTCGCTCCCATGTCGATGGGGCCATCCAACTGTGTTACAATGGGATAACACTTATTATGAAATTAACAAGATAAAACACGAATCAACGAAGAACAATAAAAAAATATGAGACAGAAATTTAATATAGAAAACTTTTTGAGTGAAGAACCACTGACGCACAAACAGCGAAATCACTACATGAAGATAAGTTACAAGCATAAAAAACTTTGGCATATTTCAACCGTACGATTACAGTGATACATATATTGGTTAGAAAACAAGAGTCTCTAATAGAGAAAGAAACAGAATTCTAGTCAGCAATAAAATAGAGATCTTAGTAATTTCTTGAAGACAAGAACATCACCTCACCTCGAGAGTCTCAGAAGATAATGGTGAAGAGTTGTAGTTAAAAAATAGCTTAAGTAGCTATGTCTATGCATGTACCTTAGAACACTATATCTAATATGCGTCGATGCAAAGCCCATCACAGATATGAAGATGATTCTAATCATAACGCTAATCAAATTCGTTAAGCAATCACAATGACAAAATATCCGCGGGAGATCCAACTGTGCGCGAGGTTGCTTTCTGTCATTGTGCGAGGGATATCGGATTACCTCCGTCCGTGACAGTGACATGGGGTGGGCTAGGTCGGTGGGGGCGATGTGCTGTTCATGGGTGCATCTACCTTCTACCCACCCCGGCCGGCTGCTGCAGAGATGGGAAGGGGAGGCAGCGAAGCATGTATGCGTGGACTGTGTGAAGAATAAAAAAATTACAGGAAGATTATCCTTTTTTTCATCTTGCTATGATAAAAACGCAGAAGATATAGGTTTACTACAAAGTACTACTTGTGCAGTTCCTTTGCCCCAATATCTATCGTATTTCATGCATGCTACCATTTTGAAAACCTTATTTGGAACATAGGAATTTTCTATGAAACTTATTAATCCATGTGTTCTAATAGGAGCCTCGGTAATTTCCATCTTAGATAAGCGATGAACTGCTGGCTTCACCGAGGAAAAAAAATACACATGAAGTGTTGTGGGCCTTCTCGTGCCCATCGGCGCGTGACAATATTTTGCTGTTCGGGACATTGTTTCATGCTGGTCAGTTGCGTACGGACGGGCTCAATTATTGGTGTACTCAAACTACACCTCTCAACTCCCAACACGGCCACACCGGACGCATTCATTTTTTTTAATTGGCTGCGTGCCCTACACTACGTACGTACACGTCGTGGCCACCAGGAGACTAGGAGAGTATGGTAAATTCTCACGGCTACTCATGCAGCTGATCGATGAGGCCAGCCTACACGGAGCAATGTGCCTTTCCGCTATCAAGGGACAGAAAAAAAATGAACTTAGTCGGATCGGGATCATGTTACTGCTCACCTTTCTTTATGCACCGGTGGGGCGCGCGCATGGCAGTACGCACTGTTGGGGTTTGTGAGACAATTTTTGTTTAGGTTTCTTCTCAGCGTTTCCTCATCATGGAGGGAGCGTTCTAAATTGCGTGCACAATTTTTATTTCATTCTTTGGTGAGGAGGTTGTTAAGATAGACTATTTTATTGCTAGCCGCAGGAAACAAGTAGCCCCACTTGGCATGATGGGTTAGGCCGTTAGCATTTGTAGTTGCTTTTGGGGCATCAGGCTCTGACTTTACGGCGCAGTGTCTGAGCGCGAGATCTTACTGCTATATTGTTGTTCAAGCTGCAATGCACCTGTGTATTCATTGACCTAGTAAAATTGTTCTCCAAGTTAGAACTTTTATGTAGGGAGCTCCACGATAAAAGCTGTAGAAGCCTGAAAGATGGTATTAAGGGTCTGCTTGATATGTTTGTGGCTTATAGTTTTTAGCTGAAATTTTTAAATTTTAATTGTTTACGACAGATATTACGGAAAGAGATATCCGCTTGTGATTTTGATTGATATAGATATTAGGCTTTTAACGTGTTTTTCGGCTTTCCAGTTGAAGATCTCTCATACTGGGTAACAGCCTGAGACAAGAAGAGGAGCATTAGTGGTTACTTTTTTACGGTGTTAGATGATGGCCCAACATGTTCTAGAAGCCCAACAAGCTTCCACCACGTGGGTCGTACAGACAAAGGTGAAAGTTGTGGAAGCCATAGCATATCTCGTCCTATAGAAATTTTTTCGCAAATCTGGTATTTGTATGCACGAAATTACAAATCTAGCTTCTTCTATGATCGCGACAGCAGCTATAGGTGACACATGTCATCTATCGTGTTGTCCCACCACGGCAGAAAGTGCCCACTCGACAAGAGAGAAAGAAGCGCGGCAAGAGGTAGTGGCACCAGGCTACCGAGCTGGTGGAGCACAACAAAAACCTACTGCACAATACTAGCTTGATAGGAGTTGGTGTTAAGCTCATCCAACGTGGCAGGTTGATGGGTCCCACCGCCTGTCGCGCTCATTTGTTGCCTGTTGAATTGGGTGCCTGTTGAATTGGGCAAAGATGCTGTGGTGCCACAACCCGCCGATGTGGGGTAGTGTTGCCGGGCCGAGCGCCGCCATTGGCCACCGCATGCACAGTGCACGGGGAGAGATAGAGAAAGAGGAATAGATGCATTTTTTAGAGGGAAAAGAGATAAAGAGAGATAGAGATAGAGTGAGAGATATAAGAGAGAGATAGGGTTAAGAGAGTTTTCAGGGTGCTACAAGCATATTATCTCTTTGTACCTTTTTCTTTCTCCACATAGAATTTTACTAATTTAATATAGTTAAAAGACAGCTGAGATAACGCTATTGGAGATGTTCTCGTAATGATGACTACGTGTGAATTATGGATAGACGAAAAGAGGCCCAAGCAAACCCAATTTCAGGGCTTATCAGGTTGTGAACTATGGAGCCACGATTGGGTCGCCATTTAGTCCTCTTCATGCGTGAACTCTAGGCCCACCGCTTAACAGCTCGGCTATTGAACTGTAGATCAAACATAGAGGAGCAATTGGCTATAAGCATGGGATTTAGGCCCACGACCCTTTTCTTTTCTTTTTCTTTTTTTGCGAGGGCTTTCCCATTTAATTGCTGCACCGAGTGAGTTTTGAATAGCCTTTGATCTTTTTCTTCAAATAGAACGGTGGATACAACGTGTTTGTCAAAAGAACACTTTGGGCCTTCGATCGGCTCCTCCCGAAGGACAGAAAAAGGTTTATATTTGAACTAACTCCCCTTCATCCAAAGCTAAAAAATAGTGGCTTATAACTGAAATTGCATTGTAACTGGCTGAAATTATACAGTAGCTGAAGATGGCTTATTTGGCGTAATTAAATTTACAAAAATTAAAAATAGAAAAAATATGTTAGCTCATCACAGACAACTCAAATGAATACGGAAAAAAAAAGAACCGGCAAAAAAGCTCAAAAAAACTAAAAGTTCAGAAAAAGACGAAATTTATGAATAGTGAAAAATAAACCAGAAGCTCAAACCGAAATGACTAAATCTTATTGTCCTACATATCGCAAATTATAATAACATCAATTTCGATTTTCATATTCACTGAATGTCTGATTCAGAAATGAAATCAAATAATTCATACTCAAATAATTTTGATTTTTAGATTCACAATTCACCGATTGTCAAATACTCAAATTCATACTCACTAACTCACAGAGAGATCGAAATTAGCAACTTACATTCATGATTCATACTCACAGTATCACAAAGAAATTAGTCGCTTGCTCGTGCTCGGGAGCTCGGCCAAGGGCAGGCAACGTCGCTACGAACTGTGGCGATCACCGAGCGCTGGCCGATAGGACTAGCTGTGCGAGGAGAGGGGCTTGCCATGGCTAGGACGCGAGCCGCGAGGGGAGGGCATAGGGCAGGGCTTGGCCGAAGGGCAGATGATGCGCCCCAACAGTGGCAAGGAGCGGCGGTGCAGTGGCGGCCCCGAGGACGCGCAAAGAAGATCCCCGTGGTGGCTCCGCCGACCGCCGTCTTGTCGGGCCCGCGGCTGGGAACTTGGGAGACACCGAGATGGGGAGAGGGAGGTTGCCAAAGCGCTAGGGTTCAAGGGGGCAGCCACCAGCCGGGCAGGCTAATGGCTTCAAGCCATTTTTTTAGCTAGACTGGACCGTGGGAGTTGGGACTTGGGGCCTTGGGCTATATCGGGACTTCGGGAGGGATGTATCCTATAGGCAATAGGCTCAATTCGCTGAAATAGGGTTGGATACTAGAAATAATATAAGCTAAATTATAAGATTTATACTCCGAACTAGACTGAAATTACATAGATTATATACTAGTATTTTTTCACGTCCCAAATTAAAGACCATGTTGCTATGGGCTCAAAGTTACCCCTGATTGTACTGTCTCCTTTTATTTGCTCCCACAAAGCAAAAGATCGATGATCGAACTAATTTTGCTACAACGTGGCCTCAATAGTAGTTAGTTTTGGTCCTGTCTGGTCCAAAAGGGCACCAGCCACCGTACTTGTGCAAGTTACCAAGATTACAACACTTTGTACAGGTGACATCTACAAAAGCGACGTTTAGCCGAATCAAATCATTGCAAACGGACAAACCACGTCCCATGCCGCCCGTCAGTGGAACATGGAATCTCAGCCCACAGCCCAAGGCCCCTGAATTTTGATCCAACTATTACAGATAGCGAAAGGACCTAAAATAGAGGCTCGGCCCAGGAACACGCCAAACCGCCTACGCCGCCACACCGGGCTGTTTCTTTGCCACGGGCGCGCGAACCCGCCCGTTTCTTCTGTCGGATTCTAGCGCATACCAGCACCGTGTCGAGGACCTCGCGGTCTCGCGCGAGCCGAGCCGCCACCCGGTCACATCAAAACCGGCGTCCACTGCCCACAGGACGCACGCCACACGCTGCGATTCCACGGCTCCACCCCCGAAAACGAAACCTTAAAAGGCCGCGGACGCCCGCTCTCAGACGGGCGCAAAAAATCCAGCCCACGCGAGCAAAAAATCCCTTCCTTATCGCAAGGCGAGCGCAGCGCGATGATCCTAGTAGCGATAGTGGCGGAGCTGCTGGAGGAGTACACGGTGCTGGTGGCCCGGGTGCTGGAGCAGCTGCTCGACGACGCGCTTCCTCATGCTGCGGAGCCTCCCCTTCGTGCCGCCGCACGCCCTCCGCGTCACTACCCGAGGCTGAGAACCCCCGCCATGGCCACGCCCATGCGCGAGACCGCTGATCCGATAGGCTAATTCAGTGTGTGTTTCTTGCTTTGCTCGGTTCATTTTGTCGATCGGTCTAGTCGTTTCTTGGCTCTCGTCGACACGATGTATAAAGGAGACTGTGTTCGCTGATTAATTTGTTTCTGTAAATATTGGTGAGATAAAGGTAGATTAAAGCTCTGTTTCTTTGGATAATGTATTATACTCCTGGATGAGATCCTGCCAGTATCTGGATCTCTTTGGACATGTTTTAGGTGGCCAACGATATGAATTGTTTGGTTAATGATCTCATGGTTGCATAGCTCGACCCGTCACCCTTTTGGCTGCTAGATTAGGCTCTCGCATTTGTCGATCTGGGCACAAAATAAAATTCAAATTTTTGTATACGTCTTACCAATAGTCTCCATCGCTTGAGACTAGCGCGGCGAGGACCATGCTCCGAGTTGCTCAAACGTAAGAGCACTGAAGTGACGTGCTTGCCATGTCTTCCGAGATGCTTCTGGCGACCAAATCCAATTGTAGTTGATTTGTACGCTAACCATGTCATTTCTAGTCTCTTATACAAAAAAAATTATAAGAAAAACTGCCTGGTATGCATGGAGCCCATCTATTATATACTCCTGTATGCGTATCCTTTTGGCCTATTTACAACACAACTTCTGTTAGTTGCTACACAAACTTCTGTCAGTGACAGACACAATAGGCTGGGCTGTTGTCCTCCTCGGTTTCAGGTAGGCACAAAATAGGAGTCGGAATCTTAGGGTTCGAAACTCCCATGTAAGCAGCAAAATCGAAAAAAAAAATCCCTGTAATTGCTGCGTCCAAGGTTACGTTTAACCGAGATTAATGAGGAGAGGAACTGTCCTTTTTCTCATATCCAAAAAGTTTAGCATTCACCAATAATCTGTTAATTTGACATTGGGCAGGCTGTTCCTTTGAACAAGTCACTACTCACTATCCAAGGATTTGGACTTGTACAGCCGAATGGATTAGCCCCCGAGTCCAGCTGCGTTGACCCGTGCAAACGGTACAGCAACCTAATTCCCCAAGACAGTAACAGAGCACATTTATTCGATATGAACATGCATGCGCTACTGTAACTGTAGCAACTCTCGTGCCGTTCCTGCGACGCACGCACGGGCATGCATTCACTTGACAAAAGCAAAAGCTATCTAGCTCACGGCCTTACAGCCGGATCAGCGGGAAGAGCTTCTTCCACTTCTTCCTATACCTGTACGCGGTGAACGCTTGCAGGTAGTGCTTAGGGGCGTCTCCCGGCTTCGCATCTTCGCCCAGATCCGGCTGGTCCGCCCCCCAGAACCGCGCCGCTCGCCGCTTCTTCCGGACGGCCGCGAGCACGTCCTCCCTGTTGCATATCCCCCACACCGTCACCTTCTGCTGGTGGTAATCCACCTGAACCGAGTGTATCCCTGCAGTGCAGTATCCAACAGCGCGCCGATTAATATTCGGTCACCTTATATATATTCACTTCATGCATTGCTCAACTTCCCCGTAAACACTCTGATATGATCGACACACGTCTGTAGTTTTGTACCTCTCAGATGCGACAGCGCCTTCTTGATCTTCTTCTCGCACCCGTAGGAGTAGAGGGGCACCTTCATCTCCACGTACTGCGCCTCTATCTTCCTCCCGGCCAGGACGATTTGCATGTCCCCCATCGGATTCTAGCTATCAGCTACTAACTCAGCAGCCGAGCCGAGAGGGATCGGTAGTGTGCAGATAAAAGGGCACACAAGGTGTTTATATACACGCGCCAGAAGGCGACGCCTCGTCATGGGATAATCCTTGCGCATGTGCGCCAGGGCCTGGTCATGGCATCATCACCCTCGCTTTTGATTCCTCGCTGTGCGCGCTTTTTGCTGATGGGTGACCATGGCGGTGTGCGAGTTTGTAGCACCATGATTCAGATTTGATGACTGCTGATTAGAAAAGAGACTTGGTAGTGGAGGGATTACATGTAGTCAGTGGCGGCCTGTCGCTGAGGAGCGTCGAGCTGACGAGGCGAGGCGTTTGCGCCCATGTGAAGTGCCGCGGAAAGCGGGGGACTGGAGGGCGGGGTGGAGGCGACGGCGTCGTGTTGGGAGTACGTGGCGCGGCCGCGCCGGCCATCTGGCCTTTTGAGATTGCTGTTGAAAGGTAGCCTGATTGGTGGAGAGGGGCATAAAGTATTGCACGTGTTGTGCTTGGATTGGCTTAGGAGCTTGTTTGGCTCCTTTTCGTGTGGATCCTCTGTTTCTCGTCAAAAAAGATGGCGTGGGTTTCACATGGCTCTGTTGGTTGGGAATTTGGATCATGATCCAATTTTTTTTTTCAGCTTTGAAGAACTTAAAAGGGATTGTCCATAGCACATTCACCTTAAAGTTCGGATAAACTTGTGGCCGTTGAATTAAAATCTACCGGAACAACGAACACATCCTCTTCCTTTCCTACGTAAATATCAACCGCCCCCCACACACACACACACAAAAACTCCTGAAACGGACAGCTTTCTTCTAACTTGTGCGCGAACTAGTATTGAATCACACGCATGGTTCATCGCGCCGCAGCCGCCGGTTCGCATTGCCTGCGCAAGATACTGCGCGGCGCATGCATGATCTCTTGTGGTTTCGAGGACGAGGCGCCCGTAAACACGCGCGGGCATAGGCCTCACGTACGCTTGCATACATAAGCACTAGTAAGAGCGAGCGTGCGCGTTGCATGCCTACAAATGATGTGCCGCATCGGACTTCTTTTACACCAACAAGAGTATGGCAGCACTTCCAGTTCGAGTAGAACACACAAAGCATTAGTTCCTATACAGAAGAAAATTCTATGGGACGGAACCTAAATTCTCATCCTTTAAGGCCCTATTTCAGATTATGCCATCTAGCCAACATTAATCTCAAAGCAACCCATCCTCTTCTCTTCTCCCGTGTCTCCCTCTCTCTCTCTCCACCTCTCCGTGGCAACGGCTGAGGCGGGGAGGGGGGCAAGCACCTGCAACGGTGGTAGTGTGGACCGGTTGTTAGAATTAATCTTGTTGTTGATAGTAGTCCGTGTCAAGTACTCATGTGTTTGAGTATTGTGTAGTTGTGTGTCGAGTATTCGTGTGTTCGAATACTATGTAGTCGTGTGTCGAATACTCGTGTGTTCGATTACTGTGTAGTTGGTATGTTCGAGTACTATAGCAATCAACATATCTCGAGTCTCAGAGCGATCGGAGCGTCCGAGTGCGTATAGCGATCGGAGCGTCCGAGCGTGTAGTAGTCGAAAGTGGTTGTGGTCATAAGTAGTGGCTCTGGTCGAAGCGCATCCGAGTAGCAGTCATAACTTAAGTCAATAAGTTGGCTGAGTCGTGCGGATCATGGAGAGATTCCAGGAGGTCAGTGGCATGATATTAGGTCCTATTGTTAGCTAGTGGAGTTAGTACGTGCGTGGAGTACAGGTCGTGTGACTGTGTAGACTTGATGTCACAACGAAGGCACTAGCTCATGGTGGTAGTCGGCGTCGTCGAGGAGAGGATGCAGGAAACTATATAGTGGATGAACTCACGCATGACTCCCGGTGGAAAGGTAGATGGAGAGTAATTAATAAGGGCTGAGCGGTGGGAGGAATCGGTGCCTGCCATTCGATGTGGAGAGAATGGACATGTGAGATTGAAATCCTAGGGGACACACCACGGATCGTTGACGTGTCATTAACACGGTTTGTTATACGAACCATCTGTGATAAGGCACATATCAGAGGCGGTTTGTTATATGAACTGTATGTGATAAGACACATATCAGAGATGGTTTGTTATATGAACCGTTTGTGATAACGCTTCAATATGAGCGCCCTAATCCAGCTCTTCTAAACTGTCCTCTCATCTTCTTCATTAGATTTCTTAATAATGACATCTAATATTCTTTTGATCTCCTTCCTCTCATCTATCCATCATGAGTTGTTCGGCTGCAACCTTACACAGGATGCCAACAATTTACGTCTGGAGCAGCTCCTCCACTCACGCCCTGCTCTCATTCCTCGACTCGCTTCCATCCATCAGTTAGACCTTATCATCCGCCGTCGACGGGGGTGTCTCATCGCCGCTCAGCAAAGAGAAACCGCCCTCAGCCTCGTTCTTCTCTGCAATGTGCACAAAACGGAAGAAACTCTTGCGGCAGTGGAGAGACACGTGGATAACATTACAGATCAAGCAGAAGCGGCCGATTCTGAGGAAACTTATCATGGCATCCTCTATGAGATTATGGACTGTGCTAATGATTTTCTTAGGCTGAAGGAGGAAGTGCAGAGGGTAAGGACAATCTTCACGGCATTCGAAAACTCAGTGGCTGATACTCCAACTCCAAAAGTTGAAGAAGAAGCATATGAAGCACAGAAGACTAAGATATGAGAATCTCTTTTTTGGGACTTTTGTAATAAATTTGCCTTGAATTTGTCTCTCGTCTCAGTAGCTTCTGTAGTTCATACGACAAAGGACAAAACACAAACGATTGTAAATAAAAATTGTATGTGATAGTTTCATAGACAGTTCTAATTAAAAACCGTCTGTGATAATGCATATATCACAGACATCTTTTAAACCTAACCGTCTGTGATAGTTTCAGAAACGGTTTTAGTTATGAACCATCTATAATAATCAAAGCACAGGTGGCTCTACATGAACCATCTGCGAATAAGTCTCATTCTTTGCAGCAGGTAGACTTGAATTGGTCGTGTGCTGTAATAACTAGCCTCATAGGCACGGCGCCACGCCGCGCCAGCCACCGTACGTACAAAAATAAAAGAGGCGATAATTCGTGAGGAGTTTTAAAAAAAACGGGGGTAAATACGTATTTTCGGAAAAGGCAAAGGGCTTTATCGCAAAAACCAGACTGAAAAACCGGGCAATCAGCGTATTTTTAGAAAGGCAAAGGGCTTTTTTCGAAAAAAACGAGGATCTGTACGTAAAAAAATGGGGACCCGTGCGCAATTTCAAAAACCGCGAGGAGCCATCCCGCAAAGTGGAGGGGCTAAAAAAACTGGCAGAGACCTTTTTGCGAGAACCAAGGACCTGTACGTAATTTCAGGAAAACGCAGGGGCTTTTTCCCAAAAACGCTTCCCCGACCGTACGAAGATTCGCGCGGCACGCGTCGGGCAGAGCGATCGCGCGGGGCGACGTGGGCGCGCGAGGGGGCGGAGAATCCCCGGGTATAATGGGAGGAGTATTTGGAAGCTCCAAGTTTTTGAAAAGATATCTTAATTCTTGCACACAGCGATCTGGCCAGCCTGAACTTGGATTTATTGCATGTGTTAGTCCGCACATAGGCTAGCTGCTCAGGCCACAAAATAGGGTTACTGTGCATAAGTGTGCTAGGCGACGCCCGTTCGCGGCTCTCCCCCACCACCCACGGTCCCACTGCCACGTGAGCCCGATGTGTGCCCTGCACGACACCCGACACCCGCTCACAGCCCACTGACGGCCAGCCAACGCCTGCTCGCCCACAGACCACATGATCTGCCTCGACACACGGCGTACTCCGATGCCGCCCATCCCACCACTCGCCAAGCATAAGAGGCATGAGGAAATCAGGAAGATCTATTGCCACCAATTTGGTTGGGCTCGCTCAGTGGAAAGATATGTGGGCTTCGATAGTTTTATAGACTTTGCATGTTCAAGTCCAACTCTCGTTATGTTTTTCTACCTTGGGTTGTCTCTCTCACAGCCTCACTCTGAACCATGGCGACCCATGGATGGCTAGGGTGTGCTAGGGGTACCTACTTTTCAGCTAGAGATAGGATGGACGTCCCGTGAACCCTTGGTAAGTCCGCTACTTCCACATCCGGTGTTCGAGCCTCGAGGTCACCCCACCGCAAGTCCATGGTCTTTTCTTTTCTCCATGTAACGGTCTGTTTGCATTGACAGCTGACAAGTTTCGCACCGCAATCCAGCCACGTGACAATTAACCAGGTTGTCCAGAAAACGGCATTTTGTGTAAGTAATAGTAAATGTTCCCGGACGATCAGTCTATATAAGATTGACAAACTAACATAAGTGAGCTTCAGCAATCAGCACGCGTCAAGCTCATATCGTTCAACAAAATGTAGGGCTTCCCACAATACCAGCTGCATCATGTTATCATAGATGGAAGTTCCTTCAGCATAGTCCAGGTGAAAAAAAAAAACAAATGTCAGACATTGCATCCCTTGGGAGCTCCCGACCTCTCATGAACGGTAGTTAGGCCTTGATATCTGCATATAAAATAAGAAAAACTAATCTTAACGCTTCTTGACAACTATCCATTCTTTCTTATGGCAGGCCCATATGATAGATATGTGACATGGTGAACCTAAAGAATCAAATAACCATAGGACAGTGATTTTGATAAGGCATTTAGCAATACCTGAAACCTTGGCCTGCTTATATGCATTGAGTCCATTTTCACTAAATTCTCAGCATCATCAAGCTCGATAATGGCCTTGATTACTGCATTTGACAGATCTTTGTCATCGTTGGCGTCAAAATAGCAACCTCGATCCTGTGCATCCTTGGTTATCTTCTGCCAAATAGACTTGCTGTTGGACAAAGTAGTCCCATTTCCTACTATCCATAAACAATGCCTGACAACAGACAAGAAAAATAAGTTACATACTTTTGCCTCGTTTTTGAATGCACCGTGGAATCGAGCAACCAAGAAACTTACTTGGCCCTTGTCAGAGCCACATTTGTCCTCTGTAAGTTTGAGAGAAAACCAACTGAACCAGCTCCATTGCTCCTCACTGTTGATATGATAATGATATCTTCCTCCGCACCTTGGAAACCATCCACGGATTTCACTTTCACTGAGAAACCGTCATACAAATTGTAGGATTTCCCAACTTTTTCCTGGATAGCCCTAACTTGAGCATTATATGGGGACACAACACCAACAGAGAGCTTGCTTCCTGTAGAAACTGACTCTGCAATTAACAAAAAGGGAAAGAATATTATACATGTAGCGAGCTAAACTCAAGTTTCTAATGGTCCGGATTGAATGTACATCATAGAACAGCATACTTATTGTTACAAGAAAATAGAGTACTACAACTAACGCAACAATATTGATGGCTACCTTTGAACAATCTCTGCACTATTCGCAAAACTGCAGCAACTTCTATTGTGTTTTTCAGACTCCGGCCGTGCTTCTCAGTTGTTTCATGCCCCCCATCTACATTTATAAATGAAAATGGCCCAAATATTTTGCTTGCTAAAAACCTCCTGTCATAGTTCTTGCTAGTGACATTGGGACCATCAGATATCTTGCCATCGTAAAATGTAGCAACTGGAAACTTGCTTATTTCTGGATGCATCCTGTATTGGACATTGAGAAGGTGCTTACTGTAGCCAAGCAAACTTAACCTCTCGAAAACACTTCGTCCGAAGTTGGCATTGTCAGATATCTACAGAATCATATTACATGTCAATACATTGGTTCTGAGAAGAAAAATTGAAATAAAATAATACTAAATCAGCAGAGCTTACTTTGCTTTTCACCAGAGTAGGCAGTTGATATTCGTCTCCAATGAAAACAGCCTGCCTTATGCCAGGTAGCTGCAAAGGAATTAATGTCTCACACTCTTTGAGCTGTGCAGCCTCATCGACAATCAGCAACTCCAGATTCGAATTTTCAGGCTTCTTGAACAGTCGGTATACATCTGAAGAAGAATTGTCCATGGACACATTGTACAACCTGAAAGAGCTAGAAACTGTACAGAGAATGAGTCTCGTTCTTTGCAGCAGGTAGACTTGAATTGGTCGTGTGCTGTAATAATTTGGAAGCTCCAAGTTTTTGAAAAGATATCTTAATTCTTGCACACACAGCGATCTGGCCAGCCTGAACTTGGATTTATTGCATGTGTTAGTCCGCACATAGGCTAGCTGCTCAGGCCACAAAATAGGGTTACCGTCCTCTTCTATGTTGCTCTCAAGCAGTTCATCTGACCATATATCACCATTGACCTTATCACAATTTATCAAAGCATGAAGAATTTTGATCAATTCAAGAACCTCCAGCATGCATTGAAAGCTCTGTCCTGTTTCTGAATTTCTTGGATGATCATTGTACAGTATCTCAATGCAATCACATAAATTTCCAGAAAGGTTGTTGTAAGCATCTTTCAAATAATCCTTGAATGGCGGTACTATGAATGCTTCCACTGATGGATTCTCTTCTTCCCGTCTTCAGGCCTCTCACTGTTATCCTTTCCACAATGCGCTTGCCAAGTATCATCATCATCTATATCCTTCTCAGGGCTCTCCTTTTCTCTGTACTTCATTTTCTCAAGTACTTCCTTAATATGCAACTTGTACTTGGTCACAGGATTCTCAAGAAGATCAATCAGTGAGCACAAACAATGCCTCCAACCTGTATTTGGCATGAAACATGGCAACAACCGCTCAGCACGAGAGTCAAGGAATACCACAGAAAGATCGTGACTGTCATCTATCTTCAGCCTTTTTTTGTTTCCAAAAAGGACAATGTCATTCAGGAAGCAGACGCTGCCATCTGAAGACTCCCCAACAAGCCTGACAACTCGAGATGTAACTTCCAATACAGCAGTATTGGTAGGTGCACAGGTAAGCGTCTTTCGGCCCATGATGAGCATTGCCCACAAGATAGCGCCGATGGTTTTCGTTTTACCTGTCCCAGGGGGGCCCCATATCAGTTTTAGGGAAGATGAGTGGTCCTCCAATCCTGAGACACAGTCTGCTACAGCATTCAGCTGTGAATCATTTAGGTTGAGCTTCTCAAGGCCAAGGCCAAGGCCAAGGCCATCAATTGATCTATGAGGGAAGCATTGAGATGACTGGAAGCATGATGAGCTATCATCTTCCACTGCCTTCATGGGAGAATGGGGAAATAAATCAATCATCTTGAGTAATGTAATACATAAACAGCGCATTGCAAAAGAACATACCGGAGCTATCTCATTCCACATGCAGCAAGATATGATTAACGTTATTGACAGATTCAATGTGCTGAACAAATTAGCAAAAGTGATGTAAATGTAGAGGACTCCTGCATGGAGAGCAGCAGGTTGCCCCAGCTTAATGAGACAGCAACAGCACATGCCCATGTACTAAGTTCTATATATAAATGCTGATACCAGGGATAATCGGATATCAAAAAGGAACTGGACTTGATTTTGCATGTAAAAGAACAACCTACCCTTGGCTTGTACTGCCACACCCGACTGACAATATCAGTACTGCTCCTGCTCCAAAGTTCTTCAAGATTAGCATTATTTGTTCCCAAATGAAGGCACTTCCATATACGATTGTATGTCTTCATATTTATGAGAAACACAGCAAACATTGGCCCTTTAGGTACTTTTGTTTCAGGATCTACTTCAACAGGAATAGCAGATGACAATTGAACAATGCAGCAATTAGGTGGGAAATATTCATCTTATCCACATTTTAGAACCGAACCTAAAACATACGATGCCTTATTTTGTGTCAAATCAGACACATGCTTTGGTTTTCGTGAGGACACGACTATTATATCCCCCTCTGTGGGATCATATGTCTCCCTCGACTTCTCATCCTTTGATGGTTCGGAAACCTCGAAACAGACTATTAACTTCTCATCATCAAGCTTTTCCACCCGGATTACTTCTATAAAGTTTGCCTGAGAAAAACCGTCCAATGATGAATAGACATCAAAGTGTACTTCTTCAATCAGAGGGCAGGCAAATGAATCCAAGTAACTCTCTAATGACACGAAGGTATCCGGTATCCTCTTGACCTGCGATGAATATCCAGATAACTTGTTAGTTCTCAGTTGAAGAAAAATTTAAGCACAGGCAATGACCAGTGTGAAAAGAACAATGCAATAGACTATTGAGGTACAAAACATAGATGATACAACCCATTGGATATAGGAACATAATTTAGATGAGAAATTAGAATTCACCACTGGACTAATACCAGAACAAAAACCTCCCAATCCTATTAAATGAACAAACATATTAAGCGCACAAAGAACCTATTCCCCTCTAATATATGTCGTACCTAAGTTACTGTACTCCCATGGGTGGTTTCTTCAGCCACCTACGGAGACTTTACCCAAAAAAATTGCGATTCGGTTCAAAGCTCTTCTTATTCTCGGCGAGAGAGAGAAGTTCTGCTTGGCAAAACAACTAGCACCTAGCATGCAAGCTCCGGTCACCACCCATACCCAAAAACATACGCCAGAACGGAATAACAAACAGAGATGAGAGAGATTAATCAGCGAAGGTGAGACGAATATACTCCGATAGGACGAGCGGCGGGAGCGTTCGATGGCGGGGAGCTCGGAGAAAATTGTATTTTTGCCATCCGAAACAGTGGGCTTCGCAACTTTACCCTCCCAATCGTTGGTTTCGCAAAAATGCCATCCAAAACATTTGCTTCTTGTTTTCTTTGCCATTTTCTATATTTCTCTCCTTTTCCTTTTTCTCTCCTATAATCAGCCACGTAAAAAGATAAATCTACCTATGGGCAAATTAGAACGCACGGGATGGCACGGAACAAATCTACCCATCCAAAACACTTTTCCTTTTGTGGTGTGCTAAGTGCCGTAGATGGCACGTCACGTGGCGAGTCCGCGTCGGGCAGCAGCCTCCGGACGCCATCAGGCTGCGGCGCAAGGGTGTCGGGCGGCGCAAGGGCGACCGGCGGTGCTAGGGCATCGGGCGGATCTGGCGCTTCGTGCAACAAGACCGACGGGGAAGCATCGGGTGGCGGGGGTGCATCGGCCGGGCTGGGCCGAGCCCGGTGGCCGTCGTCCATGGGGTGAGGCGGACGACGATCGTCCGGGTGATTGCCCATGGGTAGATTTGTCCTTTTGCGTGGTTGATTATAGGAGAGAAAAAGGAAAAGGAGAGAAATAGAGAAAATGGCAAAGAAAACAAGAAGCAAATGTTTTGGATGGCATTTTTGCGAAACCAACGATTGGGAGGGTAAAATTGCGAAGCCCACTGTTTCAGATGGCAAAAATACAATTTTCTCCATAGAAGGGCAGGGGAGCAGCGCGGCCTCCATTGGAGGAGCTCGATCCATCTCCTGCTGGCTGCGACGGGAGAGAACAGGACGGGAGCGGCGAGAGCGTGGAATGGGCCTCGTCGAGTTTGCTGGTTTGGTAAGGTTCGGGCACTGGCACGGCTCGGGCTGGTTAGAGCCCGGATGGGGTTTACCCACTGCTGCTACTACTACGTTGCGCGCAAAGTTGGGCCGGCCCAGCCTCCGCCCCTGAGATTCTGTTGTTCGATTGTGTTTTTTTGTTTTTGTACAAACAACTTTCTAATCAACAACTATGTCCTCTCAAAAAGATCAGCAACTATGTTCTGCTGCTATTGGTGATAAAAAAATGGTTTTATCTACCACATCATATCATTTTCATATGAACGATCTAAATATTTCCGAAGAAACAGCACAGTGGAATGCAAAGGCGGTAGAGAACATTTGAACAGTTCACCAGAGCAACACAATGGCTTGGGAGACAGGAAGAGACTAGCACGAGCTGTGAAATTCAGTCCTGCGACATCATGCATTCATCCAAGGATGATTTGGTATGAACGCAGATGTAGCACCACCAGTTGCATGATTAGATCAAAATCGATAGCTAGGATGGTTTACGTGCAAGATCAAACCCCTAGACGAGCTAAATGAAATCATGGTGGCCGAGTTGGAATGTGGGACGGACCAGAAACATGCATGCAGGTTACTAGCAAACGAGAGCAAAGATTGAACGGTGTCTGGGGATCTGAGATCGGTCGTCACCTGCTGCTTGAGGAAGTCCTTGTTGAAGATATCTTCGATCGACCAAGAGAATATTTTGCTCTCCAGGTAGCCAAGAGCAAACCTGCTGAGCGTTCCGTCGTCTCTCTTCACTGCAGCCCAGTAGCTAATCGCAGCCTCCATTTTGTCCGCTGCACAACGGGAATCGTCGCCGCTGTCACTCATGGTGCTCTCCTCCTCCTTCTCAAACCGTACGTGTGGGCTTGCTCGGACTGGGAGGCGAAGTGACTAAATCACAGACACTGCTTCTGCCTGCAGCATAAACGGAGGGGTATAAGACATTAATTCTAGTGCATGAGGCTGTTGGAATTCCCGATCTTCTAGGCCCTTTTTTTTTGCTGTAGCTTATCTAATAAATAGTAATTATTAAAAGAAGCCAAAATAAAAAAACTAGTTGAAAAGTCGTAAAGAACTCGTAAATGTATTTAGGTTGATCCGGACCATGGAAGAACGGAATACTAACCTCCTTACGCCGGGGGTTCCGCGCAGGGCAGCGAAGCCACGTCGCCCATGCGTCAGCGCGAGTCCCGCGCCGCGTGCGTGCCCAAATAAATTCACGTACGGTCAGGGGAGCCGTTTTGCAAAAAAAAAACCCTGCGTTTTTTCCGAAATTACGTACAGATCCTTGGTTCTCGCAAAAAGGTCCCTACCGGTTTTATTTTACCCCCTCCGTTTTGCAGGATGGCCCCCCGCGTTTTCGAAAATTGCACACGGGTCCCGTTTTCTTACGTACATGTCCTCGGTTTTTTCAAAAAAACCCTTTGCTTTTTTTGAAAATGCGTTTTTATCCCCGATTTTTTTACCAGGTCCTCGTTTTTCCCGAATAACCCCTTTACCTTTTCCGAAAATACGTTTTTTCCCCCGATTTTTTTAAAAACTCCTCACGAATTATCGTCTCATTTATTTTTGTACGTACAGTGGCTGGCGCGGCGTGTCGCCGCGCTTATGCTTCTAGTGGTATAGAGATACCAACTGTTTCGTGTCCACATAGATTAAGGGAAGAGAGATGCAGCCATGCAGGTGTGATTCGATGAATATATAATCCGCATATCCCTCCGTCTAAGTTTATAAGACGTATTTTTCAAATAACTTTATCTATAAATATTAAACATATTTTATGTTCTAATGCAAAATTAGTGTGATGTTTTCTTTATACTCTTAATAAATATACAATTTTATGTGCTATTCTCTACATGCATGTATTGAATATAATGCTTAGATATAATAATTAGAGGCAATCTAGCTATTTTTATTATCTTTTTGGTCTATATATCTAGAGAAAATATGGCTTATAAATTTGGATGGAGGGGTATTGAACCTGTTTAGGATTGAGGGAAGAGAGAGACGTAGGTGAGATGCTAATGGGTTGACTCTAAATTGATTTTATAATTTTTATAGATGGCCTAATTACAATTAGCTAAAATTTATTGATAGTGGTCTCATAGACCGTCAATTGTATGTATACTAGACAGTTTCTATAGAACCACAAGACAATAGAGGGAGTGAGTGGTATTTTAAAATTTTCTTCTAAGTATTCACTTATACTTTACTCCAATAGTTACAAAGCTATGAAGATATGATAGCAGTCCCACTAGAAAACCAAATATTCTCAGAGCTGAGCAAAAACAGTCAGAAAAACAATATGGTCGAATTTCGACTACGTGGTCAGAAGTCACACAAATATGAGCACAATCTGATTGGAAAAACATCGTGGTCATAATTTGACTACCAATCAGAAATCAACATGGTCGGAATTCGACTCTAGTGGTTGACGATCAGAGAGTGGTCGAAAAACGACGTAGTCGAAAACCAACATGGCTGAAATTCAATGTGGTCAAAATTTGACTTGAGTAGTCAACGACCAGAGAGTGGTCAAAAATCAACATGGTCAAAATCAACGTAATCGAAGCCAACGTGGTCAAAATTCGACTCGAGTGGTCGAAACCAGCGTGGTCGAAGGCCAAATCAACATAGTCAAAACCAGAAAAACTCAAGAAAAGATAAATCTAAACAAGAAAGCCAAGACAATCAAAAGTGCATGAGAGGATTCATGACACAACTCATTTGGGCGAAATTTAGATGTCCATTTCACTTGGAGAGGAATATTTTTACAGCGAATCCCCTAGGATAGCAGAGCTCTAAGCCTAGAGCGCGTGCACATAAGGCTCCAACCTAAAGAATTCTAATCTCACATGGAAGGAAGAGCTAGCCACTACAAAGACTTAGCCAAAATTTGCCTCTCCTCCCTTTATATAGGCTCACAACCTAAACCCAAAACCTAATGGATCCCCCCATTAGGCCAAACCGGGGATAACCTGTTAACCCCACCTAACACCGGGTTTTACTCATGCACGCTTCTCAAAGCGGCTTACAACCGTTAACCCATTAGTGAATCAACACTTGATCCAATTCATATTTTCATTACATACAAGACCTAAACCACTTAGGGCAACGTCATGATTTCACATAGCTCCACTCTTCCGGTATTTGAGCAATTTACTAAAATGTCCCTCTACTGCTTTCCACAAAACTACCTGCTTCCTTTGCCACGAAGCATCACCCATGCTTCGTCATCTTCCACGTGGTCCCAATGACTTACCACTAAACCTCTCATGCATCCGGATCCCACTGAACCATCCTCGCTTGCAAACAGCCCAAGTCACTTAGCGCATCACATGCCTCTTCTCGTACATGACGACACCCAGTTTCCCTGACCATCTGGACCTCAACTCCTCTCTGAGCCTAGTCCAGTCCACCTTGTCATTACCCATCATGATCACCACCTGTAGCTTCCGCTCTGGTTTCTCGTCGTCCCAGATTGTAACCACCCCACAAGTCTCAGTCATCTTCGGCGTCTCCCTGACTGTTCTGGACCTCAACACCACCTTGTGCCTAGTCCCGGTCCTCCTACGTCTCATCATGACCTAGCTTCGAAGTTCTGCAACCAACAACAACAAGCAAACCATCACATAACACGACACAACATATAAAGTCATCAATTGCGCAATTCATCCAAACAATGCTTAATGCAAAATGTATGCACCCAAATACTAATCCTAAACTTAGGAACAAACAATAAACCTATGTGGACATAAACAACAACACCAAGTCAAACCATAACCAAATTCCCAAAAGCCCTGCTTTCTAGGAAGATGATAATACCGCTTTTAACACGCTGGTACCACCGCTCCTCAAAACTGTACTTCTGCACCTTGCAACCCACACTAAACCTCTATGAAAAAAACATACCGCAACTCAGAGCGGAACTACCGCCTTATGGTATTACCGCGTTTACAACTTTGGTACTTCTGATTTTTCTGACACCTCCAGAAAACAGTCCAGCTCAAATGCAATTCTTGCAAAACCCTCAAAAACCAAACTCAAACTTCACAAATACTCTAATCTAAAAGTCAATTACTCATCACAACCATAGAGTGACCTCCGCATGGTCTCACGGTTTCTTTATCTCTCCTTATTCTCCCTCATCATATCATCAAAAAATCTTACTTAGCAAGGATTGCAGAGGACTGATGTCATATTATTGTACATGCCGCTAGTGTCTCTAGCACGGTTTTATGGCTCCGTTTCAAATAGCGATGACTTCTGGTTTTTAGAAGCCAAAAGTCGTATGGAACGCGTTGGGTTCTTAACGCGGCTCTTTATTCTTTGTATTATCCGTGAAGATATAATGTTTTTTTTATCATTTTTCCTATTTTTATTTTTATTTAATTAAAATAACTTAGAAAAAGCTAACAACCACTATAGTGTCATTTCAGGCAAAAGCTGATAACTTTAGTGACGTTCTTTTTTGCTATAGTTTTTGTTGTTTTATTGTGATTTTTTAGCTAAATAAATAATAATTGCTAAAAGAAATCAAAACTAAAGTCAGGGGAAAACATGAAAAAATGGGCCACATGTGTACGCTGCCGGCAGAAGCAGCGTAACACTGTACATGTGTCACTTCGCATGCTTACGGTTTGAGGAGAAGGAGAGCACCATCAGTGGCAGCGGCGAGGATTGCCGTAGTGCAGCGGACAAAATGACTTTTTTGCTTTCATGTATGCTTTGGCTGCAGCTTTGCTGTGGGCTGTGGCTAATGGCTATGTATGCTTTGGCTGCAGCTTTTCCATAAGCTTCTTTGAAAGGTAGACAGTTTGGGGTGCTTCCAGCTTTTTAGAAGCCGAAGCCGGCTTTAGCCCTCTCCCTCCCCAAAAAAAAGCTCTATAAATTCCACAAGGATGTTTAAGGACCCGTTTGGAGCATATGATTTCTTTTTTCTAATTCATGTGGGAATGTAGCTGTCTCCTGTGAAATTCCTGCTACTTCATATGTGTTACATGGCCACCTCCAATTGAGGCCAGATGTTAGGCCTGTTTGGCAACGGCTGCGGCTTATGATTTTTGACTAAATTTTTTAAATTTTGACTGTTTACGGTACAGATTACGGAGAGAGATACTCACTTACGATTTTAGATGGTACAGATGTTGGGCTTTTAACGTGTACATCGTTTAACTTGTAGACCCTGTCTTGAGAAAATACCCCGTTTGAAAGTTAGGTACTGTAGCAAAAACCAAAAGCCGTCAGTTTCGGAGGAAAAGAACATGCCCGTTAGTATGTTGCAGTTTGAATGCACATGTGTAGAGATTTGCTAAATCAAATGTACATGCTTTTTCCATAAATATAAATCATTTATACTCTTATTCCTTTGTTGGAGTTCACCAAGCCTCAACACTAGTTCGTAGTAAGGTTGATGGGATGACAACAGTCAACGATGGTGACAGTGGGGTGATGGCTTATAAGATGGCAACATACCTACAGAATGGTATAATTTAAGAAATGACCTACCGTTAGAAAATATATAGACAACTAAATGGCAATAGGTGAGGAGTTGAGATTGTCAAGATAAATGGTATTGTTAGGGAAGAGGCCTCTACCTTTGCCCAATCGGTTTACTACGTCAAAAGACCTATTAAATATGTAACCGTGAGGTTAACCCAAAGATGGCTATGATAAGAGAAAAGATATATCTGTCTCCACTAATATAGACCTTAATGAAGACACTTATATAAAGAAATTCTTTATGTTTAGTCTGTAACTACATTAGACTTCGGATGTAAAAAATGGCTGAGAGTATTGGATGCCACGTGGATAGAAAGAGGGGCCATTGTAGGTAGTAGAAGAGTGGTGGGGCCAGGGAGGTAAAAAAATGACATGCACAAACCTCGAGTAATATGGGGTAAAATCTTGTGTGATTGGTTTTTAAGAAAATACTATATCTTATACATGCTCTAACTTTAAAGTAATCAAGGACCAAAATATATGTGTATTATCCAATAGTAAAAAAACAACGATATCCATGAACAAAAATTCTCGAAAGAATCATACAGACATCCTAAAAAAATCTGCCAGTGTCTTAGCTGTTAAGTTATCATAATCTCAAAAACCAAAAGTAGCTTGTAGAAAATCCATTGTTAGTACACAAAAGATGGCCCGACCCAAAAAAGTATAAAAAAAGGTGGCCAGTGGATCCCAGTTGGAATCTCTTTGTTTCTTCCTTTTAGCATTTTCTTAGGGAGAGATGAAATCTAAACTGATCACAATTCCTGTTAAGAGGCGACGCATCGAATCAGCGATCTAGCACAAGCGGAACAGTCAAAGATAAGTCTAAGGACCCGTTTATGATAGTTTTTGTTGATAATTTTTTACTTTAACTTATAAATAATAATAGTTTTAGAGAAATCATACAGAGAGATTCGCGTACGATTTTAACTGATATAAATAAAATCCGTATATTGTTTACTACAATTGACTAGTAGATCATGTCTTAGAAAGGTACTCCGTTTAAATGTTGGATATTGTAGAAAAGTTATTTATGGTATAAAAGTGACTTTTACAAACCAATAGAAACAGGGAAATTACAATGCTGCCTTCGAAGTAGATGAATTGGATACATCACAACCATAAAGTTTCAAGATTCAAGATTACTACTTCCCACAGTTGCATTGACCTGTTGGCCATGTTATTCATTTCAATATGCAAGGCTCACAGATGTCAATAAAACGATAAGATAGTAGTACAACATATCAACAGAATACCCCAAACCACGAAGTTACCAACGGTGCAAAATTAGTGCAGCTATTTAATTAAGTAGTATTTGCCCACTACATTTGAAGTCAACACACAAAATCCATCACATCAACGGGTGCACTAGTCAATCTGAAGGGTACGTGGTACATAACTAAGCTAGTTGCAGGGAAGCTAGTGCATCACACATATCAGCTTCATTTCTGGCTTCATATCCGCGCCGCGCTAGGTACATGTAAAAAGCTGAGGCAAATTCAGTTTCATTCCATCCTTGCTCGTGTCTGATCAGGCGAGTGCTGCGCTGCGGAATGTGTAACGCCCTCAATTTTTGAAACATGGATGTCGTACCACCTGCAATAGCTTAGGAGTTTAGTTATGGATAGAAAGAATATCATACCTGCTCACGAACAATTAAAAAAAGGTAATTTGATTAAAATAAAACCTAATGATCAATTTTAGTAATAATACAGGCGTCCAAACCCAAAACTTAACTTACATACGGAAGAGCCGAAGAAAACTCCACAGGAACGATTGAAGTGCGGTCGTAACTCTAACACGAAAACTTGCAACTTCCTCTTTTTGAAAACTCGGTTCTTTCAGAATGCCACAAGGAGGAACGCTCGTGCCATCGTCCCAGTTGAAGTAGCACTGACGATCCACGGCATCCCGGACCAGCTCTTCCCAGAAAGAACCACTGCTGCATAACGTCGCTGCGCTGCCCAGAACCCAGAGGCAGTGCCTGCAATCGAGTGAAGGCAACAGGCAACATCAACACGATGATGAATTCAGTTGTTCCTTGTGTTTCTTTTTATCTGAAATGTTCGCACCTTGCCCTTGTCAAAGCGACGTTGGCGCGTCGACGGTTCGACAGGAAACCGATCGACCCTGTACTGTTGGACCTGACTGTTGATAGGATGATGATATCTTCTTCACTGCCCTGAAACCCGTCGACAGAATTGATGCGCAGAGCTAGGGGATGCATGGCATTCACATCTCCGATCCGCCCCTGGATCGCCTCGACCTGAGCAGCGTACGGGCATATGATGCCAACACTAACCCCTTGCCCCGTGCTGATACAAGCTGATGGTAATTAAACGAGATGGACATGAGTTGAAATAGGAGACATGCGAACGGATGGCATGAACTGTAAGTAGAACATTGAGCTTCGTATGATGCAAGTATGATAGGAAAAGATGTGAAATATTCAAGTGCAAAGATCAAAAGTAACATAAAAAATATTCAGTGAAATGTAGCTCAGGCCGTAGGTACCTTCTCTGAGATCACGCAGCATTTCCATGATGGCAGCTACCTCTGCCATGTTTCTCTTGCTGCGGCCAGGATCCTCCCTACCATGCTCGATGTTGATAAACGAGTACGGGCCAAACATTGCACCTTGAAGGTAATTACGCTCGTGCTCCTTTTGCGTGACATTCGGCCCATCCAAAATTTTTTTGTCGTAAAAACTGAAGTTTGGGAAGATACTTATGGACGGGTGCATCCTGTACTGAATGTTCAAGAGGTGCTTCTTGTGTCCCAGTAAACTTAACCTTTCAAATAGGCTCCTACCCAGCAATGCACTATCTGCAACCTGCAAAAAAAAAAAAAAGATTGCTCAAGCTTTGTCCAGAAACATAATAGCCAACATTGCTCAGGGCACATGCACATCACATATGTACATGTGCCATCCAAAAGAAAGTACTAGTTCATAGAGTGTTTCTCACGAAAAGGGCAAAGAAGAGTTTCAGAGGAGAACTGGATGGACCTTGCTTTTCACAGTAGCTGGCAGTTGGCACTCGTCACCAATAAGAACAGCATGCTTCAGGCCAGAGAGTTGCAACGGGATGAGGGACTCGCATTCCTTCAGCTGCGCAGCCTCATCGATGAGAAGCAAATCCATATTCTGATCGTTCAGCTTTGCCGAGCCAGACACGGTGCAGAAAATAAGGGAGGCACTTCGAAGGCAGAACTTCTTGACCTTGACATCAGAGCGTGTCAGAGGAAACTTCAGGTCTCGGATAAGAGTTCCTGTGACGCCTAGAATTGCCTTCATGTTTTGCCTCAGTGTGTGAGCTATCTCTGAATAGCCCACTATACCTGCTGAATCATCGCATTTCTTTCCGCTCGAAGGCATGAAGATGTCCACCACTACTTCAATACCAGCGCTCTCACCGAGCAGCTTGCTGAAGTCTTCGAGCATTTTCATAAGCAAAACAATGTTGTCGAAATTCTTCTCCAAAATGCAAGCTTTAGGGACATGAGACATGATTGTTCTGAAGCAGCTACTAAGCATCTGAAAGATCGCATGGAACCTTGACCTGACGAATGACGACTCGGGTAATTTTGTGCCATCCTTTTGCATGCATGCTTCGTAATACCGATGGCTCAGGGCCCTCGGTTCGCCCAAAAACGCTTGTAATGAACCAAGGCAATGCTTCCAACCGGTCACCGGTGAGAAGCACTCCTTGAGCCACTTCACACGAGTGTCGAGGAAGATGTCCTCCAGATCCCTATCGATGGACATGCGTTGCCTGTTGCCGAACAGAAGCAGATCTCCGTGGCACACTCCGTCGGCAGCGGAATGCTGCTTCCTCAGCGCCAAGAGGCGGGACGCGACCTGGCTGATGGCGGTGTTCGTCGGCGCGCACGTCAGGACCCGGCATTTGGTCTGGCTCGTCATCAGCAGAAGCAGCATCACGCTGATGGTCTTGGTCTTGCCCGTGCCGGGAGGTCCCCAGATGAGGCTAAACTTGTTCGCGTTGCTGCACTGCATCGCCGAGACGCAGTTCAGTATGGCGCCGGTCTGCGAGTCGTTGAGCCCGAACGCAGAGAGCCTGCTGGTTAGCTCGTCGGTGCCACCGGTCTCTCCGCGAGGAGGGGCTCCCATCAACGAAGTGCTCTGCCGATCATGATTGTCAGTCAGGTGAGAAACCCTTATAAGCTAATGCCTCGTGCATACATGCATGCAGTCACTGCAGTGTGATGTAAACTTTTAAGGATGCTTAATTACCTGCAGAGTGTCGCCCGCGACATGCTTGATAAGGGCAGGATTTCTCTTGATGGCTGCTTCGTAGTCGAGGCACCGCCAGATGCGTGCGTAGGGTATGTAAGTGAGCAAACTAACAGCGAAAGCGCAGGAGTTTGCAGCAGCTGCTATTCTCTTGGACGCTCTGATCTCGAAAGTACACTTATTGATGACTCCATTGACGTGAGCGAGGCAGCACGACCTGCCGTTGCTGGTAAGGTCAGACGGCCGATACGGCATCGTATCGCAGAGCATGATAATGTCACCGATGCATGGGGAACAAGCTCCACGGTGGCCAGCGACGGTGACGAGATACAACACGGAGTTTTCTGCGTTCTTGGATTTGGGCACCAGAGACCGTATTCGTAGGGTCGAGGAGTGATTGGGCAGAGCCTCCAAGGTAGAGTTCATCTCTGCCCGCATCTCCTCCAGCAGCGGGACCCTGAACGAGTCCAGGTAACCCTTAAGACCGACGAATCTGTCAGGTATCGTGTTCACCTGTGAGAGCATGGCAATACATACTTAATCAGAACAGTTTGATGTACATGCAGTAAGCAAGGCGCGCTGTTACTTCGAATACTCAAATGTGAAAAATTTACGATTTTTTCGATCCAGAGGGAAACAAAAAAAATTACGATTTGGATCAGCCATTACTAGAATTAAAGCGAATGAGTAGTGATCAAGATGCAAGTCGATGGAACCTTGTCCCTGAAGAGGTCCTGGTTAATGACATCTTGGAGGGACCAAGAGAAGATGATGTTGACGAGCTCATCGTCGTCTGGCTTGTTCCCCTTCACCGCTCGGCCTTTCTTCACCATCTTCACTACCCAAACACCGATCGTGTGCTGTGGTCTTCACTGTGATCGATGACTTCTAAGCTCTAGCTGCCCCGTGCAAGCGTATATGTACGAACTCGGATTCTGAACTCTGAAGAGAGCCGATGAAAAATAACCGGTTCTCGGTGCGCGAACTAGTATTGAATCACACGCATGGTTCATCGCGCAGCCGCCGGTTCGCATTGCCTGAGCAAGATACTGCGCGGCGCATGCATGATCTCTTGTGGTTTCGAGGACGAGGCGCCCGTAAACACGCGCGGGCATAGGCCTCACGTGCGCTTGCATGCATAAGCACTAGTAAGAGCGAGCGTGCGCGTTGCATGCCTACAAATACTGTGCCGCATCGGACTTCTTTTACACCAACAAGTATGGCAGCACTTCCAGTTCGAGTAGAATACACAAAGCATTAGTTCCTATACAGAAGAAAATTCTATGGGACGGAACCTAAATTCTCATCCTTTAAGGCCCTATTTCAGATTATGCCATCTAGCCAACATTAATCTCAAAGCAACCCATCCTCTTCTCTTCTCCCGTGTCTCCCTCTCTCTCTCCACCTCTCCATGGCAACGGCTGAGGCGAGGAGGGGGGCAAGCACCTGCAGCGGTGGTAGTGTGGACTGGTTGTTAGAATTAATCTTGTTGTTGATAGTAGTCCGTGTCAAGTACTTATGTGTTTGAGTATTGTGTAGTTGTGTGTCGAGTATTCGTGTGTTCGAATACTATGTAGTCGTGTGTCGAATACTCATGTGTTCGATTACTGTGTAGTTGGTATGTTCGAGTACTATAGCAATCGACGTATCCGAGTATTGTAGCAGTCGGAGCGTCCGAGTACGTATAGCAGTCGGAGCATCCGAGTACGTGTAGTAGTCGAAAGTGGTTGTGGTCATAAGTAGTGGCTCTGGTCAGAAGCAGGCATCCGAGTAGCAGTCATAACTTAAGTCAATAAGTTGGCTGAGTCGTGCGGATCATGTAGAGATTCCAAGAGATCAGTGGCATGATATTAGGTCCTATTGTTAGCTAGTGGAGTTAGTAGGTGCGTGGAGTACAGGTCGTGTGACTGTGTGAGAGGCTTATTTAAGCCGTGTGCCTCCTGTTAAGTAATTAACAGGTGAGTGAATAACAGAAGAAAAAAAGAAAAGACGTATGTTGCAACAAAAGAAGTCTCTCCTGTGTTTATTCATTCTCCCTACTCGTGTGCATTTGATCCTTGGATTGTGCCATCAATTGGTATCAAAGCAGGTTCTGTGAATCAGAGAGGATGCCAAGGAAAGGAAGATGTGTCTGTCCACTGTGTGAGGCCTACTGCGAGGTGATCCGTCTGCCTCGTAGGTGGTGAAGAGGAGAGCGCGGTGACCTTATCGTACCATTTTTTCAGAGACAAGTCTTTGTAATGCATACACCTTCTATACACCACCTCCATGATTTCTAAGGCTCGGGTCTCTCTGTAGCCCCTTTATTCACTATTTGGTTCGTAATCACAACAACAACCGTGGGAGTGATGTTATCACCACCCTTCAAATGCTATTCAAAATTGAAAGTTTAGGCTTGGCCTTTATCAATTTCCTTACATGCACTTCTAGGGATGACAACGGGAAATTCCCCATCGGGGAGTGGTGGAATGTCCCCGTCCCCCATTCTTCCCCCGTTCCCCACCCCTGGCCCTGATTACATGCCTGAAGAAGAATTCCTCCCGTTCCCCATCCCTAGTGGGGAACGGGGCTTCGATAGGGACCCATTTCCCAATAATAAGTGACTATAAACCATATACAAATAATTATAATCAACAATAATATGACAATTAGATCAATAAAAATTGCATGAAATCACCACAATAAATGTACAATATGTGCATCATATAATTCAAACAAATGTTTATTTCTCGATATAAGATTTTACAAGGTATTAATAAGGTATTGTATGAGATATATGGTATGGTATACAATAATTTGGATCCCCGATGGGGAAAGGGTATGGGGGATAGGAAAACATCCCCGTCCTCACCATCCCCGACAGGAAATAAATTTACTTATTACTTATCTCTGTAGGGGGGAAAATCTCTCCATTCCCACCTGCTAATAGAGAAATTCTACAAAGAAAAACGGGGAATAGGGC